>CM045467.1:11199880-11929186 GCA_024666655.1 Dascyllus trimaculatus
TCCAGATCTTAGAGCATTATATGTTATTGTTTTCCAGACTCCATTTCAGGTTAATCTGTGGCTGCCTTCTAATTTAGCCGCTGGTCGCTAGCATAGCATCAGCCACTGTGAGAGTAGCTAATTTCCTGGTTTGTGGCAACGGCTTATGTTTCTTGTTCAGTCTTTGCAGTCTCTGGTTGAGAGACATTTCTGAGACCACAGAGTGAGGACAGACAGTGAGAGGAGGCTGCATCAGACCTGAAGTAGTGCACTGAATTTATCAATAACCGGACGATAATTTACTGGGTTATATTACTTAAAATTATATGGTTGTGTTCAATGACATCCCAAGGGGGACATCTTTCCATTCTGGACCCCCTGTAACCAACTATTATCTACTCATGAGCATTTGTTTTATTCAGGTACACGTTGGGCAGCACAGTGAACAAGTGCACCGTTGCCTCACAGCAAGGAGGTTCTACACCCGAATCGGCTGGTTCTCCCTGTGCGTGCATGGTTGTCCAGCTCTATGTGGTAGTCGTGTCCAACGTGTTCCCCAACTCTTGGATAGGCTGCAGCCCCCTGCCACCCTCCACAGGATAGAGCAGGTATAGCTAATAGATGGATGCATACTTGGCCCAATTCAGGGACAACGATGGTCAAGCATTTACACAGAGAAATCATTAATGCTGACATAAACCAGCATTAAAGTACAACCCTTATCAGAGGTGTAACCTCAGTTTCCACATGTTTACATCTTGTTCTCATTGAAAACTTTCTCCTGAATAGGCCTTTCATGCAAATTAATATTGTTGAAACATTGTGTCAGGCACACTAGATTTTTGTATTGACAGTATTTTAACTATTTAACTTGCACGACATTCTAGAGATGTGAGTAAAATTGAAACAACTACAGCTTTATGATTTAACCCCCAAAGTCAATATTTAACAACAACATCCTTTGCGACCTTCAGTGTAAATATTGTCATAGCTTTTTTTTTAAAACAAGCTTCTGATGGTTCCTAATGTCGTTAAGCTCCCAGCTCACTAACATTCTTCTGTTTCCATGCTGTCGCTGCTCCATGTAAATCCCACCTAAGATTTTAAATGGGTTTCAAATCCAGGGATTGAGATGGCCACTCAACGACACATTCCAGGAACAAATTACTGAACCAAGCTTTGGTTGACTTTGGATGTTTGCTTGGGGTCACTGGAAAGTTCAGTGATTACCAAACTTCAAATTATTCACCGAGTGCATGTCTTTAAAATGGTCTGGTTCGTCAGCTCCTACAGCAGCAAAACACCCCCATACTTGGCTGTTGGAACAGTGTTCTTTTTGTCATATTAGCTAAGGATGATAAGCACTCAGAATGTAACTTGACCTTTAACCTTATTGTTTCATCAGGAAGACATCAGTACGGAACAGAAGAGTAATCTGTTCCATCATCAAAACAAAGTGTCAGCTACAGGAAGATGCAGATTTTTTAAAATTAATCTGTCCATGAGTTCATTCTTTGTAGTATTACAAAAATAGATTTATGTCAATATCACTTTCTCATAAAACAAAGGAACCAGAATACGATTTTTAATCCCGTTTACAAGAATTCATTTTCAGAATTATGGATGTTGCATACAATTCCATGAAAAGTTTGCAATATTATAGAATGTAAATTAGAGCAATGCAATTAGAGGTATTCATTAAATCGGGGCAGATGTGTTAAAAAGGTTACACTGCAATTATTCTCTGCACATCAAGCAGAAGCATTAATTCCCTCTCACCCTCACCCTGAACCCTGACAACCCGTCTGGAGCCAGAGTAAAGGAAATATACTGAAATTTCCTGGAAACCCCCAGTGTGACACACAGAGAGGACTTCCAGGAAATTTCTTCCAGGGGTGTCTTCCATCATACAAGAAGTAAAGGCATGTTCACATATGTATTATCAGGCGCCAGCACGCAATGCAAAGTGACACTCGCAGCTTTATTTATAAAAAAGCTTTGAAACACTGATAAAAGTGACCAAGCTATGTGTTTGCATGCTTACCGTTTCATGAGCCTATGCACGCTGCACATATGGTACAATACACAAGTACAGAAATGCATCAAGAGATAGAATGATTTCAATGAGAAAATACATATTTGAAATGCAAAAGTTAGTTTTTTCTGATGTGAATATCAACAATACATAAAAACGGATATGCAGTGTGATTATTTACAACAATTCCTTTACTTGTAAAGCATTTCTGAATTTACACCTTATTTCACCTGTCAAAAAAACCAATAACTTCATGCCATAGCTCGGAGAAATACATAATTTAACATAAAGGGATTACAGTATCTTTCAGGTATTTAAATATGTATAAAATATTCATAAGGGAGAATCACTTTCTATGCGTTCTCTTAAAAGTTTATATTTAGATTTCTGATCCTTGACTTTATATGACTCAGCTTTAAAGCTACATGGTCACCACTGTGTTAAGCTGAAGACACTGTTGACAGCATTGTTGTACTGTTTGCTCAAAGGGCTGTTTGCTTATGTCTGAGCCAACATGAGAGAGAGGGTGAAGGGAGACAAGGTACGTGCTGCAAGCCATGCTTCATGACCAAAGCACAGCATTGAGGTGGGAGGTGAGGGATGTGAGGGGAATGCGGGGGCAGGGGTGTCCAGTCACAGTGACTCCTGGTTTGGAATAGGACACAGTCATTGAATTTAGGATGATTTAAAGGAGGCAGCTAGATATGAAGATGGGGATGGAGCCAAAGGCACTTTACCTGTTGATCACTTACACATAAACTAGTTAATAAACAAAGGTGACAGGGGTGATGCAAACAAGATAACGGGGAAGAGACTGCATTGTACTATATAAGAGGCAGTGAAAGTGCATAGCTGTGACGTTGTCTGTTTGTGTGTGCGTGTTTCACTTTGCCATTCAGGTTTTGGGCTTGCAGCCAGCTAGGTCTACTCTGGCGCGACACAAGACAGGAAGCTGACATAAAAGAATGGGGGAACCGACTGTGAGGGACATAGGAGCCAAGGCAGGAGCCAAGACAGCGGCCACTGACGAGGTCGGAAGTTATTGTTTCAGCATACAGGCATCTACACTGATTAGAATCTGCTACTTTTATTTAACCTATTGTGATCCCATGGCAACAGCCACAAGTTTGAACAGGAATCTCATCCCTGGAGTTGGTCCCTGACTGAATTCAGTCATTTTGATGATGAGTAAAGTGTCCAACTCTCTAAACAATAACATGATTGTAAACGAGTGCACAACAGTACAGAACACCCCTTTTGCAACATGTGCAGATGAATGGAAAGAGATTTTTTTTCAACCTAGATTAAGAGTCTGTTCCAATGCAGAAGTCAAGCAGGCACCAGTGTGATGCACTTCTGGTGACAGGACAAGAGTCCATCAAGGGTGCAAGCATGTGGATATTTATTAGAGTTTAAAGGGACACACTTGGTTAATAACGACATGCTATCAGTCACTCAAACACAAATAGCAACTACAATGTCATGCCCCCCTGAAATGTTCCTCTTTTTTTGCTTTTTAACATTTGCTGTCAGTATTTAGTAGGTGCAGCTTTGGCCTTAATTACAGCATTAAGCCTGTGTGGATAGGTCTCAGTCTGCTTTGCATATCTGTACGCTGCAATTTTACCCCATTCTTCATTGCAGAATTGCTCAGGGTCTGTCATGTTACAAGGGGATCATGAGCCAACAGACCTTTTGATGTCTTACGATTGATTCCTTGTAAAACTAAAGTGATAGTTCATATTCTGAGAAGAAAGTTAAACATGTTTCTAGTGGGTGCTGGACTATGCCAAGGCTGCTCTTTGATTCCGATCCTGCTTGGCATGTTCATGCATATTTGCTGAAGTAGGCAGTATAAGAATCAGCAGCTCCAAGTTAGAGGCCATGGTTCTCTGTCAGAAACCACTGGATTGCTTCCTCTGGGTTGTTGCCCCAAGCAAATGAGTTTAAGTCTCTTAAGATCTTGTTGTGTTGCAAAAGTGAAGTGAGATGGGCAAATGGATCAGTACAGTGTCAGCAGTAATGCAGGCATTGTACCAGAGTGTCATGGTAAAGAGGGGGCTGAACCGGAAAGCAGCACTTTCAATTTACCAGCTGATCTACAGTTTAGCCCTCACGTTTAGTCATGAGCTCAGAGTAGTGACTGAAAGAATGAGATCGAGGAGTAGAGTCACTGCTCCTTCGAGTTTAAAGGGGCCAGCTGGGGTGGTTCAGGCATGTGATCAGGATGCCTCCTGGGCGCCTTGCTTTGGAGGTTTTCTGGGCCCACACACACAACTTTCTGGAGGGATTACTTATCTCATCTGCATGGTAACATGTTCGGATTCCCCAGGAAAAACTGGGAAAGGACGTCTGGAATGCCCTACTTAGCCTGCTGTCCTCGCAACACAAAAAAATGGAGGAATGGTAGAAAAAAGATGGATCAATGGACATTCAGGGGCAGTTAAATCAAGTTATCGAGCAGCTCATGGTTCTATTTACTGACCAACACTGGTCCTCAAGACCTCAGTTAGACTGATCTGGATTAAAGGTTGTCCCTGTCCGACAGGTAGAATACAACCACAGAGTACACAATAATTGTGTGGCAGTTTGCTTTAAAGCACTAATCCCAATGTCCTTGTCCTTTCTATCAATCAGCAAAACAAAATGTAAAATAATATCCTGCCTCTGACTATGT
Source organism: Dascyllus trimaculatus (assembly GCA_024666655.1). Classification (NCBI taxonomy): domain Eukaryota; kingdom Metazoa; phylum Chordata; class Actinopteri; family Pomacentridae; genus Dascyllus; species Dascyllus trimaculatus. The sequence continues at coordinate 11,204,572 of CM045467.1, forward strand.
GTACCCTTTTTATGTATCTGCACTGGCAACAACCGTGGCCAAGGCATTATGTTTTCAGGTTGTCTATTTGTTCATTCTGTTCTCATGAACTCAATATCTCTGGAATGTATTGAAGGAATTTCTTTTAATTTGGCAAACTGTCACTGAAACTCGAGGAGGAACGGATTATATTTTGGCCATGAAAGGTCAAGGTCTGTGGGACCACAAAATACCTTTCAATAAATTCCTTCAAAGTTATTACTACATATATTATACGAGTCTCTACAGCGTTGATGTAAATTGCAACCTGCCTGGTTAGCAGACACATGGAACTGCAAGGTAGTAAATGTAGTTCAACTCTGGCACCAGAGAATATGTCCCTGATGGTTTAGGTCCTCAGATTCCTCCCTGTTAGCCTCTGAGCAATTCTCTGGCTGTCTCATCAGTTTTTTTATATCTGGTATTTTCCCTGCTGCCAAGTTGCCCTCTGTGGTATTTTTCTGGCCTAGCTGCTCCTAGCCTCACACCTTCTGTTATCTAAGGGGCCTCTTATCACTTGTCATTTCCACGTCATGCTCTTTCCCCTCTTTTGGTTGTCCTGCCTGCCATTTCCCTGACTTGCTGACCCTGACTGAATGCCCTGTATGGCTTGAGACTTTAGGTTTTACATTCCACTGTAATCTTTCACATTCATTTACATTTGTACTTTGTGGGTCACCTTAGATGAATGATCATTTGATTCTAACTTTCTTTTAGTTTTTCCTTGTCAGATTAATTCCACATTTATGTTCAACAACAACAAAAGACAACTTAAAACAACTTACTGGTGCCATAAGCCTGATAGGCAATAGGACACTTGTCTAACATTAAGAGATAATCCGATTACTGCAATACATGCTTTCGAAATTTACAGCCATCGAGTACATACACATTATTCTAGGTTCCACATTCCCTTGTGCCTTTCTCAGTTTACAACCCCAAGATAGCAATGTATAGACTACTGTATCTTTCAATGCAACCTTGCAGTTTGTGCTCATCAATGACTTATGTTGCATTCAACTAAAATGCTACTAGCCTTCTTATCGAACGACTTCTCCCATGTGGACTACCATCCAAACAAGCCAGTGCCTGATGCAGTAATGCTTGCCCTGCACTCTGCCCTAGAACATTTGGTCAAAAAGAAAAAAACAAAAACAAACAAAAAAGCATAGATGACTGCATTTCTTCCTGGACTAGATTCAGCGTCCAACACAATATGGTCCCCAAAGCTTGCTGTGAAACTCGCAGACCTCGGACGGACAACCTCACCTGTAACTGTTTGTGACAGACCACAGGTGAGGTTGGCTGGATAGGAGGAAGTCAGCTCTGCTCACACTGGGCTAAGGAAGCTCACCCAAGGCTGATGTTTAAGCCCAAAATTGTTCGAATACACATCACTAAACATCATGACAACTGTAGAACCGCCTGAACAAAACTCAAATTAGACTGAGCTGGGAGGGGTTGTTGGCTTTGAGTTTTTTTCATGTCTGTTACATAGTATAGGAAGTGCTTTAAATAACTGTTGTCTATTTTTGCTAGTTTTTTAACCATACCTTACCATTTTTTAATTTTCTCTTTTGTTGTAAACATTACATTTGTATTCTTTTCTTTAACCACCGAAGAACTCCAGTGTGCATGTATCTTGTACCTGTCTCTTTTGAATCTTGGTTCTAACCCACCTTGTTTTTCCTCTTACTTTATCAGCTCCATACAGTTGTGACTTCACTTTGGGGGAACATATTTCTACAGATATGTTATGTCTCACTCTACAAATCTTAGTGACCCTTTTTTGTTTTCTGGCACCACAATTGATTCTAATAAAACTGGTGGTCCTGGTTTCACTTTGTGCCCATGTTATCAATTAACTTTTTCTTTTTTTAAATTTAAGATATCCCACTAATAAACCTGATGCTTCCTTCTACAGCACTGATGTAACTACAGATCTCCCATTTCCTCTAAGGTTAAGCAAAGATCCTGGTTTAGGCAAAATGTCCATGAGTCAAAACACATCTAGTCTCCTGTATCCAGCCCTGTTGACACAATACCTAACCAAGACTGCTGCCTTTCCCAAACCTTCACAAAACAGTGCTTTAACATCACCACTGAATTCTTAGTCATGCATTAGCTGCCAAGTCCAAATTTGCTATTGCAAGATATTGTAGGGAAAACAAATTAAATGCGTTTTCAGTTTTTTGCAGAGCAATTCTGTATCAACATATACCAGATTTGTTAAATGACGTCCTCTCATTATGTTGACAAAAATGTAAACAAAGTAGCATTCTGGTGGCAGTGAAAGGGTTCTCATATCTCTGAATTACAAACAGCAACTATCCAAATCACTTTTTGTGACAAATAAAAAAGAATGGATTTCACCAATGTAAGAAAACATTGGTGTTGTACTGTTCTACACTTGCATCACTCTCTGCATTGTAATTACTCTAAATGTAAAAGTCCTTTTAAAATAGTGGCATAAATTAAGTATGCACATCAGTGTTGAGCTTTGTCAAAAACAGCAAAACATTTGCCATGAAACATATCAAGTTTTCTGTTAGAACTGTGCACCTCTACTGGCACGATGCATGATAGACATTTCCCATGCATGCATACAAATCTATATACTGTAAATTCTAAAGAACTGATGTCCAAAACATGTCGTCACTTATTAGCTGAAATAAACTACAGCCACAGAGCTGTTTGAAAGAAAAAGCTTAAACATTGCGCAACAAAGCCGAACGCCACAGAGGTTAACATAACTATTCTATTCAAAAACATAATTGCTAAATAGAGAGTAACATTTTTCTTTACTGACCTGAGGAACAATTTCAAAAAACAAACTTTGGATGAGAGAAAGGCCCACAGGAATCCTCTTTACAAAGGAATTGCTGATGTACAATAATGCAATGGCTCATTTTCAGGGAAACTGATAAAGAGGAACTGTAGTCATGATGTCATGGGATGAGACACCATACCATGAAATCTACCAGGTTTCCCATCTGGGCCGTCACATTTCCTCTCACGGGACTAGACGAGTGTTTCTACTGCAAACAGGACACACAAAGCACATACGTGGCCGCATAGCTGTCCTATTCTTACCGCCAGTGTCTGTTTATTCTTGTATGCGTGTTGCCTACAAGATATTTTAGGTTCCATTGTAGTTTTTCATCCTCTTTCAGGACATTCCTCAGTTATATCAGTTTTCATAGCTGAATGCAAAAACTACCCATTCCTTAGTCATGATATCATAAACTGACCTGTCTCAGATGGTGTGTGATAGGATATACTGTATATTACTATAGGATTTTGGTCATCTCAAGTGTTGCAGTAACTAAAGATGAACTAGTCGCATAGATAACAGTAACTTATCAATCTTAAGTCAAATTACTGCTGATAGTATAATGTACAAAAAATAAACAAATCCTAAAAAAAGCTGGTCTGTTTGTTTTAATTAAAGCATCCGTAGTAATTGTGTTGGCACACACACACACACACACACACACACACACAACTACAAGTAGAGAGAGAGTTCAGACAGCTTGCAGCATGAAAATGATCATCATTAAAATGAACACGATCTGACAAAAATACATCTTTTGCCAGAGAGAACAAGCTCCTCCATGCAAGGGTTTATTCAAAGTTGGCACTCGGAACATTCTGACAATATCACCTCTTCTGCCAACATTTTGTCTGTTGTCGACAGTGGTGTACGGAGAGCTTTTGATGGCTACAGAAAATGCAGGTGGCAACGGCCTCCAGGATCGAAGGTAATCAAAAAAATAAGTTCTGTACTTTAAGACTTTCACTGAGTTATGCAGATGCCTCCAAGAGCAAATCAGTAGAGTCACTGATACATTTTCTCTGATGGATTAGAGTCCAATATCTACTCTGAGACATGGGGAGGAAGAATTATGTGTTGGATACATTATTTTAACAGTGACGGTCTTTGTACCCACCTAATTCTAAGGACGGAGAAGGGCTCTTTAGTGATTGACTATCAGACGGCCAGTCCACAGGGAACGTTTCAGGGTGTAAAGTGGCCCAACTGTCTTGAAAGCCTCGAGCTTCTTTTCTGTCAAAAAACATTTACATATTAACAACTTGTGTCATCATCATTTGTATTCAGCACAACACTGTGTAGGTTGCATTTGTTTGTAAAAGGCTGAGTAACCTGTCTCTGGCTCAGTTGTGGGTCCAGCGTGGCTACTGTTGTACACTGCAGTCATTCCAAAGCAGTCAACCGAGTCACAGCATTCACACAGAGAACTGTCTCCCTCTGTGGCAAGCCAGCTGAATGACAGAGAAACACCCTGTTGATATAACTCAGCCAGAAAGCCCCAGCTTGAAAATATGCACTTTTACATGTATAACCAAATCGTGATGGTTTAAAACTGAAGGTTTAGTTAGCGAGCAGCCTAACCTGAATGAAGGTCTATGGAAGAAGCAGGCTTTATTGAGGTGGCTACGTGAGTTTTGTGTCAGAGTGGCCCTAAGATGGCAGCTGATGAACATCTAATAAAAGAAAATTATTGAACACTATTATGTGAAATGCTCGGCAAACACATTCAAAAAGTATCAAACTAGCTCCTGTTCATTTAGATGTTTCTACCTGCTCCCCAGACTTCTGGTTGAACTGGAAGGCTTGGACGCTGAAGCATAGTCTGTTATTTTGCTCCCTGGAGAGGAATTTAGATGAAGAGCCTGGCAGAACACTGTCCATAAGACATCTGCAATGGAGGAGCATCACTGATGAGAAGTTTACACATCAGATTTAGACATGATGTGTCCAAACTAGTCAGATAAATGTTGAAAGTAAACCAAACTCAGCTGTGAGGATCTATTCAATATATTTAATCTAACATTTGAATCCAACACTAAGCACTGTGTTGTTGCTCTAATGCGAGTTTTGTGTGTTCCCCTGACTAAGGGAATACACAAAACTGACCCATGCTTGGTGAGAAACGTGTAGCTTGGCAAGGAGAGAGGGTCAGGCTTCAGTGTGGCCACACAAGAGTCGACATATATAGTGAGGGGAGGGTGTAGCGGGGCCTCCACGCTGGCCTCCATAAACACTGCTTCCCCCTGCTGGTACACTAAGGGACTACGTCGAAAGGTGCAAGCATCTGAATGGGAACAGACAAGATTTTTTTCCAATGGCAGTTTAATATGGACTCTAGTTATATTACAGAGAAATCTTCCACTGATGTACTTTAGATTTAATAGCATAGTAGTTTCACCTGTCATGAAACGTAGGGAGAAGCGCAGAAAGCCAAACACACTGATCGTGGATGTCATCGGTACCCAGGTTGGGGATAACGGTCCTCCAGTGACTTTCTGCTTTCTGTACTCACACAGAAATAAGACACAAAGTATTGACAACAACTTATTACAATCTTTGACTTTCCTCCTCAAAAAAAGAGAATTAATACAATGTTATGGCATTAGCCTTACCTCTTATAGTGACACTCAACAGGTATGACGGTAGCTGCCCCTTTAACAATGACACTGCCTGTAGAAGTAGGAAGCACAGCAGGAAGCAGGTGCAGCTGGTTGGAATACACAAGCCACTCACCGTGAACCTGAAACACAGGGATCACAAAGACATGGATAAAAACATGTATTTAATCTCACAAAACACTGAGATTAACGGTACTTTATCATATTACGGTTGTGTGGTTAAAAAGCAGACATTATGGACTGAAGTGTTTACAGATCCAGTAACAGGTGTTTTTCATGGCATCCCTGTTGACACGCGAGTCATTCCATGCCAGCTCACCCGGATTTCAGAATTTTTGCCAGGTGGGGTCATGGATTTCCTTGAAAAAAACTCATGTAAAAACTTATACCTAAACCACAGAATCTTGCAAAACCCCACAGCTCTACTCCAAACACTTTTTGAGTTATGTTTGAAAATCTGCCCTCGGCGATAAATTTGATCATTTTAGCCTGTCTTTAAAGCCTGACCAGTTGTTTTTTTTCCACAGAATTTGGCTGAATTTTTTTTTTACTGAATATCCCAGAAACCTCAAGAAAAATATGGAATTTGTAATCATGTCAAAAACTTATTTCTTTACAGATTTTTGATTTCTTTACAGAAATTAAAACAAAATTCCAAAAACTAAAAATCTTTGATTTTTAATTTCATATCTCTGCTAATATTCACTCAATTCCAACCTTATTTTTTTTGTAAGGTACAAACAACTTAGTTTTGTCATATTTAAATGTCACTTGGTGCTAGATCAAAAACTGACTGCCACAAGTCTTCCTAAAATTAGCTTCCGAACTGGAAAATCCACTTTTGAGGACATTTTAACATTTAACAGGATTATTTTCTTGGAGGGATTGTTTAGATTTTGTTGAGACTTTTTAAAGGGAATGTCTTTGTATCCATTGAAAACATATTAAAAATCAAAGAATGTTATACTACTCCTTCATTATTGAATGATTTTATGAAAATGACAAATTTTTCGTAGTTTTCAGTGGCTTTAGTATCACATTTGGTGACTTTGTCAGGTAAATATCTGTATTATGTTGATTTCAAGGTTTTATATGTCTGTATCGTACCTGCTGTGGCATTTTGTCTTTAGTTGAGGAAATAAACAATTGTAGAGGTTTTGGTCATTGTGTAATAGAGGATTCATCTTGCTCCGTGCGTCTGGTACAAGACAACATTTCGTAAGTTCATCAAGGGGGAAAATTTGAAGATGATTTAAAAGAATCACTGAAGTTAACAGATTTAACACTGAGGGCCGATTTAAAAAAATCATAACTCAAAACATATTTGGAGCAGAGCTGTGGGATTTTGCAAGGTTCCATGGTTTGGGTAGAAGTTATTGTTTTCAAGAAAATCCATGATTTTACCCTTGTTTTTTAGTGGATGTTTTTTGACCACAATGTCTTAGTAAATGGTGGTAATGCATTGTTTTAGAGGTGTTAAAGATGAATTTAAACTTTTGGTATGTTTTCTGATACTCTGACTTGCCCAAAAGCATCCATACCCTATCCTATCTCCGTAATCAATGGCAAAACATATAATTGTCCTTTTTAAATATCTTCACTGGGATTGAAGGCCACTCTTGTTTTGTGACGACCTCCAGGTCTTCGGGGTTGGAAGGCGTCCTCGTCGTCACTCTGGTCTCCAGCTCCACAGATTCTCGATGGGATTCAGGTTTGGAATGGGTCTGCCTCACTTCAGAATGTTATTGTTTTCTGTTATCCATTTCTTCACCACTTTGACTGTAAGTTTCAGATCATTGTCTTGTTGGAAGCTCCAGCACTGTTCAAGACCGAGTTTTTCTTCCTGAATCTTAATGTACTCCTCTTTTCTCATGATGCCGTTTACTTTGACAAGGTTGTCTGGGCCACTGGCTGACAAACCCCCATAAAGCATCACATTCCCACCACCATGTCTGGCCATGGGGATGGTGTTCTGGGTGTTTTGTCTGTGAAACTCATTTTCATCTCACCTGACGAAAGACCAAAAGCATTCTTCTTAGTCCAGGTGAGCCTTCTTGGATCAGTAGACCAACCTCGTGCATTGTCTGCTGGAGTGTCTGCTTTGAGATGTTGGTCTCAATGGTGATCCTTGGATTCTCTTCACACTTCTGCCTCCTACTGGTTCTTTGAGAGTTTCACAGCGTGGAGCTCCTTGTACTTTGTGATGACGCTTTGCACTGTGGTCACCGCTTTTTCTTTTATTGCCTTGCAAGCAGCCACAATGCAACATTCTCAGTGATGGACCCTAAAAGCAAGCTCACCCAGGTATGTGGTTTTAGTCATTACTTGCAGTTAACTAAAACTGCCACTTTTATGTATGTATTAGAATTATGTAGAGTATGGTAGAAATTAAAAGAACCATGTCGAGCAACTGCATTATTTTTTTTTAAATCTGAGACTATTTCAATGGCTATGAATAAATTCATTTACAGAAATAACTAAAAATGCATCAGTAACATCTCTACTAATAGTCTTTTGTCACTTTGTCATTATTAGCCAGAAGAAACCAACTGGTCACACAAAACTCCAAGATAAGTCAATGCTGGTGCAGGTGGGAAACATTTTGTATTTAACTGTATCTTAGGCTCTACTTTTGTAACCACAACAATTATTTAATGCTATACAGTTATAATATATAACACAATATCAGGATAAATTAGGCACATGAATGAAATAATGCTTCCCTAGATTGTATTTATGCTTAGTGCAACTAGAGCTTTAGTATTAGCAAAGCCTTTCATGAAGGGCATTTTGTTTTTAACTCTTTTTTTGTTGTTAACACCAGACAAACATTAGCCTGACGTTCCCAGCTTGTTTTCTTACATTGGACTCGGTTCCACATTCTTGCAGCCCTGCAGAAATGACCATTTCACCGTCAGACAGCGGTCCTTTCGGTCCGCAGGAGTCCTTCCGCGTCAGGTTTCCTCCAAGCCGAAGATACTCAGGTTTGAACGGAACACCTCTGTCTTGGAAAAACTGTCGCCTCACGGTTATTCTCATTTTGACTTCTCCGCATTGAATTTCCAGACTTTCCCGAGTTTCCACATCGTTATTTTTGGCGAAAGAAACACCAGAAAAGGACAGAAAGAGAATGGAAAAGCGGACGACTTCCCTACATTTAATCAGGGAGGCCATTGTTGAAGAAATAGAACAAGCTGGCGGCTAATTAATTAGCGCAGGTGTGCTTAATTGCGCGCTCGTGCGCTTAAAATGGCTGTGCTGCCTTCAAAGACAGAAAAAAAAGTTATAATTTTGATTTTTTTTAGAAATGAGACGATAACTATCCTTCACTGGAGAAACTTACATGTTTCTGTGACTAAATACAAATGAGACATGGAGGAAACAGGACAAGAATTACACAAGTACAATAAAGCTAAAAATGAAGATATTATAAAGACAATGTACACTTTCTGCATGTACAGATGAGACATGATGAATATACATACAGAAATGAATAGGTATAGCATGGCAAGTATACACATAGAATGTACGCATATAACATGATGAACATAGTGCGGAGTGTTGTTGTTACAGCAAGTATTATGACCTACACTGACATTTTGACAATATAAGGCCCACAAATATCCATACACATGACAAATTCTGATTTATATGGATTTTTTATTTGACAAATATGTTTTTTTCTGGATGGAAAGGACATAAACAAACTTCCACAGACAGTAAGACATTTTATGAGAGATATCAACGATATATTTTAACTAGTTCTGGTGGCTTTTTATTTGTTTGTTTCCTAGAATAGCCAGAAATCATTTAGGCCATTTTTATTTTCTTATTATTATGTAAAATAAAATAAAAACAGAGAAATGGCAAGCATTCATCCCTAAGATCTCTAACATAATGTCTTGCCAACTTGTGTCACTTGTTATCGAAATTTGAGGCTTAATTATATAGTTTTAAAAACACACGCACACAACAGGATTATTAATGCAACTTTGCCTAATTTTATCTCCAATTAAAGTTCCTGAAAAGCTCCGGAAGGCATCACCGGGACCAACGCTAAGGCGGAACTGAATCATTACTGCAAGTGCGCCGTCAGGACTGTTATTGCAGTTACACCAGATGGCCGTCCGGTGAGTAGTCCGTGTTGCAAACAGCTGGGAAGTATTTGAATTCACAGTGGGCTAAATGTGACACATGTGTAGAAACATGTCGTAAAAATGGATCAAAAGGTCGAAGCTTCAGAGGAGAAGATTGACTGGGGCGGAAGTGGAGCAGAAGAGGGGAGGATTGTGCACAAGACACAAACTTTGTCAAAAAATATACACACCGGCCTTCCTAATCCACCCTCAGATCCTGTGAAGTGCTCCCAGATTAAGGGAGACTATCTGTACTTCCACTATGGCTGTGACGGATGTGATGACAGAGGCTGGGGATGCGGCTATCGCACCATCCAAACTATGGCCTCCTGGCTTTGCCTCAACTGGAACCAGCGCAGGCCAGCACCAAGCCTCCCAGAGATCCAGCAAGCCCTGGTTACAATGGGGGACAAGCCGGGCTCCTTCTCAGGGTCCAAGGAGTGGATTGGCACGTTTGAAGCCTCCCTGGTTCTCGACTATTTCTATGACGTCCCCTGTAAGCTGGTGCATGTGAGAGGTGGAGGGGTGGAGCTGGAGCAAGTTGCAGTGGAGGAGCTCCATCAGCACTTTGAGAAGCATGGATCTCCAGCCATGATGGGAGGGGACAGAGACAGCTCCTCTAAGGGGATATTAGGGGTGTGGACCGGGGATGAGGGGAGCTACCTTCTCATTGTTGACCCCCACTACTATGGATGTCAGCTGGAGAGGACGGAGCTGCACAGAAGAGGGTGGGTGGCGTGGAAACGAGTATCATCTCTGGATCAGTCTTCATTTTACAATCTGTGTATGCCTCAGACTGCCAGGAAAGGAATGTGATGGAGCTGTTTCTGTTTCAGATCTCCAAAATTATTATTATGAGTGTGGATGGACAAGAAGAAATTATGGGAAGTGTCTTTCCAGCTTTGTTTTAAATGATCAGAGTGTGTTTTACAGGAGCTGCAGTGCCATCCTGTGGCTGAACTTATTAAAGTATATGAAGAGCAAAAACATTCAGAGTGTATGATTTGACCTCTTTACAGCTCCATTTACATCTCACGTCTCAGAGATCACATCATTTCCATCAGTGGTTTCAGACTCAGACTGTGATCTGCACATGCAAATGAAGTTTCATAATTAAAATTGGAGTTCTAATAGGACGTAAGTGTTTAAGTGAGAGCAGCTGTAACACTCTATGCTGTCGAAGCTGTGAATATTAAATGAATTGATTCCCATCAGACATTGTAAATGTGTAGCTGCACTGTAAAATTAGACAAATAAAAGAACAACCTAATCCTCCAGCAGCTGGGCCGCCAGTAAAAAAAAGGGAAGTACAATAATATTATGTATTTATTTATGTCAATTATGAAATTTTCTAGCCTTGATTTTACATGAGATCATAAAAAGGGTGTACAATATAATTAAATTTTTTTATTTTTAAGAAATCTGTAATTATATGTGACAACTTTCCTTTAGCAAAAAATACGGAAAATTACAGAACTTTTTTGACATTCTGTCGTCATCATTTAATTTTAGAAATATAGTTAAAACAGTAATCTTAAATATAGTACTTTTATATATTAAATTTAAAAAAAAACATTTGTAAAATTACGCCACATTTGAGAATGTACTTTAAAAATATTTCAGTGTTTAATAAAAAGCTTTCTAAAAGGAATGGAAAATTCATTGATGTTTAAGAGTAGCAGGTTTTTAATGGTATACATTAGTCAAGTAAATTCAAAGGCTTTTTTGTATTTTTGATTAATATTTCTGTGCATTTCAAAAATACAGAAATTTTTTTAAATAAATAGGACAATTTTGTTTTAGCACATGATTTTAACAAGCATTATAGTAATTTTATAATCAAAATGCCAGTAACTATGTGACTTCAGCTCCTCAAATGTGAAGATCAGTTCTCTTTTCCTTTTTTTGTTTGATTCATTTTCAATTTTTCTGACAAAAGCAATTTGCAGATGTCTGCTTCAGTTCCTGGGATATTATGATTAACTTTTTAGAAATTATTCCTTAGATTTTAAAGACCCGAAGATCAATCAAGAAAAGACAGACTTAAGTTCCCATTTTATTTCTTGCAATGAATCATCCACTTTCACAGCACATCATATTTCTAAGCATATTCAAGCTGCAAGAAACACAAACCTTTCTACAGTCAAGTGCTGAATCTCTAACACACCTTAATAAACTCTTTCTCAGCTCTCTGGCACACAATCGTTATAGAAAATCTGGAAGTTCTTGTCCACATCCATCCTCCCCTTGAGGAATTTCTCCAGGTTTTTGAGAGGAACTTCCACCATGTTGTTGTTGATGCGATCATTCAGCCCATAAGCTCCAAATACAGGGAACTTGTAGCGCACAAAGTACGGTGCGTTCTGGTCGAACTCGGTGCAGCAGTAGGCCGACCACATGTACTCCGGTACAGCCACCCGGTCCAGGTTGTTGCGACGGATCGTGTGGCCCGAAGTGGTGACCCCGGTGACCACAAAGGCTTTGCCACGGCAGTAGTTGTTGAGGCGTTTGCGGATGAGGTCCTGGTGTTCAGCCCAGGGACCCAAGTTGAACTCCCTAATCTGGGGCACCACATTGGTCAAGCTGTAAGTGGAGGCTTTGTCTAGAGGGTCGGCCTGATGCTCATCCGGATTGAGTTGGCCGCGCTCGTACTGGACCACGTCGGCGTAGTCCTCCAAGACCGCCTGGGTGTCCTCAAAGTTCATATGCATGCTTGCAGACTGAGGGAAGGGCTCCATATTACTGCTACTCTTGTCTGAGGCCAACTGGAGAAAGAAAGGGAGAAGAAACAGGCACAGTATTGCTAAAACATTTGCATAACTCCATACTAAATGGCAACACTGTCTCACTGAAACACCATTCACAGCAATAAAGTGATTTATCTCACACTTACATTGTTGCCATGAGCAACAGTAGCATAGTTGCCTCAGCTCCTTAAACTGTTAGGTGTCTAATTTTGAAATATATTGATATGCGTTTTTTGTGTTCAAAGATAGAAACTCATGATGAATGCATACAAATAAATGAAGTAAATCACAAAACTGTAACATATTGCAATCTAAGATACCCCTCAGTTTAAAGTATCCTCTAAAGGAGCATTCCCACTCACCTGAGGCTCAAACATCCAAGGGAAGTCAACCTTCTTCTCCCCATCGGACTTCTTGAACGTGTAGGCAGAGTAGATGGGGACGTGTCTATGGGGGTCGTACATGGTAACGTACCGGGGTTTGTCCTCATACCTCTGGCAGATCTTCTTGAAGGAGTTGCTGAGGTATCCTCGGGGTGGAGTGCCCATGTACAGAGAGTCCTTGCAGCGCTCCACATGGTTGAAGTCTCCAACCACTCCGGCCTCGGCCTCCATTAGCAACACATAGGTCAGAACAGCTACCAGGGGTAAGGCCCAGTTTGTAGATGTAGAAATCATCACTTCAGCTGTGTTTCTATCAGTCGTCTATGTCCTTTCCTCTTTCCTCTCTGCTTCTGCTAGTATTACTTCCACTGTTGGGTAACAACTGCAGCTTCTGTTGCAACTCTGTCACACTCAGCATTTCCCTTCCGACCTTCAAGCGAACCGGTCTCCCTTTGTGAAGTCTTTTCCATTTATTCAAATTGCCACAAGTGTCGTAGCAGCTGGTCAGAAGCCGTGAATGTTATCGGTTGTTGAGAGTATTTTATTATGGTGAGCGGTAAAGGGACAAATTGCCTCTCATAGTGATGGCACTGTTGCATTCAAGGCTTTTTTGGTTTCTTTGTGTTGAGACAGATGATTCAGGAGTAAAAATGAGAATGAAAGAGATTTTACAAAGGCAGGTTTAGGAGAAATTGAATGTCTTGCACAGGAAATCTATCAGTCAGATGACAGAAAATCCACACAAGTCTTCTTTCTGCATTGACCACAGCAGTCCTCTGTTTTGAAAAAGACAAATATAGAATTTCTGCAGACCATCTTCGAGCTCTCTTTTGCCACTATATACTTGTGCTTTATGCATCTTATAGACCAAAATGGCTGCAAATTTAAAGTTTCACACAATAAAAATTTAAGTTTTTTTGCTTAAATTACTGTTGCGATCTCATGTTTTAGTTCAGTTATTTCTTCTGTTATGTTGAAAGAGTCTTTTCTCGTGTGTCTTGGCTGATGCTATTTACTTTCTTTACCTTGAGTTGTTTCCTCACGCTTTAGTTTGCTTTATGGACACACGTCTTCATGTTTTGCTACCTGGATTTCTTTTGGACTGCATTTGGAGTCTCACTTTAACGCCCTTAAAATGTTTCCGTGCCAGCTCGTCTTAATCCCTCTCTGTCAGTGTTATTAGTTTTACTCTTGATGCTTTACTTGCCTGTCTGCCGTCTGCAGTTGGTTCTTCCTTGCAGTTTTACATAATGTGCAATCCATGATAACTGCAGTAATGTAGATATCGTTTCATATATGTTGATATAAATGTAATAGGTGAGAAGATTAGGCGAATTGCCACTGCAGAAACTCAGGGAAGATACAAGTTGGCACGGGAATGGCCCCATAGTCGGCCCTTTAAGTCTTGCTGTTTCTGTTATAATGTAGGACCTGACTGCAACGTTAACACTCTATTCCCATTTCTATATGGTATATGGCAATTTTTTCTTAGAGGGTGGTGACGTTAGAGGGGAAAAGACTGTTGCTGCTGCTATCGAGGACATCGAGAGGGCAAAAAAAAAATGGCACTTGTTTTCTCAGAGTGTGAGCAGTTAGCTTTGAGACCTGTACAGCAGTTATTCAGGGTTATTCAGAAGTACCTTCCCTGAAATAGGTACTTTTTCCTCCCTCAAACAGCCCTTAAAGAGGTTTGAGCCATTTTTAAACAGCTCCCAAGTTCCTGCAGTTGAAAACGGACATGTGAAATCAATACAAAGAGGCCCTTTATTTTTTAGAATTATTTTTAATAGATTCCACATGAACATATTCTTATGAGTTATCATGAAAATTAAGTAGATTAAATGTTCTTCCTCGATGTGTCAGAAATAAAACTTAAGACAGTTTCATATAATAGTTTTTTTTTTTACTGCAAAATAGTCAAAGAAGTTACATTGTGAGTGTGACTAGACAGTGAATGTTATGTATTCCGAAGTTTTCTATAACTATGCTCTTCCAGTGGACCTTTTTCACAGCAGGTATTTTGACATGTCTTGCCAGGAAAGGCACAGGTGTAACTGATAACATTAAATACAATTGTATTCAATTAAGCCAGCCACTTCAACAGTCCTTATACGGTGCATGCTCGCTAACTGGCTTTTTTAATGATATTTGTGTGACCTGCACAGATGTAGATAATAAAACCAGTTATGGCTGATTTCCATTTAGTGCCATTAGTTTATGGTTCCTGGTATTGCGGATGTTGGCTCACTGTCATGCCTCACTTGGACACTTGACTTGAATTAAACTATTTTTAGTGATATTAGTTACACCTGGGCTTTTCTTCTTACATAGTCACATAGCTACCCGACACCTAAATATTTGTCTTTTCAATTCTACTGGATGCTGGTGGGACAGTCACCCACAAAGATCTGAAAGTTCTTGTTTACAAAGGTGGTCTTCTTGAGGAACTCTTCCAGCTTTTGGACGGACATTTCCACCACCTCGTTGTTTTCGTCCTCATTGAGGCCATAGTGAGCAAAAGATGGGAACCTGTAGCGCTCATTATATGGTGTGTTGTGGTCGTAGTCAACACAGCAATAAGCCGACCACAAGTAGGTGGGAACTGCAATGCGTTTGATGTTTTCCCGGCGGATCATCTTCCCCAAGGTGACGACGCCGGTGACAATGTACGCTGTTCCACGGCAGTAGTTGTTAAGCCGTTTGCGGATGATGTGCTCCTGTTTGTTCCAGACTCTGTTGTTGAAGTTGGGTACCATGGGTACAACGTTGGTGAGGGTATAGGTGGAGGCTTTGTCGTCAGGTTCATCCTGATGCTCGTCCGGGTTGAGGGTGCCCCTCTCGTACAGGATGGCATTCGTGTAATCATCCAGAACAGCTTGGGCGTCTTCAAAATTCATGTGCATGTAACCATGCGGGAAAGGCTGCATCTCATCTGTATCAGACGACATGGAAAGCTGTGCAGAGAGACAGACCCACAACAAATGACAGAAGGAGCATGTCTGGATATTATTACACAACATCTGCATAAAATTAAGCATTTGCAAATGAATTCAAACATCTCAGTACAGAATTTGACGGCTTCTGGGCGCTACATATGTATAAAAACGTCAGATTTTCTTTACCTGAGGTTCATACATCCATGGAACATCAACACATTTCTCCCCGTCTGAGCGTTTAAAGACGTAGGCAGAGTAGATAGGTATGTGGTCCTCAGTGCTGTACAGAGTCACGTAGCGTGGCTTCTTGTTGTAACGCTGGCAAATGAACTGGAGGTAGTCGTGTTCCAGTCCTGTCGGTGGTATTCCCCTGTAGAGGAACGCTCTGCACTCTGGAGACAGCTCTTTTTCCACTCGTCCTCTTACGGCTGCTGACATTATATTGACAAGCAGGAATCCTATCTTTACCCAAAATACCATAATTAGGAGCTGTCTGATGACACTCTGGTATCTCAGATATATTTCTAAGGTCTTCTACAAATGATTCTCTGTGTCTGCCTGTGGAGCTCAGTAAAAAAGCTAACACAGGTTTCACACTTCGCTCTCTTTGTAATCAGGATCCAGTATGCAAAGCAATGCACTTCTCACACCTCGGCAGATCCACCCACAGCTGGAGGAACATGTACACTAAATAGCCAATAGCAAACGCTTCAGTATGTTTCTCACTGGTGGGGAAGAAGGTAGAAAAAGGTCATCTTACGTCTGTAACGCCATCAACTTAGGTAAAGCATTCCTCAAATTTTACATTCAATTACGAGGGTTTTTCAATGCTGCTGCATGTTTTGTTGAATTACAAGCACTGTGGATTCAAACACTTTACTCATTATAATTGGGATATGGCTTCAATTAAATATATATACAACATACTGATATCATTAAGGAATACAAGGAAATATTACATCTACATCTGAATTCACTTAAAAGTCCCATATTCTGCCAGTTTTTAGCAAAATACTCACATGTCCCCATAATCTGTCAGTTTTTTTTAATTATTATTTCTAAATACTGCAAAGACAGTTTATTTTACCATGACTATATAATCCTTGTTTGAGCCCTGTACTAAATGGGCTGTATCAGTGCTTGTAGCTTTAAATCCAGCTGCACTGCTGCTGTTCGTGGCCACTTTGAGAGGAGTTTCTGCATCTGTAATTGACTGAACAGCAGCTGACGCTAGCATGAATGCATGTGTGAGACCAGGGTATTCTGTCTCTTCTACCTTTTCTCTCTGACTGCTCATTTTAGTAGAAAATATTGCCAAACTTGCACCACCGCCATTGTTTCTAATTCATATGTTTGGTGAACTTAGTAGATAATGCTGTGGTGATAAAATTGGTAGTTTAGCAGGGTTGTGTTCCAGTCACTCTTAAATTCTTGTCCCATTATTTCACAACAAAAACAGGAAAACAAGTCAATGAGAACAGCTTTATTGGGGATTAAGCCATGTTAAAGAGAGCAGGAGAGGCGACAATATATGTAAAAGGCTGAGTTTAAGTTGCAGTGAAGCACAGCAGGTCACATGAATACACCGTAGCCCGTCCAATCCTTTGATTATTGAACTGAAACTGGCCTTAAAGTTCCCACCATCTCTGACTGTCCCTCAATTACTACAGACCTCTGAGCTGTAGGTATATGATTAAAACTAATGGTAACGTAAGCCACAACAGCCACACAACTTACTAACAGGGTTTTCCTACTGTTGTGGTGACATTGCCATCAATTATAAAAGTAATCTGCTGGATTTTCAGTTCCTCAGATGCTGGGAGAGCATAAAGACTCTCGTGTTCACTCTTGCAGTCAACAGCAGAATATTTGGTGTGCTTTGCTTGTGGCTGGGACATTTTGGAGTTTGCAGAAGCAGCTCCAGAAAGCGAACAGACCCAGTGGATTGCTCTTTCTGAATGGAACCTCTCACTGGCAGGATTAGTTTTCACCATTTGAGCACTTTACTAGGAATTTAAAGGAGATTATTGAGATGTTGGAATGCAGTATAGGCAGCCTGCAGATGAATCCAGCACCTAATTCCATAGGACAGCAATAATGTTTTAAAAATTTGCAGTAATGCTAAGGCAATGAACTACCTATGAAATGAACTTATATTTGAGTTCATAAGACATGGAGGAGTCAAAGATGGGTTAGCATTTGGCCGAATGAATTTTCCGGTGCAACTGCTTAGCTGTCATTGAAGAAGTATCATATGACCAGTATTTAATTCAGTTTTACGTATCCAGAACCTCAGAAGATATGTAGCTAAAAACAAATTGCTTTGGATGTTCTAAAAAATAGTATCCAGGTAAACATTGTTCAGAGTATAGATGGAGACCACATTGAATTTGACTGAACTGCAACAGTGCAACTATCCAGACTGCCATGACTGGATGTAGCTTTTCATTTATTACAAACATATAAACTTCTTAACAGTCGCTAATTTCTCCAAAGACTCATCTCTTATAAAGACTTCTTGGTTCTACATTTGAAATTAACGTCCAAAAAGACAACTTGCAATATAACGACAACACATTATAGGATAATTATATTATTTTAATAATAGCTATTTGATCATTTATATTCAATAGCCATAAAAACCAAGATGCATGGTGTTATAAATACAGGACAAAGTACAAATAACAAATGACAACAAAATTGGCATAGTACAGAGGCATGTAAGAAAAAAATGTTGTTACACAATGTGTTTATGATCTAATACATCGTCAATAATCAAATTTTGTTTACAATTCAAAACCCAAATCATCAAAAAAGAATATACACAGTTTTAAACTCCCTATCACATCACAAAAACTGCTCAAGACTGTTCATGATGTCCCTTCATGCTGAAACACTGCTCAGGTCTCTCCTCTTTCTCTTGAATGGATTTTCTGACACACAGCCCTTGTAGAAAATAGTCATGTCACTGTCTATTGCTGCCTGGCTCTTGAGGAAACTCTCCAGAGTCTTTAGAGGAACTTCCACCACACTGTGGCCAGTCTGTTCATTGAGTGCGTAGCCCCCGTAACTAGGGAACATAAACCTCACCTCAAATGGTGAGTTACGGTCAAACCATGGGCAGCAGTATGCCAGCCAAAGGTGTTTTGGGATTGTGAGGCCGTCCCTTTTATCTCGTTGGATGGTGGCACCTGAAACAGTCACCCCTGTCACCATGAAAGATCTGCCATGACAGAAGTTGTTGAGGCGGCGACGGATGATATCCAAGTAGGGGTTCCAAGAGGCATGTAGGAAGTCTGTGATTGCTGGAACTACGTTGGTCAGGGTGTAGGTGGAGGATTTGTCATCTGGCTCTGCTTGGTGCAGGTCGGGATTTAGTGGACCACGTTTATATTCTACAGCATCTATATAGTCGTCCAGCACAGCCTGGCTGTCTTCAATCAGAGGAGGTGTGTCGTCACTTAGAGGAAGTGCCCTCATGTTACCACTCTCATCATCAGAAACCAACTGTAGGGAAAAGAAATAAAAGAAATGTGGTGTTTATTATTTTTGAGAATTCAAAAACGTTTATACCAGTGCTGGGAGGCCTTCAGATCTGATGCCGCAAATACGATTTCAGTTTGCCATGGGATTCCCTTCAACAAATTCCAGCTTCTTTCTCAAATTTAATGCTTGTGCTTATTTTCTGCAGCCACAAGTTTTGGTTACAGCAGATAGTTTTAAGTTTTCCGATATTGTAATTTCTGCAAAGTCAGTTAGTCAACTTAACCAGTGCTAGAAGACAGATTATAATATGCTTTGGCCCACATGTCTATTCGTCACTCAGGCTGACTGAGACAAAAAAAATCAACACACTCAGATGTGTTCTGGTTTTGGCCCAGTAATGGTAAACAGGATGTGTGGATTTAGTCCAATTTTGCTTGGCCCATTTAACTACATTCAGACCAATTATGGATGATGTATGGTGACCTGAATTTAGGCTAACATACAGACCTGGTTCAAATTCAGCTCCCAGACTTTGGCCAAACAACTTGGGTTGATTCTAGGGCATCACTCACACCACACTTGGCCCCTGGAGTTATTTCTTGCATTTGGGTGATTTTAGACCCAAATCATTTTGGAAGCTATGCAAACTGGCTGCTGCATATTTAGCAAACGCACACAGAGGTGATGTCAAGTGTTTGAATCTGACACTGAGCAAGAAAGCAAATAAGTATTTTTGCTTCTTCAGTTTGTGCTGTTGGGTATTAGTAATAGTAGCATCCTGACATAAGTTTACAGCAAAGGCAACATGAGGAAAATACAATTAGAGTTTGTAAAATAGTTAATTTTGTTGGATGCAGTGTCATGATTGTGCATAAATATCTAAATACTGTGCTGCTCTCTACCTGAGGCTCATACATCCAGGGTGTGTCCATCCTCCTCCTCCCATCAGACTTCTTAAAGATGTAGGCTGAGTAAAGTGGGAGACGTCGACTGCTGTCATACAATGTGGCGTAGCGCAATTTGTCAGCGTACTTCTGGCAGATCCTCTTCAGGCTTGTCCCTCTGATCCCTGCAGGTGGTGTCTGCATGTAGAAAAAATGGCTGCAGTCTTTGAAGTTGTTTGACACAGTGGCACTCACCACGTCGAGCATCACTAGTAAGGAGAAGGACAGGATGCAGGTGACAAACAGGTGCATTATCATGCATCTGGAGTGGCTGGAAGAACTAACTGGGTTATTTCACTACCATGCATGTCTGACATGCATGTCAAACAACAACATGAATGAAAAAATTCCATAGTGAGGCGTGCTCTGTTTAATGTCGCATCCTGTATTAGTGTTGCCCTCAGCGGTGTAGTAAAGTATAATGACAGTTGGAAACAGTCTGAGCATGCAAAGTAGCAGTGGCTCAGAGTGGATCTATTGGCTGAAGAGTTTGCATATCTGAGCCAACACTTTCTGTGCAGCCATGCATCTCTGCAACACTGTCCATTAGACTGTGTTCATTTTCTAACACATCTTGGAAATGATTCTGTGCTCACTGCATTTTCCTTATTTAAGGCGATAAACTAGTGCACATAATTTTGATTATATACATTGTACTTTGCACTGAACTGTGACTAATGCCTTTACATTACACATAAACAGTATGATTAGATGTCGATTATTGATCTGGTTTTAATTGTGTCATGTTGTTTTGTTGATTACTAAAAACCAATAATTGTTTATGCATTCTGGGTAAGTTCAACGCCTTCGTATATGAATTATAAATTCTCTGTAAGAAAATAAAGCAATGAAACTTTTCACATTGGTAGTTTTCTGCAGGTTTTCAGCCATCAAAGGTACAAACAACAGATGAATGTTTGATACCCTCTAGTGGCCATTTTGAGAAACTACAACTCCACATTAAGTAATGAGCACAGAGAGAGGAGTTACTAGTGATGAAGGTGTCAGTTTTAATAGTCATGCGAGTTGTATTGTTGCTAACATCTGCATGTTCAGTATGCAAGCACCTTTTACCTGCATAATGTCACACAACACAACACAGCAGAAACGCTGCAATGGCTGGATCAACTTGGAGGCCTTGAAGCCAAAATGAGCCATTATGCCCTCGATGACCTTCTGCTCCTCCACTGTCTGAACATTGTCCAGGTTGAACACCATCATTCAAATCCACTTTATTTTGCAAAATACACCATTTTGGTGCAACATTAAAGTCTTAAAACTACATTTTTCTACAGAGAACTGTTCCTTAACGAGGCCTTAGGAAAATCAGTTATCATTTCAGTTAGTTTTTAGGTTGCACTCAGATAACTTTTCTTCTTTGGGGAAGTATTTATAGTCTGGTGCTACTGTACACAACCTTCTTTTATATAGTTAAAATTTGGTACCAATGCTCACCATTTTTACTTTCATATTCTAGTTAAACATCTCACTTAAATGTATATTTAAATGTCAAGGTAGAGTGGAATTTTTGTAAGGTCTGTAATTTGTAAGGTCTGTGGTGTTAGTATTAGCATGTGAGATTGGGCAGTCCATCAAGTGTTGTTTAATGCACAATAACGCATTAATAAGCAATAAAATAAACCTAAATGACAACAAGCTTATCAAACTATCCCAATAACTGGCTGCCTACTTTATTTATGGTTTCCTACATCACTGAAAACTCACTACTTACTACAAGTGCAACAAAAAATATCCTGACAGCTGTGATGGAGCTCAGGACTCAACCTGAGGACGGCCGCTACGGAACAAATGATTTAACCGCAGCGTATAAACTGTGAAGGCTCACCTGTCGGAGGGAAAGCAAACTATACAGTGTGACCTGCTGTGAGATCCTGATCCATCTCGTCTCCATGTTTGGGGATAATTTACAATTATAAGTACTTCAGGAAGTTACGAACACTGTTGATCCATGTGGGGAAACGCACACGACTCTCATTTTGAAGACACTCATATGGATTTTGATACTGCAGGTGTTTAATAAACTCAGAGGAAAGACTCCTAAATAGCTTGAAGCAACAGACTCCAGCTCCTGGGGAAAATAAAAAACCAGAAAACATCAACATTACATCAACATTATTGGTGAATATCATTATTCTAAGCTGTTAGTGTCTGTTTTCATTGCAATAAAGGTTTATTTTTATGGGCATTTCAGTTTGTAAATTATGTTAAGTTGTAAATAAAGGTTTATTTGCATTGGCTTTTTAGTTTGTAAACAATGTTAAGTTGTAAAGCAAAATTAATGATAAATGTGAGTTGTGATTTTGGCAAACAAAGCCTCTCTGTGATGGTTTTGTGACAAATTGCTTCACACAACTTTAAGTACCTTTGCTTGTGGCTCTGTGTTCATGTGATGGAGCAGTTCACACTTGTACTGTGTTTAAAGAAACACGGAAATGTCCGATTTTGGCAAGATTTTCCGAAAAAGTGAGCAGGGTGTTCATTCAAATATGAAGCCGACACGTTCAGATTAACAGAGAGGAGTGCACGTCTGTAAGGGGGGCTGTACAGTCTGTGGTGTTGCGCTGATTTCCTTGATGTATGAAATTATTTTATTACAATTCCGAGCTAAATCTGCAATCGCTCCTCAGTTTCCTAGCTAATTAAACGTCCGGTTAAGACTCTGTGTTTTCGATAATGCGTGCGGTGTCCGTCGGTGTCCGGGCTGGTAAATAGGGGTGTGTTTGCTCTGCTACAACATTGGTTAGCCGCTTGTCAATGTCCAGTCACGTGGTGTCACACGGACGGCCATGTTTCCGAAACACAAACAACAAGAAGAGCAGCGACTGGGAGCCAGCAGACACACACACACTGATACGCAGCAGCGACCGTTGGAGGAGAGGGGAAAAATTAATAAATAAAACACAGAGCACGACTTTCTGAAAGTACTATTCTGTCGAATGAATACGTTTACAGTGTTTAAAGAGACCAATGCATACGATATAGTGGCTGTAGACGCACCGTGCAGACAAGCAGTCTGGTAGCTATAAACAGTGAAGGTAAGCCATGGTTCCTCTTTGCAGCTTGTCTTTTTTGCTAGGTGGCTAACGCGAGCTAACAAGCTAACCTCGGCTCTTGCAGCTCGAGTGGCTGGGGTTTTATCTGTCGCGAAAACGGCATTTTCGCCACGTTGTTTTCACACTTTAAACTCCGTTGTTCCCCGCTCGTATTTGTTTTGTTTACAACGCAGTAGCCGTAGCTTGTAACCGACAGCGGAGTGGAGGTGGTCGTCCGCACATTGGCGGAGCAGGCCGGGGAGTCTGATCCCAACACTCCGCCCCCCTCCGCCATCATATCTGGTGTCATTTGAACCTACAAGCCAAGGCCTTTACGATCAGCGCATACCTTGTGCTAGGGTAGCTAGCTAGCCACATCTGTTATGCAACGGAAATGTGATATTTTGGGGCCAATATCGTTGTAGCGATTGATTTGCAGTAGTTTCCCCTCACATTGATCTGTCGTAATTAGCTTGGAAGACGAACAATGTATGGGCTAATGTAGCTCGCAACCGCTAACGGAAGCTAATGTCAACTCGAGCTATTCTCTCCAAATGTTAGCCGCCTTTACTACCAAACACTTTGGCGTTGTTCATTTTGGTGAAGTTATAAATTAATGCGAAGTGAAAGCTGGTCGGATCATAGATGTACAATCTGAATTCCCGCGGATTCGTATATATATTTTATCCCGCCACGTTTTCAAGAGCATAACATTTGCAAGTATTCAGATGCATTAAAAATTTCATGTTCTGCAAACAGCTTTATTCTTGGGTGACCTTGCTTTGGCTTTCTTAGTGCAAAGTCAGTACAAGACACTAAAATGTCAACTGATTGCCCAATGTGCTCTGCAGTTAAGTAGTGAAGCAGTTTGGAACAAAAATAAGTATGCTACAGATGTTTAGAATACAGTTTATTGTTTGTATTTGTTGCAGTTCAGTATGAAATTGTGTTCATATCTCGTTTCTATTTTGCCAGATGTTAAATCATCTTGTTGTAATTTGTGTGTCATAAGTAGATCCTAATTAGGGCCGCACAATATTGGGCATTGTGATTTTTTTTTTATTGTGATACCTATTGCAATGTGCATAAATACTGGAGTTTTCACTAGATGTCTTGAGAAACTATTGGTAAAGATTTAATATTTCTAGAATACTTTCAGTGATTGAGTAAAGGAGTGCATTTGCATAGAAAATAAAACTATATATTTTAAAAAAAGATGATAAAAGCTGTTGGGAACCTTTCTCATATGGTGTAACAGTGGAACAGGCTTTGAAATAGTTTTTTGCTTTGAATGGTACTCGGATCTACTGATTCAAATGGTCAAACAAATTAGTTGTGCTGCCTCACGTGGTGGCGACAACCCCTCGACGTGATCCTTTCTGTTGCTGAAATATTTCCTAAAGGTGTTGTGGTTCTGTTTCCAACCAAATGTACCTTTTCAGTGTTTCTTTTCTCCTTCTTACTCATTTCACTGTGCACACGTGGAGCCTGCGCATCCACAAACTCTATGTCCTGTGAATAAAGTTGGACAAAAAAGACGAACTGTGTGTATCCGAGAACGTTAAGATCAGTGTAAAGTATGTTGTTAGACTTCTCTTATTAACACGAGAACCATGCAAGCTTTCCTTTTGTATTAAGCAGCAACAAAAAGCTGCACCATGATGTGTTTCAGTTAATTTTTTTCACTAATGGTCACGCTTTCCACGTACCTAACATATCTGAATTATGATATGTTATCCCATTGATGCTCAAAATCATGGAAGCCAGATACAGCCATCAGGTGTTATGCTAATTTGGAACATTGCACATAAGCATCCCTCCTCGGAAATGGCACACAAAATCACCAGCCGTAAAAAATTTTCAATCATCTTACATTATATATACCTTGTCATCCAACCGTAAGCATGCAATTATTTTCAATTTAAGCATCGATTGTCATTGAGTACAGCCAATAAAATATGCTAGTGATGTGCTAAGTCACTGGCAATTATGATGATCTGATCCCTTCTAAACATTACTCCTAAGGACATTTTAATGTCATGTAAATGTAGGCTTAGTTTTTTTAATTTAATGGTTCAGTTGTGGTTGTGACTATTTTCTGCTCAATGTGTAGTGTAATGTTGTTGAGAAAGTTGTTTCATGCACAGAAGAAGAAAAAGCGCGACTAACATCTTGCTTGATCAAAGCCCATCTCAATTCAAATGTTGTACCTTTTTTTTTTACTCTTTTCTTGTCCTTTAATTAGCCTACAAAGTGCAGAGACTTCAAAAAATGTGTAAAAATAAGTATTAATAACAAAAAAAATAGCAGGAGCTCACACCCGAACACTGAACAACATCAAAAACTAGTGCTTGATTTTGCTTGGGGAAACATCACTGTCACTGCACACAATGGTATATCAGTCACCCCTGTAAGATATTAAAGCACACATTTGAATTTAGCCAGCAATGATGGTGGTGGTTAATTGTTGCTTATGTATTATGGAGCAGCACTGTGAATCAATGGAATATTAAAAATAACATGATTTTCAAGATGGTTAAAAGTAGGAAAACATGGTTCATGTTAAAATTGGGTTGATTTTAACTATCAGCTGTACTTGAAAAGATTTGGAAAGAACTGTTCAAAATGTGCCGACATAATGATTCAGTGTTCACATCATATGGGCATTGTATGCATGTGTTGTAGTTTAGTTGCCTGGATATTCTTTTAGTTGCCATGACATTTTCAGGAGCTATCCCCAGCCAGCTGCATGGTTTAAGAAGCAGCTGGTTCACAACATCACTTAAATAGATTCCCTGCATTTATGGATGGAAAATCTTGTGTGAGCAACAGAAATGTTGGATCTCGACTGTGTGCAAGACTAGAAATAGTCTTCATTTATTCAGTGAAGGAATACCACAGTGCCTCTCCCTCAGCTGAGTGTGCTGTAACAGATTGATCAAACTGGGCCGATACCTTTGGATGAGTCCAAGGTACACTGTGTAAATAGGGTGTCAACGCTTTGCAGCGGAAAATCAAATTACACTTCCTTTCCTCTCACAATATAGGTGAACTGCCAAGCTGTAAAAATGCATCTCACCAGAAGTTAATTTATCAAGTGTGGACTTTTAGTGTTACCGTTTCCATTTTTCCTTGAATTGTTGGACTTCTCTAATCCCATATTCTCGATCTCTTCTTTTTTTCAGTGGTGCAAAGGGAGGAGGACAGGAAATAAAGGAGTTACCTGGAGGGTCTCCGTCAATCCACATTTCAGTTGGAGCGAGAGAAAAAGGCACAGAGTGAGAGAGAGAGAAAGGAGAAGAGGAGTTCGAGTCGCGTCTGCTCTTGGCAGCTGTTCCAGCAGCCCGATTCATTGTTTTGGCTGTTATTTTGTTCCTGCGTTACCTTTTGATGAATCAGTTAATATTTTTAACTTTAATGTGAGATATAACTGCTGTAAAAAAAAAAAAAGAAAAACAAAAGAAAGAAAACATTATTACTAGCAAGAGTGTTTTATTTTGTTCCATCGTTAATTTCCAAGGTTCTTTTTTTGTTTCTTTTTTTATGTTTAACAACTTTTTTCGGCTGTGAGTAGCAGGAGCTTCCATTCTCCAAACTATCGTCGAAACCCCTTCCTTTACCTAGTTAGGACCTGATAACCTGGTATTCCTCAAGCACCTGAAACTGGCAGCTATTCTCTTTGTGTCTGTGTGTTTGGGGAGCTCTGTGACCACAGCTTAAGCACCACTCAGCCTTCTAGTCACCTAAGCCTAACTAAAGCCAGCCAGCTCTAGCCTGGTCCAGCCCAGTCCAGCCTGCTCCGATTATCTGGACAGGGTGAGTAAGTTTGAGGAACATTTACTCATCCTTATCTAACAAGTTGCTTTTCCTTTCTGCAGAAAATAAAACCGAAAACTTTTTTCCCCTTTCAGATACTCAGTTCTGTGTGGACGTGAGGAATATGACTGCTGAGACTCTTAACTTCGGCCCAGAATGGTAATTGAGCTGATTTCTTTGCATTATTTCAACATAGTTTCATAATGCTTCTGAATACATAAAGAAGTATTTCCTGAAGAAATTCAATGTGGTTGCTTTTGTGGTAATTTTATACTTTTCTTGCAGCAGTGTAAGCATTTGAATTATTGTCTGCATTTTTTAGGACCCATCTTCATTGTTGTTTTCAAGGAGCTTAGCTAAAATCTACATGTTCCATTGTTATGTCTAGGTGACAGACGGCCTTCCTAGATGTGTACATTTGTTTTCATGGCAATTTGCCTACATTACAAGATAATTTCCTGTGTAAAATGGACATTCTGCTGGGGTTTTCCTGGTTCAGAATGGGCATTTGGGGGAGTTATGCATAACAGCATGACCGGTCCATGTACAGTAAAGACAATAAGCCTGTGTCACCTTATTAGCCAGAAACCAACATATTTTCTTGTTATTTCTGACCATTTGATAAACAAAAGTTTCTATTACGCTTGAGTAAATGAAAGCCTAATTAACAGAACTGGTTGAAAACTGTAATTTAATCCACAGTTTTTATCATTTTGGTGTGGGTAAGTTCGTGTTGGGGCTAGTTAAGACAAACCCATTTAGGGGTTTCCAAAAACTCTGTTCTCGCCTCATGATAGCACTGGGAAAGATAAGGAGTTAATGAAAAGACTGGATTGAACCACAATGTCCACTGTAAATGTGGTGGCGATCTGGCCTTACTTTTTTTAACCAATTTCAGCTCAACTTTTGGGAACTAGAATCATCCCCTTGAAGCATCCTTGAAACATTGCCCATATTTCTGGAGATTAGAGTTGGAATGATTTACTGATTAGTTATTAGACAGTATTAACCGTCGGACACCTAAGGAATTTCTGAGCTCCTGTCACATTTTCACTCACTGTGGGCTCATTATTCACTGCAATAAAAAGTTCTGCACGTCTATGGAAACTTTTGGAAAGTTTGAAAAAGTTGTAATACTGTAAATCATTGCAAAATTTGAAGTAGACTTATTTTTCCATTTTGCAAAAAAATGAAAACATCTGGAACTAACATATACGACTTCCTCAGGTGATAGAAATACTGGGAGATACTTTTCGACTTACATTTTTTATTTGTTTCCAGACTTGTCTCATATCTGCTCTGTGTGAAAACAGCCTGCAGTTCAGCTGCATAGTACCTGAATATTTTGTCTCGTCACTGTTGGTTATTTTTTTGTGGAATCTCGTTTGTGTGAACAATATATTATCTTAAGAATTTAAATGAAATGTACAATAAAGTCATTGTTTTTTCTGATCATGATTGGAAGCCAACAGAGCCACATGCCATAAAAGCCAGGTTGAAAATCTAAAAGTTCTTTTTGCATTTTTGCCATTTCTGGCTCTGTTAAATAGTGTATTTTTTTTTAAAGATAACATGCCTTTCGAAACCCACAGGTTGGTTTTGGAGTTCAAAGAGTTAACTGGCAGCTATTTTGATGCGCTGTCAATTTGTCTGTATAATTTCAAAAGATATCTTAATGTTTAGGACTGTTGTTTATACAAAATGGGCTATATGAAGATGCCACTTTGGGCTCTGGGAAATTGTGATTTTTCTCTTATTTCTGACACAGCCATTAACTCTGAAAATAAGCAAGAGATTAATGTATTGTGAATATGATCGTTCCGTATTTTGCTTCGGACTAATAGTCCATTCGACATCACTGTGCTAGTAAATCACCATAACTATCCACAGCAGTGACTATAATGGTCTAGAGTTCAGGAGGGTGTTTTAGGTTTTCAAGACACTGTTTTATTTCTTGTATTTTCTAACTGTGGCAAAGCAGTTTCTACCTGAAGTCAAAATGGAGCTATTGTCACAGCAGTGTTGTGTCCGTCGCTCTCTGTCTCTCTGCTGTTCCTTCTCCTCGGTGAATGTTTGTGTAGCGATTAATGGGGGGGGCGTAGTCTCCAGTTTGGTAGCACTCCATCTCTAACGGCCTGCGACTGCTGTGTGCATTCTTGGTGCGGTGCCAGCCTCGCAGAATATTTCCCTCTTTACACATCTGCAGCTGCTTTCCTCTCAGTGGCCCTTCTAGCCCACTTTTATCCTTGTACCCTTTTAATATAGCTACAGAGCGGTCACTTCTCATGCTCACCACACACAGCTGTCTGGCCGGTGTGTTTACAAGTCTTTTAAAGCTGTTAACGTTACAAAATTATTTAGACCATTTGAGGTTTTCTTGGCACTACTGTCACAGAGTATGTTAGTCACTGTGGTAGAATTCAAAGTGAAAACAATCTGCCACGCATTGAGATTTGTGTAAAATTTATTAGACCAGCCTTTGTAAGGCTCTCAGAAAGGCTCGTACATGTGGAGGCTGAAGTGTGTGGAAAATGTTGTAGATGCCATTCTTTGTCCTATTAGGGTGGGAAGCTAACTTTTTCTAAGGTAAATACCAGTGAAGTGGATACAGTTCTGCAGAAATATTTCTTAGTACCCCACCCACTGTCATGTTTCCTCAGCTCTCCCTTTATTATGTATATTAGTCGCTGCACCGCTTATTCTTACCCTCTTTGATATGCTACATGCTACCAACTGGTCTTTCATGCTGCTTTTCTTTACCTTTTACACCCCACACCCACCTCGACGTCTCTGAGCTGCATATGGTTTTGATGTGGGGCTGTGAGTCAATGACACACTTTGTAGAAGCATGTGAATGGAGCCATTGTTAAACAGCAGGCCTTGGAAGCTGGCCTGCTAGTAATAGCTTTTTAAAATGAAATCTTGAGATTGGAAAGCTAATATATCATCCGCTTTGAGCCAAGTGTATTCAGGGGGACCTGCGTAGGAGGATTGTTGATTTGTTACAGAACATTTAGTAAATTCTTTTTTTCTCTGCGGCAAGATGGATGCTATTAGATATTTTTTCCAATTCAGATTAATAGGAATTCTGCCAAGGTTACACAATAGCTCAGATTTTTTTCTCTGTTTTCCAACCCAGCCAAGTTATTTATAAGCAATTTTTTTGCGTTTTACGAAGAAGCATTGCAAACATGTGACTTGCTAGTTACTGTATTGACCAATAGCCTTGGTTACTAAGAAATGTCGATGTTAAAAGTGCATTGATCTAAAACCTCACGGCTCCTGCACTCCTCATCACACAGGCTTCGTGCACTGTCCAGTGGGGGGAGTGTGACGTCCCCCCCTCCTTCCCCCGCCATGCCAAAGTACAAGCTGGCCGAGTACCGCTACGGCCGAGAGGAGATGTTAGCACTTTATATCAAAGACAACAAGGTTAGTGGGGAAAGCTGTGCCTGATTTCTCTCAGACCTTTGTTTTGTTTCATTTCTATCAGATTTCAGCGATGTTGCAGAGTCTGCTGGCTGAAAATGATTGAGCATTGTTTTTATATTGCTTTAAAGTATATCGGATTTCATTTTAAGTATTCTCAACCTCAAAAACTTGTTTTTAAGTCAGTAGGTTTTTTTTAAGTCATGGTTTAAGTATTGAAAGATGGCTTTGTCCTCTTAAGAACCTACTGTTGTTGTTTTTAGGTCCCAGAGGACATGCAGGATAAGGAGTTTGCTGCTATTCTGCAAGATGAGCCCATGCAGCCACTGGCACTGGTGCCTCTCACCGAGGAGGAGCAGGTCTGTTACGCTCGAATGCACTGATATCTGCAAATGTTGAACAGTTTCTGCCTTATCATGTCGCCCTACTACAGACTCAGTTCCGAAGCGAGCTGCTGGGTTGGTTGACAGATGTGCCTGTGAGCTCACATTCCTCACATTCCTCCCTTTTGCTCTTTCCACTCACTCTGCAGAGGAACTTCTCCATGTCTGTGAACAGTGTGGCAGTGCTGAGGCTCATGGGAAAAGGAGTGGGTGGGGCTGCCCCAGCTGGAGTGGTCCGTGGACGAGGGGCCACACGAGGTGGTCGAGGTAAAATCCAAAAGAAAACACTTGATACAAGAGAAAAGATAATATAGAAAAGCATTGATTTAGCCTAAGTGGCCAACAGCAACAGAAATGCTGCCCAAAGCCTTTGGCTGAAACTACAATGGCCTTTATCCAGGCGAAGTAAAACAGTTTATTTAAGGCAACTACTCAAGTGTTTGTTTCCCTTCTTTCTTCCACCATCTTGATGCAGCACATTTCCTCTTGGCCTGTCTAAATAGTCCTCCTTTTGTCTAGCCGCACCTGCCTCAAACCACTAGGCTCATGAACTCACCTTGTCCACACACAGCTCCCCACATGCCAATGTAAACACTAGCTATCCGGTTCAGAACAGCCAAGGAAACAACTGAGAAGAATGATGCTGTGTGGGTCCCATACTTTGAGTGGATGTTTTGGTAGTTTGACTGCCTGCAGGTTAAAGTAGACACAAGCTACTTACACACGGAAGAGGTTTTAGCTGATCACAAGTTTTCTCATTCATATGATTATATATTAAAAACTAACACGTTCTTCTCTGTGCACATGAACAGGTCGAGGCCGTGGTGAAGGTGGATTCTACCAAAGAAGTATTGAAGATGCAGAGGTGGGTTTCGGCCGCAGCGTCCGGGAGATACACCGCAGCCAGAGCTGGGATGACCGGTAAGGAAAAAACAGCACACAGAAATGCCCTTCAGTACTGGTAAGGTCGTATAAATCATGGCTCCAAGTTGTTTATTGCGTAGTAAGAGCCTATATTGTAACTGCTGAGAGGAGCTGTCATCCAGTCTAATAAACTCCATAATCTGCTTTGGATTTTTGTTGAGTTCTTGTGGGAAGGTTTATCTCATTTTTGCAGGCAGCTTCTCTTATCTGCTCAGACTAAAGTAGAGTTTGTTGTGTTTTTTTCAAAATTTTTCTTCATGGATCTGGTTAAAATGAATAACTTGGTATCTGTAATGGTGCAATGCAAGTGTTGGCTGGCAATACTTCTCCAGGATAAGGCCTGGTTCATGTGTTGGAGGTTGTTTTCCTCTGTTTATCACCAAAATGATATAATTTTCTCCATTTCCCTCCTTTCCTCAGGGGTGAGCGTCGATTTGAGAAGCCGCTACGGCGGGAGGTGGGGCGTCCTGGCTTTGAAGAAACTGGAGGTCCCGGGGGTCCAGGGAGGAAGGAGTACACAAGGGCTGACAGTGATAACTGGCGCACCCTCCGGGAGGAGCAGGAGGAGGACGAGGGGGAGCCAGGCAGCAACTGGAGACTTGCTGGACCCCGCAGGGATGGTATG
Organism: Dascyllus trimaculatus; assembly: GCA_024666655.1. Taxonomy (NCBI): domain Eukaryota; kingdom Metazoa; phylum Chordata; class Actinopteri; family Pomacentridae; genus Dascyllus; species Dascyllus trimaculatus. Next base: position 11,236,903 of record CM045467.1, read on the forward strand.
ATAAATACAAACATTTATTTACTGTAGTACTGCCTCTAACTATTATTTGTGTTAAATATGAAAGCGATACATAAGAAAAGACACAATTTTATTGATTAATAGATGATTTTTTTTCTCTCAAAGAGTTTTGAGGCTGCTGTTTAGCAGTTTTGCTGTGTAATTTCATGTAACTGCTGTATCAAAAAAACTGAATTCAGCTGAACTGAGGAAGTGGCCAACACAGAGGAGTTGGTGAAGACTGAATTTCAATTGTAGTGTTTCATGTTTTATATGCCTGAGTTTACATTAGACCTGGAGCACATAAGCTCATACCAAATCCCAGTTTGCCCATTTGATTTTTTATGCAATTAGTAATAATCTGTGCCTTTAAGGAAATATAAAGGCAAATGTTCCAATTCAAGGAAGTGTGACTACACAATGTTAGATTCAGTTCACACTTTCCATGTTAGAGTAGGCGATGAAAAACTATGCATGGTGAATGCTGATAGTGGATATTAAATATTAAAAAGCCCTGAGCAGCAGAGAGTGATTTATATTACTACTTGTTCCACTGTTGACATCCGTGACATTAAACCTCTGTTAAATAAGGAGTGTAGCAGTTTCAATTTAAAGGTAGGTATACTGACATCTAGTGGCAGTGAAGGGTTTTCTTCAGGATGTCGTTTAAATCGGCACTTTAAAGCTGCCACAATTTCTGAGAGCACACTAGTCAGTTTTACATGCCCTTTTCTGAAAACCATATTTAACCACCACCCCCCCCAAATTGTGGTTTTGTGTGGTAGATGGTGGTCCTCGCTCAGCAGGCTGGCGGGACCACAGTGGTCCAGGTGAAAGTCGCCGGAGGAAGTTTGATTTCGACTTCCGGGACTCTGAGGGTCATGGTGGTGGCCGCCGACGTGCAGGCAGCGAGGGACTAGAGGATGACAGGGACGGCCTGCCCGAGTGGTGTACAGACGAGGAGGATGGGGAGATGGGCACTTTTGATTCCTCTGGAGCTTTCATGCCGATGAAGGTGTGTACAAATTCTCTGATATTTAATTTGTGTACACATTATTTTTTAGCAGGAAAGATTGGACAGAATACCTAGTATGCTGAAAACACAAGGTGTTTTTTAAGCATTTGTTACACTTTTAATTTTTTCTGCTTCTCTGTTCTCCTGGTATTTTTGTATCAGAAGGGTGGCAAGGAGACAATCCTGGAGGAGGAGTTGGAGTTTAAGGGGATTGAGGAAGAGGAGGATGAGGAGGACAGCCTTGTTGATACAGAGCGAAACAGTGCTGAAGGAGACAAAGATAAGGGTGAGGAAAGACCCCATCTTTCTTTATTTGACTCTTTAGAATGGGCTGCACCTTGTACTACTCAATTTTCTTCATTGATCACAGGCCAATGCGGAATTATTTACTAATGATTGTGCCATCCAACTCAAAGTTCTTTCCCTTGTTTCTTCCACTCCTGGCCTCTCAGAGAGTAAAGAAGCCATCTCTGCTGTAGGGGATGGCGAGACAAAGCCAGCATCACCCTCCTGCTCTCCTCCAGTCCACTGTACCCCTCCATCTCTGGACTCCCTACCTAGCAGTGCTGGTCAAGTGGTGGATAACACTCAGCTGAGCAACAGCCACTCTGTCAAGGCCAACAGCACGCCTGGTGAAGGTATCTTGTTCCAAATATCTCTGTATTTTGTTATGTTGTGTGTCGACTTCTGTGTTACTGGCCAAATAGAGATAATTAGGTCAGCAGCAGTATTATATATCTGTCTCTATATTTAGACAATTTCCTACACTCTCACATCCTTTTAAGAATATAGAATACTTGTACGCAGCATATTTTTCTGCATATGTAATGAGCATTTAATTATGCATTTCTGAGAGGGAAATGGTCAGAAAAAAAGTGTTTTAGACCAACATTTTATTGAACAATGATTTACAATTCATTGGTCAATTCCTTTACAGTCCTAGCCTTATTGAAATGCTTCATACCTTGCTTTTATCAAGCTGTTGGGCTTGAGAATTCTAGCAGCCATACTGAAATCATCAAAAAGAGGAGTTAGCCACTTATATACCACAGTATATACAGTAGACTAAAAAATGCTCTTATTTGTAAAAGTGTATTAATATATTCTTTATTTATTTTTTTATTCTACGGAGAACCTTGCACCATACATGAATGTTGCAAAGAAATACTGTTTTCAAAAAATTACAGATCCTGAATTGAAGATTTAGGAGTCTTGACTTGTAGCCCTTCTGCTCACAGGACAGTGTGAGAGGAAATTTGGCCACGATGATGTTTTGGTTTGATATAGAATATGTTTAGCCCCAGTCATTTAATATCTTGTTTACTGAACCTGCTGTTCCAGCTCAATCAGAGACACAGCCAGTAGGTGGCTCTACCGCTCACATCCACCATCACTATCCCATAAATAGAAATACTAAAAATAGGACCCATTGTTTTACTTGTTTCTTGTTGTTGTTGTTGTTTTTGTGGCAGACATTGCTCCAATCGGGGTCTCCAAGGCCCAGCTGAGTCCCAGCGCCGCCACCTCCTCCAGCCTGCCTCCCCCACCTCCTTCCTCTGCTGCTCCTCTCCTCCCTCCATCTGGAGGAGACACCGAGGATGATGAAGGCATGAAACACCTGCAGCAGGTAGGAACAGCAGGAGGCACATTTCAAGCATCTGTCTCAGAATTATTGTGTAATCATGTCAACAAGTGCATTTAACGCAGCGTCTTCTCCTCAGATGGTGGATTAAACTACTGATTATTCTGTTGCAGAAAAGTCAAGACCATAGCTGCACATTTTTAACTTGTTGACAAAATTTGCATGCCCTTCTGCTTGGCAAATATGGAATAGTTCCATACTTCCACTTCCATCTCAGCTATGTTAGATAGTTGCTGCCACTAACCAATCTAAACTTGCATGTTTCAGCCATTTTATTGACTAGTTATCTGTTGGTCAATGACAAGCCATGGATCTGTTGCTAATGAAGTACTAGCTGCTAACAGTTTGCTTTTTTACTCAAAGGACTTTCTGTGTTTTTCCCCACTGAAATAAAAAGCAATAACTGTTTCTTCTTCTTACTTTAACTAAGTTTTAGTAATGTAACCATGTCCAAGGTGAGCTTAAAGCTACTTTAGCTTTGTTTGGCTCAGGTGCGGAGCACATCATTCAAAGTAGTGCATTGCAAAGCAAAGTTTGGCCCTAATCTCAGAACTGTCAACCTTTTTATCCCTCCTACGCTGATTATGTTGAGTAAATAATAAATCTGTTCATATGTGTGCTTGTGTAGGAGGCAGAAAAGATGGTGGCATCACTGCAGGACACCTCTTTGGAGGAGGAGTGTTTCACCCAGGCTCTGCAGCAGCAGCAGGAGAGCAGGAACACGGCAGCTGCTCTGCCACTAAATCATGAGGCCGCCATGAAGTGGTTCTACAAGGACCCCCAGGGAGAGATCCAGGGTATACTTGCACACAGTGGAGTTATTACATACATATTACATAGCTTTGTTAGTTTACAGCTAAACTAAATTAAGTGAAGTGAGGAAAGTCCGCTGCATAAGCCCAGTTTTCTGCATTGTAAACCTGTTTCTGACAAACCAGGTCCATTCACCACTGTGGAGATGTGCGAGTGGTTCCAGGCTGGCTACTTCACCATGACCCTGCTGGTGAAGCGGGGCTGTGATGAGGGTTTCCAACCCCTGGGGGACGTCATCAAGATGTGGGGCCGTGTGCCCTTCGCCCCAGGGCCCTCTCCACCGCCCCTGCTGGTGAGACAGCTACCACCAACGCAGCGCCCGCAGCCCAACCGGGGGCCCGCCGGGACTGTGAGTCAGAGCTCAGCCAACCTAGAGGATGGGAAGGGGAGGATGCAAGTGAGAGGGGTGATTAATAGACAGGTTGTGATAATATAAATGTTCATTCAATATGAGTTTGAGTTAAAACGTCACTTAATACAACACAAACTTGCTGCATTTCATTTTGCCATTTTGGACAGGCTCTATACCTTACTAAACACTACAGATTTCGTCACGTGTTTATGCTTGAATTTAAATGTGGCACCTTAGATAATGTAAATACAAAGAATGTATAAATGCTATTGCAAAAACATGCCACAAGCAAATCTATTTTTAGACTTAACTGTTTGTTTTTGTATACTGAGTGTGAAGACTGCTTTTTATTGACTGGTGATCTCCTACCTCTCTTCAGGGAAACCTGGACCAGGAGCGCCTGAAAAAGCAACAGGAGCTGGCAGCAGCAGCTCTTTATCAACAGCTCCAACAGCAGCAGCTATTCCAGCTCATTAACAGGTGGGCCTCAGGGGAAATAAAAGATTCACCTTGCTTTTGTGGACTAGTGTTCACTAATTTGTGTTCCTGATTTAGTTTATGTCATTTTACATGCAAAGAACTGTGACTTTTGACCTAAATTTACCTTTGGGGCTTTGCTTTACCTCCAAGGTGCAGTGAGCAGGGTATGATGCCTTCGATGAACAGATCGATGTCAGTGCCAGATACAGGGTCCATGTGGGACATGCATACCTCAGCTTCACAGCCGTCAGGTAAATGTGGACCACTGCTGTATGTGCGGACACGGGCATGTGCAAATATTACATGAACAGACACTGTAGCCACTGCTGCTAAAATATTTCAATGCCCTCCCCTTGTAGGCGGTGAAGCCAGTCTTTGGGACATAACAATGAATCCTTCTACTCAGGGTCCAACTCTCGAACAGCTTCAGAAGGTGAGTTCAATTGTGAATAAGGCATTATCAGCCATTGCATTGTTATTGTATTTCAGTTTAGTAGTAAAACATTTTAAGTGAAAGCAAGCATTTTCTGTTGCTTACTTGACAAATTTCAAGATAGCTTGTACTGATAGCAGGCAGTGGCTGTGCTCAAAATAGATTAACAATGATACTGAGTAATGCCAAAGCCAGGACTGAGTCGAACTTTATTGCTCATTGGGTTCATTTGATAATTTATTCCCCTCAGCTCCAGCAAGAGAGGCGAGACGCTGAACTCAGGGCGAAGCGTGAGGAGGAGGAGCAGCGTAAACGAAGGGAGGAAAAGAGGAGGCAACAAGAGGAGCAGAAACGGAGGGAGGAGGAGGAGCTCTTCAGGCGCAAGCAGGTGAGAAAAAGGAAGGAGAAATTTTGCATTTCAATTTATTGTCTGTTGCCTTGAAGCTATAAACATTAAGACATTTTTGTTTGTTTTGCTTGTAAAATGAAAAACAACTTTTCTATGTTGTAATCCTCATAAATTAACAAATGTCTTATCTGCCTTTAGTGTCGTCAGCAGCAGGAACTGATCATGAAATTGCTGCAGCAGGCCCCCCAGCAACAGGGACCTGGGGCAGGCGGCTCAAGTTGGAGCGGGTCTTCCTCCTCAGGGCTCGGTAAGGCAGGAAAGCCCCCGGCTCTGGCTCTGCTGGAAATGCAGCAGGAGGCCGAAAGGCTCTTGAAACAGCAGCAGCAACAGAGAGCCCAGCAGCAGAGAGACCGCGTGAGTATCAGCTAAACAGGTTTCATACAGTGATAATGTAAGCATGTTGTTCAAAATTGCAAGCCAAAAGTTACATATAGTTTCTCGCATATTCAGCCCGATTTTTCTCTCTGTTTGCAGCACTCTGGTATGTCGATGGGCAGCTCCTCCATGGGAGGGCAGTGGGTGGATGGTGTTGGCATGTGGGGTGGGCCTGGCGGTATGGAGGGTAAGGGTGGTAGTGGAGGGTCTTCAAGCAGCATGGGCATGTGGGATGAAGCTGTAAAGAACCAGGCCAGCCTGCGTGGCAACAGCAACAACAACATGGGCTTAAAGAACAGCCGCAGCAGCCCCTCGCTCAGGTAAGTAATGTCAGAATAAATAAAATGAAAGGGAATGCTGGATTGCCTGATTAAAAAGCAACATACCTTTTTACAGACACCCCTTTTTCATGTCTACTGCTTTAAGTAGCAGTGTAAAATTATATGTCTTTCAGTTGAAAACAATGATTAACATTTTTCTCCTGTTACATCCTCTATAGTGATCAGTACATGATGCGTCGTAAGCGGACGGAGGAGGAGGAGAAGCTGCTGAAGCTGCTGCAGGGCATGAAGCCTCAGGACGGCTTCACCACCTGGTGTGAACAGATGCTGCACGCTCTCAACACCTCTGCCAACAACTCCTCCTCCTCTTTGGACGGTAAGCCGATCAGCTTTTACATATTTAGCAAAGTCAATGGTGTGGAGAATTCACCCTCAATTTAGACAGCTGTGTGGCACACTGAGTCAAGTTACAACATAAATATGCCTTTTGTCACTATAAAGTTGCCACAATTGTGGCATACCTGAAGGAGGTGGAGTCTCCCTATGCAGTGCTGGATTTCATCCGGTCCTACCTAGGGGACACAGTGGAAGCCAAAGAGTTCGCCAAACAGTTTCTGGAGCGACGTGCCAAACAGAAAGCCAACCAACAGAGACAGCAGCAACAGGTAGGCCTGAGTTCAAAGGCTCTTTTATGGAGCAATCGTTATCTGCTTGCAGAAACTCTGACATAGACTCTTCTTTTTATGGAAGCATCGTGCTTCTGATGGCTGCTTTTTATAGTATAGTAAGAATAGCTCTGACCTCACCACAGAAAACATACATAAAGTCACACCAATCTGTGTTGTCTGGTAAACTTGTTCGTTTGATATTTAGAAAGTTTCCTTCTTTTGGTTTTTGATTTACTATTTCTTTTCATTTTGAATAATTACATTTAGATTTCCTTAGACTGCATTTAAGTAAAAGTGAAAATTAATTTGTATCTGTGAGGAATGAATGCAACAAGCAAGATTGCTGTCCACATTTCTGCCTGTACTCGTATTTGATGTAGCAATGTGTTGTTGAATTTGAGTAATTTATTTGGGGAACATATTGGGTTCCATGATGAGGGAATTGACCAGGACCTGATGGCAAACTGCGAGGAAACTAGACACTTGTCAAGTGTTATAAGGCATTTTCTTTGCATTGAGACTGGTGGGCTTTGTAAGTTTGCAGACATGCACCAAAAAAGCTGTAACACACTAAATAAAAGTGGAAATATCATATCAAACATTACATTGGCTTTTTAAAAGTCTGATTAACAAGGTGTCTATGATTTCTCTTCTTTGTATCTCAGTTATCAAAGGAAGTGGCTGGATTGAACATGAACTTCCCTCTGCAGGTAAAAGCAAATTATGCCTCTGTACTAAAGATGCAAACTATAATACGGCTGAATTATTAGTGCAAATGGCCAGATGTGGTATCTTTGTTTTTCTTTACCTTTCTTGTTTGTTTTTTTTTAGGACTCAATGCGAGGTATGAATCCAAGCACTCTGCAGTCCATGTTTCAGGCCAACCACATGAGCAAGGCTGGTCTCTATGACAACCAGGGGGGGAAAATGAAGAAGAAACAGCCCATGATGCTGCACTCTGACCCCAGCATCTTAGGTATGTGACCTCACCAGCATTTTACATTTCTTCCCTTTCACATCTTTTACCCGTTGAACAGTCAGAATTTATAAATAGCCAGGGTTAAATAGATTGGACCCAGTTTAGCATAGTGGTTAAACAAAAAAACAACCTGTCAACAAGTACACAAAATGAAGTGCAGCTTTCTGAAGCAGGTGCAGAAATTCTTGCATTTTCTTTACTGATTGTTTGAACCTCTTCTATTGATGGCTGTGTTGGGAGAGTAGGCTTTTGTCTGATCTTTGTGTAGGTGCCTGTGTACTATGGCCCTGTTTGAAGTACTCATGTTACCTACTTAGCTTAGATGTCACCACTGTCTCGTTTAAGTTTTATTATTAGACAAATGTTAATGTAATATTTAAAGTTTGAGGAAGTGTGAGCTAGCTTTTTCTCACATTACAACCTTGCCAGAACTGAGGATTGTTCTTATAAAATCATCTTTTTTTGCTTGTGTCTTCATTCTCTGCCAACAATAAGGTAGCCCCCTTAAGGCCAATTCATGCTTTCTCCTTCGCAAAAGTATGTGTGATTTAAATTCAGTATTTTCGCAACCCTAAATTTGTCACTGCATGGACTGTCTGCAATACATCATGCTGACTGCACATGTGCCAGGATATAATTGGAGAGACAGTGCGGGCAGGTCCTTCCTCATCCACACCTTTGGGGGTGCCTTGCTTTGTACATGCTTTCCATCTGCGCTTCTCAAACAGTAGGAAATTCTAAATCCTCCAGAAATCTTGTGCTGTGTCTGCCCACTGTACTCGCCGCACCTCAGGAATAAACAGATTGACAGTGTGCTACAGCCCAGTCTGTAACCACCTGCTGTATCCTTTAAATAGTGAGAAGTCAGAGCCAGTCAGAAACATCCACCGAAGCCCCATGAGTTTTTCTGTGTTTGATAGGAGGGGCAATTCACCATCTGTGTAGCAAACTGACATGTACCTATTCTAGTATGAAGAGAACTCTATGTGCATCTGCTGTCTGCTTTCACAGTCCACATCAGTTTTGCGCAGGTGGATGCAGAAAGTATGACTTGGCCTTTACGCCCTGCCATCCCATCCTCCTCTGATCTTACTTTACTCTCTCCATCCCTTCTCTCTGCCCTCCTTGCCTTCCCCCTCCTCCCTGCAGGGTACTCATTCCACAACACGGGCGAGTGTCTGAGCCTGAATGAGATGGAGATGGTGGAGGATTACTGATGTGACGCAGCGCAGCAGCAATAGCTACCTGAGGCCTTCTGTCTTTTAATCAGACAAACCTGATGACGAATGTGCACTGCTGGGGGAACCAGGGGGTGGGGGTAGGAGGGGAGCAAGCGTGAGGGGGAGGTGCAGGGTGGAGGTGCCTCGATCTGCGCCTCCCACTCTTTCTTTCCCTCTGCATGGATAAAAAAAAGGGCTCCCTGCTGCACCAGTTGATCACTAGAGCAGGGGAGAGGGGGGTGAGGCAGGGCGAGGTTAAAAGGAAGATGGGTATCCTCTGGCACTCAAAAGATTAAGCACCTTATACTGAACTAATGCACTTTATTGAGATGGGATTTGAATAGTTTTTTTTTTTCATATGTGTGTATGTATGCGTGTGTGTGATTTCGGAATCAGTGCGCATACGGTATGTGTTCACACACATTATCTGTGTGCATCGGAACTGGAAGGGAGCGGTGAACCAGACGGTGGGGTGAATGGTCAGGCTGTTAGGTTTTCAAAGTCAGGGGGACCTTTAGTTGAAACCTTATCAGAGAGCAAATCCTTTCTCAAAAGACAAACACTGTTGATATTTCTCTTGTTTAGCATTTTTTTACGTTTATAAAAAAAGTAAAGCTATTGAAAAATGGATTATAAAAAACTTGAAGATTTGCACTTGCCTAAAAAAGAAATAACAAAAACAACAAAAAAATCAAACAAATGGGTTAGTTATAGAAGTGAATATTTTTGTGAATGTGTCTGAGTGACTGAGCGAGTGGCAGATGTGTGATGATTGGTTTGTGTCAGTAATATACAGTCTGCACAATGTTTTTTTTTTCTTTTGTTGCTTACCAAGATGTATGAAACATAAGAGGCCATTTTTGTCTTTTTTGTTCAGATGGTAATTTTGTATTCTCATGTTTAGAGAGAGTGTGTGTGTTTGTGTGTGTGTTTCCCTTTCCAAACAGGGACTTGATCTGTATGTTTTGAGAGTGTGACTGAATAAGAGAGAGAGAGAGAAGGCAATTGCACAACACATCCTTTCTCTCACCAGCTCTTCATCCCCACGTAGAAAAAATAGAAATGCATACATGTGTAAATGTTAGCTTTGCTCTCATCACATGATGACCACCACTAGTTTATTTCCCTTAGCTTCTCCCCATGGGGAGCTGTCTCTAGACCTTTAAGGGACTAGCAGACATGGCGAATCATGAGGGACATTACTGTGTGTGCATCTGAATGAGATTTTGTTTGTGTGTGTCTTCAGAGTACATGTTCATTTACTGTTCATAGAAATGAGTTAAGACTACAGGTACTCATTTTGAATACATGTGCTGTTTTGTATGTGTATGAATGCACATTTGTGCCTAAGAACTTGGATAGGGTGCATGGCCATTGAGACATTAACTCTTTTTTGAGAGCGAGTGTGATGTGTGTCAGTGCTCAGCACAGTGTATGTAAAGTATGTAAGTTTATATCGTAAATATTTCTAGTTCAGTCTAGGGGTGATCCATCGGAAGGTTAGTCCAGTCTGTTTTCCTGGGGTGTGATCATGTTGCCTTTTGTCAGCTCTCGAACTTGTGAATGAAAGGTGTCGAGTTTCTGACTATGAAAAAAAAATACAGCATCTTAATGTGCAAGTGCACAGAACGGTGCATGAAATGTTAGCATATTGTGTTACTTATTCGTTGTTGCAATTTGATAATGACGAGTTTTCTTTTTTTAAATGAAAAATATATATGAATATATACATTATATACAAAGTTTAAAAAGTATTTGGACTAAGATGATGAGCACTTGGGGCTGCTATTTTTGTTGTGTGTTTTTAATTTTTTTCCTTAATTTGTTTTTCATTTTTGTTTCATTATTGCCATGTGAAGTGTGTATTATTTCTTTCTTAAGAAAATATTGAATGTATTCCAAAAAAATGACAAGAAACCCGTGCTGATACCAGATTTTTTTCCTCAGAAGATTTCAAAAATGGAAACAAAATACAAAAAAGCTTCAAAGAGTTTAGCGAGGTCTTTTTTTTTTCATTTACACAGTGGAGAAGGAAAAAAAGAACTCGGGATGGATACAGTTGAACACACTGCCTCTACAATCCTGGTCGTACAAATAGTGACTAAGAATTTTAAAGAAAGGACTCTTTCTATTCCATACTGGAGCTTTGGTTGTTTACAAACCACATGGATATCTGTGGGTGCAGTTTTGTTTTTCTTTTTTTTCTTTTTTCTTTTTGTTTTTTTTTTGCTTATTGTTCCCACATGAGACGGGTGGGGTTTGCAAGTGCGCTTCTGCCATATGGACATTGAGTGGTGTTGGGGTTTTTTGAGGAAGAGTGGCAGGCATCACAACAACATGGACAAGATCCTCTAAGTGGACCTTTGTTTGTGGTCGGGGGTCTTGAGACTTGATCATCAACCATGGAGCAGAGGTGGCGAAAAATCAAGGATGGGCTCCGTTTTGTTGAGAACGGAGTGCAGGGCTGCAGAACCCTAGAGGGAACTGAGAAGGCAATATGAGTACACCTGGTTAGTGCACTTGTCTTCACCTCAACCCTCATACGCACCCACACCCTGCCCTCACCAACTCACCTATGCACTTTTGTTCATTCAAGCTGTGAGGTACAATTTTGGGGATGGGAGCACAATTACAACAGGAGGATTGCTACGACTTTGACAAAGTCACTGAAAAGATATTCCCAAACTGAAATAAGAGACTTGAGAAGCACGTCTTCTCCCACCTCCTGTATATAACCATATTTTTGTATTACCTTTCAAAGTAGAAAGAAAATTTGCAAATGGATGAAGGAAAATTCATGAGACGTTGATTATATGGAGTGAATGTTCTTCATGAAAACCAATCTTTTTGAATATAGTTTGAGATGGACTCGCTGTGAGTTTCCCTTAGTTTGCCAGTAACCCTGAAAAGATCAGGGACGGAACGGAAATCCACATGGACTGAGGTGTCGGACATGCTACAGTGGCTCCAAGACTGACTGATAGTTGCTTATCAAAATGGATGTTGCAGTGGCCACAAAGAGTCCACCAAGAGTGTTTGATCAACACACACAGTGAAGAGGCAGACTCGGGTTTAAAGAGCTTTTGGCAAGGATGCTTCCAACCTGATGGCTGCCTTGAGAGCTGTAAAGTGACTGCTGGAGGAAAAGGGTTCGGCATTGGTAAGATGCTCTTGTTTTCTACTTGATACTCTTCATCTTTACTCTTTGTTGATCTCACAGGATTGTTTGGACAGTGTGGTGATGAGGTGTCGTGCTCTTTCTTTTTGGTTTCTTATAGGAGTCTGGCTGTGCTTTATTTGCTGCCCTCTGCAAGGAGGATCTAATCTACAGCCAACCAATGAACCAGTTAACCCTAAACCTGTCCTGTTGAACTTAAACCCTAAGAAACTTTTCATGACCTCAGATTGGGCAGGCCATTGGCATTATCAGTTGGACAGTTACCAGATGAAGTTACAGGTTTATCAACCATCAGTCCCATCTGTGTTGGAGGTAATCAGATTTGGGATTTGATCACGCGCTCTCCAACGAGGAAGAGGATAAAAAGGCACGTATTGCCCAGATGTCATCATCCACCTCGACCGGAAACTCTTGGGAGGTTGTGTAGAGGTCTTCTAACCAGTGGGACAAGAAGACCTGCCCTCCTGCCCTGACGTCGGAGATGGAGAGCTGGGTTGAGTCATGGTGGATGCGGCTGGATTACATCTCAGCCCCCGGAAATCCCTGCAGCTGTGGAACTGGATGAACTGAAAGAATTGTACAAAACAGAAAACAAAAAGACTTTGGAACATGACAAAACACAAACTACACATCACATAGATTCTAGAGTCCAAAGGAGCGGCAGACACACTACATGCACACTTACAGCAAAAGTTACATTGGCTCTCCTCTGGAACCATGTCTGCACACACGACAGGGATGCATCAATATCAACTCACACAGATACAAAGACACACAAGCATCAACGCTCATCAATATAAACGCTGAGCTTTGTAAATAATGTAAAAGTTTTGATTTTTCTCTCATAGTGGGTTTTGCTTTATTTCTTGGTTCAACATGCCTTAAATTGTATAGTTCAGTCTTGAATGGCTAACTGAAAATGTTCTCTAAATGACGAATTTGAGTTGGAAACCACCTTGTTAACTAAAGTTAAAAGAAAGATGGGTTTCAGCAAGACTGTTTTCTGTTGGCTAACAGAATTGTCCTGTATAAACCTGCTACATGTTCATCTGATCACCTTTAAAGTTACTAGTTAACTACAGAATAGAGCAGTAAGTGTTTTTTGATTGAGCTGATTTTGCTGGTGGTTGGCTTTTGTTGCCCTTTTGTTTTCATTAAAAAGAAGAGTGGGTTTGTTCGGATTTCCTATATAGATTATTGCTAAAGGTGCAGGCTTAATAAAGGGCTCAAGTCTGTACTGTCTGGAGCTGAGCTGACTGGGTAGGACGCAAAGAATTGTCTTCAAACACAGACTTGTTGCTGTGTGATAATTGTTGGATACACAGCTTTGGCTAAAATAGAACCCGAGTGGCAGGTCAAACTGAGATACAAGCTAGTGCATTTGGTTAATTTTTTACACTCCAGAGGACTTGAATGGTTTGGAAGATACAAGGTACTTTTTACAGTTTTGAAATGACGACACGAGCTTGTATAATAAGAGTAATCATAAGAGCAAGCTTGCAGGATTTGTAATATTTGTGGGTTATGACACTAAACCTTGAGGTGAGTCACAACCCGGCCTACAGTGCCTCTGCTCGTGCTGCTGATGGCACTGAGAAGATAAAGAATTGGCTACTCAAATGTGTCTTAATCTGGAAGGAAGTCTTGGACAGTGTCTTTTTCTGTGTATGCATATCATTGGGTTCTAGAGATTAATGTTTTTAGTCAACCAATAGTTTTTCTTTGTACCCTTTAATAACTAAACAGTATGCAGTTTTTAATCCAAACGGCACCTGGTAATATTTGAATGCCATCGGCTTACTGATACACTTGTACATTTTGATTCGCTGAGGTTTTGGTGGGTGGGTATCTGCAATAGCTATAAATTGAAGTAGCCACAGTAGGCTCCAGTATGCCATAACCATTGAATGGATAGTCATATTAACATGGTGAATAAAATGATTCCAAGTTGTTGCTATTCAATGCCAAAACAGAGTAATTGACTTTAAAACAGATGAGTATACTGTGAACTTCTTTATTAGTGAATGACTTTAAAGTTGCCTATGTTCGACATTTTTAAAAGCTCATATTGTGTTGGTGAATCGCTGGTCAGTCGTCTGTTTTACTGCACTACACAGGCTTTTATGATCGGCTAAACTGCAGTGTTATGTTGTCAAAAAGCCCTAATTAATATTAGTTGCAGCTTCAGAAAAGATCCTGTCATGTCCTGGCCTGTCTACTCAAGGATGTAAAGTTGACTATCTGGTTCTTGCCTGTTGCTGGTTGCTGTTGTTCCAACCCTAATGATATGATGCACCCCAGTCAGCTCGGCTCCTCTGCTTAATAAGTCTTTGAATGTTGTTAAACTAACAGCATACATGTAATGAAACTGTTTTGGAAAAAGAACAACTGAAAGATGTGTAAATAGTTTGGCTTTTGTTTGTTTGAAGAACAAAATAAATACTAAATAAATAGCATTTAGCTGTGACTGACTCAGTGTGTGTCATTGATTTTTATTATCTAGGAAGTGGGTGTGTGTCTGCTGCTGCTGTCAATAGAATCAGCCCTCCATGAGCACATGTTAACGTTATCAACGGAACTCTCGCGATAATTTGAAACACATGGCCGCCCAGTGTTTACAACTTCTCGTAATGAGCTGGTGAACAGAAGCACAACGTCCCAAAGCAAAAGGACTCATTGCGTGTGTTTGTCGGTTTCTCCGGCCTTGGGGAAAACTTTGACGCCGTCGAGGAGAGAAGTGTTTGCAACCAAACCACCAGCAGAACCAAAGGCCGGGCAAGCCACACTGCAGGTACGTAGCATTAGACTGCTAGCATAGGCTAATGCTAACATGAGCTAGAGTGAGCTGCTTGTTGTCTCCGTTGAAAACGGGCAGTTTATGGAAACGGAGGCAATTTACCTGCTTTGCCTTCGCTACTCAGACTCTTTAGCGGCAGCTGGACATGCGTGGAGCAAAATGTGTGAGGTTTTGTCAAGTAATTTGTATTTTTCGAGCTTTTACTTAGCGGAGTTGACATGAAAGCTAGTTTGGAGTGGCTTGCGCGTCACGACTAGCCACAGGTGTCTGCTAGAGCAGTTTGTCGTCTCAAATGTCTTCCTCTCACGTTTATTTAATGTAGTCCTAATTGGCACACGTGTGAATAGTTTAGCAGAAGTGCTCTAATGCTGCTACATTGTTCTAAGAAGTACGTGCGTTTATTATTTGAGTCAGAGCCTGATGAGGGTTGTACTACGAATCAAGTTTGACATAGCCGGGGTTTCTTTGAGTAAGCTAGCTCGCATGACACTAAAACCCCGATCATAGATGAGGAGCATAACTTTACCATTTAAAAAAGGACATTTAACGCCTCATTTGACTCTTGTTTTTCTCAAAATGAACCGTTTGCGTCCCCACTAAATCAGTCAAGAGAGCAGGTTGCTCTAATGAACATAACATAAGAAATATACGTATTTATTACAATATACAGCTCTGTAACTGTAATAATGCAAGAGAGGAATGCTGGTAGAAAATGGTTGTTCAGTGTAAGGTTTATTTTACTACTCAGTGTGGTTTGACAGCAGCACATTACAAATTAATCATTTAAACATGATACACAAGAAATGCATTTAGGTTTGATACTGTCCTATAATAAAGAATATGTGAAAGCCACTATATTTTTGGCCAAAAGTGAAATTAATGTTATTGAATGCACCAATTTGCGAATCAGTTCTCTAATCTGTGTTCCATTGGCTGCAATACTAGCGGTATAAAATAGACTCGGCAGCAGACAAGGACTAAAAATTAAACATATTTATGCGTTTTCTGTGGCAATGCGACAGTTTGCACTACTGTAACTGCACATATTTGTTCAGTGGTATTATGAACGTAGGGCTCAACAGGTTTGCAGATATACCACATTCACTCGACTGAGTAACCATATTGCTCTTTGAGATGTATCAGGCAAAGAGCTATTGAAATATTACAGTTGATTAACTCTGAACAGAACCTCTTCCAGAGCAGGTTAGCTGTGCAGCAGAATTTATAAGTTTGGTTAAAAGTGAGACGTTCTGCCCTACATACGTTTCTAACTCATTACCTTGCTATGTGGTACACCTCTCTGCAGCCCTGTTTTCATCTTTGGCTGCTTCTCTGTTTCTCCAGGCTGGTGGGTGCTGTGATGTCCTCGTACCCCAACAGACTCAAACATCCACACTGCAGGAGGAAGCACTATCCTAGTAGCACTTACCTCACCCACGTCTGACAGCCCCCCCACTGGATACAAGGCACTTGAACGCTCGCTGGAGGAGAGCTTGACAGCAGAGATTGATAAACAAAGAGAAATGTCTGACTCAGCTGGAGGTGGTGAAAGCGGAGGTGTTGCAGGTGCCGGGCAGGACTCAGAAGCTGATAATGAGCCCCCTCAACAGGCCCCACCTTTACTACCTGAGGGTGACAGCATAGAAGTGCAGGAAACCTCTGAGGATGGGGACCCACCGTGTACCAAGCGGCCCAGAATGAGTGAGGGGGAGCAGGGGCTGGGACAGGTCATGAAGCCGGTTAAGGTGCATGAAGAAATACCAGCACAGGCTGATTTGCTGCAGGAAAACCCAGCACCACCAGAGCAAAGTAGTGTATAGTTTTCATGAGGTTGCACGTATCAAATGAAACTCCTGTAAGTTAAGAGTTTAAATGTCAAATTGTGGCTTTCATTAACTATACCCTGTGTTGCTAGGAACAGGAGAACTACTACAATGTAAGGAGGAACGTTGCAGAGGGGAAGAGGCAACAGTCACTGGGGAAGGTGACGAAAAGTATCATCAGAATGGAGATCAAGGGCATGATGGCTCCTTAGAAGGAGAGACGAAACCAGAGGAGGAGCACAACGGTAACGGATCTGCAGACAGCCCCAGTGACGGACAACAGTAAGTGGAGGAAGACGGTTTATTTTTAACCTCAGTGTGCATAACTCTGGTCTAGTAAAGATACGATAGACACATTAAGTGAGCTATTTCAAGCAGGGTTTGTGAAAGAGAGGAAGAGGCATCGGTGCAAGTACTTCAGAGCAAGAGATTCTAGTAACTGAAAGCTTGGTCAAGAACCAGTAAAATGTGATCTCTTTCACAAACTTGTGTATTTAAATGAAACTTGTGTCTCTGGTCAGTGATCTTAAAACTTAACCGAAAAATCCTGTTATTTTCAGCCATTATAGTTATTTTTGCTCAGAAAGTATGCCCCCATCAGGCCAAAGTGAGTCATTGTTTGGCTTTAACACATGATGTCTTTCACATACAAAAGAAATTCTCTCCATTAATGTCAATAAATAACTTTTTTACTGGACACACTATACAAAATCGAGCACCAACAGAATTCCTACTATCCAAAGATTTAGTCAGTAATTAAGAAGTTTACATTCAGTTCAAAAGCGAATCAATGAACTTGTGGCCTTTTGGTTTCAGAATACAAGTCACATTTAATCATTTTCTAAGGGATGATTTAAAGAAACTGTTGCAGCAACCACCTGGCTGTGGTGGAGTATGCAGGGCTTCGAAATTTACATTTAAATCACGGCTTTGAAATTTAGAAATGTCATGATCAAAAGTCTTTTTTGTACCACTCACTGTTTGATGTAGCTTCTTTTCACCAGGTTTACTGCTCTTTAATACTCAACTGCCCAAAGCAAACTATGTAATCATATCAGACTTGATAACCGCAGTACTGGATTTGCTAATGGCAATAAGTAAGACAGCCCATTTACCGTAAACCACTGCATTGAAATGCCTCCCAGCTGGCATCACATAAAGTGCCAGCAAAGAAGTTAACTTAGCATGCTGTCCACAAATGGCAAGTGCATTACAATTACAATTCACATTGAACGTTCAACAGCGCCTACAACAAAGATCAAAATTGTGCTGTTGCCTCCCTTAAAACAAATATAGCACATTAAAAAACAAACACACTTGTTCTAAAGTGACGAACCAACCCTTTTTCAGCCAGTGCCCTGCAGGAAATTGTGGAGAAGTGTGCATGAAACGTAGCCCTCAGAGCACTTTGTGTCCAAATTCACATCCCCTTTTCAAGCCCTCTCAAAATATTTATCGCAGCAAAGAGTACCACATATCAAATATAACTGCACAACTTAAACTTTCCAACAATGTTAGTTGCTTGTTTGTTTGATGAATTGTTAGCAAAAAAAGATTAATTTTCAATATAAATTATTTTTTTATCGCTGCGACTTGTATACAGCCGTGCATCCATCTCCACACGTTTACTCTTTGTTTGAATTATTCATTCAAACAACTCAGCATTGCAAAGTAAGTTGATGTCATTATATGGTAGTATTTAGATTAGATTAGATTTAAAGGCTAATATTTAATTCTGTAACTGTTATTGTATCAAAAGATGGAAGAGCTGGACAGCCGAGACTGTTTTAAAAAAAAAAAAAAAACAAGATACAGCTTCTGCGGCTAGCCCTTATAATGACCAAGATAAGAGCTTTAAAGTAATGAGAGATTATTCTGAAAATGGCCCGGGGCTCATACAGTCAGCGTTCCAGTTGTAATTTAAATATTCTGATAGCAGTCTCAATGTGTAATGATGTTACTCCACTTCCTCAGCACATTTTGTAATAGGGCTCATCCTGAAGTAGGAGAATAAAAAGCCACACAGTGTTAACTAGTTAAATGTTTGACACTGCATAAAAAGACAAAGATGGTAGAGCCGTTTTTAGACTTGAGATGTAACACTGCTGGCTTTATAAATCTGGCAATGACGGTATTCTGTCATACAGTGACAGTCTAACTGTTAACAATCTGTTTGTGAGAATGCATGCATTGCACTCTTGTGTCATGATAAAAGTGATGCCTAAATGTTACTTGGTCCAACCTAGTAAGATTTCTTTTGCGGAGAAGTGACCAGGGCCCTCAGTCAGACACAAAGCTGGCTATTCAATGTTATCAGATTAATGGAAAGTAGTGCATGTGTGAAAGGGGCTTTAAATTCACCTGCAGATGTGTGAAATGTAATTATCAATCCACTCCACTGTGTCGTGACACTGTGTTTAAATGGAGCAGCTCAGCACTTGCAAGTAAAGTGGTCTAACTCACTGGTAATTTTCCTCCTGAGTCTTGCCCGAGTCCACACTGTGGTTTATATACAGTGACATACTTATCCCCGGATAGGAAATGTACCTTAATTAAACCAAGACAATTTGTATTCAATTAAACACCTTTGTGTTCTCAACACTAATAAAATAATTTATTTTAAATGGAACAGATGAGCTTGCTGTATGCATTACTTGTTCCTCTGTTTTAAAATCTTTGACTGAGGACTTGTCCTTGTCTCTATTCTGTTTCCAGGCTTGGATTAGACTTCAGCCAGAACCCCCAGATGCTGACTGGTTCCTGGACTGAGTACTCCAACTTTCCAGAGAATTACCTCAAAGGCTGCAAATGGTAATCTCTTTCTGTTCTAATAATAATGTGACACTAAAAACACAATGACTTTTTTGAAGGTATAAAGTTGTCACATTTATTTTGAGCCATTTTACAGAAAAACAAAAAAATAAGAGCACTACAAGGAACCTTATGGTGCATTTTACATTTTGTGCCATATTGATCTACTGGATTACTGTGTGAAAAGAATACACTAGCTATTCAACTGAAGTTAAGCGGTAATTTCCAGTATCTTCTTCAGGAGAGACGACCTCAGGTGGTGAGTTATCTTGATCTTGTGGTCAACAATAATTCAGTATCTCACACAATGCTATTGTTGCTTAAATGCTATAAATGTTGGAGTATACACTGCCTGCTCACTAAAGTGCAGCTGCATATTGTTAATTATTCCCCTGCTCTAAGTCAGAGCCCTATAGAAGTCATTTGAGTGTGAAATTTTAATATTCCTGTGTTCTATTCCGTGTTCCCGTACTGCAACCTCATCATGCAACAAATCAGAGTACATGTTTTTCTCAGTTCAAAGCGGTTAATGCACCATCATCTCTTTCTCGTCCTCCCTCTTCTCCTAACCCAGGGCCCCTGATGGTTCTTGTATCCTGACCAACAGTGCAGACAATGTGCTCCGTGTGTACAACCTCCCTCCAGAGATTTACAGCTACAACTGGGACTTGCTGCCTGAGATGGTGAGCACACAGATAGCTGGCCCCCAGGGGTTCTCCTGGACAGAAAAAACGGCATATATTTCTGAAATGACAAACAAAATGAGTGTTTTGAGAGGATGCCAGTTGAAATATCCAGTTTTTACAACTGATTTAAGGTCTTTTCTACACAACAGCGACATGTTGTTGAGCACAAGCCCTGCATGTTTGTTGTGTTTAAATCAGTTAAATTTTCGTGGCAACCCGCTTGAGAGAATGTATTACTGAAGATTTATCGTTAGAATAAAATAGACAGTCTGTCTTTTGGGTTTTGGGACATATCAAGTGGTGAGCCAATCCTTTAATTGTATTACAGGCTGGTAGATTGGGATCAGTGAGCAAAAATAATTGAAATATAATCCATTTTCTTCCATTACAGAGATCTCACAGCCTTTGTGATAAGGGTAGAAAATTGAGCGTTGATTGCTCTGTTTCCCACAAGTTGCCACTGGCTTTCGAAATTGAATTTTACTGCAAAGAAAAGCTTGTGATATTGCCTTCTAGCCACCTATTTAGTATCAGCCACAGCGCTGAAGGATCCTATCTGTCATTAAGTCAGTTTTTACTGCTGTGTGTTTCAGTCTCTCATCTACCTGAATAAATG
This sequence comes from Dascyllus trimaculatus, assembly GCA_024666655.1. Lineage (NCBI taxonomy): Eukaryota > Metazoa > Chordata > Actinopteri > Pomacentridae > Dascyllus > Dascyllus trimaculatus. The sequence goes on from CM045467.1 coordinate 11,257,478, forward strand.
TTTCCTTTCTGTTGTCCTGTGGCAGAGTCCAGTGCTGAGGATGGCTGAAGGAGATACTATCTATGACTACTGCTGGTACCCCAAGATGAACTCATTGGAGCCAGAGACATGCTTGTGAGTTAAACCTGATCTTTACCAAGCAATTGCCTCAAACTTGGTTCCCAGCACCTGATAGATGAGATGTTTACATGGCAGATGGTGAATGAAGTATACACAGAAAAGCATGGTGTGTATTGAGGCTTGTGTCAATTGGTTTTTAAGTTAAATCTCACATGGTTAGATTGGGATTAGTGTTGAATGTGATTTTCAGTGTGCCTGAGCATGTCTAATAGACTGTCCGAATGTAGAAGATATTGTTTTATGCCTCTGACTCATTCTTTGATCCCAATGGTTTGTTCTCGTCATGGGAGCTGGCTGCCGGAGTGGAGAGAAGCTTTAAAAGCTTTCTGATGTGTCTCATTATGAGTGAAGAGTTGGCCTTCGTCTCGTCTGCCTCTGTCACAATTCACTCGGCTGTTTCAGGCCCATGATGTGTTTCAGCATTATTCAATCCACTAACAACACTCCAGAGTCCGGACAACACCTAAAGGGCGTCATGATTCCCTGACTTGAGGCTTTCCTTTTCATCATCTTTCTTGCCTTGTGTGTGCAGGGGTGCACCCTCGCAGGTTTTTAAATGGTGGTAATTATGACATCACTGTGTTAGGGGTTGAACGCTGTGAAGTGAAGCCAGCATCAGCAACACCCAGCCACCGGTGTGGTGAATGCTGATCGTCTGGTAAGAGAGGTAGGGCCATGCTAACGAGCTAAGGTCATGTTGCCAACAGTTTCCACTGTGTGCAGCCCTCCTCCCCCAGCTCCCATCATCCTCCAGTTACAACCTCCACCCTCCGGCAGTTCCCTCTGATCAAGGCCCAGCGTTGGCACTGCTCCATCCTAACATCCTTTACTGTGTGGAGGAGGGTGGGGGGGTCAGGAGCTGGACATCAGGACATGAGAGTTGTGTAAACAGCGAAATGATCAACAAATGTCTCATGGATAATGAACTGCTTCAGAGCGCTGTGTGTAAATGCCAAAGCCATGCAAAGACCTGCCTGTCATGAGATCGAAGATGTGAATAGGAACTGACAGCAAATACCCTTGATCTTCTTCAGATCGCTGCCACCTTTCAGAGGGGAGCTCCTGCAGTGCACAGCTAGGTGGTCAGGCAGAGTACACCGTTAAGTGCTGTGGCAGCCAGATGAAAGACTGTGGCTGATTATTAACAACATCTATAGCAAACCTGTTCTGTCTCCCGCCTGCCTTCTTCTCTCCCTCTTTTCACGTCGTCATTTTGTTTCACAGTCCTCCCCCTGCGCTCCTTGAACTCTCTGTCTGCCAAAAGCTGTGTGTTGTTGATGCCCCTCCTGTAGAGAGGGAATAAGGGCCCCTGTTATGGCTCGGTTAAGTTGCGCTGAGTTCTAGGCATTGCTCCAAGCTAGCAGCAGTCTAGCATTATAATTGGGCATTTCCCTGCTCTGGAATAAAGCCGTGGCTCAGAGGGGCCATAACAGAACACGGCAGCAGCGGTAGGGGCTAATTTCCTTTGTCTAATTGAGCTGCAGTGATGTTTCAGCATTTGTTCAGCTCCCAATAATTAGAGTTAAAAAGGCATGGCTCAGTCTTTGGCCCTGATTTGAATCAATAAGACCATGCTGTCGTCTTGTCTTTATAATGAGGCATAGCACGGTGCTGTGTATTTGTTTTGATGTATTCACATGGATGTCAGAAACTAGAAAATGAATCAAAAAGTTTTTTGATCATACTCAAGAAACGTATATCTCAGAGATGTAAGCAGCCCGTTTGATTTGAATCTGTTTTGTGCTCTTTGATTACCATTTTATTACTCTAGTTTTTCTTTTGACTGTCATAGTGTGTTCCTTCACTGAACTCTGAATATGTTCATAATAACTCTTGTTAATTACTAGCTGTGGAAAAACAAAAGTCCTCAGGGACAGTTAAGCGCTTAAAGTATTTATTAACCCTTATTATATATTTTGCATCATGTGGTCTGCACTGCTTGCTGCCTCAGTTCTTTTTCCCATATGTTTCAGTAATCACCTCTCTTCTCCTGTTAGCCAATATTTTTATCTAGCCTCTCACCCCTTTTCTGCAGTTTAGCCAGCAGTAGCCGTGACAACCCTGTCCATGTGTGGGATGCGTTTTATGGCGAGGTGCGAGCCAGCTTCCGACCCTACAATCACCTGGATGAGCTGACAGCAGCTCATTCCCTCTGCTTCTCGCCAGATGGAGCACAGCTCTACTGCGGCTTTGACAAAACAGTCAGGGTTTTCTACACTGAGCGTCCTGGCAGAGACTGTGAAGAGCGGCCAACTGTAGGTCAGTTATCACCTGGTCTCACATGCTTTCACCTTAAGCCTTGACATACCCACAGAGTTATACTTTCTCCCATATCTCACACATTCTTTCTCCTATCATTCCAATTTTTCATCACATTGTCCGATAAATTGTTCCTAATTACTTCACATCAGTGTTTTCTGTTTTATTTAGTGTTTTTAAAAAGACTAATGCATTAGGGTCTCTGTGTACTTTACCTAAATGCAACTCTTCCTAAAATACGATGATGTTAAAAGCCAGTAATACAGTACACAACTTCATGCTGAAATATTTGGTACTATAAGATTTAATGCTTATGTTCTATAATAGATAAAACTGACTGACATGCAATTAGAGCATGTTCAGGACATGTTGTGAGTGTGGGAGAAAGCAACAATCTAACCATTTTTGAGGCTGCAGAAAGAGAAGCATAGACGAAGAAAGATTTAAGGAAGTTTTCTCTGTTCCTCGGAGTTGCTGTAATAAATCTAGAATACCGTATATCTCTATAATTCAGTTTTGGATGATATTGATATTTGTTTTTAGGCAGTAACGTCAAGCAGACAAAGACTGACTAGATTTGGCATTGAAATATATAAATATACATGAATAATCCTGACGTGAAATTGCTGAAAACGACATGATAAAACAAAGGATGGTAAACGAGCTTTTAAGGACTCATGCGGACTATACTTAGGATGAAAGCTGCAATTTGTATTCAAGAAAAGAATGTATTTGCATTTTTCACAATATGCAAATTAACTGCGATTTTGATTGTTTTAGTTGATTGACTACAAATCATGTGTACTTGAAATGGCTATTAAGTCTTGAAGTAAAGGAACCACAATCAATATGTCTCTAAACTGCTCTCACATTGCTGTGTACTAATGCCTCTTAGATGATGACTAATGATGATGGTGAAATGCATTATTAATTTCAAGAAATAATAAATTATGAGTTATGTAAAGTATGTATTGCAATTTGAGAGCGGGAAGTGTTTGGAAGACTGTGTTGTTGAAGGACACTCCAAACAGTTAATTTACAAAAAGACTTGCATTCACAGACGATATTTTCTGAATATCAAAGCTCCTGACAAACAATAAGTAAACAGAGACGCTGTGAAAAGCATATTGCAAAGGCAGCCGTTTCTTTTTTTCAATTAGCTGCTGTTTGACAGTTGGCTGTCACATATCGCAGGCTGAAGTCACCTTGAACAAACCAGCAAGGAGAGTTCTTTATTGTGTACTTCTGACATAAACTAAAGAGAACTCAATGTTTACTGTGATGAATTCCTTATCATTGTCACACATTTCAAAACACCTTCAGGTTGCTGCAAGGTTTTGTTTTTAATGTGCTGAAATGAACCGAGTAGTCCAAACCGTCAAGATATAATCAACAAATAGCTTTATTTTTCAGGTGAAAGGTTGAGTTTTCATATCTTTCACGGTTGTATATTATATACAGACAGCGAAAAACCTGGCAACAAATACTTCAAAAAAGCATTCATTTTATTTTATTCTGTTTTCTCTCAGCCAGACATTGCTGGCAGTTCAACATCCCGCTCCAATAGATCATTGACTCCATTAATGCTGCGTGATAACTAAGAACTTCAAGTTTTGAAGAACTGTATTCAGTCTCCAAAACAGGTTATGTGACACATATGACATATACGTCAAACACTCATGCCTGTTTTTTTTTAATGCCAAAAAGGTGCCATAAGACTTTTCTAACGAGAGAAAAGAAAGTTGATTTAGGAAGGAGTAATCCAAACATAGAAACAGATTATCCAAATTTGAGTTCATATGTGCATTGTTGAGAAATGTGCTCCTCCTAGAGATGTAATCATGAATTTCAGAGCTGCCAGAAAGTCAACTTTGAGTACAAATGAATGGAAATTGTGTCTTGTTAACTATAAAAGGCTGAAAGCTCTGCCAAATGCCACTCTCTTGTCCTCACTGCAGTGAAAAAGCAAGGCCAGAGTGGCATCATCTCCTGCTTTGGCTTCAGCCCCTGCCAGTCTGTTTACGCCTGTGGCTCTTACTCCCGCTGCGCTGGCCTCTACTCCTGCCAAGACGGCACCCTGCTGGCTCTGCTGCCGACCCGCCACCACGGAGGCCTCACCCATCTGCTCTTCTCCCCTGACGGCAACTACCTGTACACCGGCGGGCGCAAGGTGTGAACACATCAGTGCACACGCACACACACTGTTGCACACAGCAGCATGCAGAGAGGAGACCTGGAGGTAGTGATGCTGCTTTCTTTGATGGATTGCACACGCACTGTTTGTGGATTTGTGTGTTAAGAATTCTCAAGGTTTTGCATAATGCCTTTTTATGATGACAAAAGTCTACAGCTAAAGGATTCACTGTGTTTTATAAAAGGTGGTGCAGAGCTTTCATGTTATAGGAGCTGTAACGTACACCTTATATTTTGCTATTTCAAAATGGTTTTCTTCAGTGTTTTTGAAAAATTATTTTATTTTAATATACAACTTAAGGCACCACAATGAATCCAGTATGATTTACAGTGACACCAGTCTGTGTATTTATAACTGCCCTCCATTCATTCCTGTTACACTGCGTATGTCTGTTCAGATTATACATTCACCAGCTAGCCATGTATTGTGAAACTCACACTACCGGCTGTACATTTTACCAACAGCGTGCATTGCAGATCTTTGAGAAAACATGATCAGGTCAATATAAGTAATATAAATTGTAGATCTCAAAGCAAATATGAAGCCATACTGAAGTAATCTTTTTTTAGTTCAACACCTGTACTTGTTTTTCTTAAGTGTGCAACTGCTGCAGCATGACATCAGATGTTTTTGGCTCCCGTCACTCGTCAGCTGCAGTTAGTCCTACAGTTTTAGACAAAGCGTCCAGCAGCAAAGTCCTGTTCAGTTAGTTGTGGAAGTTTCCAAGGACCTAAAGCTTTGAAGAATGGTACAAGTTATGAATTATCAGAGAGCATTAACTTTTAACATTGATTGTGCAGAGTGATGGCAGCACCTGCACCTGAGGAGAAAACACACAGGTGCTACTCAAGACAGAGGCATTTACTTTACATCTTTTTGCTTCTTTCCTCCTCGCTAAGCTCACATAACTGTGTTTTAATATGGCTGAAATCCCAATAAAAATGTTATGGTCTACATATTTTTCTGTTTCTGTTGCCAGACAACAGAATGAACATGAAATAGTGACTGAAACAAGTTAACATGTTAACCAGCCGTCACTTCCAAGCTGCAACTCAGCACTACTAAAATCCCAATTCTATAACTGCGACATTTTTTGACAAATGCACCGTACACATGAGTTAAAGACAACGGCTGTGCTGTGGCTTCGGCTGTGCTTTCATAGAATTTGAAGCTGAGAAGTCAGAGAACAATTACACTGTGTTTTGACAGAAGCTTGGATTTCTTTTGGAGTTACATGACTGACTTCAAAAAGAACCCCTACGTTTTTTATTATTTCATCATATATTTTCAGTTTTCTCTACAGTTTGATATTTAAACCTTTGTTTACATTTCATACTGAGCTGCATTATACGTAGACTTACAGTTTGTCAAAATAAAGTGACTCTAAATTAAATGTTTTTTCTTTTTTGAGGAAAATTCATTGTTGAGATGGAGTTGAGAATTGACTAATCTGTAAAATAGTCCTAAGTGGCAGTCCCAGTCAGGGTAACACTCAGCCACAGGCAAATAGTCAAAATGGTTAAGTCTCTAGGAAATTATTAGGATCAGTGTGATGTATTCTGAAATGCCTGTCTGTGTGCGTGTGCATGTAGGATCCAGAAATCCTGTGCTGGGATCTAAGAGAGCCTGGAAAAGTTGTGTTTTCTCTAAAGAGGAACGTGGCCACGAATCAGCGCATCTACTTTGACCTGGACCAGTAAGTTGACATCATCAACCAGATCTCTGCCCAGTCGTCTGTATCAGCTTGAACTGTGACAAAATGCTAACACTGCCTTAAAGGAAACGTCAATTTGGAGTCATTCAATTTCACATTTAACAGGTTTAGCAGTCAGGATCATTTATCTGTGACCTGCTGGCCGCTGCTTTGTGTTTTATGTCCACTTACGTTTCTTTGTGCTTGTGTAGGTCGGGCAGGTACCTGCTGAGCGGAGACACGGAGGGAGTGGTGTCAGTATGGGACACCCTCACAGCTCCTCCTGATGGGAACGAAGAATTGCTGCAACCTCAGCTCAGGTTCCAGGCGTACTGGGACTGCACCAACGGCATCAGGTATGAGCGCTCGAAACTCATTTTCAGTAATGATAGGACAGACAAAGTAGCAGAGTAGAGTTTTATCATTTCTCAAACTGTTCCTGCCATTCAACATTCAGTTTGTTTGCTATAACTCAAATACAGTAGAATAAACTATGTATTTTTACTGTAAATAAAGGTTAGTACAATATGCTAATAATGTTAGTAGCATAAATGGTTTAAAATTGTAATTGTTAGAGTAAAAAATAGCTGATTATGTACACTAGGGCTGCACTATTATTACCAAATTGATAATCAAGATTATTTTGATCAGCATTGAGATTCTAATCATTGTTATTCACTCATTTTAGCGACCAAACATTTTTATTGCACTTTTGCATTTAGATAAACAGAGCGCTGCCTTTAGGTCCATGTTAGCCTGCATTCCTGTTAGTATATAAATCTTAACATCAGAATAAGACTGGTCTTTATATACGGTTCCTTTCGTAGAAGCAAAAGCAAATGAAATTGTAAGAAAGTCAACAGAGCTGCTTTGACTTTCACGCTGTGCAATTCACTCTTGTCTGCTGTCGCCATCAAGGATTTCTGAGTTGATGCTGGACAAGGTTGAGGATTCAGTGAGGAAACATGAGCGACACTAAGGCCTTCATGCTGCAGTTTGTGGCGTTTTTGCATGTGGTTGAACATGTTTGTTGTGTTTTCTTTGTGGCTCTTTGTTCTTGCTTAACATCACTTGCCCTAAATCCAAAGTACTTTCAAGTACGAGATGCTGCTGCAGGGGTCCATTCACAGCTCCCCAAAGGTGAAGCCGAAACAAGTCATTAATAGTGCAGCCCGAATGAACACTATCTTTATTGTGTGGTGCAATGAAGTTATCAGGTCGTCATGCCCTTAATTCCTTGTATTCCCAGCCATGACCTCCCAGGGCCCTCAGCAAAATTCTGCTGAAGTTCCCACCTACCTGACCAGTCGGCCATGTACACCATTTGCCACACAGTCACACCTCACACCCCAGTGCTCCCACCACAATCCTAACTCCTTTAGAACTCCATCTGTGGGTCTGAGGAAACCGTGCCAGAACAGAATTGGGTATAAACCAACACTATTTATTCATTGCAGTATCTGTTAACTCAATTAGACGATGTAGAAAATAGTTGTGTAAAACTTTGACTCTGATGTCTGGTAATCAGTCCAGTTTTCAGAGTCACAACAGACCTTGTGAGACTGGAAAGCCTGCACACACACACATGAACACGTTTGCTGCGTGTTTATAAATAACGTTGCCCGCTGGTGTTTATCAAACTCTGACTTTTGGATGGCACAAAGTCACACAACGCAGCTCTGGAAGTGACAGAGATGCTCTGCCCAGCGAGGATAGCGAGACAGACTAAAGAGAGACGCACTGCAAATGAGGACATCCATATTATCGTTACAGCTATTTGCCCTATGCAGCTTGCATACAGAGACACCAGCACTGCCAGCGAAATCCTTAAATAATTTCCCTTCTGGTGGCCACCAACAGAATAAACAGACAGGTGAGAAAGGGAACTGAGCATTACGAGGGTAATGCAGTTTACTGAAGGGCATTAGGAGTCACAACATGACATGGAGAGGACAGAAAAGAGTCCCTGCAGCTTGGAGATGTGAGAAAAAGTTATATAGTATACAAAGAATGAGACGTAGAAGTGCCCATACTGTGAATCAGTGATGCCCACTACAAATATTAGGCATATTGATGGGGAACGATTGTATTGAGCTTCAGTGCAAACAGATAGCAGAGCAACAATGTGAACAGATGAAAGTAAGCAATTGTCAAATGTTGGTAATTCAGTTATGTTCAGTCTGTTTTTCTGCCTGATCGCCCCGCTGTGTTATGCTAGTCGGGTCCTCTAATCATTTCTCACAAAAGCAGAGCAGAGACAAACAAATGATCCAAAACATTTCAGTGAGAGAACAGCTTCTAATTTCAGAGTTACAATTTAGCGGAGCATATTGCTGCTTTGTGAGAACAGAGAGCAATAACTACATCTTCTGAATGCAAAATCCGGTGTTTGTTGAAGCAGCAATTTACTTAATGTCTGTGCAATTTTCTGTAGAAGGGAAGAAAGATGCATGAAAAATGAAACTTATTTTGAATTAAAGTCGGATTTCTTTATATGTCATGGTCTTAAATGTCAAGAATAGCATTCCAACCTCAGCTCAGTTGCTTTTGGACGGTGAAACAAGTCACTTATTTTCTTTACTGCAGCGCTTAATACCAGAAATTCCAGTCATGTCATACCATTCCTACAAAAACACAGTCAATGTTTGCATCAAACCTTTGACTTTCCATCATTTTCTTTTCATCTGTCTTCGTTTTCTTCTCCTCCTCCGCAGCGTTCATCCCTTCATGCCACTGCTGGCGACATCCAGCGGCCAGCGGCAGTTCCCATGGCCGGGCGACAGCGAGGGCGACTCGGCCTCCGACACCGAGGGAGGTGGAGCTGTGATGTCGCAGCAGGAGGTCCGGCAGGACAACGCCCTGACGCTGTGGTGGGCCGGACCACTTTGTCCCGCCGCCGAGGGGAGCCAAGACCACAACACAGTGGCGGCGGAAACCTAAAGCTCTGTTAGTTCAGCCAGCCGACACAAATTGAGTTACACTTGCCATGTGATCATGTGACATTTCTTTCTGGAATGTTTGGTGTGCATACAGCTAATTATGGGTCAGTCACATTCTTTTTGCCAGCAGAAACATGAAGGTGGAAAAGCATCACTGGATCAGTTTACATTCAACATATTTACAGTCCAAATATATTTAGACGAGATTCAATTAAGTCTTAACATATCACCTGCAAGTTTACAATATGCACCGACACCGTGCTCTCACTTCCTAAGTTAAATTAAAGGTATTAAGAAACGTTTCACCTCTAGACAGTACAAAATAGACCTTCAGCGGTCTGTGTCGGAAGACTAGATGTGGTTTTAATGCCAGTTTGTTGAAAATGAATTGCCAAGGTTATGGTTAAAAGCAAGAAGGTTTTTTTTAAAACCTTACTCAGGCTGCGATAAGAAGTGGGTTATGTAAAAGATGGATACGGAGCCAAATTTCCTTTGTTTACCTTTCTTATTTAATAGGGAGTCTCCATCCTGAAATGGATAAATTTAGTGGAAGTGAAAGCCTTGTTGTGAAGCAGCTCAGTGTCTGGCCACTGAGTTGTGTCTGTGGGAGTGTTTGTGTACGTGGCTGTAATGCTGCCCCTGAGATTCCTCACTGCTCTAGTTACAGTAAGTGCCATTTGTTCGTAAGCTTTGCTTTTGTAAACCGAGGGGGTTCTCCTGTTTTTACCTTGTTTTTTAAAGTCCCGGACGCACCAAGCCGTGTCGCTCTGTGCATGCCCACAAATGTATATTTTTGTAAAGCCGTGACGATGATTCTAATTTTGAATGTATACTCTATAAGCAGCTCGCTCGATTACTGTAACTTCATAACAATCTGTGAACGTCTTTAAGTAGTGGGTACACCTGGAGTGTCTTATTTTTTCTACAGATCGTGGTCATTTGTACCCATGTGAGTGGTGACACAGCAGCACAAAACACGTCATGTTGGAATAGTTGCGTTAATACTGCAGTGATTTGCCCAGTGCTTATGTTGCCATTGGTGGGGTGTGCTTTGTTGTAGAGCAGGGATGTCAAATCCTGGTCCTTGAGGGCCACTGTCCTCCATGTTTTAGATGTTTCCCTCTACAGACACACTTGATTCCAATGATCAGCTCATCATCAAGCTTTGCAGAAGCCTGATAACGATCCTGATCATTCGAATCAGGTGTGTTGGGAGAGGGAAACATCTAAAACATGGAGGATAGTGGCCCTCGAGGACCAGGATTTGACATCCCTGTCGTAGAGTCTCTTTGCAGGTTGATCAGAAGTTCCATGCGCTCCAAAGCCTTGTATCCTTAGACACAAAAAATATTGATGAATTTTTGAAGCCTGTGCTGGTTTCGCCTCTTGGAACTCAAATTTGTTGCCAAGCAATAGCAGCTATAACTTTGTAGCTGGTGTTGCACCAAACTATACAAATTTACCAGGAAGCATTAGGAACCATACAAGCCTCGAAGATGTCAAATCAGTCTCTAGATAGACGGCTCTGTCCGCAACAGGTGGTTTTCTGGTGATTTTATTTAAGCTGGAGTGAATTAAAAGCATATCTCAACAGATTCACGGTCTAACTCTTTTTTTCCCCCTAACATATTTTCTGTTAAAGGCAGTGGAATTCCTTATAATAAATCATCAATGCAAGATGATGTTACACTTGAGCCAAGAGGCAGCTCTTAAAAGCTAAAGGGACTATTGGCTTTCGCTTATGAGATGGAAACTATTCATAGCTTTCACCTTTCTCACACACATTCTGTATGAATGCACACACACTCATGTATTTGATTGTCTGAAACCACAGGGGCACAGCGAGCGGAGAGCCAAGTTGGAGAGCCGCGCTGTTGTGTTGTGCCGGTTGCTTAGCGACCGTCTCCGCCTTGGGAGAGGAAAGTAGGTAGAAAGACGACGAGATGGAAAATTGAGGGCACAAGAAGAAGGAAAAAAAAGCCAAACAAGTGTAATAAATAATCCAGTGGTGTAGTGATTGCTACTTGTTTGTCTGATGGCGTGGACTCCTCTTAATCTCAGCCCGAGCACAGAGTGAAGTGTGTGTGGTGATGAGTGAGATATAGCTGCTTGTCACCTCTGCTGTTAGTTGTTAGAGACAGAAAGTGGTTACAGCAGAAGGATGCTTGGGGTTGAATCAACTCAATCTATGGCCGGCACCCTGGGATTTATGTTCTGTTCTCAGGTGTGAGCTTTTTTATTTCATTTACAGTGAATAGACCTTTATTCGATCATGTCCTGTCACTTGATTTTGCAATAATCAAAGGAAACAGGAGGCACCGAAGCTCTGTGGAAGGTGTCAGAGAAACAAGCATGAATACAGATGGAAGAAAGCTGCTCTAATCAAATGTTCTGATGTTAATATTGGCTAAAATTACTATGCACAGTGTGAAAACACAAGTCTGAGTGGTTTAGCTTCTTCTTTGCTTTCTTTCCTGTTTGATTCACTCCTGCCGCCCTCATCAACCTTGACAGAATTACCCATTAGCTGGTGAACATAGTGACTTTTTAGCAGCTGACATGTTCTCCATGTCAGTTTTATACAGTTGCGTTACTGCTAAGTTTGGAATTATGCAGTGCTCTCAGATCCTAATAATCAGATGCAACATTTTTACTGATAAAGGAAGGCATATGGAGTGTAGACAGAGCCGGCTCGCCAATTAGGCAATAAAGGCAAATGTTATTAATTGAAATGTAAAGCAGTGCCCAATTAATATTACGACAAGACAATATTCGCTTTCTTTTTTTAACATATTTAAATCCTCGTAGTTTCTCGAAGAAACGTCTTCGAGAAACTCAAATAAGTCGAGATGCTACGATTGAAACGACAACTCCCATTACCCAGTGTGTGTGGGATGGGTTTAATGCAGACTAGAATTTCTCCAAGGGGATTAATAAAGGTTAAATTATTGTTATTATTATTATTATTATTATTATTATTATTATTATTATTATTACATCACATTAGCCATATTCCTCACCTCATCTGTTCTCCACACACCATTTCCTCACCTGAACATGAGTTTCATGTTATAACAGTAAAGTTATCACATTATAATGTGAAAGGTTTATCTTGTTTTCCTCTTTATGTTGTAATAATCATGAAATCATTAGAAAATCTGGGCTTGGAATTTGCTACAGTATTTATGACGAGCTACAAATCAGATTCATTTCCTCAAATCTCCATTTCACTTTCAGCGCTCTCATTGTTTTACGGTGATTTTTAGTGCACCGTTTACTCTCTAGTGTTCAGGTTTTTAGCCACATAGTTGGTTTAATATAATGGCAATCATGGATGATGTATGTTAATATTCCTGAATGTTCAATTCAGGTTTTATTTTCATGGTTTAAACATATCCCCACTGGGCTAAAACCATTAACTAGATGTGGTAGATGTTGATTCCAGTAAGAAATTTAATGGTTTTCAGTGAAGTCCCACTATCTTGTGAATTATTAGCAACTTGTGCTCCCTACCTAGAATGAAATTCTTGAGGAAACACTCCACAACAGTCGTGCCTAATTAAATTCTGAAGATTCGTCATACGTATCGACGGTGCCGCTGTGCCTCTTGAAGCCATGTAGGCCAAACCTTGCTGCTGTCACACAGATGACAGCGAAGGCGTTATCTTCATCCCAAGGTGGCTGCAGGGTACTCTTTCCACTTGTGCAGTTAATGAGCCAATCCACATCAAGTGTTCTGTGTTTCTGTGTTCTGTGCTTCCATTTGCGTCGCATCCTGAGTGAGTCTCCATGGCCTTGCATAAGTGCCTTCCATTAGACAGCCACACACACACAAACTTAACAGTTCCAGCGCTCATCACCAGGGAGTGTGCAGAATAGTAAGTAATGGGATCTTGATATTAAGAAAGACATTTGAAAACAATTATTCAAATGGCTGTCTGCCTGTTGAATCTCCTAATCCCACAGTGAAGCACTCAAGCAAACACTCAGCAGTGTGACCCCGGCTGAATTAGCATGGAGGGAAAGACGAGCGCACAGCTCTGAAGCCTGAGATGCTAAAACGTCTAGACTGCTCTCTGGTTTGTCACTCTCATGCTGCCTTTGAAAGGAAAAGGCTTTTTAGAACATGAAGCGGAGGGAACAGATTTCCTGTAGCTTTTAGAGGTTGTCATACATGGCATTTCTCAAAATGTCAAAGGGACGGCTCCTTTATCTCTGCGAGACTTTGAATGTGTTTGGCAGCCGCTTAGCACAGACGCTTAGCACAGGGCTTCATCCTGACCCGGCTCTGACACGCCAGCCGAGCACAGTTGTTACATCCAGTTTTCTTCAGAGTTAATAGATTATGTACAGCGTCTTCACAGCCGCCATGTTATTTGGTACACTTGTCAGTCTGCGGCTCACACTTTCAGGAAATGTATCACTTAAATGTAAAGCCTTCAGACTTATATCAGTCCAGTTACATTTGAGCAATGGAACAAGATTTGCAGCCGTAGTGTATCACAGCAAAGGACCAGCCACAACATTAAAACCAGCTGCCTGAGAGAACAGCTCTGACCTTTTGGAGCATGGATGGGTCTCCTGTGGTGTCTGGCGCCTGAATTTTGGCTGCAGATCTGTTGGATCCTGTGGTTTGCATAGTGGGGCCTCCGTGCATCATCTCACGGATGCATGGTCAGATTGAGATCTGGGGAGTTTGGAAGCCTGGTCGACTTTTTTGTCGTGTTCCTTGGCCTGGTTCTGAGCAGTTTTTGTGGTGTGGCAGGTCCTGTTGGGGCTCATTCTCCCTGTTGTCAGGGAATACCGTTGCTATTGGGGGTGTGCTTGATCTGTACCAATCTTTAGCTAGGTGGCACATGTCCAAGAAACATCCACATGAATGTCCAAGGTTTCCCAACAGAACTAGCAACAGAGTGTTCAGTATCCTTCACTTCACCTGTCAGTGGTTTAAATGTTGTGATTGATAGCTGTTCATGTACTATCACTAAAGCAGTCATAACATTGGTTCTCGGCTTATTTCTGACACCGAAAGGAGGATGAAGGATCATGTTTTCTCCTGACATCCCATCGATACTTTCTACCTTTCATTTATTTCTCAGAGACCGTGCACCAAAACATGGATCTCGTGGAGAAAAGACGACGAGGAGCTAATTTCCATCTGCAATCCCTGGGCAGGTAGACACAAAAATACATCCACAATCAAAGTAAGAAGATATGATGCAACATATGCACACAATCTAACAACCTCACACCCCCTATTTCCATACCCATGGCACGTACACTGCATAAAGCACAAACATACCCCCATTCAATCCCATCAGCATATAAACATTATATAAAAATCAAGGTAGGTATAAAGATGCTACGACTGTGTCTGATTAATGTGGGCAACACTGGTGTCTTCAAAACCCTTTTTTTTAACATTACGAGGAAAAATGTGAAAACCGTCATGTTTCCAGGTTATCGGGGAGCTTATTACTTTTCTTAAGGTAGCTTTGGAGATGTCAGAAACTCACTTGCAGAGCATCAAGGGTGTATTAGAACACAATGGCAAATCTAATGAACCACCATTTACAGGGTGGAACTTTCTGTGTCATTATTCTTCTGGTTTGAAAATGTGTGGCTGAACTACTCCATATTGCCGTTGTGTAGCAGGGAGCAGTGTTTGGTTGGAGTTGTGAGCTGGTGTGCTCGAGCTGCAACGAGTGGGGAGTGAAAAGAAAGGCAGGGGCAATGAAGGGCTACATCTCAGTCATTTTAAGGCAGGAAGGGATTATGTTAATGGGGAAAAAACCTAATTAAGTCACTTTGATACACAGAGATGGATTTTTAGGGGTTTAATCAACGACTTGAGAGGGATTTAAAATGAAATGGTAGCAAAGACAACTAATTTTAGGGATTCTACTCACTCTTCACTCTCAAAGCTCGGGTAATCTCTTCTGAGCTAAATCGTATCGATCCTTTAAATGATGGTGTTCTAGTATTGTCAACTACTTCAAATACAAGTTAAACACCTGAGTGCGAAATCTGATCCTCAAAACTTGACATTTTGTATTTACTAAGTATATCAGTCATGATACTTTCATGGTTTCCTGTCTCAGACTTTAAAAGTCCCTCCTAAAAAAACTCATCTCTGTGCATTAAAGTTACATATTTAGATGTTTTTTTCCCACAGAAATAATCCCTTCTTGCCCTAAAATAGCTTACATGGAACTTTACACTGTTGCTTCCTCTGGAACGTGCTGATCTGTGGTCGTTTCTCACCTGCGATTTTGCACTGTAAAACTACTGTTTGCTACACAATGGCAAGTTTGTATATTGGAGTAGAAATTTCTGGCTTCATAGTTTTGGGTTTCTGGTAATTCTAAAGATGGCTAAGTGGGGGGAAATAAGTATTTGATCTCCTGCATATGCCATGATTTTGGCCGCATACAAAAAAACGAGTGGTGTGTAATTTTAATAGTAGGTTTATTTTAACTGTAAGAGACAGAAAATAAACAAAAACATCCAGAAAAATACATTATCTAACAGTTAAAAATGAATTTCCAGAATATCAAGGGACAGAAGTGATTGATACTTTCTCCAGACAAGACTCAGTACTTGGTGAGTAACCCTTGTTCACAGCGTTTCTTGTAGTTGGTCACCAGGTTTGTAGCTCTACAATCTTGTCTCTGGTGTCTTTTGGATAGCTCCTCGGTCTTGCCCATGGTGGAGAAGTGTAAGATGCAAAGTGTGATTCTTTGGACAGATTTTTTTTTGCACATGTACTTGTAACCACTTCAGATCATTAGTTTCTGAAGCACAGTGGGCTTATTTGTGTGCCTCTTGGCCACATAACCAGTCCGTGGGAGCCAGAATTCTTGCTGGTAGGAAGGGATTCAAATTCAATTCCCTTTAGTCAACTGGAAACCAATTTATAACTGTAAGATCATGTGTCTGTGTAGATTCTGAGTCATCCAGGTCAGGGGCAGTGGTGGCGCAATGGGTTAAGCCCTGGGCTGCCGATGGGAAGGTGGGTGGATCGACTGTTGGGCTTCTGAGCAAGGCCATTAACCCTTCCTGCTCCAGAGTCGCTGCACCATGGCTCTGACCCCAACTGGGATATGAGAAAAGTGAAATTACCACTTGGGGACAAAAAAAAGTTTCTTAAAAAATCTGTAAGAGCTTCAGTAGAAATCAACGACTCTTGTGGGTTCTTGAAGATGTTTCACCCCTCATCCAATAGGCTTCATCAGTGTTAGATCATCTGGAAATTCATTTTTAACTTTTAGATAAAGTACTTTTCTGGATGTTTTTGTTTATATTCTGTCTCTCACAGCTAAAATAAACCTACTTTTTTTAGTATGTGGCCAAAATCATGAAGTAAGTAGTAAATATAGAAGTAAATAGTTATGTTGTACATTAGTGTATTAGGTTGAGGACACAAAAGTCAGCCTTAAAAAAGACCTTTACATTGCATTATTGCACCATGAGAATGAATGAGGGACTAGGCACAGTAGAAAATTCGTGGTCAAAATGGCAGCAGCATCCTGCCTTTTAGTCTCTTAACAGTGGACTCTTTGGCTAATGTACGTCAAAAAAGAGAACATGGTAAATATACTTGCTTAACATCACCGAACTCTACTGTGACAGCCTCACAGAGGAGCTCACATGGCTGAGTTGTCCTTTGCGCGTCGTACCTGCTCACGATCAATGCCTTCTCCTGTTAACACTCGTTAGGATCAGAACTCAATCCCGAAATAATAAACGTCTTCATGGGCACGACTCGAAATCGAAACGCCTCATTGTTCGCAGACAGTAGTTGAAGGTCATTTTTCGCGTCGCCACAATTCCCGCTCATTATAAATGGACCGGTGTGAAGTTCAGATGACTTGAGGTTTCTCTCCCTTCCAAAGCCCGACTCTGCGGGGATATTTTTATGAGTCCCAGCCAACCCATTTCATCAGCAGCCAAAATAGCCGCGTTCCTATGAATACATCCCATTTCCATTCCAAAAGGCTGCAGCTGTGATTGACGTGTCCTTGTTCTCTGGTTTACATTAGATGTGAAAAATAATTGGCACCTGCACTCCTGCACATGCTCTGAAGCCAGGGAGAAAGCACAGCACCAGAGGTTTCATTTCACTCCGGAGCCTGATCTCCCTCTATTCGCTCCAGATGTGGAGGCGAACACTCGGATGTCTATCTCAAATAGCTGGGAAGATTAATACAGAGTAAAGATGTGTCGTATCACTTTCCGCTGTCACCGACAAGTGCAGACGAGTGGCTCAGCATTGATATTTCACACGGATGTAGAAGCCCTCATACATATAGAATAGAGTGTGTGCTTCTACCTTCACCTCATCCTCTTCTCATCCTCTCCCAATCTCCTCTTCCTGCTCTACACACATTCCCTCTGGCAATCTCCCTAGCTAGTTATCATGAGAGCGATCCCATTGAAGTACATTAAGCATCCAGTATCCCAACCGGCCCTGCTAGATTGGATGTGATCTCAACGGTTTACCGCGATGCCCGGGGAGAATAATTGCTTGTGTAATTGCACTCTGGGGAAAGGTAGAGCGGTGTGGGCCTAAATTCATCCTCCCACCTGCCCTCAGGCTGCTGCGTGGACAACCCCCGTCCCAGCATCTGCCCATCCACAGCGGCTGGAAGGCGGGGGTGAGGTTTATGGAGGACTTGAGGCTGTGGTGTCGTGGAGGGGAAGCGGGTGGAGCAGGTCCGTGAGCGGAGCTGAGGAGACAGATGGAGGAGGAGATTAGGAAGAGGGAGGAGGCGTCCTGCTGGTAAAATGAGATGGTCCGTGGAGGAGGAGGAGGAGGATGTGTTGGTTTGTGGGTGAGAAAGTTCCTCATAAGGATACTGAGAACCTTTCACGACTTTTACATTGTCAGATTGGAGTCGTGAGCTGGAGTGCTGGAGCTGCAGTGAGAGTTACATCTAAATCATTTTAAGGCGAGAACTGATTATTTAATTGGGAAAAAATCAAATTATGTCACTTTGATACACACAGATGGATTTTTAGGGGTTTAATCAACGACTGGAGAGGGATTTAAAATGAAACGGTAGCAAAGGCAGAGTTTGTTTTAGGGATCCTCCTCTCGTCACTCCACAATCTCTAGTAATCTGAGCAAAAAGTATTGATCCTTTAAATGATGGAGTCAGCTATTATAAATACAAAATAGTTTTAACTTAAAGCTTGATATTTTGTTTTTCTACATTATATCAGTCATGATGCTTTTGCTGTTTCCTGTCAAAGACTTTTAAAGCTGCTCTCTAGTCGTCGATTTGTAGGTGAGAGGGTTTAATCTTGCAGCAAAGATACTGAGAATCCTCCCAGGTGACACTGAGGGCGGTCGGCACCTTGGAGTGATGGCTTATATATGGAGGAATAAGCCTGTCAATATGCTGTTACCATTAATAGACATATGCCCCTGAAGGAATGTGCAACTTCATTTTTTTATAAGTATCAAATAGTTCCCTAAAACAACTGGGAGCTGTCAAAATTACAGATGTGGAATTATTGGGACTATTTTTTTCACCATAAAATAACACAAGTTTGGTGCACTAGTGAGTATTTACGCAGCAGGACAGTGTGTGGGGCCATAACAGTAAGGAAACTATGAAATATCATCAGTCTCAAGTTAGTTTAGGTGACGCCTGTGGTTTACTCCTGGTCCTCCAACTCCACAGCCTCTCCTGGTTTCATTCTGATTCACTGATTCTCATTTAAAGCTGGAATGTAAAGCGAATTCTTCTCAAATCTTTGCTTCTTTCCTCTAAAATACTACACAGTTTTCATACTCAGGCCTGTAAGAGCCTCTCATTTGAAACAAGCTGAGATTCTTAAAGGGAAAATCAGTCTTTGGATTAACAGTTGACATATAAAGTGCATTCAGTGCATATGGGTTTGAAAGGTCACCAGTCAAAAAGCTTAAAAACCTTAATAATCTCAAATTATTCATAGTTAAAAAAGATTCATTCTCATTGTAGCAAAGCCTTTATTTGGGACCACAACAATCAAACGATTGTTACAATTACTAACAGAGTTTTGGCATGTCTTCACCTGAATGGGTTGAGGTTGGGCTTCAGTTTCCTCCACAGATTCTTGATGGGATGCAGCTCTGAACTCCAAGATATTGTTGTCTGTTGTCCATTTTTGATCACTGTATGTTTCAGATTATTGTCTCATTGCAACGTCCAATGCTGCCCAAGGCCAAGATTTCCTGCAGGCTGTTGGCCATGTGGACGCCGTTCCTGCAGTGAATGCTCCTCCTTTTCCTTTTCTAAATGAAAGCCATGTTTCTATGTCCAAACAACTTCGTTTGCATCTAATCCGACCACAGAGCTGACAACCGAAAAGCTTTCTTCTTAGTGCAGGTGAGCTTTTACAGACAGCTCTGTGAGGATGAAGTCCTCCTTGGTGGTCCTTCATGTAGACCAGCCTTGTGTTGGAACCAGAATTGATTCATCAGGATGCTCTTGGTGGTGATTCTTGGGTTCTTGCAACATCCTTGGGTCGCTTTTGGCCTCCTGTTTGTGATCTTTGAGAATTTTCACAGTCTGGACCTCTTTGGGCATTTTGATAATGTGTTGTAGTGCAGGGAGTTTGCATGTTCTCCCTGTGCAGCGTGGGTTTTCATTGGGTACTCCAGCTTCCTCCCACAGTCCAAAAACATGCTGAGGTTAACTGATTATTCTAAATTGTCCGTAGGTGTGAATGAGAGTGTATTTGGTAGCCCTGTGATAGACTGGTGTCCTGTTCAGGGTGTCCTCTGCCTTCGCCCAAGTCAGCTGGGATAGGCTCCAGCCCCCCACGACCCTACAGAGGATTAAGCGGTGTATAGACAATGGATGGATGGATTATAGTGTAGGAACCAGCACTTGAAAACACTTGAATATGTGTGACTTTCTCACCCTAACAGCCGGCTTCACTAGGCTCTTTGGTTTTAGCCACAACTTGCAATTGACGAGTAACCAACCAGAGAACTACTGCATCAGCTGTTCTCAGTGTATAGAGCATTGAAATGCTTTAGGACATGGTAGAACTTACCAGGAGGAACGATATGGAAACTTGCACTTTGTCAAGAATTTGTGACCATTGATCATTTTGGGCATGAGCATTTTTCGTAAAAAATAAAAAATAAAACACCAAAACAGAACAAGAGACCCACACAGAAATAGTTGGAATGCATCATTAGCATCTCTAACTGTCATTTCCAGCCAAAAGAAACCTACTTGTCAAATACAAATATGTTGGTCTTATTTGGGGCTTAACTGCCTATAATATGAAATATTTAAGTGTTGATTTTCTTTTCTAGTATTCTGTTCCCATATAAGAAAGCACTGTTCAGTTTTGTGCTGACATTCCAGGGAAACAAACGACCTTAAAACATTCTTTTAGCTACACATTTTGGCCTTCCCCTGTGGATGGAGCTGCTCAGCTGTCAAAGAGACGTCTAGTTTTGTTATCACATGACCCAAGCATAGATTTTTTTAGGTCCTGTGATAGCAGGCGGTCATGCATGTCTCTGTTCAGGGATGGTCTCAGGTGTCCGATGTGAATGGCCCGTTTTATTTTTGTCCAGCCATCCAGGAACTCCTGCTCGATGGCTTTGATCCCTTCCCAGCCGAGAACGATACAAGAAAGAAAGCAGAGACTCGCAAGTTAAGAGCGGCTCTGAGGGACGTCGAAGTGAGGTTGAGGAATGCCGTTTCCAATAAATCTCCCACTAAGGCAGGGAGGAAAGTCTTTTTTAAATCTGTTTCTTTGTTTCTGTCTTACTTGTTCTTTCACTTCCCTATCTGTGCATTGCTTTATGAGACAATGGTGTCAGAAAACACTCAGAAATAAGGCAGGTTTAGTAGCAGTAGCAAAATGCATGACTTTAAGGCGTCTGCTTAGAAAAAAATATCCATGTCAAAGAAACTACTATATAAATATGATATATTAATATAATTTTCCACTTTCACTGTGTTACATTTATACCCATCATCAGTCCTGATTATAAGTACCTGTTATTCATGCATTTTCAGAAATTTAACCCTTTAAATGCCAGTTTGTTCACATGATGTCACTGTCGCTGTTTATGCAATGAGAAAAGCATAAAAATATATATTATTTTCCAGATATTAAGTGATAAGTTGATTTTTTGTTAAATCACATGTCAGTGACTAGCAGCAACATTGATTCTGACACATTATTTTTGTGCTGTGTTACCACTAAAGACCTTAAAGACAAAAATGTTCACATAAAAACTGACATCAAAATGTTATATATTATATTATTTTATTATGCTTTTGTATTTTAAAAATCATAACTACATTCATTTTTAGGATTTAACCATTTAAATGCCAGTTTGTTTCCATGATGTCACTGGATTTTTAAAAAAAAAAATTTAAACACACAAAAATTACATTTTCCATATAACAAGTGGGAGGTTGATTTCCTTGAGGACCTTAAAAACAAAAATGTCTGCATAAAAGCTGCCATAAAAACATTTTATATTATAATATTATTTTCCACTTTCACTGAGCTAGATTTTAGAACCAGCATCAGCTCTGATCATAGCTACCAAATATTCATTTTTAGGATTTAACCATTTAATTACCAGTTTGTTTACATGATGTTACTAGATTAAGTTTTTATTTATTTTTTTAAACACACAATAAATACATTATTTTCCATATAATACATAGGAGGTTGATTTCCTTGATTATCAAGGTCTGGAATATGTCGATAATTGGCACCAAAATTGGATCTGATAAAATATTTTCTTGTACAGGGTCAGATGTTTTTTAAACTCCCACTCAGAACCTCAAAAACAAAAATGTCCACATAAAAACTGCCATAAAATCATTATTACATTATATTATTTTCCACTTTTACTGAGTTAGATTTTAGAACCAGCATCAGCTCTGATCATAGCTACCAAATGTTTCTTTTATTTTTTAATTTATTTGCTTACATGATGTCACTTCTGTTTTTTATTTTGAAAACCACAGTAAATACATTATTTTCCATATTATAATTGGGAAGTCGATTTCCTTCATTATCACAGTCTGGGATACGTCGATGATTGGCACCAAAATTGATTCCGACTTTAAGGACAAACAACACAAGGTCTTTTTAAATTCATTTCTTTGTTTCTTTCCTACTTACTTTCATTTCAGTGCATTGCTTTATGAGACAATAGTGTCAAGAAAACACTCTGCAACTGCATAATGCAAGACTCAAACAAATTGGGGCTTTTATTAGAAGTTGGAGAACGGAAACAGTCGATGGAAAATCCTCTTCAGCAGAGCCGAAGCAGCACAAACACACAGAGGCTGCTTAAGTATGCAAATGTGAGAGAGGTCAGCTGTCAGGTACAAATTGTTCACTGGTGCAGAATCAGCGAGTCGCTCTGTACAATCCATATGTGTGATCTGCACATCACATGTTGCTCAACCCCCTCCCCTGCAACTTATTTAATCCCCCCCCCCAGAAACCAACTCCCTCTGTCACAGGAAGATATGAGGAGGTGTGTGAGTGCTGCAGAGTGTGTGTGTGAGAGAGAGAGAGAGAGGAGGAGGAGGAGACAGACAGATGCTGAAGGATAAAGACATGCAGCTGAGATCTATCAACTGCGAGGCGGGCGAGGGGTGGCGTGCTCTGACAACGACCCACATCCTCACAGATCTGCGCCACCCTCGGTGTGAATTTCATTCCCATCAGGGTGCATGTTTTCCTGTCTGAGGTCTCTGTGTTGTCGCCACCGTGGGTTGTCTGCGCTGGTGTGTGTGTGCATGTGTGTCTATCCTTAACCTTCACCCGTACACCAACCATGCACTCACTGTAATTGCTTATGCTTCTTTTGCTATACATGCTGTGTGAAAGTGACGCTTGTTTTTTTGCGTAAATGCATGTATATTTATTATTATGTGTGTGTGTGTGTGTGTGTGTGTGTGTTGAAGTCTGGCAGCTGTTGCAGGCTGTAGCAGAGTCACGAGGGAGAGGATGTGGTTATGAAGAAGAGTTGAAGGTCGGTGCAGTAAATGAGGTCAGCCTGAATAAATGAGCGCTAATAAACACCAATATAGCCGCTATGAGTGCGTACGAAGCATCTACCAAACTCCTTCCTTCTTGCTCGCGTCACTCCTGAGAGTACATTGCTCAGATCTGATGTAGGTGGCATCCTATAGCTCTGCAGTTTTTTAAAAGCGAGTCATCTTCCTCGCGCCAGCAGAGCGAGAGCCACAAGGCAGCCAGTTTTCCCACACAGATTCCCAGACAGAGCAGAAGGTTTGTTTTTCATGCCAGCTCCACCTCTGAACCGCTGTTGTCTCTAAACCAGTCTATCTTCCTCCACTACATTTAGCTCTGTCATCTGCCCTGCCAAGGTTTCTGGAGGTCAGCGCTACAGAAACAGCTCCATCTCTGCTCTCTTGTGCTTTTTCTTTTTTTTCCCCTGTCTCTGACCAGCTCTATAAAATCTCCCCACTGTATTTGTTTCTTGTTTGGACCTCGCATCCTGCAATTACAATTCCTGTTGAAAGCATGCTGTAATTTTGCAATCCAGAGGAAATGTCTGCACTTTTGTCTTCCTTCGCTTCAGCCTGCAGACTGGTTTGATTCCCCGTATGATCACTCCTCTGCTCTGCTGCAGTGCCCTTGAGCATGACAGTGAGTCACTTCCAACCTCGGGTCTGCTGTTCTTGTAGATACGACTTCTCTGTAATTCTTCATCCGCCCTCGCTGCATTCTCCTCTGTCTCCGTCTCACTTTCATTTCCCTTTCTTTCCCTGGCTGTGCAGGAACAGCAGGAGGTGTTGCATGGTGCGTGAAGTTTTCCCCCTCTCTGCTGTTGTAAAGTGAAATACTTTCAACGAAAAATATTAAAAGGCCCTTTTTCCTTTTATTTGTTTCTCTCTCTCTCTGTTGGCATGTGTAGCCGCGTTGCACTGAGATGCAGTTTGGGGAACAGATGGATTGCTAATAAGAAAAACCCGTCGCTAGTAGGACTGAAAGTCATGTGTGGAGGGAAGTCCCTGTAAAGGAAGTGAAAGTCTGATAAAAGTGCAGGATATTAACTCGTAGGTGTCCGTTTAGAAAAATTAAACAGGGGACCTTAAGGGAAAAAAGGCCACCTCAAGAAAACTCATTTTCAGGATCATGTTTTGTTTACATGATGTCACTGTTGTTTGTTTGTTTTGTATGTGGAAAACATACAAAACATGTGATAGGTAGATTTTTTTTGTTGGATCACTGTCAATGACTGGCAACAACATTGATTCTAATGTATTGTTTGTTTTATGTTAAGGACCCTAAAGACAAAAATCTCCACAGGAAACTGCCATGAAAATAATATATTATTATTATTATTATTTTAACTGAGTTCCATTTTATAACCAACATCAGTCCTCATCATAGTCATAATTTCAACTGTTTTATTGCCATTTTTTTTATTAAAATAAAGATGTTGCCTTTGCTGCTTTTTAAAAAAATGTTTGATGAAAAATGACACGAAAAGAATAGTTGTCCATATAAGTGACATGTTGTTGTTGTTTTGGTCAAATCACAGTAAGTAAGTAGGTTTTATTTATAGCTATAGCACATTTAAACACAGTACACACTGACCAAAGTGCTTAACAAAGTTAAAAGTACAGTAAAAAAATAAGAAAGGAAGAGGAAGACAGACACCGCTGATTTAAAAAGAACAAGACCTACTCAAAAAGAACCCTACTAACAGGCATGTAATTAGTGTGTGGGAAAGGCCAGGGAGTAGAAGGGACATGTCTATTACTAGCAACAACATTGATTCTGATGCATTGTGTTTGTGCTTTGTTACCACTAAGGACCTTAAAGACAGAAATACTCACATAAAAACTGCTATAAAAATTAGATGTACATATATATATTTTTTTTCTTTACTGAGTTACATTTTATGACCAGCATTAGTCCTCATCATAATCATAGTTTTAACTGTTTAAAGTCCATTTTTGATTAAAATAAGGATGATGCCACTGCTGCTTTTTTGGACGATGAAAAAAGACACACAAAAAGAATAATTTTCCTTATACTCAATAACAAGTTGATTTTTTTGTTAAATCACAGTCTAGGATATGTCTATTACTGGCTACAACATTGATTCTGATGTGTTTTGATTTTTGTGCAGTTTCAGATAAAACAAAACTCCCACTCAGGACCTTAAAGAAAATGAATGTCCACATAAAAACTTCCATTAAATATTTAATATTATTATTCCTTTTTTATTGCATAAACAACATCCGTGCTGAGCTTAACGACCAAGCATTCATTCATTTATTGATTTTCAGGATTTAACCCTTTAAATGCCAGTTTTCTTTTACATGACTTCACACAGAAATAGATTATTTTCTATATAATAAGGGGTGTGTTGATTTCCGTTAGTATCACAGTGTGAATGATTATTTTGTGTGTAGTGTCATATTTTTTAGAAACTGACACTGAGGACCTTGAAGACCAAACTGTCAACGTAAAAACTGCCATAAAAACGTTATAAATTAACATTGCTTTCCACTTTCACTGACTGACTAACATCAGTCCTGATTATAGTTACAAAATGTTCATTCATTTTCAGGTTTTAACCCCTTTAATATGTTTTTGTAAGGAAAAGTTGACACTTAAATGCACCTTTGTGTCATTTTGTAGTTTACTGGGCGTTTTATTGAAGGAAAAAGAGCAGCGTGCATCAAGATGGAGGCCTCAGACAGAACAGGTTTTTAAAAGAACTGTGAATTCCTGAGCAGGAGAGGCTGGGACTGCTTGACTTTTATTCTCCAGTACACTAAAATCCTTGAGTGTAACCCAATAGTCTGCTAAAGACCAGTGCGGCAAGTTTTGCTTCCACTCTCTGGCTCATACCCTCTTTGTACCACATGGGGGCAGTACAGCCACAGCTTTGAGAGCCCCATGTGTGTGAAATCCTCCAAGTGAATCAGTGACAGGAGCAGGGCCTCAGAATAAAACCCCGGTATGTGTGGTGGCCCCTAAGCTGGGCTCCTCCTGGGCTCAGATTTGATACCGGATGCTGGGACTCTTCCTCCTGCTCTGGTGGGGATGGAGATGGGACCACATCCTCCCACACTGAGGGTGGGTATGTGGGGGGGGACTACTTTCTGTTTAGACTGCACATGCATGAATTGAGACCAGTCCAGTCCAGTGGAGGAGCTGTTTTCCTAAAGTATGCATACTGTGGCTGTGAAACCCTCCAAAAACAGCGCCATAACTTTCCCCCCTCATACTTCCACCAGGAGTTCCACTTGGAGCTCACAGTGTTCCTGGAGGCGCATCATAAAAGCCTAAACGCTCCTATAGGATGTAGCTTGGCTGTGACATTTGCATAAATATCCTGCAAAAAAAAAAAAAAAAATCCAGAGCCACATGTGATGCCCTGCAAATGCATTGAGGGCGCTCTTGCTCTTCCATGAGGGCGCACGGTGGAGAAAAGGTGGTGGAGAGAAGGGTGGGGAGGGGGTCCTCTTCTTCTTCTTCTTCTTCGTTTGAAAGAAGGCAGAATAGAGCGCCAGGGAGTCCAAAGGTCCGAGTCAGGAGGGGAGGGGGGAGGTGTGTGTGTGGGGGGGGGAGGCCTCCCTGAAACTCTTAGAGGAAGGAGGAGGTGCTGAAAGGGACTCGATACCGCCCCCACCGGAAAAAAAAAAAAAACGCCTGGAAGAATTGCGCTCCGTCAGTGCGCCCTGCCTGCCAGTCGGAGGATGGGGATTTTTTTTTTCTTCCTCCATTCATCCACGTCCCCTTTTCCCCTCCTCCTCCTCCTCCCCCTCCTCCTCCTCCTCTCAAACAAGCCAGTCGGTCTGTCAATGTGCTGCGAGCATTAGGGCAAGTCAAACCAGTGGGATTCTGAAGCGGAGAGACGGATGAGATAACGAACGAAGCGCCGCGTCCTGCTCTCCAAAAAACGATGCGCAGCTTTGGCTAGATTTTTTTTTTATTATCATCATCATCATCATTCAACAGGGGACTGATGCTCACGAGTCACATTTTTATGTTATTTTTTATTTAAACAAAAAAGCCACTTCGCAAGTTTCACGTCGGCCTGTTTGTTAAGAGTGGAGATGCTTTTCTAGCACCTTGGTTCTGTTTCCTCAGTCTCTTGGATTTATCCTCGATTTTGGATCTTTGGATTCCACTCTTTTGTGAAGGATTTACAACCCATATTCATTTTTGATTTTCATTTTCTCTCTCTCTCACACACACACACAAGAAGGATTGTAATGCGCACTGACTGAGCCCGCCGAGCATCAACATGTCTTTATGAGGATGGAGCTGTGGGCACCGATGACATCCTTTCCATTTTAAAACGTTTATTTTTTTCCCCCCCTCACACTGACAATATCCCCCCCTCCTCCTCGGTCCAACCCCTGACATGTTTGGAAGGTAGATATCCCTGCGAGGACGCAAGGTAATGGGAGAGAAATCACACACGGAGTCGGCACAGAGAACAAGGGAACATTGTTCGGAAAAAGACAATTAGGGCGCACCGAGAGGCAACAGAAATAGCTCCTGGGTGGCGAGAATTCTCACCGAAACCCTCGTTCTGTTGGAGTTATATCCGAGCTGAGGAGCGGACAAAAAAAGGGGACAAATTAATGGGAAAGTCATGGGATTGAAATAGTACGAGCGTGGACGCGCAGAAGAAGAAAAGCAACGCGGTTTGGAGATCCTTACGCACGGATTGAACAAGTTTCTCCTGCACGTTTTTGCTTTTTTTTTTACTGATCCCGTGCAAAATCGCTGCATTTCGGATCCATGAGGTTACGCGGAGCAGCAGCAGGCTTTCACTTCACACTTTGACTGTCTCTGATCGGCTGCAGTCCATTGTTTTAATTTTTTGTTGTTGTTTTTATTTTGAAAGTCTCCTTCGCAAACAAACGTCGACAAAAAATAAGAAAAGAAACACCGCACAATATTGGCCGGTTGTGTTCCGATGGGGCTGCACATGCTGGGTGTCAGGGTTGAAATGGCGTGTCGTGGAAATGGATTGGGGATCCTGCTGGTATTCTTACTGGATTTACTGGGGACGACGGCCAGCAATATGGAGCCCATCTACTGGAATTCCCTGAACGAAAGGTAAGAATGTTTTTTTCCTACTGTTCGACTAATTGCAGGTTTGAAGTTTTCCAGCTTGAGAAAGAGAGAGAGTGAAAACTGGGTTTGTGTTTAATTGCATGCTCGAAATGCAACTTGCAAGCGAATGCAACATGGCACACAAAGCACCATAAAGTTCCA
Organism: Dascyllus trimaculatus; assembly: GCA_024666655.1. Classification (NCBI taxonomy): domain Eukaryota; kingdom Metazoa; phylum Chordata; class Actinopteri; family Pomacentridae; genus Dascyllus; species Dascyllus trimaculatus. The sequence continues at coordinate 11,285,949 of CM045467.1, forward strand.
TCAGGGGCAGCAATTCAGTGCAAAGTGCAGGCCCCACGCTTTTCCATTTGTGCACTTTCCTTCCCCCAGAAACAGCACCCAGTCCCAATTTACTGTTTGCATTTGAGCAGGAGTTCAGTCCAAACAGTGCAGATCTGATAAATGCACCTTGGAGCTGCTCTGCTTCACAGCTGCTCTGAATTTGTCACCCTCACGTTGATTGTCGTGGATAATCCCAGCTGCAGCTTCTTCCTCGTTTGCCCAAAGTCTGTGCAAAGCTGCAGGCAGAGGGACTTGAAGCTGTGTGTGGGATAATAAAGACTTGTGTGATGCTCTTAATTGCAGTTGCTGGATGACCTTGATTAAAGTCCAGGCCTCGGCCCTCGGGCCCCCCTCTAACAGCCAGTGTGCCCACTCGGCCACGCTCATTTGCATTTTTTCTTCCCCTCTGGAGAAGGTGTCAGGCATTAGCTGAGGAAATGCCATTTTAAACACCTCTCCGTCGTCCGGCCTTAACTACCGACACCAGTTCTCTCACACCTCTGCCAATTTCCCCGTGCCTGAATGGATCTGTGTGTGAGCGGGGGGCTGGAGAATAACAAGGCGGCTTGTATGGAGGTGAAGGAGGGGGGATTTTTTTTTTAGTGACACCAGGATCCGTTTCTTCAAATCCTAGCTGCATTCCAGGGGACAAATTGGTAGAATGTTATAAACCATCAGCGTGGATTCTTATGTAGAAACACAAATTTAAGCTCTCTCATGTCCCAATCCATCCCCAGCTCACACCCATGCCAGAGGCTTTTTCCGAGCCTAACAGGTTTTTAATGCGTCCATGTGCTGTAGGCAATGGCCTGCCCGCTTTCTCCACCTCTCCACAGATGTGACTTGTGCGTGGGCCCCCACTGTGGAGCCAGGCATGAAGCCCTTAATGAGGGCTTTTTGTCAGCAGTGGGTGGATTCGCCCAACAGGGAGTAGAGTTGGACACGGGAGGGTAATTTCCACTGAGAAGCTAACAGCCGGGAGCTTTGGAGGCCTTACAGGTGATTCCACGCCATTGTCTCCTAATGGAGTTCAGTGTTAGGTGGGCGTCAGGGCTTAGCAAACGGGCCTGCCTGGCAATTAGAGGGGTGGTGGCTTCGACGCCAGACTTCATAGTCATTTCCACAGATTTGCTCACTCATATATTCAAAATACAAAGCCTATTGTACACTATGAAGCTTATTCTTGAAGCTCACTATTCATCGTTAATCAGCTTAGTCATTCATCCAGTTTATTTCCTGGCCTCTTTACATACTTTCGTGCACTTGTTTCTCTGTGCTCTCTACATGACAAGAGCGGTACTTTAGCATCGGCCGCCTCGGGGCAAAATAGTATTTGGCCCCAGGCTGAAATATGTTAAGAGGCCGGGCTTGTCCGAAAAGTGAGCATCTTCCAAGGACGGGCTTCTCGAGCCCACACACGTCTGGCTTGCACTCCCGAAATGAGGCGAAAAAGCAAAGCAGAAGCAGCAGCGTGCATCAGTCAGGTGCAGCAGCACATGTGTGGCTCACATCTAGTCTGTGTAGCAAATGGACTGTCACGTTGTTAACCTCTAGACCTTTGCTGGATGTGCTGCTTTGAAGTTCAGACCGTCCACCTGCAGCTCCCCTCCACTTCGCCTCCCGCCGCTCTTTCCGCCTGTGTGAGCAGTCTCTTCTTCTTTTTTTAATATTATCCCTATCTCAGCATCTCCTATTATCGGCCAACACGGCTGCCTTAATGAAAGATCGAATCCTGCATTACTGGTGGAGGTGGGTGTTGGGGTGGCAGATGATCCCCTCCACATAGACACGTAAGGGTTCAAACACACACACACACACACATACACACACAGAAAATGAATTCAAGTCGAGCAAAATGTTGGCTTTGGTCACTCCTCTGATCGCGGCATATGGAGTTTTGTAGTTTTTGGCAGTTTTGCAAGTTTGATTTCAGCGTCTGTTGTTAAGGCCAAAACCTCTCGTTCACCCCTCCTTTTTTCCCCTCTCTTCCCATACTTCAGTAAACGTCTGTAGATTATTGTAAACGCCTGCTGAAGGTGGGCGTCTCCTCGCTCGCCACTTGCGGTGACTTGTAATACAACCATTCCCCCTAAGATCCACATTAAATTTTAATCCCCCCCTTTTCCCGTTTCTCAATAATTCATTAATCGCTGGCTAATTGGTGCCGGATAAAAGACTAGCTAACTAGGCTAAGTGTTTCAACTACAAAAAAAAAAAAAAGCTGGAATCACTAGAAATCTTCTTTGGCAAGGGACACACAGAGTGGAATAAGTGTTAGTGGGTCAAACGGGGCGTCGTATCAAAGGAGCAGCGTTCCGACACCCGATTGTTTGAGACTTCACACCCGTTTTCACCCGTGCTGCCGGGCTTCCCTTCATGAATAATGCATGCATCGAGGGTTTTCTGGGCTGTGTGGATAAGTAAGCAGCAGCCTGGTAAGCCTACACGCATCCTTAGGCGTAATGATTAGACAATATCCACTGGGTAGTTTTTTTTTTGTTTTAGGAGGGAGTGTAAACAAGAAGAAGGAATGTGGTGGTGAGAGGAAGAAGAAGAAGGAAAGAATATGAACCATATTGCTCGAGCTGCCTGTAAAAGCATGCAGGCAGCAGCCACCGCCGCTCGCTTTCTCTTCCTGCCTCCCCTCTCTCCCTTCGGTGAAAAAGAGGAGTGTGTGCGAGTTTACGAGCTGAGAGCAACAGGAGCTGTGAAAAGAGGTTTCAGCTGATGTGGCAGAATGGAAAGGCCAGGGGAAAGGAGGAAAAGAAGGCAGCCGATGCGGCCAGAGGCTGCAATCCTTCTCCCCTTTTTCTTCCTTTCTTCGCAGGTATGCGGCTTGAAAACACAGACATGCGAGGAGACTGATCTATCACGGCCTCTCCACAGATGCCTGCACACGTCCACATAAATGAGCCTCGGGGGGCTCGACCTCGCCTCCCGTCTCTGTCGGACACATGTGTAAAGACTGTGTGGTCCTAATGCATCCTCTTTGTTGCATGTGCAAGTGAGCGTTAAACATACCACTGCCACCTCCAGACAGTCAACACACACACACACACTTCTATATCCACATACACAGGAGAGGTGGGGAAATTGGCAGGCGTCACGCGCTGTTGTTCCACTCGGAATTCATTCATTATTTTATCACTCGATTATGAGTTTATTTGGCAGGGGGCAGCGTACATTCATCAACATCATAACAGCTATAAAGCGCCGCTGTAAATATGCTGGGGTTAGCGAAAGAACTAATTTACTTCCCCCCGGTCCCCCCGGGCTTTAGGAGTGACTTTGGGATTTTGGTAATTGTTAAAAGTGCTGATGATGAGGATGAAGGAGATTTAAAAAAAAGAACAAGTTCAAAATGTTGCACAAAAACGTACACGCTTACATGCTTACACGCTCGTGGTGCTGGTAGTGGTAACAGTAATCCAGGACAGAGGGCTGGAGGGGTCATATGTGTCCCAGCATCACTGGGCAGATTGCCCTCGGGTGGCTGAACCCAGAGCCTCTCAGTTGGCCAGCCAACACACACACACACACACACACACACACACACACACACACACACAGGCCTCTCATTAGCTTGCTTCACAGCACACCCTTCCTAAGCAGGATCATCCAATCCTCCTGGCAGCATTTGGACTGGGCCAGGTCAATCCTCCCCCCGCTCCTGGGTGACACAGAGGCAGACTGCTAGATCGGGAAGCTTGTATGAAAGTATGTGTAGCCTTTATTGGCCAGAGGGGTGTTCAGTGTAAGTTCACCACCTCCTCTATCCTTTCTTCTACTTGCCCTCCAGCCTCTTTAGCACTTCCTGCAGCCCTTTTTCCTCCAACCTCCTGCTTTTGCTCTTCACTTTAGAGACTCCCAGCTCTCCTGACATCTCCACGAGTCGGGCTGCAGCTTCTGTGGCTCCGGCATCATTCCAGATAAACAAGATAGCAGCGGGAGGGAGTTGACACTATTGTTATTTTGTGTGTCTAGATTCTGGTTTGCAACGGAGGACGGGCTGGCATGTGAGCGTTTGTGCTGTGAATACTAAACGTGCGTGCTGAAATCCCTGCGCTGTTGGTTGCAAATCTCATTGTTATCAAGGTTTATCTAAACATATGCAACAAATTCTTCGGGAAATTAATTCCAAGTTGATATTTTCTTTGTGCATTTGCTGATTTTATTCACATTTTAAATTTCAGTGCGCTAAGAAGAATATTTTTGCTTGTGTTTGCTGTGTTTACACCTGTTCTCCCCTCGAGCTACGCCGAGGTGGAGTCCTCTTTTGCATCTCCCCTTGCAGGAGTTGTAAAATGCAAAGCAAAAAGATAAATGTTGTCCCAAACTGCCAGCATTCATTCCAGTCTCAGCCCCTATATCCCGTCACTTTCATCGGCACCGAAGCTCCATCACTCTTCCCTTGCTGTCTGCCAGCGAGCGTCAACGCGGTGCTTTGATTGGACGCAGGCCTGAAATGGTTTTGTAAGTGAATGTTAAAGAGAGAGCATGTGCGCGTCTACACAAGAGAGACAAATGAGTGGGCTCGACAGCGGACAGCTGCGCCTTGTCACGGCTGAAGTTTTTGCAAACATCTTCGACCGATATGAGGCGGGAGGGCAAAAAAAAAAAAAATAGAAGAAGTGGGTGTTGTCAGGGTGAGATGAGGCAAAGATAGGAGCAGAGCAGGGAGCTGACAGGCTCGCTGAAGGAAACAAAAAGCATGAAAGACAGTGAGGGGAGAGAGAGATGGATGGTTTGGAAGCCCGGCCAGGTTTGACAGTGGTACCGGCTGATGTGACACGGCTCAGACAGCCAGAGTGACGGATGATCTATAGGTCACCACCACGACTAGCTGCTTCCTGCACAGCTACAACCGAGCCGGCCCCCTCATTCCTCATTACTGACACGTCCCATAATATTTATCCCTGTGAAGTCCAGCATGAAACCTGGTAAGCTTTAAAGGAATTCATCGACTTTTTGGGCAGAATGAGCTCTTTGATCACCGTAGCGTGGGGCGATTAAGACACTGGCAGCTGTTTCCCCTCTCTGCATTTCCTACAGTTCATATGATAGGATGAGATGCTGCACACTGTGCCGCAACTTCAGGAGGCAGAAATGATGCCAGAACAATGTGTTGATGGAGTTAATTTGCCAAAAGGTGAATCAATTTCTTTTAAAAGAAAGCAAGTGTTCCACTGGATAATCAATACTTGAAGTTCAGTTCACTCCAGGATGAAGTGTTGCAATTTACATATATTGGTGAACCCACTTTGTCTGTACTTGCATCGCCTACTTCTTAAGCTTTCTGCATTTTCTACGTGTGCTACATCTGATGTCGGTACTGTGTGTAGGCGAAAGCAGCAATGATGATAATAATGCAAGTTCTTCTGAGCCGTATAAGCTTCTTATTCGAAAGTGAACTGGCATCGGGGTCCATTGAGGCTACAGTCGAATCGTGTGATGAATTTCATCCTGTGCGATTGTTTGTGAATCTCTGATTTCATGAAACACACTCCAAAACCTAACATTTGTTGGAGTGCTTTCCTTTTATCGTCCTCCATAGTAGCTTAGGTGAAACTCAATCTCACTAAGTCATGTCAAGGGTAACAAAAATCAGCATCTAAAAATGCAAGGCACACAGCTGGTGGCTGCTTTTTTTTGTGAGCGATGAAGCAGCTACAGGTGGAATTCTCTTTAAATATCTTATTTTACATTTATATTTTTGGCATGAGGAAGCTGCTATCCAGAGATTTGCAGGAACAAAAGTAAGCACACATGAATCACGCTGCCTGCAAGGAGCCTGGTACCAAAGCAGAGTGACTATTCACTGTGCAACTGCAGAATGATGCATGGCTTCATTTGTGTGGAGGGGTTGTGGGTCCTCCGGCTTTTGCAGGAGATGTTCGGCGGGAGATGTGGAGACCTGTTACTCCAAAGCATCTTAGCTTGAAAATAATCTTTCCCTGTTGAGTTACAATGGGTCAGAGATGATCCTAATGCTAAGGAGCTTTGGTGGGGAACCCCGTCCTGGTCTGCCCCGCTGCAATAACAACCAGTCATCTTGAAACCTGGCTCGCTAATAAACGAACTCATTTATTGCCCCATATATGCACAGGCCCCGACTTCTCCACCTCAGATCTTTTTGCAATATTCTCCGTGCCTGACTCTCACCGCATTGATTATTTTTCCAGGCTTCACGCTTTCTTCTCCTCGGATGCTTGCGTGTCTCGGTGTGTGTGCGCACATATGCATAGTTCTAATTAGGAGTTAAAAGACCGTACAGTGAGCGCAGTCCATCTGGCTTTGGCATTAGCCCATCGTTGTTATAGTCTGTGGGGAAACTGACCTTGGCTAGCTGCGAGGGGGGAAAAACTCACGCTCCATTTCCTGGCTTCTGCATAAAGTATAATTTAAGTGGAATTGATGCTAAAAAAGCAAGATTATGATAGAAATGTAAGATTAAGATTAAGTATTCTGTTTTCGGATACATGTTTGGGCTCCATGTGAGAGCTTCACGTCAGTTTGTTTCAGTTTAAAAATCGCACACCGAGATTGAATTTAGCAAATGCCATATGTTTCTGTTTAAGTTGATGTGATTTGAAAAGTTCTCACTTGTGACGGAAAGGTTTTGTCTCAAGATGTTGGAGAAGAGAAGAAAAACAGTGGAAAATACTGTGCGTACCTTTTATATTAATTTCAGTTTTGGCTTCAGAATATTATTCTTTTAAAGGAATAGTTTGACATTTTGGGAGATACACTTCTTGCCTGCAGTTAGATGAAAAGATACCACAGGAGACACCATATAGAGGAGAGACGGATAACTCAAAGAATCCTGAAATGAAATCTGTGAGAGAATTTTGCCAAAGATAACAGTTGTATGACATGTATCCTGCCTTTACCACCAAAACGTCAATCACTTGCCTGAATCGTGTTGTTGCATTGCTGTAAGAGCGATGTTGCGAACCGTAGAAGTGTAACCGACAGGAAAAATGCCTTTAAACCTTATTTTGGGGCAAAGTCACCAAAACATTTCAAGTATTTCCTCATTCATTTAGATGGATGTCTGGTCTTGGCATTCCAAAATAACTATCTAGGATTCCAAGATATCTTCCGCGTGGTTCTTTGTACTCGTATTTGTAGCTTACCATAATTCAATTCAGTACAGTTTAATTGGAAACAATGGGAAGGAAAAAAAAACACTTTTAAACAGGAAGAAACCTACAGCAGAACCAGGTTCGGGAAGGGCAGATGTCTGACTCATCTGGTTGGGGCGAGGTTACAAAAGGGAGGATAAAGGGTTGTCTAATTTGTTTAATTCTAAAACACTGGAACATTTTGTTGCAATCAGTTTTGCATGTGAAGCTAATTGCCAAATAGCAGTAGATGCATACTGTGAGCTAGTTTTTGCTACATATTGTGTTCGAAAAATCACATTGTAACCGCTACTTCTATATTATAAAGCAAACTTTACAAGGATGTGACTTTTGCCAAACTTCTGCATCCACAAGTGCAGGTAAAAGATACTAGTAGATACTTAAACAGTGCTACAGAAGCAGGGAAGAGCCCTTAAGTTCAAAGCTAGTTCAGTGGTGGCTAAAGTTAGCTAATGTTTGCTAACTTTAGGCACCGTAAGCCACGGGTTATACCAGATCTAGTTAGGCTGTAGTGGCATAATCCCTGAGTGTATTTAGTCGAGGAAGGGGTCATCGTATTACTTCAACTTTTCACTTCTAAGAGGAGAACATGTGTCTCTCATTGTTTACTTGAAGTTGCACAGTCTTTGATTTTGGTTGAAGACCCACATTGTTCTCCTGGGCTGAGAGGATGATTCTGGGTGTTTGAACTCCTTTCAGTCCTGCAGTGGATAAACTCAAAAATGCATGATTGTCATAATAAAACAGGGCCGCTTCTCCCGCTTCCTGAAAAGCAGACTTGTAGTGGATAAAAGTATTTCCACCTTAAGCAATGATTTAAGGCCGAATACTAAAGCAAACTAGCCTCCAAATGGCCAGGGTATTTCTTTTCTTTTTGCAGCATATGGAATCCACTGCAGCGCTTTGTTGTCTAGGACAAGCAACTCTAACAAGATCCATCTTGTATAGAAAGAGCGGTGAAGTGGATTGTTGTTGCCCCGTCCACATCCCATCATCCGATACCCCGGCTCTGGCTATAATACACGACTCTGTGTGTGTGTGAAGCGACAGAACTCCTTTCTAGCGGTTTTACCCTCTTCTACTCTGTCTCTCTCTTTTGCCTTTGTCCTCATGTCTCAGCGCTAACACACACCAGTATTCATATATATACACTGGCAAACACACATCCAGGCATGCATGCACACAGTGGAGAGCTTGTATACACACACACACACACACTCATGCATGCACAGATGAAAAATGTTATTGCTCCCAGTGCTGGAAAAAGTCCAAGTGGAGGGGTTGAGTTTCTTCTGAGGTACGCTCCACCACCACCACCACCACCACCACTACCACCACCAGTCGCCTCCCCTCCCTCCCTCCCTCCTCCACCCTTCCATCCCGTCTTCCACTCCTCTCTCCCTCCTTCCTCCTCCCTCGGCTCGCTGCGAACAAAAGAGCTCCCCTCCCAGAGCTTCCACTGAAAGCCCTCACACACACTCGGCTTCACACTCTCTCCCACACGCACTTTTAGCCCTCTCGTCGTCTGCAAAAACCAGTCCACTTCTCCGGCGCTAATCCCCCCCTTCATTTCTTTTGTCTTTTCCTTTACTTTCTCTCTCTCTCTCTCATTGCCTGGCTCACCACCAGCGTAAGTTTCCTTTGCTACATATCCAAGCAGTTATCATGTTACAGCTGGTTGGCAGACAGTAAAATTTATGCCCTCTTTTTTTCATTTTTTTTTAATAAAAATCGCTCTCATCTCTTCCTTCTCTATTTCTGTTTTTCCTCCTTTTGCCTCTTTTCTTCTTTGTGGGTGGTTTTTTTGATCCGTAGTCTGGTTCTTCTCATTTGCTCATCACTGTCCAGCAGGTTCTCTGTAGTTGAGACAGGATGAATGATCCTGATTGCCCATCAGTGTGGTGTAATTTGGAGGTGACACACACACCACTCCCTCAAAACTCAATTCAGGAAGCCCTTCCCCTCATTAGCCACCCCGTCCTGTCACCTCCCTTCCAAAAAGCATCACTCTTTTCTTATTCTTTATCGGTCTCCATTGGATGGCAGCTGTATTGCAGGTCCCCAGCCACAGGAGGGGGAAAAACACAGATGGAGCAGCCTCCCTTTCTTCTTTTCTTTCATCCATTCCCTCCTTCCACCACAAAGAAAGCCAGAAGAATGCTCAGGGAGGGAGAAGAAGGGAGGGTGAGATGGGACAAAAGCCTTTTTTCCTTTTTGGACAGAATCTCTCTTGTGCTGCTGATGGATGAGTGGCACCACTCTGGGTCACTGTGCCGAACATGTGCGCCCCTGTACCTGGTGTCCATGCATGGGGATGCACATTTCCACCACATGGCACTGATAACACCCGACTGTGTGGTCTTCTTAAAGGGAGTGTGTCCGTCTTCGCCGACTCATACACCCACGCAGCTGCTCTGGTGTTTGTGTTTGGTTTCTCTATTTTGTGTGTTTCGCTAAAGCCACTGGTCCCAGTTAGGCCGAGCCCATCTGGAGTCTCAGTCCTGGGTGGCCGTTATATATGTGTGTGCAGTGTGTGTACACAGCTGAGCGTTGCGACACATCCAGTCTCCGAGGTGTACCCTGGCACTGAGTAAATCATGCACATTATCTGATTTCTCGAAGAATTAATGTAGCTGCTGTATTACAGCCAAACAATCCCGCTATCATGCGTAAGTGCGGCAATTCAGCTGTATTTTTAATGTTATCTCTTTTTAATCAAAACCTCGGCTTTCTCCTTATGTTTCCTCTTAAATTTAATCACTCTTGTGACGGGCGAGCTAACTCCATTATGGCGGTACTTAGCTAGAACAAAAGAATTCACTCAAGGTCTTGTTTAAGTGCTTCTGCACCCTCATGATGCCCTTGCATGCTGAATAGACGGAGTTTTTATATATGTGTGCTGGCTTGTGTGTGATTGTGTGGATGTCAGGCATGCGTCATGCGTGGGTGCATGCGCTTGTGTACATGCCCTGCGTGGGTTTGTGTACAACCCCCCCCTCCCCTCCTCTGATGCGTCCCCCCACCTCCACCTCCCTTCCCCTCCATCACCACATTAAGCATTATTTGCAAAACAACACAATCATGCGAGCACAAAGCCATGGTTTTGTGAAAAAAAGAAAAAGAGAGAGAGCGCGTGAAAACAACAGAAACTGGCCTGTACCACTTGACCCCATCGAAAGGGGTAGGTGGGGGGGGTGATTAGGTGGTGATGAGGTGGTGTGGGAGGGAGGGTGGGGTGGGTTGTAAAGCCAGGGGAGAGATAATCCCTCCAGTCATGGCGGCCCCCCTGTGTTCGGGCTCTAACGTGGCGCGCTGGGCTGTCAATCACTCAACAAAGCTGTCTGTAAGGGGATTATGAACCCGCGGACCCTCCCCTCCGCTCCCTCACCCCTTCTTTTCTCCCTCCTTCTTTTGCCTTTTCCCCTCTCTTCTTCTTCATTCATTTTTTCATCCCCCCCCCTTCTCCCATCCCTCACCCCTCTGTTTTCTGCCTTCAAACCTGTCCGTCCCCTTGTCCACCGTCCTCCCACAACAAAGTGCGACTTTCTCCCAACACACATTTCGCCTCGCCGTGTGAAGCTTAGTTTATCTTCCGCTTTCCATCCGTCCCCCCTCTGTCCTCCGTAAGCCCCCAGTTTCTCTCTCGCTTAAAGCCCTTCGCGCTCTTTCTCTATCTCGTCGTCCCACCCGTGCGTTATTCCTCACCTAGACAAGGGGACAGGTGTTTGTGTGTGTGTGTGTGTGTGTGTGTGTGTGTGTGTGTTGACAGGTGTCCCGTACTCGGACTGAGAAAATTGGCCTTGCACCTGCACACAAAAGAACCAAACTGCCAGTGTGCTACTACAAACTAATTGCACTCTCAAGGAGTAAAATTGCAGACAACAACAAAAAGTTGCAGAAGATAACCTGACTTTTTTTGCATGCGAGTCACCATTTTCCAACCTTTCTTGCCACCTCACAATATAGATGCACCAAGCTGTCGTCTGGCTAAATGTCACCTTTCCTATAAATGTGATAAATTGCTGCCAGTCCTATCTTATCTGTATCCTTAAACATCCTGTTTTAAACCCAAGCTCCACCAGTTGCTGACAGAAGCCCCTCCTCCCGCCGCTTTTTCCTCATCGGCTATCTCTCAATCTACCTGTCTGCTAGATGTCTGTTTAGTTTAAACGTCCGTCAGCGCACAGACGAGCTCTCAACTCCTCAACCGGTTCTCCCACCTGTGGTCCTGTTTTGTCTCCCGCCGTTGCCTTTTGTTTAGAAACTGAGTCCCCCACTTTGCATGCGCTTGTCTACCTTTCCCCTGCTCAACCGATAATCTGCGGAGTTCGGCCAGCAGGGTCGCGGATACTTGCGGGACTTTAACCGCTTAATCTGCCTCAATCCTACGAATAGTCGCAACCGCCTTAATCCGACGATCAGCAGTCGGCTCCGCGTGGGAGAAACGAAGCCGTGGCTCCCTGTTAGTTGATTTATTTGTGCCACGATTATAAATCTCATTTCAGTTTATCCAAAAGTGTTTTTCATGGGCTCGACTTCTTGTTAACAATAATAAGCCTGAAGGAGACTATGATGCAAAGAGACTTCAATTAAAAGAAAAAAAAAACACTTGATGAAGAGATGGAGAGATGCTGAGATTTAACAGCCATTCATTTCGCCATTAAGAGAGCGAGATTAGACAGCGACAAAGAGTGAAAGTGAGGGAGAGATTTAATGTGGGTGACAGGGTTGTTATCTAGCAGGCAGCTGACAGTTTTAACAGCTGTATTATCTTGTGTATCTCATATTGGATTTAACTTCATTCTCTTACACGTGTCGCTCTCCGATTGACGCCTTGATTAAAGACTTCCACTGGCAGAGAGGCTGAAACAAAAGGGGGGTGAGAAAGTCGGGGAAAGAGGGTGACGAGCTTAAGTATCATTACTTATCAGCCATTAGGACTATTTTTTAATGGATGAATGTAGTATTTTACTACTTCTGTGTATAATAAGGCTGCACAATGTGTTGGACGTTTGCACCGACTGTGGCAATTTCTGCTTGCATTATTGCTCCCTACAATATCAGAAACTTAACAGCTGACCAGATAGTACAGAATATATGCATTTCTTGTTTGGGTGGATCTGTTTTTATCTAAGAATAGGGCTAATATTAACAACAAATTCAGCTCAGATTCAGTCCTGCATGAAAAAACATAGCCTCCCCATCTATTTAAATATACCTGGCAATGCTAAAATACCATTATTGTAGAGTCATCCAACTTTGCCACAAAGCAATACGGTCCATTAATGTGCTGCACTAGCCGACAACTTCAAGGAACTTTCAGGATCTATGTGAGTTTCAACAGATTACTTCATGATTGTCTCGAACGATAAAATATATACTGATGGCTCATAAGACTTGTCTGGCTACATCCACTTTCATACATTTCTCACTTTGTTTTCAACATTAAAATGATCTGGGTCCCAACAAGCATTTTTGCGTAGTTACAGAAATAATCTCTATCTATACGAATATTCATTTACACTGCGAAAGTAGGCGGTTGGTTGTTCATTTAGTGGTACTGTCAGGAAAGGACACATAGTGATTGATATGATCCAGTCAGGAAGTGAACATGGGTGTCTGCGTCACCATTTCCAAATTGTCGCTGTTTAAAGTTGTCTGCATCGTCGACCTGTAAACAGAAATTCTAAAAAACATCTGTACTCTCGAAGAAGTTTTCTAAAAGGCCACTTTTCAGTGACCTACATCTGTGTTTGCGTGTGGAAGAAAGGCCAAAAGTGTGGAAAAAATTGTATTTTCAAAAAGAACCCATGATGTGTGGCCAACACTTCAGAGTACCTTAACCTGTGCAACGTCTTGGTGTCTAATAAGCCTTCGAATTCACAGATCTGTTACTCAGACTCGATTCCCTGGAATGCATTTCATGTCTTGCCAGAACCTGAATCAACACACTCCCCACCAAAGCAGCTTCTTTGGATTGCAATTTCAGCCTGAACAGGTGCTAACAAACTAAACACGACACTTCAATATGGCACCAAATCTCCTGTGAGTTGCTTTATAGTAAAAACCTGCTGGTTTGCTTGAGGAAAACTCCAACCACAGACCTTAAACCTGCATTTTTTCTCATGCCCAGCAGGGAGCGACTTCTCTGGTTGCAAAAAGAAGTCAGATTGTATAGAAGTCTGAGAAAATAGTCCTACTTCTCACTTGTTTTGTATGTCGGTAAACATTTTCCTCATGAGTTTATGGTCTCGGTTGGTACTTTTAAGGTTTTTTGAATACAGCATGATTTTCGTAAATTATGGTCCCATTTTGAGGAAAATAGACAATAAAGCAATTAAGCTTGGGATCTCAAATCGGATCCAAAAGGCAAAGATGACGACGACCAAATTCCAAACTTGAGGAAGCCCACAAACAAGTTGTGTGACATCATGGTCGCTGAATCCTTATTTTACATCCAGTCTGCGGCATTAACAGACCAAAAGCACCTAGTAAACAGGCTGCTACTGGAACAAAAAGCCAACTAAAACATGGGCACAGACACAAAAGCGCAAAGAAGCAGATTGTTGAAGGGGGGGAGATTGTCGCAGGTTGATCATAACAGTGTGGCTCAGCGTGTCTGTCCCCCTGCTGCAGAAGGCCATGGCGGGAACACAGTGTTCACAGCTTGGGCGTGCTTTAACACAATTAAAGCGCCGCGATGTTTTCTCTGCGTTAAACAGACCGCAAGAGGTTAAAGGCGAGAGGAGGTGTGAGGTTAGTCAAAAAAAAAAGAAAGAAAAAAGCTGCAGGATGAGAGGAAAGATTTCTGCTGAGGGCTCCAAGAATCCATAAAGAGTGTGCACAGAGGCCAGCAGGTTATTTGTATTTATCAATTAAGGAAGGGAAAATGATATAAGAATAGGGAGGAGAAGAAGAAGAAAGGTAAAAGACGTGTCATGTGTCTTATTAGAAACTGCGACTCTGGTCTATTTGCTCTCATCTCACACCTCTGCCTTACCATGTCACTTTCCCTCTCTCTTCCCTATCTCCCCTCCACTTCTCTCCCTCTCACACTCCCCCCCCTTTTTGTCGCACTTGTATCCATCTCTCGCCATTTCTCACTCTTTCCCTCTTTCATACCCTGCAGTCTCTCACCAGCAAAAGAACTTCTCATGTTCGGTTTGGTTGTGCAGCCTGTCAAGCTTTCTTCTGAATACACACACACACACACACACACACACACACACACACACACACACACACTCACTCAGCAGCATATACTCCTATAACTCCAGCATGCAGCTAAGGGAATAATAGAATCAAGGATGAAGCGGAGGAGGGGGGGCGAATAGAAGGATAAAGCAGACTGAGAGGGATATAGAGCTTCATATTATTAATTTAGCTGGAGAAAGAGAAAGAGAGGGAATTTCTTTCAATCCCCCCCCTCCTGCACCGCTGCTTCCATAGAGCTTTATAGTGGTGCACAATGGAGAGATTGGAGCAGGAGGGGGGGAGAAACAGAGGTAGAGATAATCCATCCTGCTGTATAAACTATAGAGTTAACTATTTCATAGCAGCAGCAGCAGCTTTCCCCTGCTTTTATTCCTCACATCATCACGCCTCTGGATCTAATTTCCTCACATCTTTTCCCCTTTACTCCATCCTTTTTTCCTCTCCTCCCTCATCCTTCGATCCCCCTCTCATGGCTCCTCCATCTACCTCTTTGTGGGCTCCTCTCCCTAATCCTCCCCAACGTTTCTTCCAGACCTATAGACGAGAATAAACCTGCCCACACCCAGCCAAGTGGTGTGTTTTCTGCGCGCACACACATACAGAAGCTCTTTGTGTCCTATATGCATGCATCACATGCCAGAGTATGATTTTCGCTGTGCGGTTGAGAGTGTATGTTCGTAGTTGGCAGCCCACTTGCCCGTTGAATTTGGCAGAATATCTCCTCATCTGGCACAGGAAGAAGGGAGGGTGTCCCATAGCGAGGGATTACACTGACTTACACACACATTTATTGGCACATATTTGCACATTAAGAAATGCAAAAACCCCACGCTTCCAGCCACACACGGACTTTATTCTGGGGTGGGTTTTTTTTTTTTGCAGACGGCAGGATATCAGTTTCTGTAAATTTATCAGCGTTGTGTTACGGAGCTGTAAAAACTTTCAAGAGAAGCCTCTGATAGAAAACACACACTGCATGGCGCATCACTCCTTGAGGCTTAATGTGTCGAAGAAAGAGTAAATATTTTTACCCACGCGGTGAGGGAACTTCTCCTTTATGTTGCGATAAACCAAGCTGTCTCTGCAGGACGTTTCTGGTAGCTGTGAAGCGGCTTTCTCCAGCCCGCCTGCCCAACGAGAAGTAAAATGCCAGTGGAATGCATTTCTGTAATGGGCCTGCTGACAGTGCAGCCGCTACAAGCGCTGGGAGGAAATAGTCTCCAGAAGCCTGTTACTGTAAAGTGTTTCTTTGTCTCCGAAGAGAGATGGAGGGGAGCTGCAGGGAGTGGGAATGGAAGCAGGAGGGGGGTATGAACCTGATTGATAGGTGTGTGTGACCTTTAGCACCTCTTGAGAAATCAACAAGTCTCACCTTATATTTAGTCCCCCCTGTATCTGCTTCACACACTCTCTTTTCAGACGGGCCCTGGATGGAAACCTAATTCTGTCTTTTCTTTCTCTTCTTTTCAAAAACCTCCCAATTACAGCCACTCCATTTTCCACCTCCCTTCCTCTCTCTCTTTCCCCCTCCCTCCTTTCTTAACGAGCAATCTCGTTAATGTCAGAGCGCCTCTTTCTCATTTTTTTCTCCCTCATTCAGGCTTTTTTGGCCCAGAGAGAGAGAGAGAGAAAGAAAGAGAGAAAGGGAGGTCATGAAGAAGAAGTAAAGATAGAGAAATCAGCTGGAAGAAGTTGAGAGAGGTCGAGGGTGTGGGCAGAAAGAAGCCAGAGCCCGATGTAATAATGGCCAGACAAGTGTGTGAGATTACCGCCCTGGTTTCAGGAGGGACATAATTATATGCTGCACAGCCTGTCAGAAAGAATGAGATGAGGGGGCTGTATTTAGTGATGCACCAGTGAGAGATTGGTGAGGCGAGGGCGACGACTAAATCTGCACCACAGCCTGGTGTGTGTGTGCGCGGCTTGACTAATGTTAAGCCATTGAATGCTGTAAATTATTCAGAGGCTTCATGCATGGAAACATTATAATTCCATGTCTGAGTGTGAATTACCCTCCGTTTTACCCCCAGGCGCATATCTCACTCCAGCCCGAGGCCTCATGGGAGATTAAAGGGAGTAAATACTGTGGGAGCTGGACCGGCATATAAACCACACGGAGAGGCCAGATATCCCAGCAGGATGCGGCTCTTCTCCTGTACTCTCATTGGAATCAGACTCATTGTGTCTTATCTCCTCCTGCTCCCATGTGTCCTTTATGCTCTAATCTAGAAGGAGAGTCTCCAAAATGAATGGCCAAATTAAAATTGGGTCCTTGTGGTGTGAGATGCACAGATCACAATGTTACACACCGTCCCATCTTGTGTTGGTTAGAAATTAAGTGCTTTTTGAATCAGTCATCAAGTTATAATTTAATGAAAATTTTAAATTTTGCATAAACCTCATGACGCAACAAGACCTTGTGCACACTGCCAAGATCCAGACATACACTGATGACATGTAATTTAGTGCTAAAAACACCGATCAGCCACAACATCATGACCACTGACAGGTGAAGTGATTAACATTAATCATATTGGTACTATGTGGAGTTCTGATGGAAAACCTTGGATTTTAACATCCATGTTGATGAGACTTAGACACCCAAATAAACATTGTCCCACAACAAACACACTCCCTCATGCAAATGGAAATCCCAAATGTCACTGGTCTACCCCCGCAGGAAAATGCACCCCACCACATGGAAAAACATCAAACAATCAGGAACATGTTGAGGAACATGACAATGGCCCAACATGTTGATTTGACCTCCAAACTTCCTACACCCCATTGTGATCAAGCATCAACAGGATGCAGTGGAACAAGTTTGATTGACAGAGGCCCCACTGCACAAGCCAGAGTACCCAAAGGATCCAGTGCCAACGTCCTGGTTCTAGCTCCCATAGGACACCCTGAGAGGTCCTCTTGTCTATGTCCAATGGTTCAGCACATTTCTGAGCACATAAGGGGACCAACACAATATTAGGCAGGTGGTCATAATGTTATGCCTGATCGGTGTAAATGCTCAACAGAACATTGCTCAGCGACACCAAGTATTCATTGAGTGCAGCATCTAAGATGTTTCTCAGTTTTTAAAAAGATTGCAAATTACATGTCTCTGGCTTTATATTTAAGCTGTTTCATATCTTGGTGAGCTACAAGCTGTGATCCCTACCTGCATGTCGTGTCAAAGTCTTCCTGGCAAGTTACTAAATACAAAATTTTTCCAATTAGTGTTGTCTCTTTTCTTTTACATGATTCCTGATTCAATAGATTAACTTAAAAGGTGCAATTTTGTCCCTGGTGCAGCCCCCTCTCTCTATTTTAAGCAATGTCCCACCCACGGCACAATCTGATTGGTCAGGAGTAATACCCAATCAACACAGAAGCATAAATGTTGAAAAATTGCATTTTAATTAATCACATGTACAACTTCAATAATCAAAGGCATTTCAACTTCATCAGGTGTTTCACTTCTACTGCAAATGCTCATCAGCTCCACGTATTGGTTATCGGACTCCTGGATTACTAATAATCAGTCCGGATATTGACCCCTGCTGCAACGATCCAGATGCACAGTGGAGGCATGTGGATTAGTGCCGAAATGCTAAATAGATGCTAAACAGATCATTGCTCAGCAGCACGGTTCAATTTCAATGACTGAAGATTGCAAATTGTATGTCATCTTGGGCTTTTTATCCGACCTACATGCTTTTGTAAAGCTGTGGTTTCCGCCTGTATGTAGTGACAAATGCAGTTTACGTCCATTTATTCAGTCTGTCGAAATACATTCTGGGAAATGGACTGGAGCAAACTACCAAACAGGACGTGACAAGTAGAGCAAATGCGGGTTCACCAAAGGTGTAAATTACAGCAGAAGACATCACACATGACAGATGGAGAACACACAGCCAAGTGTTCCTTCAGTCAGCGGCTACTGGTTCATCTCATTGCCCTCCTCTTCGCCCTGAACCATACTGTAAGATTAAAGCTTTTGTTCTCGTAAGTCCGCGTCGTCCTCGCAGCTGACAGAAACTAAAGTTTGA
This sequence comes from Dascyllus trimaculatus, assembly GCA_024666655.1. NCBI lineage: Eukaryota > Metazoa > Chordata > Actinopteri > Pomacentridae > Dascyllus > Dascyllus trimaculatus. Next base: position 11,304,373 of record CM045467.1, read on the forward strand.
TAGAAGCAGGGTTGGAGTTCGTTTGCCGGGTGTGTGTGTGTGTGTGGGAGTGTTGGGTGTGAGTGGGAGGTGAAGCTAGCATGCAGCATTAGTTCTGCTTGAGCTGATGTGTTAATTAGCCAGCCGGGTGCATAGATAATTAATGAGAATCATGATTAATGACTGTACAGTATGCATGGCTAAGGCGGAACGCAACTCACTGATAAGGCGGAAGGAGGAGGAGGATCACTGGCTATTCACCCTCTGCTGAGAGCCCGTCGGGTGTCTGTGTGTCTGTGTGTGTGAGTGTGTGTGTGTGCGCAACATGTTGCCTCTAAGTGTTTGCACATGTGAATTTGTGTATCTGACCGATCTGTGTGTGTTGCCAGGCGTGGGCATTGATGCCAGTGTGAGTTGGGCCTGGCAGTCGGTAGGCCTAATAACAGACTGCAGCAGGTCAGGGGGGCATTTAACACTTCTAAACACACTGACAGAGCTGCCCACTGATGCCAGATCAGAAGGAGGACCTCACACACGGATCAGCAGCCGAATGAAGGACATCTAAATTGATCTGCTGTTGTTTCACATTCCTTCGCAGGCTGAATGTTTTCTACTTTTGTGCACGGCAAAAAGAAAAAATGTCCGATTTTTTTTGTCTGCAGACAGTTCCTTTAAGTGCAGAGACTATTTTAGACTGTTTCCAATAGAAATAAACTTGATTCTTGAGCAGCAGTCGTTCCTGATTAAGATATACACATGCTCATGGAAAATTCTTCTGAAAGTTTTATCCCAGTGGGGGATCTTTGGCTTTCTAATATAGACATGAAATTACTTGATCAGATTGAGAATGGCTATTTTTCCTAAATCGCACTAAAAACCAATTAGATACTCAAAAAATTTGTTAATAAGAAAAGTCATCAACACATCCGTCAACAGTATAAAATAATTACTTGCATATCTACTAATATAATATCAGGGAGTCATGGCTCAAGACCTCAGGTTGTTTTGCGAGGAAACAAAACTTTGTCTTCGCTTTATATGTGCAACACAAGATGGCTAGAATAAATGAATTTAGAGTCCTCCACTGCTCGGATAACTTCTTCAGATCCTTATTGAGTTCAGAAGGTTTGATCTGGAGGATCAGTGAGGAGGCACCAGCATCAGGCTCAGTGCCACGCTGCTTAATGAGGTAAACGTGGCAGATAGATAGAAAGTATTCACTTCAAACAAACCCAACGATGCTCAGAGTTAATCTGCAATTTGTTTGCTATGAATACCAGCATCGGCAGTGACATCACCGCCCGTGGCAAGAGGTGGTTTGACCGCTGACCGCGCTCACAATCGGGGCGTTGACCTCCCATTGGAGCAAACTGCAACATATGATACTCTCTTGCCCAATGAGACGGGGGCGGCTCGGGGAGCAAGCTGGGAGGTGGGGGTGAGGAAGGCGACATACCGCTGCTCTGGCCTGCATGTGTGTGTGCGTTAATCTGCTTTGTCTGCCTGGATGCACCATCAGCACTCAAGCGTGACCCTTAACCTCCAACCTCCAATAAGGGAGGCGGGGTGGGGAACTCACCCCTCACCCACTCACACCCATCCAGACCGCTATTAACGGAGAGTCGCCGCTATTTAGATCATGCAGACGGTGTTCAAGGGTGTATCTGTGGGATGGAGATGGAAGGAGGGTGGAGGGGGGGAGTAGCGAGACTGAGGAGGATGGAGATAAGAAGCGAGTGAGGAGGAACAGACATGAAGAAGAAGAACAGCGTGTTCTGTACTTTCTTCTCTCTCCTTTCTCTGATGAGGAGACAAATAGCTATTGTCATCTAAGAGATGCTGGGAGAAGCAGCTCGCGCTCCCTTTGTCTTCCGGCTCTGTGTTTGAGAAGGGATGACAAAGGCCATTTTCATGCTCAGCGTCTATCTCCGTTACCTCCTCCTCCTCCTTCTTCTCCTTCGTCGTCTTCTTCTTTCTCCAGGCTGCCCTCCTCTCCTTTCTTTCCTCCTCCTCTCTCACGCTGAGCTTGCCATCTCTTTAGTCATGCCTTTCCTTTCCTTTCTTTCTCCCCCTACTAGCGTCCTTGCTTTTGACCCCTTTTTCCTCCTTCATCCATCCATCTTTCCCCCCCTCGACTTTCCCTCCATTTGTCCTTTCACCTGCCACGCTCCTCAGCTGGGGGTCAGCCTAATTATCCCCCCCCTCCCCTCCCAATACTCACACCTGTAACTCGGCATGCGTCTCCTCCTCCTTCTCCCTCTCCATCACGCATCTCCAAAATTTTCAGCCAATTTTTTTTCCACTCTTGCACAAACTTACGTAAGTAAAGAACCCTCCGTGTTTTTTTTCTCCTCTAATTCTGTGTTTTCCTGTTCTTGTTCTGTTTTTTTTTCCCTCTCCGTATCTGATGTCGCACCTGTTTATGCGCCGGCTGCCTCTCTTTTCTCACCATCTTCCTCTCACTTTTAGCTGTCAATCAACAAGTCACCAAGGCTTCACTCGTTCTTTTTTTTTGTTGCCAAGAACATAAACATGTACCCAATTTGAACCAGTTGCACGCAATCCAATTTCTCTCTTTTGAAGCGAGCAGAGTGTTGCAATCCAGAGATTTGGGTGGCTGTAGAGGGAGATGTTCGTGGAAAAGCAGATAGGAGGAAGAACTACTCCTCTCCTCCACCTCACTCTTTCCCTTTTTCATTGTCAGCCAGCGGTCTCTCCGGAGTTCCCCCGAAACAAAGGGAGGAATAAAACAGTATTTTTAGACCCTTTCATTTTTCATTACCATAATGATTTGGGCTTTGTAGAATCTTTTCATTTATATTTGACTCATGAGTGTGTGTGTGTGTGTTTGTGTGTTCAACAGGGTGTTTCTTTTGCTGCACCGCCGCTCTCCCCACTCGGGAGCCCAGAGGTTGAAAAAGAGAGCACGCACACACGCATGCACACACCCTGCAAATCAGTCACACTCATCCCCAGCCGTGCCTCCTGTCTATTTATTCCTCGATTCATCCGATTCTTTATTTATTTTACACGCTGCTTCCTAATGCAAATAGGTTTGTCTGCTCCCTGCCGAACTGTGGGAGCAGCATGGGACCCGGAGTGTGTGTTTCTTCCCGAGTGTGTGTGCGCGTGTGTGTGTGTGTAAGTGAATCCGTGTGCACGTGGGAGGATGGGTGAGAGTTTATATGTGTGTTTGTGTATGTGTGTCTGTGGGACCCAGTGAGTAATAGAGCCAAAGTCCTTATCTGTCACCAGAGAGCTGCCTGGCTCTCTCTCAGCTGTCAATCATCCAGCCCTAGAGACAAACACTCTGCTTCAAACACTATGAGAGGCAGAGAGGGAAAGAGAGAGGGAGGGAAGATGAGGGAGGATGAGGGATGGAGGAGGTGGGGGAGTGAAGGAGCAAAGAAGAGAAGGAGGGATAAGGAGAAGAGGGGAAGAAAGAGGAGGAGGAGGCAGGTGTGGAGGGACGGCAGAAGAGTGAAGGACAAAAGGATGGAAGTCGTGATAAAAGTGAGGGAAGATGGAGGAGAGGAGGTGATATTTCAACCCTTCTGTTGTGTGTGTGCGTTTTTTTTTTTCATCAGGGCCCCGCAGGTAAACGGGGGAATGGAACTTTAAAACACTTCACCTGCATGAATTAGACAGGCCCCTTGAAAATACCCGGGCGACTTTTGAAAAAGCCACTCTTTAGAAAATAAAGAGGCAGAGAAGTGGCGAGGTACGCACACGGACGTGCTCAAGCACACGCCCACACACAGCCGCGTACACTCATACCGACACACACACACACATTCTGGTGAAGCTATCAGTGCTGAAATATTGTCATGACACTCTTCAATATCCTGACGGGAGTGAATAGGATTTTTGATGACCCGGAGGCTTTCTCTTTCAGCATGTTTGCGTGTGAGCATGTGTGTGTGTGTGTGTATGTTATTGCACTTCTGTGCAATTGAGGCAGCCATCATCGAGCCCTAGACCCCGTCTGTCCTACTTTTGTGAACGCATCGCTCCCTCTCTGAGCTGAGTCTCTGCTCCTGCAGCGGGCTAACTGTTGATTTTACCGCGGGGCTCCACAACCCCTGGGTCGGACCAGGACTGCCGCTCCAGCGCTTTCCCCTAAGCCCTTAAATCTTCCCTCAGCCGAGAACGGGAGGAGGCATTTGGGTGGGTGAGGGGGTAGGAGAGCCAAGGAGGAGGGCAAAAAAGAGAGAGAGAAAGGGAGCAGCAGAAGGGTTTGAGCCCCAAATCGCTTCAAGATGCGTTCCACTGGAGTCGGAGTAGCTGAGAATCTGGGAGTCGGGTAGCGCTGCCCGGAGCCTGTAGGGAAACCGAATGGAAGCCAGGTTCCCATTTCCAATGGTGGATTAAGCAGTGCTGCAAATACACAAGGCCCCTGTTGGGATACACACAGTAAACACACACATATCCTTAGACTACCCCTTTAGGATATTCTGATTCCCTTTGCCTAAACATATATTATTTGACTCCTAAACTTAAAACAGAAATGGAAAAATGTCAAGTTTTACGAGAAATGAGTCAACTAGTTGGTCACGTGAAGAAGTCAGTGCTCTGAATCCCCAAACTAAATTAAATAAATTCAAAACACCTGATCTGACCAAAGCACTTTGAGTGAATACAGATCCTGCTGTGTGAGTCCTCTGTGTGTCATTGTTGTCCAAAAACCCATCAGTGAGTCACACTGCTGCAGTGGGAGACGTGTTCCATCATCACAATAGATGTGATAATGGACAGCCTTTGACTCACATACACTATCCTGCTGCTATAGACGCTTACTAGTTCACCGTATGTATTATTCCACAGGTTAAAATAGTCCCGAGCAAATGTAGTCCTGTTTGAGTGCCCAGAAATTTTAGAGAATGACTTTTGAAAATGAAACGAGACATCTGTGAACGGTGTAACAAACCTAATATTGAGATTGTTGAATTTAGTGTTTTCATTGGATATTCTAAGGCTGTTGAATAACAGTAGTCGTATCCTTTCTAAAGTGGATAGATGTCCACAAGCAAATAAACATAGAGTATTACTTTTGCTTGCTTGCTTGGTTAAAAAAAGTCCCAGGAGTACTGCATACTTGGTGGCCCCTAGGGGCCCCCTATGGATTACACTTCACTCCTGACACTATGGCCTGACTGAGCTTAAGTTGAGTCGCCTTTAGCTAAAGTTTCAGACTCTCTGCACCCTGTGGCCTCTCTGGAGCAAAGTTGAACCTCTGCACACACACAACTGGCCCTCACGGGTCACAGATGGGGGAGAGGGGACCCTCGGGAGAACGCCTACATGCATGATCGCATGTGGATGCACTCAAACACGCACACACATACGGGGGGAGTTCTGAGAATGTAGGTGACCCACACTGTGGCAGGTCAGCGTCTCACCTCGCTCCTCCACTCCCAGTGGGATGAATAGTGGATGATTCTCTGTGTGGAGCAAAGAGAATGAGAGCCACTGCATGCATGATAACCTTCATTCCTCCGGAGCCCTGGGTGACCTAATTAAATTAGCGAGGTGGTTGGAGTGAATGAGTTTAAGCTCAAAGACTTCTCACACACCGAGAGTAAACACCAGCTGCCACTACCCATGTATGTGTGTGTGTATATGTCATCATAAGCTATATACTTAAACGCACTAAAGACCTCGCTGGGAGTTATAGGGGGTCTGCAGCATGTGTGTGTTTGTGCGTTTGCGTCTCAAGGGTCTCCTTTAGCGTCTGTTGAAGGGTACAACATGCGTGGGTGTATCCATTTGTGGACTGTGAGGGCCCTCTCAATCTATTCCTCTATGTCACACACACACACACAGTTACACGCACACTGAGCTGTCAGGGCCTGCAGTACTCCATCAGCACACACCTCCACTAGACCACCTTAATGGGACCAATCCAGACTGCTGCAAATCATCCAGAGTACATGCTGAAAACGGGGGAGACGGAGGGTGGAGGGAGGGAGGGCAGGTGAGAGGAAAAGAGATATAGGAGCAGGAAGAAATGGTGGTTTGAGATGGTTTAAAGAGTGGAGACAGAAAGAAAGAGGGAGGTGTACATTGGTGAGGAAGGAAGTCAAAACTATGATTTCAGCTCCATGCGATTGCCCAGAGGGACGATTAAGTTCCTCTGTGGAACAATGCAAAAAAGTGGTTGCCAGGCTGAGGGAAAGATAAAATACTGTTAATATGAACCAAAAATACTATTCAAGGAGGAAAATTATGCCTTTCTTTAGAAAGAGAAAATTCTCCAACTTCTTCCATAAGAATTATACATATTTATATGTTAAAAAATCACAAGGTACTGAAAAAAAATTGCATTAGCATATAGTAAATAGCATGGAGCACAAGTGAGATTTTAGTTTTAAGTCACATCCCTTTGCTTATTTATTCCATTTCTGCACTGCTAGCGTGCTTTTGAAGAAACAAAAATCTAAAAAAAATAAAATAAAAAGCCGCACACAAGCCAGGTGACATATGTTTGGCTGGAGAGAGCAGAAAAGCTGGTAATGAAGAAAGGTATATAGAGGTGGAGAGATGAGAAACAGAGCAAAGAGGGGTGGTAGGCACAAGAGAGTGAGTATGGAGCTAGAACTCACTTGTAGCGAATGTTTGGTGGAGTCAAAAGAAGCCGCAGAACAAAAGTTCTGAGCTGGAGATGCAGGAGCAGGAACATAAAAAAAAGAAGAAGAAGAAGAAAAACAGGAACAACGATGCAAATGAGAAAAAGATGAGGAAGAAGAGAGAGGGGGATGTTTGCTCGAGAAAAGTTTCTGTTGACCTGAATATGGCTGCGATGTTCAGCTTTGTTCAAAGAAGTCTTTCTCCGTAGTCGCTTAGTTAGTTCTAGTTTCTCTTCGGTGATGCAGCTACAAGTTTCAAGTTAATGCGACACGCTCATCTGCTGCATTGTATCGTATGGAATGCATTGAACGCAGCGGGAGCGTGGCAACAAGGGAGATGAAGGGTGTGTGTGTGTGTTTGTGGGGGAGACAAACACAGCGTGCGTCTCTTTCGGGGTGTGTGTGTGGTGTGTGTGTGTGTCTACGTGCTCCTTGCAAATGCCAAGGCATCCAGCGTGCCTCCATCCCGCGTCTCGGTGGTTATCCAGGGTGTGATATGTACTGGATGTGACACCAACGCTGCAGCATGCTGGACCGCCTCTGGACAAGAGGATGAGAGAGTGTGTTGTGTGTGTGTGTACGTGTGTGTGTGGTGTGTGTGATGACAAGGACGCAGTTACCTTCAAAGTCCCATGATGCCAGCTAACTATTCAAACAAGCCTCTGCATCCCTACCTGCCGACTACCTCCTCCCACCTCTCTCTCTCTTTTAAGCCTGCTCTATCTTTCTCTTCCCCACCTCTTTTCCCCTCATCCCTCACCCTCTCGCTCCCTCCCTCCCTCCCTCGCTCGCCATATGGAAACTATTACAGCCGTTGTCGTTTCTCACCACCAACATTCCTGAGGGCTTTCTAGCGCTCACTGACTTTACATCAACCTTGTGCTCCTTTGCTTGTTCACACTGCTCTTCATAGCCGGCTTATCTCTCATTCTCTCACCACTTTTTTTCTAGTTTAACCCCTGAATATCCAGTGTCCAGACTGCTTTTGTTGATATTTGTAGTTTTTGGCCACTATGATGCAACATAAAAAACCTGAAAAAAGCAATTAGGCACTCTTCTTTACCCTCCGTTTTGGTCTCCACCACCTCCTCAGGGAAAAATCTGCCTCTTATCTCCTGATAAGTCCTCCTGGTAAATCACAATCAGCAGCAGCATGACTTTTGTTGAAGTGTTGCCTTTCTTTTGTTTTATATGGCCTCATCATAGTTGTGTAATCTTCTGCACGACTGCCCCCTATTGGACTGGAGAGTTTGTTGTACAGTCATGCACAAAAATGATGCTAATTTGTTATCAACCTCCAAGGAAATGCAAAATCTAACAGTCTAAAGGAACATTTAAATTAGTGTTTTTTAAAGAGCAGCTTTTTCTTATGGCTGAAAATGACATATATATACCGATCAGCCGCAACATTATGACCACTGACAGGTGAAGTGAATTACATTGATCATATTGGTACTATGTGCTGTTCTGATGGAAAACCTTGGATTTTAACATCCATGTTGATGAGACTTAGACACCCAAATAAACATTGTCCCACAACAAACACACTCCCTCATGCAAATGGAAATCCCAAATGTCACTGACCTACCCCCTGCAGGAAAATGCACCCCACCACATGGAAACAACATCAACCAATCAGGAACATGTTGAGGAACATGACAATGACCCAACATGTTGATTTGACCTCCAAACTTCCTACACCCATTGTGATCAAGCATCAACAGGATGCAGTGGAACAAGTCTAATTGACAGAGGCCCCACTGCACAAGCCAGAGTACCCAAAGGATCCAGTGCCAACGTCCTGGTTCCAGACCCCATAGGACACCCAATAGGACACCTTGTCCATGTCCAATGATTCAGAGCATTTTTGACTACATAAGGGGACCAACACAATATTAGTCAGGTGGTCATAATGTTATACCTGACAGGTGTATATATAGAATGTTTTTATTGATACTGCACCATTGCCAAAGGTTCTTTGTTTTTCATGGCTCCTTGTGTTTTTTTTTGTTTTGTTTCCTTTTCCCAAAAGTCAGTTTGACATATTTGGTATCTTTGGAATCTTCAGGATCTCCACTAGAATTTAAAATAAGATTCTGTGGGTTTGAGCAAAGTTTAGCTGCCCAGCATTTGTGCTGACTGACTGACTCACCAGGGAGACAGTGGAGTCGAAGAAGCTTGTTTTGCGATACAGAAGAAACTTTTTTCCAACCAAACAGACGTTAATATGATAAAACAAAAGTTCTCGGATGGAAACCCGGCTTCGACTCTGCCTTTTCCACTCTCCGCCGAACTCACATCCATTCCACCATTTCATCCATAATAGAAATGTTCAGAGGTATCTGGGCCATGCCTTTTAGAGGGAGACTCAAACTCTCATCAATTTACATTATAGCCCTCTCTTCCCCCTCCCTGTCCCGTCCTAACCCTTCTCTGTCTCCCTCTATCTCATACAAATGTATCTCTATCTCTCTCCAGCTCTGTACACACAGTCAAAGACCACTTTCTGCAGCTCTTCTCCAGGGTATATGGTTCTTTAATGAAGACAGTAATAATGATTATGGATATTTAAAAACCGTCTGTCTGCCCTGTGCACTGATGGAAGCGGGAGCTGCTGTGTCTGCATGTGAAAAGCCCTGTCAGATGATGCAGAATTTCAAATGACTTAATTGGAAGCATTGATTATTACTGCCTGAAAAGGATTCAGATGACAAATAATGTGCCAAAGGTGCAGGGATTAGACGATTTCTTTACTTGTGAAGCCGAAGCGAGAAACAAAGGGGTTTTTACTTCATTTTATTGCTCTCAGACTGATATATTGTGAGTGAGTAAAAGTCTGAACGTCGCATTAATTGAGTAAGATGTAATAGGATGACCTCACGCATTGATGCGGGTGCAGATGATAATAGCGTTTTTTTTTTTTTTTTATGTGAGGACTTTTGAGCTCAACCTGCAAAATGGGTTTTCAAGCAGCGTGCACATGCAGTCAAAAGACCCTTTCTCAGTTACGGAGCTGATCAAACATGAGGTCAAGATGAAAGAGCACAACACGAGTAAAAAATCTAAAAGCTCCTGAATCTTTTATCGTAAACGTATCTGATGGAGCAGCAGGCAGAAGATGTAGGTATAGACGTGCAGAGCGCAACAGGTCAGTTTGATTGAACCGCTACAAATACAGTGTCAAGGACGGATTGCACATTAGGTGAATTCATGTTTCGTATACTGCCGACCATATGTTTTACATTATATGTTGATGGTGTTTCTGGGCTGATTGCTCCAGCAGAAAAGTGGAAAGTGATAGCCGCCGCCGTCCTCTCTCTGTGTGGGTGCTCCATCGTAGCAAGTGATTTAATCCAGCACTGAGGCTTGAAATAATATTTTCCTTCAAGTAGGTAAAACAGTCTGTCACTGGAGTGAGATAATTTTACATTTCCAGATCTTTTGAATCACTTTATTCATACCCGAGGAGCTTTTTTTTTTTTTTTTTAAAAATTACTCTTCCAACACTTCTTAATAGGAAATTCATTAAATTGCATCGGAGGAAAAATTAGTCTGAAAGTTTCTCTTGTTTCATCAGAAGCCGAGGTTTCAAGATGTGGACTCGAATGACATGTTCAAAATGGACGTTTTCCGCTTGCTGCTGTGTGTGTGTGTGAGAGAGAGAGAGTGTGTGTGTGTTTGCTCATTGTGGCATTCTTTGGAAAGCACCTCTCCAGTAAATGAGACCCAGCGGATTTGCTTCAGACAGCTACTAGATGACCTGCAGGTGTTGTGGCTCAGTGGGTGTTGTGTGCCCGTCCTACGGAGTGTGTGTTCGTCCCGTGGCCGATCGGTTTGCTGCTCTTTAGTGTGCGCCCCCCCGCTGTGCGTCTGACAGTGTGTGTACATTAAAGGAGAACGGGGTGGGGTGTGTGGGGGGGGCTGTGCACTCAGAGCCCCTGTGTGTGTGATTACGCTGTGTATACCATGAGATTAGTGTAGACAGCTTTATGTGCAGGGCCCGCCATAAATCTCCCCCCCGCCACAGAACCGAACACCGCCGCCGTTTATTATTCCCTAATAGATCGGTCCTCCGCTGTCCCCTCGCTCGCTCTAGGTTAGCTCAAGGACAACCCTCCCCTCTGAAGATGGAGAAGGTCAAAGTTTAGCAGAGGTTCGGGCAAATCCTCTGCGCTGATTTCATTTTCTTTTGTGCTCTCTGGCAACTTCTACTGTTTTTCTGCACTAGCCTTGATCTTTCTTTCCACAGCCACAATCTGTCCACGTTCTTGCTTTCTCTTTGTCCTTATGTGTTTGTTTTGATGCTTTATCACTTTGAATCCAACCTTGTCCTCTCCCTCGCTCTCGCTCTCGTTTTTGGGGGATTTTTCTCTCACGGACTCGTCTGCCCTTCCCCACACTCCGCCTTCCCGTCGTATTCTCATGTTCGCACACATTTTGCACACACCCGAACCCTTGTCCTCCCTCCTCCTCCACCGACGGCTTGCACCTGTGTGCCCGGCTTTGGTCTGGACATGGCTCGGGTTGCCACTGTGGAATCTGGGAAATGTTCGAGCTGTCCGATGTGCCGCCCAGAGCAGGTACGGCGGCAGACAACATGCAGATGGACAAGAGCGGAGAGGAGCGCAGGAAAGCAACGCACATGGCCAAAGATGATCCTGCTGCAGGGTTTTCACCTCATCATGTGATCTCAAATGTCAGAGTTTGTGAATCTTTTTGGGAAAGTTTCAGACTTAGGAGGAGTGGATGGGGGAGTACGGGAAGCAGGAGGTGTAAGAGGTCGAGGGGGGAGGTCAGGGAGACTGACACTTGAGTCTTCTCAGCTCAGCTCGGGGGTCGCGGCGGGGCGACGCTTGGGTTGAGAAAATGATGTTTCTTCCCTCATAAAAGAGCTGCAGAGAAGAAAAGATTGGAAAGCTCTCCCCCTCCTCACTCCCCCTCCTCCCCCTCGGTGTCACCTCTGGCCCCCTCCAACCTCCCACGCCATGTTTCAAAGTGTGGCCACATGAATGGCGCTATTGTTAACGGCTGAGAAAAAGGGAAGGAGAGGGAAAGAGAGGAGAGAGTGGTGGACAGCGAAAAGAGATGAGAGGGGATTCGGATAAAAGAGAGAGGACTGTCTCTCGAATGTGGCCGAAGAGAAAAAGAGTAAAGGGAAAGCGTTGCGTCGCTCGGGGCTTTGACTGAATGATTTATTTAGATGTGGTCACAGATGAACTCTATTAAGTTGTTTATAAGTTCACCTCACTCCACGTTTTTCCCCCTCTCGTCTGCGCTCCTCTGCTTGGAAGTTTTACAACATTTTGGCAGCTGTGAGATTCACAAGGCTCGCAAACTAGCCGGCACCTTCCGACCGGACTTTAAGGGGAAATTTAATACGTCCAGTTCCAAATAAAACGCAGTGTAAGTGATTGTATATTACTGAATGCAATCCAGGTTTGTTGACAGTGAAGGCCTCACAGGCAGGACGGGGAAAGTGAGAAGTCAGAGATAAATACACTGATGATTAGATAGGAACAAGGTCTCGGCTACATGTTTACACACACACACACTATCAGTCGCTCACACACACTAGGTTAACCTGGGTTAACTCGGCAAATCTGACACTCCAAACATAGAGCCCATCAGAAAATTGAGTTCTGTTCCCTCTTCCTTTCTTTTCGCCTCCATTTTTCTTCCATGTCAAGATGTCTTTTGCTCTCCGTGGGGTATTTTTCCTTTTTGTCTAGGTGTTTCCTTTCTGCTTGTTCACCACCTTTCTTTGTTGTTGCTACACACCTTGCACGACATGTTACATTTTTTTTCTCCACACCCCTTCCTCTCTCTCACTCCACTGATTTCTCCCTCTTTCTTTCTTTTTGTCGTCCTTTTTTTTTCCAAGCACTGCACCTGCCCAGTGGCATTTTACCTCTTACACCATCCACGCTGTGTCTGTGTGTGTGCGTGTGTGTGTGATCGCTGCCATTCTGCATTGCAGCTCAGCTCTGACTCAGGGTACCATCAGATACCACTCACAGAATGCGTCATGAAGGAAGCAAAAGGTGCTTGTTTTTTTTTTATGTTGTTTTTTTTTTACAGTGTGTGTGTGCGTGTCGGATTCAGTCTTCGCGTTTAGGGAAAACTAAACCTGTGTGTTTGGATGTGGGTGGATGTGCTCGGGAAAATCTTTTGTGTTTAGCAGGAGGGCATTTGTATGGGCCTGTATGTGTGTAATAGATTTTTTTTCAGTTTCTGCAGAAGCCTCAGGAACTACCACCATGTTTACAGTTCGTCCTCTATAAATGGTGCGAGTGCATGTGCTCGCCCAGTCTGAGGCCAACAGGAGGGTGAAATATGTGTGTTGAGTGAAGCTGAGTGGCTGCCTCTCCAGTATAAGTATTGCCTGATAACCCTGAGTGACCTGGGTAATGAGAAGTGGAACAGTGGCTTCCCAGCAGGCCTCTGGGCCCGCCCCAGCCAAAGCTCCTCTGCCATGCAGTTTGCATTCTCAAGTTCCCCCTCCAGTGTGCGCCGCCAGCCAAACACGGCAACAGATAAAAGCTCACGTCTCAATTTATAGCAGGTGTAAGGCTGTTTGCTTGCAGTGCTAAGAGGTAGATGTAGCCTGCTAGCCTGCATGGCGGATGAGGATGGTGTCAACAAAGGAGACAAAAAAAAAGAACTGACTCCTCTAATTCGCCCTGGGTGACTACAGTGTTTTTGTCTGGTTACACAGTGTTGCTTTCAGAATACAGCTCTAAAACTGAAACTAGTAAACATAAGCCTGCAAAACCTGCTTTGCACTGTGTGGCCAGAGGTAGCCATCGAGCTAATTAACTAACAGCAGTGTTTACATTATGTATTTTTATGCGCATTTTGTATTCTCATATTAGAGAAGTTGTTGGAAACGACAACATTTGGAAAAAAACTTTCTTAATTATGTAAAAACCATTTTTATGCTTACTTGGGGTGATTTTTGACTTTCTTAAAAACAACTTTTTTAGGTAAGTTGATGTGGCAATTAAATTGACCTGCTACTTTCTTTATCTTTGTCTTCAGACAGCATGAAACTTGGCTAATACCAGGTGACATGAAATAATAATTAGAACTTTCCTGATTGAAAAAAATTTCAAAGTCGGGTTGCTCTGTTTTCTTCTTTAACATTTGTAGCATCAGCATTAACAAATGTTTTTTTTTTCTTGCTACTTCTAATCTGTTTATTAAAGCGATGTAACATAGCCTCGCGAGCAAGACTAATTAGCTTGAAATTTTTTGTGACATTTCAAAAGTTCCCTTTAAACTCACTTTGCAGTTAAATGAAAACACAGCTAATGCTAGCATGCTAAAATCATATGATATTGGAATTAACATTGTTAGCATGTCAGCACACCAGTTTCAACATTTAGCTCAAAGCACCACTGTGCAGCCTCAGACAGCCATTAGCATTAGCTGCTAACTTGTAGTCTTGTTCTTTAAGGTAAATTGTCAATTTTTTCAAAAGCTTTGCAGGAGGGTCCTTAAAGAAAACCATAGAGCCCAGTGTAACTTATTTATGTGGCAACCAGACAATATAATGCTAGCTATGTTAGCAAGAATTAGGCTAGCAAGATTTATTCAAGTTACAGAATGATGCTTATTTGCTCTCAGGCCTCCTGAAAGTATAGCGGGAAAGAGTTATGTGTGTTTTTTTTGTCTGTCTACAAAGCTCTTACAGCTTTAGCAGAGTTGCTCTTAATTGATTCTACATTTTACTTGTTGGTACTGCTCAGCTTTTAAAAGCAGGTGCAGTCTGAGAAAATAACAAGTTACCAGGGTTATTTAAGCCTTGGTGTGGAGTCTGAAACATATTGAGATGGAGATTCTAATAAGGACTTATGAGAAGTGTAGGATCGAGTGTTTTTTTTTTAGTTTAACTCACACAAGTTATTAAAACATGCTTCACTTGTAGCTGTTTTCCTTTAGCCTTCCTAACCCCAAGCATTTTCCAGGCATTTTTGGCACATTTTACCTCATTGTTGGCTCATTTTTCATTGCAGTATAAAACCCTGCACCTTTATGGAAACAGCACAACCATGAGAGAACCCAAAAAATGCCATTATAATGCCAGAAATCATTTTTAAAAATGAAAAAAAGTGTTGAATTTCTTTTAAATACTGAAAAAACTTGGAATCTAAATGTGCAATATTTCACCATGTGCTCACAGGTGTTACTAATAGTGGGGAAAATGGTGGCTCTACAAACTAGAGATATTTTACTTATTACATTTTAGTTTGTGTCTGTGCTTTTCTCATATGACCTGTGAAAATACATCCTGCAGTTCAGCCCAGCTCAGCCTCATGTTCAATGAAATGTTGTCACGTGGCTGTTCTTGGCAGCTGAGTCACTAATAGCTTCATGGTTGCACCGAGAAGCTGCAGAAATGTTTGCTTTTTGTATACTAAATAGAAAAATATTGCAAGTCTAAGCTTAGATTTGGTTTATTTACCAGTGGAACTGCACATCACACAAGGTTAGTTCAGTGATTTTGGGAAAATTTATTTATTAATTAATTAATGTAATTTGTTCAGTTTCTGGCTCTGATTAATGTTTAATTTGGTGATTAATATTATGATGTTTAATGATAAGATGTCTTTCAAACACATCAGATTTGGGGTTTTAAATCGTTAAAGCTGTCTCTCGTTAAATTGCTGTTGAGCCACCTCAATCTGTACAACTGAAGTGCTTCATAATTAATTGTCACAAAGGAAGAAACAACCTTGATAACCGCTGATTTGGACTATGTCTTGCTGAAAGATAAACAACTTTTTTTTAATTTAACAAATGAAACTGTCACTTGTTGCTTATGTGACAGCAGCAGGAATTATTTAGTGTTTTTTGACAGTACAGTTATGTAACATCGCTCATTGTCTTTGTGTGCTTTGTGATCCTGTATTGTTTACTTTTAATACTCAAACGGTTGTCTGACAGTGGAACAGAGAGAATAATTAAGCAGGTTTTAGTGCTGTGACTCCCATGTGTTCATGAGGATTTGTTGGAAACAGAAACAGCGTCTGAGTCAGAGGTAACAGAAAATGGGCTCCTTAACATTACAGGCATTTGCTTCCTCCCACATCCACATCAAAGTGTCACTTAAGATTTTGTGAGAATGCTAACAGTAGAAAAAAAAATCCAGCAGATCTCCTTTTTCTTTTCGAACCGGCTATAAACACTTTACCTCTTCCTGTCAGTTGTGACATTTATTTTAACCTGAGATATAGCTGCAGCGGGTGTGCAAGCACGACTTTCTGTTTTCCCACTGTTAGCCAAGCATGCTAGCATGGCGCCTTAAAGTCATCGCAGGCCTCAGGAGCGAAGTTGATAACTCACATTATTTGGCCTTATCAGCAAGAGATGGCCCTGTGCTGTGAGGGGGATGGCAGAGTCTGAGTCATTTGTTGAGTTTATGCCTCTCTGACTGCTGTGTTTCATGTTCTGAGCTCAGGAGCGGCCTTTGGAAGCTGTGCAGCCACAGTGAGCCCACCAGCTCTCACACTGCAGCAACACTTTTCATGTAGGCAGAATTGATTTCAATTTTCATGTGAAATGTTTCCTCAAAAGTTGCTCAGGAAAACCATTTAAGAGCATTAAGGCTGCGCAACATCAAAGCTGTTCACCGGAAGCCATAGTGATATCATCATAATAATGATAATAGGCGTACTTTTGTGGAATTTAGTCTGCCTTTTGGATTAGAGTCACTGCAGGCTGCAGGTTTTCCATAGATGACAGGTGTCAAATTGTCAGTTAGGCCGTAAACAAACAAACTGCACTTCCTTCATACCAATGACAGACTGACATCAAGGCAGCTAATTAGCAAACTAATTAACTGTACATACCTGAGATTTGGCACTGGCAGCTTTGTTCTGCTGATCTGCCGTGATACTTGTCTGCCTGTTTCTTCCTCCATGGACATGCCTCAGTTCTCACTTCCAAATATGAGAGCTGAAAAAAGAAAATGAGCTCAGAGGGAAAATGTGCATCGCAAAGAGAAAGTAAATGTATTCATGTATGTGAAAGTCTTCTCGTGGACTTTCTTTTGCACATTTGTTTGCAATGAATTGTGTTTGAATTCTGGCTGAAATACAATATTAGTTAGGAGGGTCAGACTCTCTTTATGAAATGTAGAGTTTAAAATGTAAATATATGTATGAGGTTAACCTTTGGCCCGTTCTGTTGTGAGATGTGTTTAGTAGAAATACCTTATAATGACACATCCACATCATTTGCCTGTTGTCACAGCCATTCAAAATAATGCTCTCCCTATTTGATAAAGGTATAAAAAGATTAACTTTGCATGTGACCAGAGACAACAGATGGAAATTAAGCTCTTGGGCTAACTTGTGATTCATTTTCACTTCTGTTTTCTGTTGACAAATGAGCACTGTTCCTGTCAAAGAAAAATAAATTAATGAAATGAAATGATCTGGGTCAAAATGAGTCATTTTCAAAATGGAACAAGCTTTATTACTTCTTCTCCTCCTGTAGTTTGCTTTTGCATACATTTCACTGCTTTGGTATATGGTCAGTTTGTAAGTGGATAAGATTTTAATTACACAGAAACCTCTCTGAACTCCAGGTCACTTCTGTTGGAGAGTTTATGACAGAAAAGGACACAAATGAGTGTTTTTCCAATAACTAAATCCTTTTTTGGCCTTGCCGGTGGTTATTTTCCCTACGTGGCTCATCAACTGGTGGTTTATATTTTCCTACGTTTTTCTCCACCACCTCATAGGGTCAACAGGGGATTGCGTGAGCTGGTGTGGTAAAAATTTATTTGTGCAGTTGACTGCACAGCAGCTCCTCTGTAAATGCACCTGTTCCCTGTGAAGGAGAAAAAATACGAAAGAAGTCGCAGAAACGAGAGAGAGCTAAAGGACCCATCTGTTGCTCATTCAGCAGCGTGGACAGGTGGCTCTGAACTGGTTTATAGAGACCTTAATTAATGATTCTCTGCCTTTTTCTTCTCCCCTGACTCCTTTCTTTCTGTTTCCTTCTCCTTTCCTACCTCCAGGTTCAGGGACGACAAGGGCTACGTTCTGTACCCTCAGATCGGGGACCGGCTGGACCTCATCTGCCCTCCACTGGACACCGTCCGGTCCACGCCAGAGTACGAGTTCTATAAGCTCTACCTCGTGTCGTCGCGGGAGCAGGCGGACCGCTGCGAGGTGATGGGAGCCCCCAACATTGTGCTCACCTGCGACGAGCCCAGCCGCGAGCGCCGCTTCACCATCAAGTTCCAGGAGTTCTCGCCCAACCTCTGGGGCCACGAGTTCAAGAGCATGCACGACTACTACATCATCGGTGAGTCGTGGAACCGGACCAGACTGCAGATTAGGCAATGTGGAGGTTCTCTTTGTTTGTGTGGGGGTTGATGGTGTGTGTGTTGAGCCTTATTGCAGTGTGTGGGTGGTGGTGGGGGGGTTGTTATGATTGCATGGCTGATTTCTGATTGTGCTTGAGTGTGTTTGTTTATTTCAGTGATGATGGTGCTGATTGGGCGGGTGTGTTTAGAGTAATTAGGTTGGAGAATTGTGTGCGATCCGGAGCCACAGGCGGATATGCTGCAGGACGTACGCTGCAAAAAGTGACCAGAAGTAGGTTTCATGACATGTTAGGGTGTTTTTACCCAAACAAAATCTAGGAGCAGCTGCAGATTATTTCACTAAGTTTCATTCATTTCACCTCTGTGGAATTAAACACACATCTCTGAAATCTCTGTGAAAGAATATTTTACTCTCCGTTATCTTCGTTTCTTGCAGCGTCCTTGGATTCGCCACTTGTGTGGGATTTTGTGTTTAGAGAAGTATGGTTACAATTGTGCCTCATTGTCATTTCTAAGAGTGCGTCTGTCAGTGCCATGTCTTTGTCCTGCTCGGCTGCTGTGCTGGCCTCAAGCCTGTTTATTGTTACTGCCAGCCTTGCCGTGACCGCAAATGGTGAAGCGCAGTTTGTTTTGGTTTATTCAGAAGGTTTGTTTGGAGTTGGGCTGTGTGAAGACCCGATGAGGTCATCAAGGCGAGCCTGGCCAAGCGTTCGTATCGGACGGAACAATCTGCAAGCAAAGGTCGCGTCAACCGAAACCTATGGGTTGCTTTTTAAATGCGGCCCAAGAGCCAAGAGCATTCGGCGCTCACAGTTGAAGCAGCGCACACTACACACAGAGAACACAGTCACATGCATGTATGTACACACACACACCCACACGCCCACAAGTTTCCAATACAAACACAATCACTGTAAAAAAAAAAACACCTCAGGAGTGAGAGAGTGAGAAGGAGAGACAAAAAGAGAGAGAGAGAGAGACCCTGTTTGATTCCCATAGCTCTCCTCCCACGCACCTGCGAGCTCTATTCACTCAGGTGTGCAAATGCTCTTTTCATTTCCAAAAAAACAACCTAAAAACGATAGACCAAGCAGAGCCAGGAGGAGGAGGAAGCCGGGACAGAGATGGAGAGACAGAGGGAGAGTCGGAAAGAGACAAAGAGAATATAAGATCTCTCGAAGTCTGTGAAGTCCCTCATGCCTCTTTGTGTTCTATATTTGTTCGACGGTTTCAGGTGCGCTCGGTTTTCACTATCAGTCCTTAAACCTGTCGTGTTTGTGAAGAGAGGTGAGGCACTGGGCATGTTTCTCCTGCACCCTACATCAGTATCAGCATGCAAGTATTTTTCGCAGATTAGATATGAGGAGGTGAGATAGCATGCGGTGGTGCAGCAAGCCACCGTGTCCTGTGTGTGTGTGCACCCGAGGATCCAATGATCCAGGAATTTGGGCCTGATAAGGAGGGAGGAAAATTAATGCAATCTGATACCTGCTGATACCTGATTCAGTGACTGACAGATGTTGAGCAGCATAGCCATCGAATATGGCTGCAAGAAACTGGCACTTAAAGGATACATTAAACAGAGTCTCACATGGTTAAATTTAACTACGGTCTTGATATAAAATCCTTTGGTGCGCCATTATATACTGTATCTGTTAAAGCCCAGTAGGCACTCACTACTGTACAAAAGCTCACAAAACATTTTACTTAATGTGGGTGCAGCCCTTCTTGCATGGTCCATGTCTTGCAGCTGCTCTCTCTACCTGTCAGTAAGTGTTTTGGTGATGTTAGTGCAGGTATGCATCAGAATTTACACCGGAAAGCATAATCTAAGTTTAGTTTTTGCTTAAATGTCCAGAAATATGCAACATAAAGCCCAACACAACAGGTTTGCATCTTGCTATATCATGTCGAGATTGCAATAATCTTATAATCACAATGAGTCCTCCATAGAAACCTATGTTTTGACTGTCGGCAGCTACTTGACAACATAACAGTTACGCACCATCACAAGAGAGTTTGTTGGTATGAGGGAAAGTTCAACTTTGTTTTCTTTCTTTCTTGAGAAAACTTGTTGTGTTTAAAGTACCCAGTGGTGAAATATCTGCCTACATGATTCAGAAGAACGGGATAATGTCTCTAACACACCTAGTCGACTGCTTATCGTGCACAATATATCAGTCAACAAGTTTTCGTTTAAAGTCCGTGTAGCAACCAATCATGTAACAAGAGCCAGTGATGTAATAACATTTTGCCAATAATGTAATAAGTTACTACGTTACTGGCTAGTTGTTACATTAATGGACTAGCATTAAAAAAAAAAACCCTTTGAAAATGTAATAACTGTAGCCGATAATGTAATAACACATGAATAGGACTGCATTTCTTGGAAATAAAAGAAATGCAAAAAAATTGGTCTAGTGGATGGCCTAGTGGTTTAATTCATTCATCAAGGATACGTCCCATGTTTTTGGACATTATTGGCCCAAAAACTTTATTACAATATTGGCAAGTTATTACGTTATTGGCTTTTTTTACACGTAAAATGGCAGGTATTATGTTATTGGTTGCTACAGTCTGTCTTAAACCTGAATTTTTGACTTCTGAAACATTTTGTTGGACCAAAATTAGGCCTGAAGAATATGTGGGGAAAAAATCATATTGAGGTTATTTTGACAGATATTGCAACTGCGATAGGAGCCCTGATCTTAGTGGAAATAGGGGTTTTCACATTTCTGTTCTCTGTTCGCCTAAAAAAAAATATATATATATAAATGATAATGTGATTTTTGCTGTGGTCTGAACCAAACAAGCATGTTCTCTTACGTCTAGAGAATATGGTTTGTAGGCTGGATCACCACAATGTTTCATTCATAAGGATATATTTCGACACATTTTTATCTTTGTAGCTCCCACGATTTGGATATTGCACTTGGCCGTAGTGCAGTTTCAATAATATTTGGATTTATTGTTCAGCCCTAACCAAAATCTCATGAGTGCAGAGCCCCTCGTTTCCCACAAGCTTCATGTTGCTCACCTCCCTTCTTTACTCCCACCTGACAACCAGGTGTCCAGAGACAGAGACACTTTTATCTCCGCACACAGACCAGACTGATCGATTGACAGCTCCAGCCTAATCAATGACGGCAGCAGCGCAAGGTCACACAGGCGCACTCGCTTTCACACAGGTTTACTCACACATTTGAGGGGGGGGGAGCGAGGAGGTGAGGACATGGGGGAGTAGCTGATCGCAGAGAGCATTTGTTGATGATAACTTATTGATAGCATCCCTGGGTCGCTTGTGTGTAGCGAGCAACCAGCTTTTGATCATGTGTCCTTAGCGAAGAATTGCATCTAGTCTCTCACCACAGCTCCTGTGTACTTAATGAGGCGGCAAGATAATTAATAACTGTTAATCCTACTGCTAATTTAGAGGCACATATCTGCTGTAGCTTGTGTCTGCTAACTGGCCCTACTGGGAGGATCTCGTGCATACTGAGCACACTGCGGACTGCGATATGTCCCTGAATTCAGTTTGAATAAATGTATGTTTGTGCATGTGTGTGTGTAAAGGCACCAATGTATGCAGAAGCCTCGGGGAAATCTTGTTTTAATTAACCTATAGCATAGTGTGATTTAATTTGCACGCTGCAGACCAGGCACACAGGAAAAATGTATGGTGGAGTGGAGAGGCGGGCTGGTGGAACAGCAGGCGGAAACAAGGCAGTGGAGGTTAATTTCAAAGTTAAACCCATTACAGATTACCTGTTACTTGCTTAAAGCCCACTGGGCGATCGGTTCCCTCTGCAGTTTGCCGCTGGTCAACACATACTAAAATCCTGTTTGATTAGATTTTCTCATTATGATCACCAACAAGTGGCGTGATTGATGTTTTCAAAAGAAATGAATGTCTGGGTCTTGAGAAAATCTGTAAAAAATTAAACTTGCGTTAGACTGTGCCGTCTCTAATGCAGCACAGATGCCACTGTTTTGTAATCACATTACTTGAAACCCATTAAATGTAATTCTTTACTTCCGCGTCCTGGGGAGAGGAGAGAAAGAGCGGGAAAATTGATTAGTTCTACTTATTGATTGATGTTTTCATTCATAACATGAGGTCAGAGTTTATATAAACCCATTTCTCTTTTGCTTTCTCTCTCCCTCTCTGGCCTTCTGTTTTGTCTACGTCGCTCTTTCAGCTTCTCCGCCCTTCTTTCTCCTCGTCTCTTTCACCATTCAAATCCTGCCACACACACACATACACACACACACACGCTCAGTACACCGACCCAATCTGCAGATCAAGCCTTTCACTGCTTTTAATGAATCATTTGAAATTGGGCCTTGTGCAACACGCACACAAACACAGTGCAGTGCAGCCTCGGCATGTCATCTTAATAAGAATGTCAGGAGGAGACCATCTTCTTGCAGCTTATTGGTTTAGCAGCTTGAAAGACTGGTCCAGGATCAGTTGATTTTAAAGGGCCAGTTCATTCAAATTGCAAACCAAGTTACGTTATAGCTTTGTTTGCTCAGGTGTGGAAACTTCTTTTCATATGCTGATATTTATCAGCGACAATCAACAACACCTCCAGGACCAGTTCCCCTGTGAATCTGAATAATCCGCTGACCTCACCGTGAACTGTTTTTTATGTGAAGCAGCAGTCCCTGTAAAACCTGATTGGCAACGTGTATTGTGGATTATCCAGAGCTTTCGGTAATTTTGGTGAACATGTCCTTCAGCATGCAGTGCTCAGCCATGAATTTTCAATGACACAGTGCAGCCTGTTATTTTCAAATGTTTGCCTCCGAATAAGAATCAGTGTGATATTAAAATGTATTTACGGACCAGGATGAGGAAAGAAAATGATAAGGTGTGTGACTGGATGGTACTTGTGTATACTCTCAAAGCAGTTTTTGCTCACTGTGGGCTCAAATTTAACTGTGGTATAAAGTTCTACACCGTTATGAAAACAATGCAACTGTGGCTAGAAGTAGCAAAAACGATGAAAAGATGAATTACTTTAATGTACGTGTACAACATCTGAGTGTTAGAAATACTGTGTAGTAACTGCTCTGTGTAAGCAAAACCTGCAGTTCAGCTGAATAGCCAGCATGCTTTGTTATGTGACTGTTAGTCATAGGTGAGTCACTCTTGGCTTCGACACTGAGTAGCACCAAATTTCTTGTTGTTTACAGAATCTGGTTCATGCAAATAAGTTTATTTTTTAGCAACATTTTCAATGATACATGTGGAATTAAGTGATTTTGAGGAAATATCACGATTTTAAGCTCAGATTTGGTTCATTTTTCCCCCAATGGAAGTTTGTGCAACACGTGATTAGTTCAAGGGCCGTCGGAAAGTTGAAAATCCAACATGTTTTTCTGTCTTTATAGATTTGGGCTCCAATAAATGGTGATGTTTTTTAAAGCCCATCAGTGCATTTTGTGGTTTAGGGTCTTAGGCATAGTTCCCTGTAATACTCTGATATTAATTATATTTACTGCGTTCCCTAAAGTGGCGGCCCATCTTATAATTACAGCAGCTAAAACACAACATTACAAATTGTGGCTTGTCGTCAAATCAATGTTTCCTTTGAGACTGAGTGATGAAAGTGAAGCCTGGAAAGATACAGTGGAGATGTTGGGAAAGAAGTTTGAATATACCTCAGATGTTTGGGGATGAAAGGATCAAACTAAGAAGGGGAAAGAAAAGAAGTAAGAAGGATATAAGATGACAATAGACAGACACGGATTTGTTGTTCTGTGTGTGTCTGATGTGAATGGGATGTGAGTGGCAGTTGATACACAACTACTGCATCTCATCTGCAGGGTGGCACTGAAACACCGCGGCCACTTTCAATCACTGCTGCTGCTGTCAAGGGACTAGGACACACACACCAACTTGCAGTGAATGATTGCAGGCTCACAGTCGACATACACATGACCTCATATGTGACTGATCTCTTTCCGTCTTTTGTCACACAAACACACACACACACACACACACACACACACACACTCACATGTCAGTAATTTTCCTTGGTGCTCACCATAACATATGCATGCTCACATCACCATACACGGAGGCTTTCTCATAAATGTATGCACTGACACACACACTGGCATACAAGCAGGCCTGTGGTTGAAAAATCGCACACAAAGTAATCTCAAAATAGCTCGCACACATGCACGCCCGAAAAGACACCGAAACATATGCACACTTACACACAAAGTTTGGTCAGATCTGTCGTGCCGAATGGGTCAGCTGCTGGGGGACTGCAGTGTTGTTGTTGTTGCACACTGAGACAGATGGTGTGAGTGTGTGCGCACATTTAGGGCAGATACAGGTAGAAAATTGTCTCGTGTGTGTGTGTGTGTGCACGACTATGCAGCTAGCAGGTGCATGTATAGATATGTAGGATGGACATGAAGGCACTTTTGTGTTTGCGTGTGTGCATGAATGACTCCCAGTGGTGTGTTTACGGTGCAGGGCCCCTGGGGCTTTGCAGAGAGCCCGGTGCTTGCAGTCGCACAATGGCAGAGATAAACAACCCCACCCCACTAATATGAATAATAGAAGAGCTGACTGGAGTCTGCAAACCCAGAAAAATGTGTGTTTGTGCATGTTTGCATGTGTGTGCATATGGATAAGTTTGTGATTTTTGTGGGAAGGTTAACAGTGTGTTGGCGAATGTGTGTGTTTTGCACAAGCTGCGGCTTTTCACCCTCTATTCTGCAACTGTTATTTCCTCTCTCTTTGACTTTTCTTTTGATATTGTATTCCTGTTCTGTGTCACTGTGTATATCTTTCCTGTCTATCCATCTGTCTTTATTTTCTCCTCTGGCTCATTTTGTGTTTGTGCGCTCATGCTTCGTGAACGTGTGCGCAGCCCTTACAGCATTCAATGGAAAGTTTTTGGTTGGTGTTTCTGTGTGCGGCTCGGGACAGGGTGGGGCTACGTGTGTGTGTGTGTGTGTGGTCTAATTGTTGGACAGCGCAGGGCAGGCATAACGCGTGCAGACAGCAATGTCGAAGTGTTCAATAATGCAGAGGTACTCGCTGGTTTATTTATCAGGGTTAAGCTGAAATAAATGACACAGAATCCAGATGGGGGAGAGGGAGGGAGGACAGAAAGAGGGGGGTGGGGGTGGGGGGGTGGAGACGGAGTGGAAGAGTGAGAGACGGATGAAGAGAGAGAAAGATGGAGAACGACAGCGAAACAGTGAGTGAACCAGCGAGGAGAGGGGAGGAGGACAGACAAAGGCGGAGAGGAAGCGTAGAGAAACACTGCACTGCAGCCGAAATGAGCTGCACCTCTCTGCCACTCTGCGTTACTTTATGATTCCCCATGCGCATACGTGCGTGGCTGTGCGTGCACGCCAAGCACAACTTTGTTTGTGACTGCAGTGAGTGGAGCAAAAAGTGAAAGATTGAGGGGAGGGATGGAGGGATGGAAAACAGCTGGGTGGAAGAGGTGGGGAATCCAGGGACTCTGAGAAATCTATATCTGCTGAATATTTGATCAAGTTTAAGCCCTCTGATTTGAGCCTCCTGCCGGGCTGTAAAGTAAGCACTGACACGGGGGAGAGAGGAGAAAGAGCTGGAGGGAGGAGGAGGAGAGGGTAAAGAGGGGAGAGACAAGAGGACCACAGTGAGGGGCTTGGGGTGAGGGTAGGGGCTGTTTTTTTTGCACAGAATCCCACTGAAATGGAAATAATTGCTTAGCATGACATAGCTGGAAAAAGCTGAATTAGTTTAACTGAAAAGTCAAATCAGGATTCAACCACATTTTATCTGAATAAGGCTCCTGATCCATTTCTGCATTTCTTTTTAAGGGCGTAATATGTTTTGGTGTTTTCATCTTTGGGTAAGAACCAGAAATCCCACACAGTGTCAGTCACTTGTACTAACTTTGTGTAGTTATGATGATTCAGGCTGCAGATCTTCATCGGGCAAAATTCATCCTAAGTCTGAAGGCATATAAAGGTTTAGTAAACAACGGAAGCAGAAGTAATTTCGACTGAATAAAAAAAAAGAATTTAAGCTCCTTTCACTTCTCAATTATTGCATTATTTATGTCGAAATAAGTTGAACAGTGGAGTATTTAATCGTATAAGCAATCACCAATGCAGAAAACGTGGTCACAAAAAACACCAAATTGAGAATATCTTTGATTTCCTATCAGCCTAATTGCTCGACCATTGTTTTAAAATAACCTTTTAACATCAGAACTTTGTCAGTTTTGAACCAAACTATGGGCTGTGTCTGTCATGGACTACCTCAGTGAATGCATAGTCCTGACAGTGAAGCACAGAGGTGGGAGAGTGATGATGGTGGGTTGCATGGCTGCAAAAGGTGTAGATGACATTTATAGATGGCACCATGAATGCCTGTGGGAAATCTCAAAATGCTGACTGACAAGATGACTCCCAGTCTGCAGTCTGCTTGGCAAAAGAGGACTATTTAGCGTGATAGTTAGCCAAAACACACTGTTCTAATCACACAGGAGGTTTTACAGAAGAAAAAAGGGAAAACTATAAGAGTAAATACCCGACTGTTCAACTTAGAAGTGATGCAGTTCCTGTAAGCTGAATGATTTGACATTTTTGTGGTTATTGCATGGGGGTGTACTCACTTCTGCTGCGTACTGTATATCCAGTGCACACAAGTTCAGCAAAAAATACAATTTACATGTTTAATCTCTTCATTACAGCTTAAAAATTACACACCTGCCAACAAGCGCTTTCCCACCCTGACCTCCCTGAATGGACGTATGCTACACATTTTTCAAATTGAAGTGTGTTTATGCTTTCACATCTGTTGTGGCCCTCGGGGGACGCGCCTGGATTTTCGCTCCTAGCCAGCCCCTGACAACTATTTTGAGGTGGACCTGAAACTGCTCTTCTAGCCCGCAACACATTTTTCACACTCCACTAAACACATCGAATTCTTGGGGGCAAACAGCCTCGGTTAAAGTCTCATGTGTGAAAATAGCCTCGAATAAAGTGCAAAAGTGGAAAATGGAATAGAATAGGCCAGCAGGGGATATGGTGCAACGGATCCAACTAATTTCCCCTCTGGAGATAAAGTATATCTGCATCTCTCTATGGATAAGAGGGAGTGAATAGTAGAAACATGGCTCTATTAAAATAACAGTAGTCGACTCAAGTGTTTTAAATTATCATGTCTGATATTCCCCTGAGCTTTTTTAAATATGTCTTCATTATATGCATAAGTCTGGGTACACGTGCTTAAATACACCATGCAGATTACTGTAAAAACCAGAGTAAACACGCACCATACGCTGACACGTATACTGGCGATACAAATAAGGCAAAGGCATTTCTGGTAAAGAGAATAACGGAGAGGGACGGGAATGAGCTGATGTGAAGTGACACTGCGAGAGGGCGAGGGATATTTGGGCAAGAAAAAAAAGGAGAGAGGGAGAGAGAAAGGGGAGGAAAAAAAAGATGAAAAAAAAAGATGTGTGCTGAGTGTGAGTAAGAGAAAGTGACAGATCGCCTGGCCGATTTAGGTCAGCAATCAGAGCCGTGCTACTGTCTGCGAGATTGGCTCTGTGTGTGTGTGTGTTTTGGTATGTGTGTGATGCCGGTTCGAAGCTTATGTGTGTGCGGGCCGCCGGTGCATTTGTGGGTGTTTGCGTGTGATTGCGTGTCTGCTTGCCTGTCTGTGTAGTTTGTGTGTGCAGTTATGGCGGTGGACTGGGGGGTTGATTGCGTGAGTGAGTGTGAATACGTCTCCTGCTAAAGGTCAGACAAGAAGAATCCCTCCCTAATTGGATTGGGCCTGGTTAACATTGTATGATTCATTTAACCTTCCTACACCGCCTGTATGTCTCACACATACACAAACGCACTTGCGCACGGATACACAAACTTTTCTCGCTCCCTGTCGCAGCTCGACAAACAAAGGCGTCATTGTGCTCCTGCCTTCTGCTGAGGAACCTTTCGCAGAAGGATGTGTTACCCAGCAATCAGGCATGGGAGGGGGGGTTTAAAACAAGCGCACCTCTCGGCTGACCTCTGCCATCAGCAGAACGTATTACCCCGCTAATATAGCCTTGATTTAGTGCCCAGGTTCACGCAAACATGACCCCTGATCAACATAATGAACGTGTTCACACAGACAGATGTGTGACCCTCCACGCAGACATGCAGACATCATGTGAGTGTGTTTGTTTTGGGTCGAAACGTTCCTCAATAACCCATCTGTCCTCCTGTTTTCATTTAATGGAATGGTTCACCATTGTGGGAAATACACGTATTCTCTTTCTGAGAGTAGGATAAAAATTGCCTTTGGGTAACGTATGGTTGGTTCGGCTTAGCATCAAGACTGGAAACAGGAGGGAGCTGCTTGGCTGTGCCTGTCCGAACCTAAACAAGAGCACTGATATATATATGAGAAGAAATATTTACTGTCTTTAGAAGAATAACATGAGAAGATGGATGAAGTTAGACAGAACACAAACAGAATTTCAGGAATTCTGTTGTGCTGTCAGTATGAGACTTATACTTTGGTTTTATACACTTAATGTTTCTAGTTTTCTGATGTGCATAAACCAGGGGTCTCCAACCTTTTATAGGATGAGAGCTACTTTATAACAATCGCAAACCACTTCTACTCCCCTTATTTATTTTTTGCCAGGTATATATTTGGCACATTAATAAACGCCGACTTTTAAATGAGATGTTTGACTCCGCGTGCTGTCGACCAGGGCCTTGTAATCGATGGACCTGCACTAGCTTTAGTAACAATAAAATAAAATCCAAATTTGTAACAATAATTTCGTTGACATTCGGCTCGAAAACTATAGCCATCGTCCACACACTAGCTACTGCTCATTAGGACAGGTAATAGAGTCATAAGTACAAACGTGATTGGTGGATATTCTTTGTGGGGTGGTTGGATAGATATAAAGTTGTAGTAGGTAGATAGAGTTTGTGTCGATTCTTTGCATTTTCTTTCTTTTTCTTTTATTGTTTGTTTAACTTTTGGATTTCCTTGGCGAGCTACCTGTTGGAGAACCCCAGCATAAACTAATGCAGGTGCAGTTAGCATTTGAGCTCAGTATTTAAGTAAAAAGTTCACCTGTAGGCAAAGCATCCACAGTTTAATGACGAGTTCAACATCAAAAATTCTGTCCTTGTCTGATGATAATTTATTCGACTTAAACATCTGTTTTCATCACTTCTGGGCTACCTGTTGCCATATTTTGGATGTTGCTTTATTGATTAGAGTGGTCACATTGTGTAACACATCCAGATTAGATCCTGACTGATGCTCACTCCATGTCGGGGATCATTTGTAATTCTAAGTAATCAAAGTGATGTCTTGTGTTGTGCTCTCTCTCACTTTGGAGGTGCTTATATTGCACTCTTTGTGATGTTAATGGACAGCCTTCTGGTTTGGTGTTGGTCTTGAATGAAATAATAAGATGTTAGAAAGTGTATGTTTAAGTGTTAGGCAGAGCCAGGATAGCAGTTTCCTTTTGCTTTCAGTCTTTATGCACACCCAGGCTGACCATGTCCTGACTGCAGCTCTGTATCACATGCACAGACATGAATCTGGTTTCAATCTTCTCGTCTGACTTTCGAAAAGAAAACTTATCAGCATGTTTCCCAAAATATTGAGTTATTCCCTGAAGAGAACACGGAGTCACTGCCGACGTCGCTTGTTGGAAGAGTGTGTCTATAAGTAACATGCGTGATCTTTGGCATGTGCGAGGGAGATTATGGTGTTCTTAGAGAATGATTGGACCCAGCAGCTGTTCAGTAGATGGAGAGGAAGAGGAGGAGCAGGAGGATGAAAAAAGTGAGAGAGAGATGGACTAAATTATAGGGGAAAGACAAGCTGGAATAATTTGAGCATGCAGAAGAAGTGAGGGAGGAATTGAGGGAAGCAGAGGAAGGGTCGCCTGTGGACGGGATGACGAAAGAGGGATTTTTGTGTGCTGTGGAGGAGACAGTCGAGGAAGACAGTGTTGACACTCAGAGGAGCAGGAGGGCCCATGGCTCAAAGACACAAGGACAAACAATCAGCTGCAAATCCTTTTTAACCACCATTTAAGCAGCCCTAATTACCCCAAAAAACCCCACAAAGAACATCATTATCACTCTTTCCTCGTGCACGTGGACGCTGTGTGCGTGCGTGCACGTGTACTCCACTTGTTTATTGAAGGGAGATTCATTAGCGGACTGGCTGTTTACTTGTTCTCCACTAATCGTCATTGTTGTGAGATACTTTGGTGCATTTCACAAATACAACAAGGCATTTTCAGCAATTTTTTACCCCCGCCTCCTACCATCAGAGCCTAAATCCTCTCCCCTTCCCACTCGCACACACTCCACCTCTATTGGTTAGAGGATCTCTCCCTCCTCCCTCGCTCTCAGTTTGGCTTATTTTGTACTCGAGGGTCAACCGAAGCCAAAAAAGCTTAATTTGATGCATGTTGTCCACTCCGGAGAGCCAAGGGTTTGATAATGGTTCAGAATGCACAAAACTTTCGAGCCAAAAAAGCTGGGGATTTGGGACGGGCGGTGGAACTTAATGATCCTGATGTCCTCATGGCCCATGCGAGTGTGTGTGATGTGTTGCAGGGCCAGACAGGGCGAGGCTCGATGGCCACAAATCAGCAGCAGAGTTTGGCGTCTTGAATGTCACAGGGAGAGAGGCGCTGAGTAAGTGATACAGTGGAGACTTTCAGATGAAGACGACTTCAAGTAGTCCCTGTAGTTCCAGTATTAATCCTCTCTGTTCCCTCTGGGGGGCTTATCATCCATATTAGCACCACACATCTGCTGCTGCAGTATGCGCTGATTATATATTGATGAGGGGGGGTGGGATAATTGAATACCCTCATCATGGAGGGGAGCGCTTGGTCTCGTTTCTCCACTTCAGACTATCTCAAGTGGGTGGGGGAAGGTGGGGCTAGTTTTCCACTTCTGTGTGTGTGCATATATATTTTTATGTGTGTGTGTAATACCCTTTTGTCCGCCTGCACCCACCCCCGACTCCAGCTTCAGATCCCGGCCCTAACCACGGCTCCAGCCCCGCTAACCACTGGTTTAATATATGCAATTAAGAAGCTAATTAGAGTAATTAATTCAGCCAGGGCCAAGGCCCAGCCTGGCCCCTATTCACAGCTTTGGAATTGCCATAATCCTCCTCCCTCTGCACACACACACACACAACTAACCACACAAAGAATAACACACACTCAGACACCGCTATGCCCTCATTATGAGCGGGGTCTTTGTTGGCTGTGTGTGTGTGGTGCCAGAGAAGTCGGAGATGAAGAAAAGGGTGTAAATAAAGACAGAGAAAAAGTGAGGCAGTCAGTCCGGTATAATGAGTGAAAACAGTGAACTAATTCATTGGCACCTCCAGCCTCGCTTGGTTGCTCTCTTGGTGGCGCTGCAAGAGAAGAGGGCCCTGTTGTGGCAAAAAGCGTCTTACCTCATCTATAGAAACAGTTGTGCTGTCACTGCTTCTGGAAGCTGACCGCCTGGGAGGAAAGACAAAGTTTAATGGAGAATGCTTAGTCTGTTTTATTGGTTTAACCTTTATTTATCCAGATTTGTCCCTTTGAAGATTTAAGAACTGTTTTTACAAGCCTGACCTTGCCAAAAAAGCACTATTACATTATTGGAGGTCCTTTTCAAATTATCTGGGGCTTCAATTAAGAGTAAGGACCTATTTTTTCTTTTATTTTGCCATATAACAAGGCAAACAGGGCAGTTTGTTAGTCTTTGGTGATTCACATGCACGCCATAAACCTTTGATAGCTTGCATTTGGCTCAGATCTCGTTGTGCAGAAAGAAGAGACTAAGTAATTCCAGGTTTGTTATTTTTGGAGTGTGATTAGAAAATGTGTGATGAATTGAAGATTAGAGGAGCGGGACAGATTTACAGCACTTGGAGCACGCCGCTTTAAACGGATTACTGATAAAGTAATCGAAGAAGTTTGGGCGGCGGTGCTCGGGAAGAAAAAGGTCGCTCAACCCACAAATATGACGCCAAGTGACAAATTAGTCACGGTTTATTTAGGGTTTGCGTGCTATAAGAAATGCTAACGCGATTCTGCCTATTTGCTGGGATTTGTGCTAGCTTTTTTTTTTTTTTTTTTTATCACAGAGTACTCCTGTGGAACTGATATTTTTAGGTAAGTGCCCCTCATTGAAGACGTTCAAGTGCACCCTTTTTGCTCCCAGAGTGTAGAGAGTACATCACACTTATATCAATCCTTCCACCAAGTAATCACTTCTTGTTATGTGAGGTTTTTGTCAGTGAGTTTGTGGGTGGAAATTTCTCCCATCTGCCATGTTTCAGTATGCTGCGGCAAGCCGGGCCTTTAAAAGAGCTGCGAGCAGTCCTCGGAGGTAAGACTTAGTGGGCTTGCGATCCTGCGGGAGCTCGGCGTGTTGGTGTGTGTGAATGGCACATTTAAAATATGAATTAGCCTTAGCTGTTTTTACACCAGAACCTCACACTTGACCCTGTTAAAAGTTTCACTCAGGTGGGAAACTCTCCGTCTCTCTTCTGCCTCTCTGTCTTATTCTCTGTGTCTGTCACTGTGTCCCCAGCTCTCTCTCTCTCTTTGCACAGCACTCTTATTACTCTTTTAGACGCTGCTCTGCCTTCCTTGTTTAAGCTTTCTGCTGCAAGTCGAAGGCAGCAGAGATACATGCCTTCAGATATACCAAAAAACTTGCCATTTTCTCAAATTTCACGTACATTAGTGAGACGATTTAATCACAAACTGGAAATTACTATAGATTTCGAGAACAGAAAGATAAAATATGTTAAAAAAAATACATTTTAAACAGAATATGATCTCTCTGACCTAAATAATATAAATAACAATTGTATTTTGATACTTCTCTTTTCATTTTGCCAAGCAAATGTATGCAAAGTGTGTTCAGCAGCTTGATCTATGAGAAAAAAAATAGAAGCTGCTCCTGTGCGCTTAAGAAAGACGCTGATATTTTACTAGGAAAATAAAAGCACAGTAATAAATTAAATGTGATGTTATTATCATTTCAAGGATTTCCATGCTGAGTGAGCAGCACAGTGTTTCCCTCATGGGCCTATTGCCTGCACAGACGATCAGCTCTCTGGCCTTTTATTTTAAGGGTCAGTCACATGATCGCTCACTGTCAAGCTGAGTCAAAGTTCTCTAATCCTTCATGTGCAATTTTATTTTTAAACCAGCACGCATCCATAAATACTTCGTAGGAATGCTCCGCTGAACATTTTTTTTACAGATACAGTTGTTGCACAGATTTGCTTTCCGCACTTGTTTTCATCCGTCTCAACAGACCGGGGTGTTGTGTGGTTTATTTTTTGCGCCGTGAGAACGATCTTATCAGCCTAATAAAGCTTGTTGAACTTGAAAACTAAGGGTGACGGAAAGAGACAGACAGATATCTCTCAGCTGTCAGACGAAATAAACTCTCCTTCAAACAAGACAGGAATGCAAACAAACCAGGAGAAACCATGTACTAATAAAAACACACACACAGACACACACACACACACACAGGTTTTTCCAGTCCTGCATACACCAGACATCCGTGGATGATTTTACTTAAGCTAGCGCGAGCAGGAGATTAGGCACTAAAACACACATTTGGGGAGGAGACAGACTGCAACACACACACACACACACACACACAAACACACAAACACACTCTTCCCATGCATCAACCTCAAGACATACTCATGACGGGCAAATAAGATTAAAGACACAAACGTAAACACACTCAAACTGAAGACAGACTGACACATGCGGAGTGCAAATACACCCACATTTTCTGAAAAGCAGAGACAAGCACATGCATGAACCTGTACACAAACACACACAAACACACACACACAGCCAGTAAAAAACAAGACAGACTGCCATACAGCTAAGCACACAGTTTTTTAGCAGGCTGCTTTAATCGCAGAGGAGCAAAGCAAACACAACTGTCATCAATCTCTTTCCCTCGCTGTTGCACACTTATCGAAATATGCGCACACACACACACGTTTGGTATACATGCACACACACGCGTGCACACATATGACGTATATAATTGCCCTATGCTTTCTGTTGTCCATCATCTTCCCCTTCATATCTCACCCTTCTTCTTTCCACTTTCTCTCTCTCTCTCGAATCTCTCCCTCGAGCAGTATGCAGGCACAGATGTCAAGATGTATTATTTCGGCTGGCTGGCTGGCTCCCATGTTTTGTGCGTGCGCATGTGTGTGTGTTTCTCCCGCTTTCCTCTTTTGGAAACAACAATAATGGTTGGGGAGGGGGTCGAAAAAAAGAGGAAAGGGATTGTTCTGGTAAAGATTAGTTTCAGAATCCCAATGTATATGGCAGTATGAGCTACAGTACAGCATAACGCTTACATTACACACGCTCACACACACACACACACTCAGATGCACAACTCCGTATTCAGGCATTACAGTCATGGTTCAAGGACATTTAAGGCAAGCATACACACACTGGCGCATTGTATTGAATCCGTGTTGATCCATTAGAAGGACCTCCATGATCGTCAGAACTGTGTTTGAGCTGAGTCTTGGCTGGTGCATTTAAACACTAAAACAGAGCCAGGTTTAAAGTGCTCCTGTGTGTGTGTGTGTGTGCCTGTATACACAGTGTCGACAGTGTATGACATAGCCACTGGTTGAAAGAATGGCATGCAATGAGAGGAGGAGAAAAGAAAAGAGACTGTTTTCTCTGTCACCAGTGTTTCGTTACCACTGAGCTGAAGCCCTAAAATGGATAGCGGTGATGGGTTTAGTTCCTGAAAGCGAAAGAAATTGTTATTGTAATGGCAAAAGTGAGAGTAATGGAAGTGGAATAATGTAGTGATTGTCAAAATATGACTTTTATATCGAGGAAAGGGGAGCTGTAACTGAGGAGCAAAGTCCATTAGTCAGTGTTGGGGAAGCTAATGTAGCTACACATCATTAGAAATAGTAAAGCGACAGCAACATTGAGCTTTTATTGAAAGGAGAAAAGGACACTCAGAAAAAGTAGTTTAATACGCTGGTGCCGGGGTCGCCCTGGTGGCCTAGGGGTTAATGTGCCAATCACGAATCGCACAACCCTGATTATTGTTCCGCCAAGGACCTGTTGTCATTCCCCGTCTCACTCTAACCTTGTTTCCCCATATTTCTCTACTGTTACTATCCAATAAAGGTGTTACGAACGGTGCAGAGACTCAGGCGCAGGCAAAGAAACACGGCACACAGATATACAAAATAACAATGTTTATTACAACAACGGAAACAGAAAATCACTGCACAGCAGGAAACCAAACTAATAAACCAAAACCGAAACTAAAAGCGAGCGAGTGCTGAAAACGAACTAAAAGTAACAACAGAAAGCGAGCTGCAAAAGGCGAGCTGAAAAACGAACAGGTAACAGAAAGCGAGCTACGAAAACCAACGAGCTGATACAAACAAAAAGCGAGCTACGAAAACCTATGAGCTGATAGCAACCAAGACACTGGGAAACGGAGCCAGACGGGCTAAAGCTAATGCTAATGCTAATGCTACTGAACCTGAACGGAGAGGGGGGCACGACGGAGCAGGTGAGCGGAGCAGGTGGGAGCGAAGGCAGGCAGGCAGGCAGGCAGGCTGGGTGGTGAGCTGAGGTCCGGGAGTGGGGGTGGCGATCCACGACTGGAATCCTGGCGGTGGCTGGGTTACTGGCGGAGTGGAGGCAGTGGTTGAGCGGAACCGGAGGAGGCACACGTGGACGGCAGACGGGGAACCAACTGGAAGCGGAGAGGGAATAGCGTTAGCAATAGCGAGGGTGCAGAGCAAACGGAGCAGACAGAACGAGAGCAGAGGTTGGCAACTGACTGAGGCAAAACGACGGTCTGGCATCGAGGAGCATGTGGAGCGTGGTTATAACCGGGAGAGTGAGAGCTGATCATCCAATCACACGCGTGCCTCCTCCGCTGATTCCAAGTGGCTGCACCTGCCGTGCTCCTCGCTGCCCACACCTTGCTCACGCCCACCTGCAAGAGAGAGAGGGAAAGGGGAAGAGGGAAAAGAAGGGGAAAGGAGACTGCCACTCAGGCAGCAGAGGTGGAGGGCGTGACAGTACCCCCCCCTCTACGTGCACCTCCAGGTGCACGAATCCTCCGGTCAGGTCTCCTCTGGTTGAACTCCCGGATCAGGGCAGGGTCCAGGATCTGGCGTCTGGGTACCCAGGAGCGTTCCTCTGGACCGTATCCCTCCCAGTCCACAAGGTATTGGAGACCACGTCCCCGACGACGAACATCCAGCAGGCGGCGCACGGTGTACGCTGGGGCATTGTCCACCATCCTGGGTGGTGGAGGGGGACGGACAGGGGGGGCCAGAGCGCTCTCATTCACTGGTTTAATTTGGGAGACATGAAACGTGGGGTGGATCCTCATCGAGGAGGGCAACTTCAGGCGGACCGCACTGGGATTAATGATGCGCTCAATAACAAAAGGCCCCACGAACCGGGGCGCCATCTTCTTAGACTCCACCCGGAGAGGTAAGTCCTTAGCCCGGAGCCAAACCCTTTGGCCCGGGGAGTAGACAGGGGCAGGAGAACGGTGACGGTTGGCTTGCCCCTCCATTCTCCGCGAAGCCCTTATCAGAGAGGCCCTCGAGCGCCTCCAGACCCGTTCACACCTCCTGAGAAAGGTCTGGAGAGACGGGGTGGAGATCTCCCGTTCCTGGGAGGGGAACATGGGCGGCTGGTATCCCAAGGAACACTGAAACGGAGACAGCCCGGTAGAAGCATTAGACAAGGAGTTGTGCGCATACTCGACCCATGGGAGGAGGCTGCTCCAGGCGGAAGGGTTCTCCGAGGTCATACATCGCAGGAAGGTCTCCAATGACTGGTTGGTCCGCTCCGTCTGACCATTGGACTGCGGGTGAAAACCAGAGGTTAAACTGACTGTGGCCCCCAACGCAGAGCAGAAATTTCTCCAAACCTCCGACGTGAATTGTGGTCCCCGGTCGGACACTATGTCGGCAGGTATCCCATGGAGTCGGAAAACGTGGTTCACCAGATGATCGGCCGTCTCCCTGGCAGAGGGCAATTTTTCCAAGGGGACAAAATGGGCGGCTTTGGAGAACCGGTCGACAATGGTTAGGATGGCAGTTTTACCTTGGGATGGGGGAAGCCCAGTGACAAAATCCACTGCGATGTGGGACCAGGGTCGATGAGGAATAGGCAGCGGTTGAAGGAGCCCCGAACTCGGCCGATTGGAGGTCTTGCTGGTGGCACAGATGGAACATGCGGCCACGAACTCCTTAGCATCCCTCTCCAGCGTGGGCCACCAGAACTTCTGCCGCAGGACCTCCACGGTGCGTGCAGTCCCAGGATGGCAGGTCAACCGCGAAGAGTGCGCCCAGCTCAGGACCTGAGAGCGAACTGGATCAGGAACAAACAAGCGGTTAGTAGGACCGTTACCTGGGTCGGGGTGCTGTTCTTGGGCCCGGCGAACCACGGACTCGATCTCCCAAGTGAGAGAAGCCACCACACAAGTTCCAGGCAGAATGGGTTCAGGTTCGCCGGGGTCTCCTGGGAGGAAAACTGGCGGGACAATGCGTCTGGCTTGACGTTCCTGGACCCAGGCCGATACGTGATGGTGAAGTTGAAGCGGCCGAAGAAAAGCGTCCAGCGGGCCTGTCGGGCGTTCAGTCGTTTAGCCGATCGGATGTACTCCAGGTTCCGGTGGTCGGTCCAAACGATGAACGGCTGCTCCGCCCCCTCCAGCCAGTGACGCCATTCCTCCAGAGCTAGCTTCACCGCTAGCAGCTCTCGATTGCCTACGTCATAATTCCTCTCGGCAGGGGACAGCCGCCGAGAGAAAAAGGCACAGGGGTGCATCTTGTTGTCGGCGGGGGAACGTTGAGACAGCACCGCCCCTGCCCCAATGTCCGAAGCATCCACCTCCACCACGAACTGCAAGTGGGGATCAGGCTGCGTCAGGATGGGTGCGGAGGTGAAGCGTTGCTTCAGGGAGTGGAAGGCCTGGTCTGCCTCTGGAGTCCAGGAGAAGGTCCGCTTAACCGAAGTGAGGGAGGTGAGCGGGGCTGCCACTTTGCTGTAGTCCCGGATGAAGCGACGGTAGAAGTTGGCGAAGCCCAGGAAACGCTGCAGCTGCTTCCGATTCTCCGGAATGGGCCAGTCCCTAACAGCGGACAGCTTCAGAGGGTCCATTCTCACCTCCCCCGCCGAGATTATGTAACCCAAGAAGGAAACGGTAGGTACTCCGAACTCACATTTCTCGGCCTTCACGAAGAGTCGGTTCTGCAGCAGCCTCTCGAGGACCTGGCGGACATGGCGGGTGTGTTCCTGGGCGTCTCTCGAGTAGATGAGGATGTCATCTAGGTAGACGAATACGAATCGGTTGATCATGTCCCGGAGCACATCGTTGATCAGGTTCTGGAAGACGGCGGGTGCATTCGTGAGTCCAAAGGGCATGACCAGGTATTCGAAGTGCCCCAGCGGCGTGTTGAATGCCGTCTTCCACTCGTCCCCTTCGCGGATGCGAATGAGGTGGTAGGCGTTGCGGAGGTCCAGCTTGGTGAACACGGATGCCCCGTGCAGGGAGGTGAAGGCGGAGTTGATGAGTGGCAGGGGGTAGGTGTTCTTAATGGTGATGTCGTTGAGACCACGGAAGTCGATGCACGGCCGAAGGGTCTTGTCCTTCTTGTCCACGAAGAAGAATCCTGCCCCCACAGGCGACGAAGACGGGCGGATGATGCCAGCAGCGAGGGAGTCCCGGATGTAGGTCTCCATGGCCGCTTGTTCCGGTTTGGAGAGGTTATACAACCGACTGGTGGGTAAAGTGGCTCCGGGAACGAGCTCAATAGCACAGTCGTAGGGACGATGAGGGGGCAAAGACAAGGCTTTCTCCTTGCTGAACACCGGAGCGAGGTCATGGTACTCGGGAGGGACGGAGTCCAACTTTACCGGGGCGTCCGGAACAGGGCTGGTGGCGTCAGCAGGGGTCAGAGCTGAGTGCAGACAGGTCTCATGGCACCGGGGATCCCAGGATATCACTTCCTCTTTCCTCCAGTCGATGTGGGGGTTGTGCGCCCGAAGCCAGGAATAACCCAGGACCATGGGGGGACTGGAGTGATCTATAACGAAAAAGGTCGTCTTCTCCCGATGATTGCCGGCCAAAAACAACGTGACAGGAACAGTTTTCTGCTGTACCTTGGCTAGGTGGAGTCCATTCAAGGCTCGGACCTCCAGGGGGGGCTCCAGGGACTCCAAAGGAATGCACATCTGACGGGCGAGCTGAAGGTCCAGGAAGTTCTCCTCGGCACCAGAGTCGATGAAGGCTTGTACAGGTACAGACTGGGATTGCCAGCAGAGGGAGGCGGCGAGCTGCAGCCGATTTGGGGAAGACGACGATAGATGGCTCACCTGTATCTCCCCAGTTACTGGTGAGCCCGGGCTTTTACTGTACGCTGGGGACAGGCAGCGAGGTAGTGACCAGTCTTCCCACAGTATAAGCAAGTGTCGGCGTCCCGCCTGCGTTGCCTCTCTTGTGCGGACAGCTGGTTACGTCCCAGCTGCATGGGCTCCGGGTCAGGAACGATTCGGGAAGAAGGTGGAGGGCTCTGGCAGGTAGACGGAAGGGCCCGTGGAGACTCCGAGCGGAGGGTCCTTTCCCTCCGCCGCTCGCGGACCCGGTTGTCGATCCGGATGGCTAGATCAATGAGCTGATCCAGACTGCGCACGTCATCTCGGGTAGCCAGCTCATCCTTGAGGCCGTCCTGCAGAGCTGCGTAGAATGCTCCTTGCAGAGCTGCATCGTTCCATCCGCTCCCCGCCGCTGTAGTGCGAAACTCGATGGAAAAGTCCGCCACACTCCGGTTCCCCTGACGCATGGACAGAAGACGGTGACTGGCATCTCTTCCCTGCACCGGATGGTTGAACACTTTCTTCATCTCGGCGGTGAAAGCGGCATAGGAGCCGCAGATCGCCTCCTGGCGTTCCCACACCGCAGTACCCCACTCTCTCGCTCGGCCTGACAAGAGGCTAACCAGGAAAGCTACTCTGGCCCTATCTGCGGCGTAAGAGTGAGGCTGTAAGTCAAAGACTAACGAAACCTGAGTCAAAAAAGACTGGCAGGAACCAATGTCGCCGTCATAGCGTTCAGGAACGGGCACATGCGGTTCACGAGTTGAACCGCTGGCCGTGGAACTAGCATTAGCTGGATCACTGCTAACGGGTGCGGCCATAGACGTAACGGCAGCAGGAGCCGAATGGGCAGCTAGCGTGCTAATCCTCCCCGTGAGCTGGGAGACCTGATTTATCAGCGCGCGGTTACTCTCCACAAGACTCTGTAGCAAAGAGTCATGCTGCCCTATCACTACGCCCTGGTGAGCTATGGCTTGCTGCAGGTCTATCTCACTAAGGGCAGGACTAGTGCCGGTCTCGTTGCCTGCTGAGCTCATGTTGGCCAGACCGTACTGTTACGAACGGTGCAGAGACTCAGGCGCAGGCAAAGAAACACGGCACACAGATATACAAAATAACAATGTTTATTACAACAACGGAAACAGAAAATCACTGCACAGCAGGAAACCAAACTAATAAACCAAAACCGAAACTAAAAGCGAGCGAGTGCTGAAAACGAACTAAAAGTAACAACAGAAAGCGAGCTGCAAAAGGCGAGCTGAAAAACGAACAGGTAACAGAAAGCGAGCTACGAAAACCAACGAGCTGATACAAACAAAAAGCGAGCTACGAAAACCTATGAGCTGATAGCAACCAAGACACTGGGAAACGGAGCCAGACGGGCTAAAGCTAATGCTAATGCTAATGCTACTGAACCTGAACGGAGAGGGGGGCACGACGGAGCAGGTGAGCGGAGCAGGTGGGAGCGAAGGCAGGCAGGCAGGCAGGCAGGCTGGGTGGTGAGCTGAGGTCCGGGAGTGGGGGTGGCGATCCACGACTGGAATCCTGGCGGTGGCTGGGTTACTGGCGGAGTGGAGGCAGTGGTTGAGCGGAACCGGAGGAGGCACACGTGGACGGCAGACGGGGAATCAACTGGAAGCGGAGAGGGAATAGCGTTAGCAATAGCGAGGGTGCAGAGCAAACGGAGCAGACAGAACGAGAGCAGAGGTTGGCAACTGACTGAGGCAAAACGACGGTCTGGCATCGAGGAGCATGTGGAGCGTGGTTATAACCGGGAGAGTGAGAGCTGATCATCCAATCACACGCGTGCCTCCTCCGCTGATTCCAAGTGGCTGCACCTGCCGTGCTCCTCGCTGCCCACACCTTGCTCACGCCCACCTGCAAGAGAGAGAGGGAAAGGGGAAGAGGGAAAAGAAGGGGAAAGGAGACTGCCACTCAGGCAGCAGAGGTGGAGGGCGTGACAAAAGGCATAAAATGCCCCAGTAATGCCTTTGATTTCTAAGGTTTTTTTCTGCACAGGGAAAATGAATTGTAGTGATGCTGCATTTGGTTGTGTTACCCAGTTATTCAGTTAAATGAATGACTCACTACTGGAAAATAGGGTTGTGAAATGGCTACAATACTGCAAAGCTACCAGAAAATATGTTAATACAAGTGTACTGTGCAAATACAATTGTTTCACATCATTATCATACAGTAGTTGCAGCAGCAGTTTTAGTCACTGTAGCAGATAATGACTATGAAAACTGCAATACTGTCAGTAGTAATAATACACCAGTCAGCCACAACATTATGACCACTGACAGGTGAAGTGAATGACATTGATGATATTGGTACTATGTGCTCTTCTGCTGAAAACCTTGGATTTTAACATCCATGTTGATGAGACTTAGACACTCAAATAAACATTGTCCCAGAACAAACACACTCCCTCATGCTAATGTAAATCCAAAATGTCACTGGCCTACCCCCACAGTAAAATGCACCCCACCACATGGAAAAACATCAAACAATCAGGAACATGTTGAGGAACATGACAATGGTCCAACATGTTGATTTGACCTCCAAACTTCCTACACCCCATTCTGATCAAGCATCAACAGGATGTAGTGGAACTAGTTTGATTGACAGAGGCCTCACTGCACAAGACAGAGTACCCAAAGGATCCAGTGCCAACGTCCTGGTTCCAGACCCCATAGGACACCCTGAGAGGTCCTCTTGTCCATGCCCAATGGTTCAGAGCATTTTTGAGCAAATAAGGGAACCAACACAATATTAGTCAGGTGGTCATAATGTCATGCCTGATGGGTGTATACAAATGTTGAGGATTTGTGATGCTACTAAGTAATGTCACACAAACCAGCCCTACAAAGTGAAAATATTTGATAATTTGGCCTTTAACTCCAGTTTTCTTACATGATGAGCACCCAAATTTCAAACAAAAGAAATAAACTGTATTTGTCATGCTTACAGTGTGTTCTGTATTCTCCATTTTCAGGAAAAACAGATGTTTCTGTTGAATTTTTTAAATCCAACATCGAATGGGGAAAGCTCCTATCAGCACAACAAAATCCTCGCTACTTGCATTGTACTGGTTTGACGACAAAACCCATGAGAAGTTTATTTTTTTCCCAAAATATGTGTGCACAATTTGCATGGATGCTTTAAAAACTTCAAAGACAAAGTAAAACAACACAGTGTTATCTATGCATATAGTGGAGGTTGCCCACCCACAAGTGAACCTTGTTTGATTTTGGTTATTACTCTGTATCTGCCATCAGATCAAGACCTAACATTTTTCCAGGCTTTGACTGCAATCTATTTTCCGATGCCAGGCCAGCCAACAAGAGAGGGCAGCCAAGAGTTTTAGCAGTGGAGCTTAATGATGTATAATGTAGATTAAAGCTCTGTTGTGAAGCTAAATCTTAAAGTTTTCCTTAATGGCAAATCCAATTGTTTCAAAGGTCTTTCCTATAGGTCCAGGCAGTGGGCCGAACTCTAACACTCAATCACCACTAAAAGCGACAGGAGTAATTAGTTCTGTGCGTGTTATTGTGCGAATGTGCTGCAATAGGAGGTGAAAGACCCTTATAGTTATGCATGTTTATTAGATGGTGAACCTCATAGCTGCATTCAGGCTCATTAAAATGTTTGATTGTGTTGGTGTTTATGTGCACGTTCTTCCTTGAGCGCATCATTTATCACACACACACGCAAACAAACACGCTCGCGTTCCAGCGGCTGGCGGCTTTTGTCCTTTCTGAGCTCTCGTGGAGTTCATTAAAAGCCTTAATTAGACTGACAGTTATGTGTAATTACAGTCTTTAAGATGTACAGCTCCTCTGCAGGCCCACTCCGTCACTGCCTCCTTTCAAAAGTCATTGTTTGAAAGGAAAAACTGTGTGTTTTCCAGCATTCATGCAAGTGACTGTGTGTGTGTGTGTGTGTGTCTCGGAGCCGTAACCTCCTGTAAGTTTTTGATTTGCTGTTCATATCGCCCAGATAGGTGTGACATTTCCGAGGCCCTTTTCTCCAACAACCCCTGCTGCCTCTTTTGGATCCTGTCTTTTTTCTCACATTTTCACCCTCACTCTTCCTCCTCCTTCACACCCTTCTGCTTCCCTTCTTCTTAATTTAGAAACCCCTCCCCTCTCGCCGCCGCCATCTTCCCACTTGCTCTCACTTTCTTTCTCTCCTGCTACATGTCACAGATCGCTGTCACATTCCTCCCTTCAGACCATTGACCCACTTCCCTCTTTTCTGCATCATTCCTAGCTTCCTGTTTTACCAGACATTTGCCCTTCACTCGAGCAACTTCTCTCCCCTTCCTGCTCCCCTCTCCTCCCAATTTCTATTTTACCAAAAGTCGTATAACCTACATATCAAACCCAAAAGCAAAAAACCGGCCTCAAGTTATTAGACGATCTGTCCTTCAGGAGGTTTTTAAATGATTTCCAAATTACTTTGCGTGTGATGTTTCACCATGATGATGCTATCTTTTTTGGTTTTCTTTCTATTTTTACGTGGTTGATGTTATTAAAAATGGATATTGGCCATTGTTGGATGGACATGAAGCAGCTGAAAGTGCTGTTTCACATATTTTCCAAGTCATTTTGTAGCCTGCCATAAAATTTCAAGGGAACACTGAACGCTGTGATTTGTTTTGGCTTTAAAAGAAATAGAAAAGATACAAAATAGTATCAAAATACCAGCCAAAAAGTGAACCTAAATATAGTTGTGCTGCACCTTAATAAGTGCTCCCCGCCAATTCTTCAACAATATCTGTTATCTAAAAGTCGCCACCAGCTACAAAGTTGAGTCAAAGTCACTTACAGTGAGCAAATCTGACTGCTCAGTGTCCCAGTGGGGAGGTTTTGGCTGCAGATACATACAGTGTTTCATGAGTTGTTTTTATCATCGAAGGGTTTGCACTCTGTGGCAGAGCAGAAGCCATGCGGTGAGGGTCGTCTTCGGCATGTTCGTGGCGAGGCGCCAGCGCTGTAATCCTGCAATGACAAACAATGTCACAGCAAGGTTCTGCTTGAGAGGAAGCCCCTACAAAGAGGGGGGACGGCAGGAAGGCTGGAAACATAAAGGCAATAATTGAAAGGAGAGGGAGAGCGAAATGTCGGAGAGGAGGAAAAGCAAGAGCAAGAAAAG
The DNA here is from genome assembly GCA_024666655.1 of Dascyllus trimaculatus. Lineage (NCBI taxonomy): Eukaryota > Metazoa > Chordata > Actinopteri > Pomacentridae > Dascyllus > Dascyllus trimaculatus. The sequence goes on from CM045467.1 coordinate 11,348,928, forward strand.
TGATTGCTGCAACAGACAGCTTTTTTATTTTTTTCCTCCCCCTGTGATGAAAGTATGACAAAGTGACAGGAGACGTTAGGTGCGAGTTAGGTGTAGTTGTCTCTTGTTTTCCCCTTCACTGCGCCGAATTCATGATTTAATTGAGCCAGTAAATCAGGCTAATGTGAGACTGGGGGCTTTTATGTAGTGACTGTGTACTTGCACAGGTGTGTAGATGTGCAGTCCTGTGTGTGTGTGGGGGTGGGGAGGGCGACTTAGTGGCCCAAAAAAGACAAGAGGATGAATGATGGAGGTGTTAATATAAAAGAGGGAGACGTCGCTCCAGTGCTATTAGTCACAACTATGGTATCCTGTTACCTGTGGTGTGTCTCGCGATGCTCGGCTTATTTTGCAACAGGTGTGTGTTTGCGAGTGCAGCCACCTTGATGAAGCACAGAGCCAGGCCCTGAGTTACTATAAGTGAATGTAAGAAACAGATGTAAAAGAGGGGTCTGCTCTGCAACATGACAAATGGAGTTTAATATGATCAGAATCATTGTTGATCATAAGATTTGGCAGGATTTGCTCATATTTAAACTCCTTGCGTTCATGACCTCTGCAGTCTAAATGTCAAAACACAGCAAGTGTCTCCCCACACATGGAAACTCGCCTTGTTTACTCCACAAATTGGACGTCTTGTTTCCCCCCTCAGAACGTCCACATCATTACAGTGTATGTCTTCATCCTCAGACATACAAGATTACCAAAATACACAAATGAAGACTTCTTAGAGATTCAGCTGAACGAGAGTGGAAAAAGAGATAGAAAGGAGGGGAACAGAAGTGATGGACTTCGCTAGTTTAACCCAGATCCAGGCAGCCACAGGAGGAGTGGACAACCGGAGGTGTTTCGTTTTTATTCTGGGAGCAACTTGGGAATAAGAGAGGCTGGGAAAAAAGAAACACGAGCAAAGAGCAGGAGAGACAGTGAGAAGGAACGACAAGGCTGCCGCTGACCCATTTCTCCAGGCCTCCAATCTTGTGGCTGATATAATGGAGAACGGCTACCCACATGCACACACAAACCTTAAGACGGACACACGCCGCCAGACACCACCAGACAAGGACGCACAGAGACAGACACACACACACACACACACTCACACACATGGGGGTCTGCAGACAGCTAGATTCCCCACGATAGCTTCGAGTGTTACTTCTCATTCTGCGCAACTGCGGCAAATCCGGCATCACCTCAGCCAGCACTGGAAAATATCACATTGAGACATTCAAACGCGACCATGAACTCGCTGCCCCGCTGTGCCAGCTCAGCCTCCTCTCTGCTGCCCCACCAGCGTTGGAGTGTGTTACGTACTGAGCCGCATCTAAAAGTATTCGCATGCCTTTTAAAAGGCTTTAAAAAAATCACTGCTGTGGAAGTCACTCAGGGATACTGATAAGTATTCATTAAGTATTGATAAGTAGTCATTGAAGTATTCATCCAATATGCATGGAGGTCCACTCGGAGGTGCACTTGACAGGGATTGCAGGGATGGCAGTTTCTAGCAGGTTAGTTGAAGTTAACAGATAGATACTCGCTGCACACACACACAGAAAACCACAGAGAATGCCCTCGCTGCCCCAGGATGGGAACATTGACCCAGTTGTAAGGAACATTGGTCGTGACTGTCCTACATGGCTAGCACTTACTGACGTTACACAAGGCTCATCCACCCAGTCACTAGGCCTCTCTTTAATGGCCCTGCTCCCTCTTTTCTTTTGCTTTTGCTTTTTTTTTTCTCTGCCCGCCTTTGTCCCTGCCCGTCTTTCTTTTGGTCCATTATGCATGTCTATGCTCCGGCGGTCACATTTATTTGCCGTGGATTATTTTCTGAAACTGGGCAGTCACATTTAAACGATGTTGTTTCGTCATTTAATTAACGTGAGAATGAATGAGGGGAGAAATCGGCCTCTGTGTTGTGTTTATGCCCTTATTTATGCCCTCCCCTCTGACATTGACTTCCCTCCTATATACTGTATGGCTCTTATAGAGGCTATAAGCTGCTTTAAGAGGTTGCGCATGCATTGTTTATTGATGCAGAGACACACATACCGCTTTAGTGCTGCAATCTTCAGCTGTCATTAACCGGTGGTGCATCAAGCCGGATTACAAACTGGACGATCTGTCATACATACGCACACGATGGCATTTGTAAACACAGCTGACCCTCACATACAGGAAGCACACATATCTGACATCCCCCACTGGATAATCAGTATGGCACAAGCACTACTGTCTAATGAATTATGATGTGGATTCAGTCAAAGGGATACTACAGTGTGACGGCAAACAGCAGCAATTCTCAGGCCTCCAACTCGGTTCGTCATGTGCCTCAGAAATGGCAACGGATCTGTCACACGCAATCAGACTTCTGCCGTGTGTGCTTGTGTGTCAGATGTAGTGATCAGGTAGGTTCTTCACTCAAGTCCTCTTTTTTTTGTTTAGTTTTTTTAAACTCTGATGGGCAGTAGGAAGGAGGCATGCGTGTGTGTTGGAGAGTTGGAGGCTGCTGCGCCGTGGCCCAGTTTGTTGTGCGTGTTTTGGCGCTGGAGGTTAATACGATGTGATTCTGAGTCGCCCACCCTCCAAGCGCACGGGGACATCGAAAGACGGAGGGAGGGGTAGAGGAGAGAGATAGGGCGAATAAAGAGGTGGGCGGAGGGTGGTGGTGATTGTAATAGAACAGGATGGATGGAAGGAGAATAACTGCTGAGAATTAAAATGTCATCGAGCGCAGAGGAGAGATCAAGCAGAGACACCGAGATCATTTCCCCCTGGAGGATTGTATGTGTGCACGTATGTGAGGTGCACGTATGAGCTGACTTTTGAGGTAATGGTGTCTCCTCTGTGGAGGCATGTGTGAAATCGGGGGGCTTTGCGTGAGATTGTTCTGTGTGTCTGCCTCTCTTTGGTCAGCATGTGACTCATCATGTGAGTTCAACCTGTGACCGCGACTTGACTCCCAAAGTCGTCCAGGTTCCATCACCTCCGCCCCTCTTCACAAATTCACACATCCAAACGATGCAGATTGAATTAGTGAATTTGCTTTATAAAAGTCCAACTTGTCTGCAATTAACATCACATTATTACAGAATACAAATTATGAAGAATTCCCATCAGAAATTAGCCAATTTAGTTACCAGCGGAATTTTTGAAATATGGCTTTAATTTGCTCATGCACTAGTAGAGTAATTTGATTTATCTCACCCAGACTCGGTACTGCATGCGCCAATTAAATGTTCTCTAATGGGCAGGGTAGGCTTTTAAATAGTTATAAGTCACCATAGCAACCAAAATGTCCTTAAATGCTACATTTTAATGCTCTTTCCACTCAAACCAGCACCATACATCAATATTAGAGAGGAGCTTTGGCCGTGACACAAAGCAAGAGTCGCCAAGCCAACATTTCCGCAATGCAAGCCTTTTATCAGCACAGATCTCTGACCATTCCTCTAATACCTCATGTGACATACACATATCATACTTATCCTGCCTCCAAACCGCTCGCATACCATCGTGTCACTGTGCAACAGAGGCGCCAAACACGCAGACGTCTTTGTGTCGTCCTTGTTTCGAGCCGTTCCCATTTGTGGATCAAGTGCTACCACAACACAGTCAACAGTGGGCCTTTGTCTGCAACAATAGAACAGAAAAACTTGCACCCTTAGCAGAAAAACAAGTTCGGAAAACCTCATGCTATATTGGAAGTAATGGTGTGTTGTGTATTTGGAGTTGGAATGTGAGTGAAAATAATACTGGGGCTGGTGTTTTTTAGGTTTTTTTCATGGGGGGGAGCTAAAATAATGCCTGTTCTGTCTCAGTACACAACCTAATGCCTTCACCACCGCGGCGAGGTAATGGCTTGTGATAGCTCCGTTAATGCGTCATAGCCAGGTTATAAAAGCGCCATAGGAGATTTATGAAGACGTTTTTAGTTACAGGAAATTTCAGTGGCGAGATCCAGGATTTTTGAGGCGAGGAGGGGACGCAGAGGAGGAGGGAGTGCGAATGAATCCTTGAGCTGTGCCTCGAGGGAGATGGGATCAGGTTATATGCTCTTCATCATCGCGGCGACACACATGGACCTCATAGAACCTTTAGAGGGTGAGGACTACAAATTTAAACAGGAAGGATTCAGTAAATCTCACCCCCAAGACCCTGCTGCACCCACACACCTCGCAGTCCAGCCGAGTGACAAACTTAGTTCTGTGGCCGTTTCCTGGGAGAGTGTGGCCCAAAAGCCCAACAAGTGGAACTAAAAGCGGGATTTTAAAGGCAAAGCTGCCGTGAAGCAATACACTGGCTGATTTACACAGATGGGAACAATTAACACGCAGGGACACTAACACACAGACACGCACACTCAAGCCTCTCCAGCCTTAACATGCACCACACTGTGCCCGGGGCGAAACAAAAACACCCACTTTCATTTGTGTTTTTCACGTCGCATTTGCATTTTCGATCGTCGCATTCATTAGCCTGACATGCTCGTGACGTGGCAAACGCACCATCACCCACCAGAGGCTAGCGGGGGCGCCGCCGTGCTCGTGGAACACGGAGACGGCACAGTGCGAGCGAGCTTTGTTCCTCGCTGGCACTCGTTTGCTTGTTTATTTATTCCGTTTGTTGTTTAATCTGGTCTTTTGCCGCGCGCCACATTCCCGTTTTTTTGCCCCCTTTAATCTTGCTGTCATCGGGAAAAGATGCCGCCACTTTGCAAAAGCGCGTGTGTAATTTGAGCGTGTGGTACAGTAGCTAGCTTGGACTGTTGCAATAGCTTGGCCACACATACAGCAGTGTGTAGAAAGCTGCACCACAATCCCTCTAAAAAAAACACACACTGAGGAGCACAGCACTTTCATAACTTTTCAAATGACATAAGCGACATCAATCCGCCGGGGGGCCCTGGGGGAAAATATGACTGGGCCCTTGTTGACCCTTCTTTTCTTCTATGTGCCTTTTATATTCTGTAATATTCAAGTAAAATCTTTTTTTTTCCATAATATCCACAATTTTAAAGTAGATGTGGCACAAAGTAGGACGTGGTGACGTAGAGGGTCGCATGTCATCCTCACTTTTATTGTTACACATAATTTTTTCATTTGTTTTATGTAAATGTCTATAAATAATCCTCGTGATATAAAGCCACTATCTTTCATTTTAGAGAAAAAAGTATTAAAAACGTGGCTCTGCTCATCTCTGTCACTTTATGTTATTGCTGTCTGATCACAAATCTAAGCTCTTCAAGCAGCAGTAAGCGCTTTGCAGTTGTTCCTTGCCCCGGGTTTTGCCTTTCAGGCTTTGTCCCATCCTCTGATTTAGTGGAGGATGTAATTGCAGCCTGAAAGAAAGAACATAGGCACTGCTTGGGGATGGAAAAACTACTGAATATTTGCAAACGAAAAACTTTTTTTCAGTTTTCAGAAACAAAGCTGGGTTTGATTATCAGTTGAACACAAGAACAAAGAAGCAAATATGCAAACGTTTCTGTTTAATATTAATTTAGGGGGGTATGAGGTATCTAAATGTGGATGAAATGTAATTTAAATAGTGATTAGTGGATTAATAATACTCCCTTTTTATTATACCACCTTTTAGACCTGTGGGATTCTGAGGTAGCTGTCCACTTCCTCTGGTTAACCCTCTGAACCCTTCATAGTGTGTTTGCATTTTTTGATTCTGTCACATTTTTACTTACTGTGGGCTTATTTTTCACTGCAATGTAAAGTCCTGCACTTCTATGGAGGCAGCACAACCATGGCTAGAAGTAGACAGGACTCATGAATGTCTTCTGTGCAGTAAGAGACAGTTATAATGCCATAAATTCTACAAAACAAAAGAAACATAAAGTGATTTGCTTTGATTATTTATTTTTAAAAAATAAAAAAACTGAATCAACATGTACAACATTTTTACAAGTGCACACAGTTGTTATTTATACTGGAAAAAATAAATTAGGACTCTACATATTATAGATATTTACCTATTTACATTTTATTATGTTTGTATACTTCTAACCTGTTTTCACCTGCCTACAGTTTTGCCCAGTTCAGCTGCAAAGTCTCAGAATTTTTGTCAAGGGATTGTTGGTGACAGCCAAGTCAGTCATGACTTCACGGTTGTGCTAAAGAATGCAGAATTTTTATTTTTGTACAGAATCTGGATACAATAAAGGGTTTATTTTTTGGCATTTTATTTGTAAATTAAGAGACGAACTGACAGAATTTTAAGCTTAGATTTGGTTAGGTTTTCCCAACAGAACAACATGTCACAGATGATCAGTTCAATGACACTCGGAAAGTTGATAATCTGACAATTCTTTGTGTCTTCACAGTTTCTGCCTCCCATAAATGGTGTCATTTTGGTGATTTTTTTGAAATAAATAAGCACACCTTTCAAGCCCACCAGCAGGTTTTGGGGTTCAGAGGGTTAAAAATCCAGCACTGGATTCAAGGATGCATTCTCGGTTTAAATGCCCACCCAAAATATGCATCAGTTTCCTACAATAGCATATTGCACCAAAAGCTGGAATGTATATACACTCTGTCTCAGAGCAAAATCCCATTTAGCCAGAAATATGGGAAATCAGGCAATAAAATGGCACTTCTCATGACTTTTGAGCAGAGTGAAATGTGAGTCGTGTCCCAAACTAGACCAAAAGGACGTGACGGAAATTATAACATCAGCATGTACACAAATTCACATCACTCACACGGAAGCAAGTGTTTTGCTGCGGAGGGCCGGCTGTCACTCAGCATGCGGGGAATATTTAACCAGGAGAGCTGAGGCAGAATAGAGTGGGAGGGCAAACACTGAGGTCTGCAGTGAGCCTTAATGCAAATGGCATAACTTTGCATAGTCCATCGCTGCAAGTGTCAAGTCAGACCTGGGGTTTAAGTCCCTGAATGAATGAACAATGTGCTTCCAGTGGAGTCATCGTTCACTTTTTCAACTCTGTGGGCAAACCTGAGCAGAGATGGAGGCAGAGGAGACTCTTGGCCTGGCTCTGCCCTTGGTAATAAAAACACAGAGAAGGACTCTCATCCACTGTGTGATCTCTTCTATGGACTAGTTACACACTCCTCCCCCTGCCTGCCGGCTGCCTCCTTGTGTGCAAGGCCATGATGCTGTGCGGTCTGATTGAGGTTGACTGCAGTATTATTTCATTAATTAAGTTTTTCCACTTCCTCCGCCTCTCCCTCCTGTCTTCCTGTCGAACGAGGGTGGCGGAGCGACGCCCTTCCTCTCCTCTGTCCTCTGGCGCTTCACATCCCCCCCATCACTGCTGATCATTGTCTCAATTACTCATCCCTCCTCTCCCTCCCCTGTCTCCCTATTTTTCTCTCGCTGTTCTTCCTCCTTTCTCTTCTTATCTAATCCTAAATTGCTCGATACACTCCTCCCCACTCTCCGTCCTCCCAAAGTGAGGTGGGAACGATTTGAAGCACGCCAATTCCAACATCTCCCCCATCTTCCCCCGCTCTCATCTCCGTCTCTCATCAGGATGTTCTGTGATTATTTCCACCTTGATTCAGTGATATCTTCTCCCCCCTCAAGTGCAGGGAAATTTGAAGCATTTTTCTGTGTTTAGCAACCAAAAAATTGGGAGGGTAATATTTTCAATCCAAGGGCAGAGCAGCTATGATCTCTTTGTTCGCTTTGTTCCTGTGAAATTGAGATTCACAGAAATAGTGGCACCTGTAACATGTCTAATGGATTTAAGAGGATTTGTTGGAATACAGTTCACTGTTTTAACAAAAATTGCCTTTGTGATATTTGTGACCTGTTGATTGTGATGTTAAAAAAATAGCTTGCATTTGCAAAATCACATTTGTGGAAGCTCTCCTGGTTCAATTTCGCTCTCCCATCTCCCTTTGTCTCTCCCTCTTCTTTGTATCCATTACCGCTCCACTTTTCCATAATGGAGACATTAGAGTTTTTTCACCTCTCCGCTATCTATCATGTCATTTCAACTCTTTCCTTACTTTCTGTTTTTAACTTTTCCTCCCCTCCCTCTCTCTCTCTCGAAATCTTGTCCTCTTCCCTCCTCGGCCCGTCCACCAGGCTCGGGGTCATTCTCTATCGTCTCATGTAGTCTCCTGTCCCCATCATATCACCAACAGCTTGTCACAGGCAATCAGTCTCCCGCCTCACTTCACCGAGCGACCACCACCTCCTCCTCCTGCTTGCGTTTCCCTCATCTTCCTCACCTCCCTCGTCTCCCGTCACCTTCTTGTCCTCCTTCGTGTGTCAGTAGTTATTACTTTCAGAAATCTTTGTCCTCCGCCCTTCTGTCTTTTTTTAGTTACCACAGTCCTTCGTTATCACAGTCCTGTTCTATCTCCCAGCGCTCCCCTTCATGCAATCTCTCTTATGTCGTCACCTTAAGCTTCAATGCCGGGTTTCTTATAGGGGTCCATTCAGAGCACGTTTTATCAGCTACATGTAGAGCAGCGTTTGTACGAAAATAATCTGAAAAAGTATATTTTTATTCTCTCCATGTAATATTTCTAGTTTTAAGACAATTATGTTTTATATCTTTCATTTTCATGATTATGTTTTCAAGTACAACATGCCGCAGGACATGAATATGTAATTAATTATGTTAAAAAATAGATGTTGTGTAGTGCAGCTGCGTTGAATTAGTTTATTAAATTCTTATATTTGCATATATTATTTAATGCAATTTATTTTTTGCTCAGACGATGAATATTTAAAAGTACTTTTTGTATATAAAAAGGGAGAAGGCCACATTTAAAAATGGAAAATACACAAGTACTGTATGAAAGTAAATATTTATACATTAGCTTATACAAGAATAGAAATATACATTTTCCACTTGACTGGTTGCTCTGATTTTGATTAATAGATTAGGATTTTTTTTGTAATGATATTTATTTTTGTTTTACTAAACATTAAACGTCATAAACCTAAATAATAATGCTTCAACAATGGATAATGTTCAAGGTGTGTTGCTACAACATTACCATGACATCTGAGCTAAAGATAGCAGGGAAATAGATTTATTTCTCAACGACAGCTTTAATGAAAGTGCTGTATTTAATTTAGCACACTCTACTTCTTCCCATTTATATGAACTTCATTAAAATCAATGAAACTGTCTTCCTACATTAGTGTAAAAGAAAATATTCACAGGTCTCAGGCAGAAAAAAATACTAGGATTAAATGATTTCCTAACACACCGAATCGTGAAAAAAGCTGGTCAAACTTTTTCACAGCACTTTATTTAAACCTTCTTTATATATCCTTTCATCCATCGCTGTCTCCTGGTTTCCCACCATACTGCTGTTCGCCTTGACCTCCGCCTGCTTCTCTCCTCCTCCTGCTTTCACACTCTGCATCCTGCAGCGATGGAGGGAGAGAGAGAGGGAGGTGTTAGAAGTAAAGCTGCCTCTTTTTCACACCTTTCTCTCTCGCTCTCCCTTCCGAGCCATCCGCCATCCCTCCCTTTCTGCTTCGCTTCAGACAGGCTAATCTATAGCCTGAAGGGAAATGACGGGGGGAAATAATTTTTTTTTTAAAGGAGAAGAGGTGAGGGTTAGCCCCGAGAGCTATAACAGGGAAAATATGGATAGATGGGTGGTGTGTGCAGGGGTGGTGGAAGGAGGCAGAATATATTTACTGTATTTTTTACAAGTCACTGTGTCCTCTCATCAGTCTGCTGAAACTTTAAAGACACTTATAGAAGTTTGTGTCTTGTGAAGGCTGTGATGTGGGGTGGTGAGTGAAATCATAGCAAGAGGCTGCGAGAACATTTGTGTACGAATGATTGAGACCGGCTGCACAACCGATGGTACATTGGCTGCAGAGGTGTGATTCTCGCTATGAGCGCCTCTCTCATCTCTTCACCCCTCGCTTCTTCGATCTTTCTTTCCTTTCCCTCCCCTCTCTCTGTCTCATCATTTTTCTCTCCCTCTGTTTTTACTCTTCCTCCATCCTGAATATCTCCCCGGCGTGTTTCTTCCTCCTCCTCTTCCTCCGCCACCATTTGTGACCCGCAGACCAGGGATCATTAATGCATTCACTGTCATGCTTTATGTAGGAGAGCTAGAGCTAGAAGTGTGAGAGTATCAAGGAATCACACACACACACATGATCTGTTTCAGTGACTTCAGAGGGCATTACACTGACGTACATTAACACTAACTACTATCTGCCTCAACCCTTAACCTTAAAACATGCCTTCACCTTAAAATTTAACGATTGAAATTCAGAGAACTTGTTATTTGTCTCTGTATGTACAATAAGTCCTCATAATGTGACTGAGTAAACACATGTAGGTCTACACAGCATCAGCAATACCTACCACACACACACACACACACACACACACACACACACTACTAGTACTACTACTTAGCTCTACCTTGACCTCAACCTTACCTTATGACATGTCTTCACCTTAAAATTTAATGATTTACATTAAGAAGACTTCCATCTTGTTCCCACAAGGAAGACAAGTCCCCCTACTGTGACTTTGTAAACACATTTAGGACCCCACAGTGTGAGGAATACACACCCACCCACACATACTATGACTTACTTTACCCTACCCTTGACCTCAACCTAACCTTGAATAAGGGGACCTCATAAGAAAGAAAAGTCCCACTGATGTAACTCTATAATCACATATTGGTCCCCACAACATGTGAGTAACACCCGCCCACACACACCCACACATCCCCTTCTTGTCTGTGCACTGTGTCAGCACTGATTACACTCCCTTGCCCTCCTTTGTTGCTTCGTGTTTGTTTGATTCTTGAACAGGTTACGATGCTGATTTGAAGTCTGACACTGTGTCTCGACTGTTTTCATTTGTTGCATTTGTTTTTCAGTGTAAGAGAAGCTTTTAGTGCCTCGCTATTAAATCCCCCATTGCCTGTATTAACACATCAGTCCTTCAGTTTTAAATAAAAAATCTCTTTAAGTCTCTTAATTAAAACACAAGCAGTAATAGTAATGGGGTATTGCCAATTGGAGCTCTAACTCATCCAACACAGTTTGTATTCTTACCAGTCAAGTCCAGTTTCTCACTCAAATCACACAGTGATTTGTGTCTCAGGGGCTCCATTTTATTTCATATACGCTCTTGATTGGATTACCATCCTTTTTTCCATCAGCCAGTCTCTGCTTCCCTAGGTTGCCCCCCCCCTCTCCTGTTCTTTCTCCAACCCAAGCAGCGATTGCAGTTGACTGCAAGCGGTTGAGTCCATGCAGCGCAGTGGGGGTGTTAATGAATTCCAGCAGACTGCTAAATTAGGACTTATTAAAGTGCTGCCGCCTCGTAGTTTGACATTTCAGAGCTTCTGGTAGAGTTTTAAATCGCTGCCTCTGCAAATGTCATTCGCCGACTCTCTGGAATGGCCGACCATATGAATAGAGGCTAGTGTTAGCTATAGATTGAGAGAGAGAGAGTGAATCTGTGTGGCTTGAACGGATGAGTGGGGGTGTTTCTGTGCGTCTGTACACCTCCCTGCTACTTGTCTAATTGTGCAATTTTGTGTTTCCATCCCTCCAGCTACGTCAGATGGGACACGTCAAGGCCTGGATAGCATGAGAGGTGGAGTGTGTGCCACGCAAGGCATGAAGGTGGTCCTGAAAGTGGGACAGAGTAAGTTTTCTCACCTCTCTCTCTCTGCTTTTTCTCACACAACAACTCAGGCAACCACACATGAGCTCTCCCATATGTAACCCATGTGTGGCGCACTTTTCCTCCACTCACTAACACGTGCATTGTTACTCATGCATCACACACAATCAAATCACAGTGTGATCTCACATCTGTACGGATCAGAGCGGCACACATTCATTAGCGCACCTTATCTTGCATGCAGCTTCTTACACTTTAAAGCCATCTTTCTAATCTTCCCATTTCTTGCACACACATTTAGCGTCTACGAACGCACACGTACCTTTCTTTGTGCGTGTGTGTTCTCACTGAGCATATTAGGGCTCGTTAAGTGGTGAGAACAGTGGAGAAGTGTGGGATCAGTCAGCTCTAATGAGCCCTGTTGACTCCCTTCTCACTCTGCCTTTTAACTGCTACTGACTCACGCTGGACACACACACGCACTCAAATACACACATTGAAACTGACACACACACTCTTGTCTGTGCATAGACATGAGTACACGAGCGCACAGCATGGACGCGGACATGCCACTGAGGTGTCCATGCAGGCATACGAACACACACCTACACGCCAGAACACACACATTCCCCCCACACAGCAGACCTGCCAGCTAAAGCATGATAACAAAATGACTCCATTCACTGTTAAAGCACACAGTCAGTGATTTTTAATGACTCGTGGCTGCACACGCTCCTAATTTGTTTGGAAAATATTCACAGGTAATGACCCCCACATGCAGGTTTTTCAAAAGCAGCAGAAAAAAAGGCCAATTTAAGCATTTTCACTGACCTGCGCATTCCTACTCATAATAGGCACCTGTCCTTCACATGACCCGCCTCATGCACGCACACACAAACACACCAGCCTATTTCTGCTTCTTTGATCTATGCTGTGTTATCAGGCCTTGTGTATTGTAGGTGCTCTTCAGCAAAGAGCCAAGTGGCGCTGTTGTGGCTCTATCAGCCCATAACATCAGCATAGTCAGCTTAGCTCAATAGAAATACCACCACACACACACACACTTCATTTCCCCTGGCTCTTTTACCACATGGGCATTGGAAAAGCTACCTTTCTTTTACACACATACTTCTTTTTTTACATAAATCCCAAGAAAAAACATATACAAACACACAAACCGTATTATTTTCCATCTTTCTTGCCCATATCTTTGTTCTTTTTTTGTCTTACTTTCTGCTCTGTACTCCCTCCCACCTCCTTTCTATTCCCTCAGCATTTGCCTTTTTTCTTTTCATTCAAACAACATTGCTTGCTTCCTTTACAAATTCCCTATTTCCCTGTCCTCATCACCTCCCTTTCACTTTGCATGCCGGCCATCTCTCCCTACAACGCTCCCTCTGAATCCCCCTCTCTGTTATTTTCACTCTTTTCCTCTGTCTTTCCATCTTATCTGCTATGTGGCTGAAAGGTCACGTCTGTGTTGTTTGTCGTCTAAATAAGCAGCGTGCCGCCTCATGGCGATCTCTGATGAGATATGGCTCTCTGCTCCGCTTCGAGGAACACACACTCACAAAACACACACTTGCACCCTCGGCCCACACACATACATTGACCTGTCCTCACTGATTTTATTCTTTATCTATCTTGCTTGCTCTCTGGATATGTCACATGCACACACACACACACACACACAGCCTGAACCTCCCTCTGGTAGCCCCTGCTGACCGCACAGCAGTTTCTATTGATCCAGGCTGCACCGCCCCTAACTTCTGTTTGGTTGACCGTCAAGAGGGAGCCGCCAGCCAATAGCCTTATACTTTTCTAAATGTCAGTATATATAGGTGATGCCTGTGCAGCAACGCGCGCACAAACACACACACACACACACGAACCAGTGTGTGCATGAGTGAAGTGTGTGTATTTGTGGGTTTACTGTACAGTTTCATCCAGAAGCACTCCATGGTCATATCTATTTTCTTCTCTCCTGCTGCTGCAATGACCAGTAACAGATTTTCTTTTTAAAATGTTGCATGAACTGCGGCGCTGAATTGTCACAGCCCAACATAAAGCTATCCTTGCAGGCTACTGTAGGCCAGATGGCTCAGAAGCAAACCAAATTAGTATTTTCTGAACCCTCTCTTTCAGCTCTGAGGAGTAGCACTTATACAATTGCTGGATTTGTGTGAGTGTGTGCGTGCGTGCACGTGTGTGTGTATGCGTTTGCATGTGTCACATAAACGCACTTTAATGCCATCACCATTACTGAGGGCTTGCTAGACAGATGGCCTGATTTAGCGACTACAGATTACAAGCCGTTATGGCCTTGTGTAAATTCACTCAGGCCAAAACAACAAACGGCCTCTCTTTAGTTTCCCATTCAAACAAATGGAAAAGTGCTCATAGGCTGCACATCGCAGCCCAATCAATATGTGCTTTCCGATAATGGGAAGGGAAGGGAGGGAAGCTTTATTAAACCTCTTCTGTCTCTATTTCTCTCTCTGGCGTGCTCTTTCTGTGGTAATGTCACTTATTGGTTCCAATTCCAAGAGATTTGGTTGTTGCAGAAGATGGAGGCTGCCTCGGCGCTTCCGTAATTCCGCTCATATCCCGCTCTTATTTTTCATCCCTAGGTCCATATGGACTGCCTCCAAAGAAGGAGCCGCCAGCGGGACGCACCACCAGCAGCAGAAACCCAGGTAAGCAGGAAACCAAACGGAGATAATCCACAGCAGATCCATCCACAAAATGGATGGAGGGAATGAGCAAAGACTGGTAGATAAAAAAGAAAAGCAGCGGGGAGAGGGAAGGGAGGAGGCGACAGATGGAGAATGTGCAGCGGTGACATCTGCGGATCTCTCTGTTTAATTCCATATTTCTCCCTCTCTCTCCCCCTGCTCTCGATCCCTCTCCTCCTCATCTCTGCACCCGGCCCTTCGAGCTAAGTGCTGCAGGCGGGGAATGGATGGCTAATAGCTACCTTGGGAGAAGGACAAGAAAAAGAGAGGGATGAAGAAAGAGGCAGAAGGAGAAAGGAAGAGAGAGAGGGCAAGAGCGGCGGCGACATTTCAGAGAGTTATTATTGTCATTAGTTTGGGCGGCCTGGATTCTGTAGTTTAGTCGAGAGAGAGAGAGAGAAAGAAAGAATTACAGAAAGATGAGTGGAGAAGGAAGAAGAAGAAGCATTGGGGAGTGATGCAGCAGAGTGGGTAGAAGTGGGAGGCACATAAGGAGGAGAAAGAAACCAATAATTGAAAAGCAAAGAGGAGAGGGGAATAGAACAAGGAGATGTAAATGGAGGGAGGCTAGATTCATGCACCACCTCAAAGTTATTCAGTGGAGGAGAACGGACATGATTCACTCTCACTTGTGTTAATTCCTTTTTTTTGGTGGTGGTGGTGAATTTGTGTACTATGCCAAATGTGTGAATTGAGCCATTCACACATTTTCCAATCTCTTGCCCATACCCCATATAGGTGAGAATTATATGTGTGAAGTAAGCAACAATAGTATGCATTGTTTTTACTCGAATGAGAGAAATAACTGGTTTAATCACGTATATAACAAGGGGTTTTACACATTTTTGACTGTCAGACAAGGACATATTAACACACACTTAACAACATATCCAAAATGATTGCCTTGACTCCTGACACAACTGTTATGGCAGAATTTCTAATCCTCATGTGAAATCATCTCAGCTAATAACTGGAATACTGCTGGTTATGCACAGCTTCTCATTGTGTTTATTTGTCTCATCTGATCCTCACTTGGGATGTAAACAAATAGAAATACATTATTAGGGTATGAAGAAGTAATGCTCTCTGAATATGTGAACAGCGTATGAATTCTTAAGAGTTTCTCTCTCTGTCTCTCTCTCTCTCTCTCTCTCTCTCTCTCTCTCTCTCTCTCTCTCTCTCTCTCTCTCTCTCTCTCTCTCTCTCTCTCTCTCTATCACCCAATTTGCCACAAACTCAACTCAGCCAAATCAAAACACACAAACAATCATACACACACTGCTAATACACTCCTTACAGATGTCCAGTGAGGATAGACATCCATAAATTTGTTTCAAATCAGAGCAAAAGGCTCCCGATGATTGTTACCAGCATGGTGTGAAGACGACGTGGCAGAACCCAAAGCAGCTTGATTTTTCGTGATGCAAATTAGCCAAACTGTGCACTAAGATGTACACTGTAGATACGTTTAGATCCATTCCCAATATCTTTGTTGTCATTTTTCACCAGAGTTGTTGTGCAGACTAAGGTTAGAAAGCTGAATTGCCTCCCGAAAGAATTGAAATGTGTGAAATAAACAAATATAAGTAGTAGCTTTGCGTTACACCCCTAATCTTCACCTCAGAAAGGGCCGGGGGTTGGTAGCCTCATGGGTGTGTGGTGCCCTTGGTCATTCCAGTTCAACAGAAAAACATAACTTCTCAGAAGGGAAATTGAAAAGCAATAATGTATGGAAGCCTGCTTCGACCACTTGGACAACACAATGAAGTCACACAGTATGGTATATAATAATGTATGCACCGCACCTGACTCCTCCTCTTTAGAAAGTTGGCTGTGGGTACTGTAGTATTTGGTGCCATGGACATACAGAACCAACAGAAAAACATGATTTCTCAAAAAAGAAACTGAGATATTGAAGAGTGGCAGACATAATATATGGAAACCCATTTCTGCTGCTTGGAAAACAGTTACATAGCATGTCATAGTAATGTAGTTTGTATGAGATGCCGTGTCACAAATATTCAATTCAACTCAATTCAGTTTTTATATATCCAGCTCTAAGGCCACTTCACATACTTACTTGAAGACCTGATTTTACATGATAAAGAGAAACCCACGTTTCCACTTAAGCAAAAAGTTTTTTAGAGGAAGAAACCTCCAGAAGAACCAGGTTCAAGGATGGCGACCATCTGCCTCGACTGGGTTAGTTGGGGGCAAAGGGGAGAAAGAAAAAGTTAGAATAATTAAAAAAAATTACAAAAACACGTATTGACTTAATACTGACTTATAATTTTATTCTAATGAGGTTTCTCAGTTATTTTCTAATTATGATTTCAGTTCTCATAATTATGACTTGGAATATTTTCCCAAAAATTACTACTCAACCTTGCATTATTTTTACATTTTAAGTCCTTATTTTGACCACCTTAATGATATTTATGAGAATTTTTTTTATTATTTCATATTTATATTTCATATTATTATTATTATTATTATAAAACATGAAGTCACATCAAAGGCATAGCATCTAATGATTGTGAGATACAAAATCCTAATTATGAAAAGCTGTTTTGTTATTATGACAGACTATGTGACTTCAGTTTGTCGGACAGGGGCTTCCGTGAGATAAAAAGATGTGGTCAGGATTAAAACAGAATAATTAAGACCATTTAACTTCACATTCAGATTTGTATAAAAGTCAGTAGAATATACTTTGATTGTAACACAACCAAATTAAAATGATTAAATACATTGTAATTAAACTGTGTAATTTCACATGGCATGCAGACTAACAGCGTACAATCACTGGTCAACACAAGTACATCATTTGAATTTCATCTCCTATTATCAGTTTTAATGGCATGAGAATGATGTTTTTGTTCATTTGTGCAACCAAAAAAGAGAGTTGTTGAAAAATATAGGCTAATATACTGCCTGTGCATCCTCTAAAGTAAAAGAAGGTACTCATATAATGCCCTCACATTGCAGCAAAAAAAAAAAGCACGAAGAATAGAAACAGCAAGGGTGTCAGTTCCTGGTGTGATTCCTGACAAGCCCTTCCTGTATCACCACCAAGTACACATGGGTAGGAAGAGACAAATTAATTCCAAAAAAAAAAAAATCCATGTTATGTGGGAAGCAGCAATGAGATGCCATAATGCATGAGTTACTGCTGCTCCAGTAATTATGTAATTTTGTCACATCCTCTTGAATGTATTCATATAAAGGTTGTTGATGAAAACGCGCATTGATTCACACTTTACTTTGACAAAATTTCTGAAATTTGCATACATGTGCAACAGCTTAGCGGAAGCATGTGTGCCTAGCATTACAAAGCAGTCCAGAGAAATTAATGTGAGGCCAATTTCTTCTTTCTGAAATGTGAATTATACTTAAGAAATGTGGAGAGGAGAGGACAGCTGCCTCAGAAACAAGGATAAGACCGTGTTATCACCTTGACCTGTTCTTTCATTTCTGACCTGTCGCGTGTTTCTCTCTGAGCTGAAATCCACTAATGACATGAAATAGATAGAGGCAAAGGGGAAGTCAGGCCTCAAAGTCTGAACTTGTGTGATAAAAAGAGGGGAGAACATAACAAAATAGGGGGAGTGATAGGTGGAGGAGGAGAGGTGAAGAACCAAGGTATAATAATGAGAGCCGGTGAAAGGCGGCAGTCATAATGGTGATGGAGAATGAGGGATGTTGGGTTAATGGAGGGAGGAAGAAAGCTGGAGGAGGAGTAGGGAGAGTAATCGACGTCCGGCATTAGAGCTTAGCTCCCAGCCAGTCCAGCGCAACAGGGGGCCGAGCTGCAGGGGGGAGGATGAGGTGTGTTTTCTTACGTGCGTGTGTGTTCGTATCTTTGTATGTGTGTGTTTGTCTGCATATGCGTTTGTGATGCAAGGCGCTGAGCTCAAAGCGAGGTAGGTCATTACAGCTACAATAACCCAAAGATAGCGAGAACCACGGAGCAAGGGAGGGCGAGGAAACGGCAGAGACACAGGAGAGAGACAGACAGGGAGAAAAGAAAGGGATGTGTGCCAAGAATAATGATGGACCAATCCAAAGGCTCTATATAGCAGAGACTCGCATTACCGGCCTTAACCAGTTCGCAACTCACATTCACACGGTCCGGTGTCGGTGCTGTCCCCGCCGCCCTCATTCTATAAACACACACACACACACACACACCTCAGGACCATCATTCACCTGCTGAGTTCTGACCCGACCTCCTGCACAGGAAAGCGAGGCTGTGAAGATCTTAGGTTTCAGGCAGACACACAGCAGACAGAAGGAGCAATCGGCTGACAAACAGGTAGATAGCGTGACAGACAGTTTGATAAACAGACAGACAGATAAAAAGACAGACAGACAGGCAGGCAGGCAGGAAGGCCGGCATTCAGGCGGAGTGTGTGGTCTGGCGGTAGAAGCAGAGTGGGGAGACTTGCTTCATGTGGCTGGCTGTAATACTAAGTAAATACAGTTGTTAAGGTTAGGGAAATAGAGTGTGTTACCTTGATACCCACTGTGGCTTAGCCAGACTGTCCACAAGAGTATATACTGTACAGTGCACTCACATTCACTATGGACATTCCTCTCCATTTTATATGCACTGCTGTCCACTTCATCACGTCAATAAAGAGACCACATATAAGCTTCTGTGAGACTTGCTGCATACTTTCTGCATTCCACTGGGTTAAGTCCTCTAGCTGAACTAAACCAACACTATTACTCATGTTATTGTGGTGCAGAGCCATAAGGAATGGTATGTAAAAGCTCAGGAAAACACAAATTGTGCAAGCGAGCTGTGTTATTGCTTGGGTGCAATTGTCATTATTGACGTGCGTACATTATCCAACACACAACAGAATTGAGGACACCTCTTGCACAATATCACATAAAAATCAAATGATTCAAAATTGTACCACCTTGTATTATTAATAATAATTGCATTATTTCTAAGTCAACAAGTAGAGTATTTCCTCTAAAGACCAGTCAAACAATACTTTGGAAAGACTAGATTAAAAACATAAACTGTGTCTATCTGTATGTCTGCATCATGGCCCTACATGGATAAGAATTGCTCGATGATTTAAAAAAATCTGATTGTTAGAATTTACAAAGATTGAAAAGGATATAAGGAGATGGGTGAGCACCTAAATATCTGTCGAAACACCACGTGAGTGCAAAAGGTGTTGGGAAGATGACATTTGTAGATGGCACCATGAATACCTGTGGAAATATACCAAAACATGGGCTGACAAGATGAGTCCTAGTCTGCAGAAGCTTGGTAGAACAGGAATATTCCAGCATGATAATGATGGAAAGCACACTGCCTAAGTCATTCAAAGGTTTCTAAAGAAAACAAAGTGACAGTGACTGGACAAGCATGTCTCCGAACTTGAATCCAATAGAACACCTTTGAGAAAAAGAGAAAAAGGGCTTTTTAAAGAATGGCAGGAACATCTCTCTAGAAATTTGTGCAACACTGGTGTCCTTCATTCTGAGGAGGAAAGTTATACAACTGTGAGTCATTTGGCATTTAAGTGATTTTGCAAAGTGGTGTGCTCACTTCTGTTGTATATGTTGAGAGCAGCTTGAGATACTGTGGATATTGGATTAAGATTGTTCCTATGGTTTGTTTCAGGAGGGGCAGGAAACTCCTCCCAGCCTCGAGGACCTTTCGGAGATGAAGGCAGAGGTGAGAACGGGCCTTTTCAACCCTCCAACATCGCCCTCATTGCCGGCGCCGCGGGAGGTTCTGCCTTCCTCCTGCTGGTCACTGCCGTGATCTGCATCGTGTGCTACCGGCGGCGGCACGCAAAGCACTCGGACACCCACCACCCTCCACTGTCGCTGTCCTCCCTCACCAGCCCCAAGCGGGGAGGTGGTGGGGGGCTCACCAGCTCCAACAACAATGGCTCCGAGCCCAGCGACATCATCATCCCTCTGCGGACGTCAGACTCGGCCTACTGCCCGCACTACGAGAAGGTGAGCGGGGACTACGGACACCCCGTCTACATTGTCCAGGAAATGCCGCCTCAGAGCCCGGCCAACATCTACTACAAAGTATGAGACGGCCGCCGCTCCGGCCGACTGGACACACCCACCTCCCTCCACCCATTGCCAACCGACCCCCCTGCTCCAAATGAAGCCACAGCCAAGCTTGCCATCACAGCTCCAACCCTGATCTCCTCAATACTACCAGTATTGCCCCCTAGACCCCCACTCACCGCCCTGTGAGCCCACACCCTCGGGCCTCAGTCGTGTTTCTAGCTGAATAAACCACCCCACCCCATTCTCACACAACTGGGCCACTAAGTGTGTGTTAAGGGCAATGTCGTAACCGTACGTAGCCCTTCTTAACAAGGCCCTCACGAATGGGCAAGAGCCTCTGAGTACCCCTTTCTTGTTAACTCAGAGCTAAACGAGCCCAACTCGTGCTGAATTGAAGAGTCATCCCCTGAACGCCAGCGTGCTTGCGCAGCACACACTCCTTCCATAGGAGTATGGAACTGGCGTTGGGACTTGTGATGTTTTAAAAAAGTAAAAAAGAGAAAGAAAAGGACTACAACTTATATAAAAAAAGGAACCTACACTCCCGACCCCACTTAGCACCGGAGAACTCTGACTCGCAGAGGCCATACCTGCCTAGCCCACCACCTCGCCCCTCAGATCACCATCAGCCAACCAGAGACCGGCCCCTGCCACTAACTCAACAATAGGATTCTAGTTTGTTTGTGTTTGTTTCTCCTGAGAAGACAGGGGCCTTGGACTCACCCAATCAGCACGTCCGAGCGGCGGTCACATGACCGAGCCCAGGCCTGAGGAGGTCTGACCAATCGGTGACACTCAGAATCTTGTATATTTTAATAATGCGTGTGTGTGTGCGTGCGACTGTGCGAGTGTGCATACGACTTGGATAATAATTATGGCGCTGCTGCTCCACATTAGAGATGTGTGTGCAGTTAGTGTGCTTCAGTACAGCAAGTTTGCATAAGTGTGTGTGAGGTTTAGTCTGTATGTGTGTGTGCGCGTGCTTTGTGTGTGAGTGATTGTGCGTGCGTTGTTTAGACTTGTCTTAAATACCAAAACACAAAATAGTGAGCGAATATCAAAAAAGTGAGATTTTTTATCGCTATCAACACTTATAGATTATATATATGAATATCCAGTAAATAATTTCTAGATGTTTTTTTCTGTTTTCTATTGTTTTATTATTTTTACCCACTCTGTTAAACTACACTTCTGTTGCTAGACATTTTTTATCTGCTGTTTTTGGTTTTCACAACTTAGAATGACCTTGTTTCCTTCCCGTTCCCTTTGCGTTGTATATTAATTTAATCCCTTTTTTAAAAATTTTTTCCCGGCGAACAGAGGTTGTTTCTCTCTTCCTCTCTTCCCTCTCTCTCATTCACTCCCTCCTTCCCTCCCTCCTCCTCCCCCACCCTCCCCTCCCCTCTAGGGTCTCTGAACTCTGTGTATATTTTTATAGCTCCTTGTACTATGCCGTAGTTTTGAAGTTTAGACCTCGTTTGTGGAAGTGTTGAGGTAGAACCATCTATGAAAGTTTTTTTTTTTGTTTTGTTATGGTTTTTTTTTTTTCAAACGCTTTTTTTGAAACGCAGAAGTGAAAAGAAGTTGGGGTGGGAGGAGAGGTGGTGATGGTGGGGTACGGGGAGGCGAGAGGGGATGAAATGAAAAAAGAAGAATAAAGGAAAAAGGGCGAGAGAGAGTGCTGTCTGGGGAGGAGGAATAAAGCGGCGTCTGAATGCAGAACTTTAAAAAAAAAGAGGAGAGAGAGGGAGAGGGAGGGAGACGGAGGAAAGAAAAGACTGTGAAGGAATTGCACACTAAAGAAGCTGAGGGGAGGGGAGGATGGGAGCGGCAGGAGCGAGAGATGAAGGATCCCAAGGAAGGAAGGGAGGATGGAGTGAGAGCAGATGAAAGAGTGGCTGGCGAAGAGGAGAAACCTCTTCTTTGACCGGAGCGTCTCCTGAACGGAGGTGATGGACCGACAGCCCTAAACGGATTTCTGAGGAGCTGAACTCTAACCATGGAAAGGAGAGATTTCATCACACACTCTCTCACACGCATCTACTGTGACTCGGTCACACTTTACGTTAACGTGAGGTGGCACATTTCAGATTTGTTCCTCTTTTCCGCCAAAATTTGTGTTGAAACGCATCCCTGTATATCACACACACATACGCTCTCATTTATTATAAAAGCAGTACGCTGCTAGCTACGGACACACATGAGAGAAGTCCCCTCGGCAGTCAGTACTTTCTCTCTGTTCGACGCACACACACACACACACTCTCTCTCTCCCACACATCCTAACACAAATTTCACACCTTTTAATGACTGTCACAAATGCCTACTGATTGCATTAAATGACATACATTCTCTCTCACTCTCGCTCCCTCAAACACACTCGCTCACACGCTGATTACTTTCATATGACTCTGTATTTCTGTGATTAAGACTAACCCGATGGACATGGGAGGGATGAAAAGAGTGACTGTGTGCGATGTGTTTTCTCCTCTCTTTCCCATACTCCCACGCCCTTACACTCCACACACACACACACACACACACACACATACTCTCTCTCTCGCACAAACACACTAGTGCCCAGCACCTCAACCTCAGAGGGCAATAACACATCGCTGTGTTCAGAGGTGCAATATGTTCACATGTGCATACTAATAAAGCTGTTTTGTGTTGCTCAAACATGTTTATGGCTTATGTGTAAACTGGGTGGCAGTGGCGAGCTTATACTTTTTTCCGACTCACACACACACACACACGTGCGCACACAAAGCCTCCAGTGTTGTCGCCATGTTTTTCTGTGTGAAGCCAGTGTTGAATCTGGACCTTACAACATTTCTCAGCTGTGTTTTTGTATCTTAACATCATATAATGCGATATCTTTCATACTAAAGTGTCACAACCGTCTGATATGACTTTGTTCAACACATGATGATGATGTTCAGATGTTTTTTGTTGTTGGTTTTATGCCATGGAGGAGTTTTGGATTGTATTTGACTGTATCAAAATTGATTTCAAAGACGAAACGAGAGGAGACACGCCTCCGGTTCTTCTTTTTTTTGTAACTACCGACTTGTGTTTTTTATGTATGCTGTTAAGTCTATGTCTATTTAAACATGCTCAGAGTACCTAAAATATCCTCCAAGCCAAATGAAGTGTCTGTTACTCTCTCTTCAACAACTTCTGCGACCCCTTTGGAGCACTCAAAGTCCAAAATGACAATGTTTTGTTCAGATACGGCTGCTGCCGCGAGGGGGAAAACAAAACTTCTCGGACTTTTACGGCATCGACTAAAAAGCCCCGTTTTCAGTCCATTTTCGCTCCCCCCCCTCCTCCCTCTCAGCAGAATGTCAAGTATCTCTCGGACTCAGTTTTTTTTTTTTTTCCGATTGTTTGATTTTCATGTCGATGTTATTTCAAAGTTGTGTCTCTGGCTCTCACTGTTTGTGTTTGACTGGTCGACTCAACGTGTTGGCTTTTCTAAAAACCACGGACACGGCCACTGGTTGTAAGGTTGAAAAGAGAAAGAAGAAAGTGCTGTTTCTATGGAACCAGAGAGAGAGCGAGAGAGAGAGAGAGAGAAAAGCAGCTACTGCCGAGCTCCCTCACCTCTCCGTTGGTGAAAGTGTGTGTGTGTGTGTGTAAATGTGTGTGAGTGTGTGTGTTTCTTTGTGCCAATAGCCGGCGATCGGAGGCCGCAGAGCAAAGGTGGCTCTCATATGTGATGTGTTGAGACTTTGTATTTGGGACACCTCTGTGTGAGAAGGGTTTTTTTTGTGTCCTCTCCTCCTCTTCCTCTCTCCTCCTTACCCCCCTCTTGTCTACTCATCACGGCAACCCCCTGATCCTCCCCCCCCGCCCCAATCCCTCCCTTTCTTTCCCCATTTTCCTCCCCGCTACACCTCCCCTCCCACACACCTCTAAAGAGAGGAAAAAACTAGTACATTCCTGGTTTGGAAGAAAAAAAAAGGTTGAATAAAAAAACAAACAAAAATGTTTAAGCACCACTCTTTTGGTCCTGTTGTGTGATTCATTATTGTGCGCAGGTCTGCTGAGGTCTTTTGTTTGGCCTGTGTGTGTGAGAGAGAGAGAGCTCCTGAGGCCCGCTAACCCTGCCTTTAATAGAAGGTCTCTCTCCTTATCTCTGCTTTGGGCTTGTCTCAGCAGGGGCTCTTTCACTGCCTCTGCTAATAACACTGCCATTTCAGACACACACACACACTCACAGTGGCTCTCCCACCGGTGTTATCAACAAGTTATCAAGCCCCAGCTTCGTTAGTGTTGAGTGTTGCTTGGCAACGTATTGACAGAGCTGATTTCATTCTCCGTCTCCCTCTCTTCACCCCTTTTCCTCCTCAATTTCCCCCCTCCTCTCTCTCTCTCTCTCTCTCCCTCTAGCTTTGTGGCACAATTTCTATGGCAACTGTTAGCGTCTTTCGCTCCCTTCCAAAATTTGCTTCATCCGGTTGTGGATGTGTATGTGTGTGTGTGTTTTTGAAGGCCCTTCCAGAGCGTGTTGTGCCACCAGGGTGGCCCAGGGTGAGATGACCAGGCAGCTGCCTTCGCCCTTTGATCTGTGATGCGTGAGAGTAGATTACAAGTCATCACACACACACATTCGCTGACCCCACCTACACAAACACCGCACAAATACAATCTTATGCACTGCCACACACCAGCATTGATCCGGGGAGACACTTGTCATTGCCTCTGCCATGACAACCTGTCACTGTAACTGAGGCCAAGTACAATGAAGGCTGGCGAACAGTAAACAACCATTCAGCAGCACCCTGCTAAGGCTGCTAATCTACCAAACACCTGCAGTCGCTGTCACTGCTTCCTTCGGCAGCAATCTTGTCATTTTCATCCCCTTTTCCCTTTCCTTCGTATTTACAATCCAGCAGGTACTATCTACCCATCACCCTAGAAACTTTAAGTATAACTCGCTTGTTAAAAAAGGTTTTTCACTCTGTCGAAGAATTGTAATTGAAAACAGATTTCTAATTAGGCCCAGTGCAACAGTTTCTATTTATCTGACTAACCACTGTTGTTATCACAGACCTTTTTTCACAGCAGACAGTTTAATAGTAAATCATGACAGAGTTGTAATGAATTGTAGTTGGAGGGACCCTGAAACTGAAGCAGCTAAATGGAATTCAGCCGGCATTAATTCTATTTTAAACATCTGTCTTTTGCTTAATGACCACTGACAGGTGAGGTGAATAACACTGATCATGTTGGTACTATGTGCTGTTCTGCTGGGAAATCTTGGATTTTGGATTTTGGATCAGTGTTGATGAGACTTAGACAACCAAATCAACATTGTCCCACAACAAACACACTCCCTCATGCAAATGGAAATCCCAAATGTCACTGGCCTACCCCTGCAGGAACATGCACCCCACCACATGGAAAAAAACAAGCAATCAGGAACATGTTGAGGAACATGACAATGGCCCAACATGTTGATTTGACCTCCAAACTTCCTACACCCCATTCTGATCAAGCATCAACAGGATGCAATGGAACAAGTTTGATTGACAGAGGCCCCACTGCACAAGCCAGAGTACCCAAAGGATCCAGTGCCAACATCCTGGTTCCAGACCCCATAGGACACCCTGAGAGGTCCTCTTGTCCATGTCCAATGGTTCAGAGCATTTTTGAGCACATAAGGAGACCAGCTCAATATTAGGCAGATAGTCATAATGTTATACCTGATTGGTGTAGTTGTACAATACATAGCTAAACCCCACTACTACATTGTACAAATATGTTTTCTTTTCTGAAAATTCTGATCCATCTATGCATAAAGTTGTAGGAGCCCTAAAACTAAGACTTTTGGTAAACACTGCTGACCCCATTCACTTTGAAGGGTCTTTGGTCTGGAAAGGCAGATTTTTTTTTAAAAACCGTAATGTGGACACCTATTTTGCCGTCTGATAAGATATTCTAGAACAACAACAAAACGACAGCTTTGACTACCTGTGGTTAATTCAACCTGTGACTAACCAATTTCAGGCTTTCTTGTTGTCTCTGCAATCAGTTGTTGTGCTGTTCAGGAGTTCTCTGGTCTTACTGTTCACCATCATCGCTCGTCCTCACAGAGTACATGAGTGCTTGTGTGACGTGTGTTTAGACAAGCTATTATGCACTGGGATTATGTCAGAAACTGAGCTGAAACACTTGTAAATTGGCGTTTTACAAAGAAGACATATTTGTGTGAGTTAAGCTGAACACAGCGAATCAGTCAGGGAAAGTTTTAATGCCAGGCTCAGACTACAGGAGTTTTCCTACAGATTTTGAAATCAGGTTGCATCATAAGGAGAACCTTTACAGACATTCTACTTTCTAATCTCAGGCATGCACACACTCCAAGACTGGAAAAATAATGATGCATCACAGACTACAGGATGTTAATAACGTGACTGTGATCTCATGGGGAAGCAAATGTAAATGAAATGGAGGCTATGGTGCAACAACTTGCAGTGTCTATTCTTCAGCTTTAATATCCTTAGCTAACATGGATGAAGGGTTTGAAGGTTGACTTCGCTGCTCTAGACACATTTTCACTCCTAAATGTCAAACATGTTTGTTATTGAGGCTGCCCCATTGAGTTTGGGAGCAAAAAAGGAGGTTAGGACTGGATCTGTGAATCCATCACATCAACTAAATAATCTGAAGATCAACTCAGACCAAGATCCTAGAACAGATGTTTTCTCTGAACTGTGGTAAATCAGCCAGAAACTCCTGTAGTCTGAGTACAACACAACAAAACTGGAGGCGCTGGATTCCACTAATTAGCCAATACGTACTTGAGATCAATTATACAGGATCCAAAATCTGGAAATGGGCCTGAAATTCTAAAAATTCTTTCAAATCCTTAGTTTTTAATGCAATAGGTGACCTAAGTTTGTATTTTCCCCCCAACGAATTGCACATTTTTGGTGTGTGGTTCTACCTGGGGCAGCAAATGGCTCTTGTTGCTTTCGTAAAATATCAAGAAGGAATGATGTTCTTACAAAAAAAGTAGCTGTAACATCCTCAGGGGAAGCACTGCTGTGTCTGGTGCTTCACAGCAAGTCTATAGCTTTGAGCTTATATAGAGAAAGAGAGTATGGAGTAATATTTTTTGGCATATTTTTGTACTGTGATGTTCCTAAAATCAGAAAATGCACCAGCGGTCGATTAGTTCTGCATGCAGTCTACCTAGAGGCTCATCTGAAGCAACCAACCATCAGGTGATGGTAGCTGCCAAACAAATCACTAACTCAAACACCAAACCAGTAGTTCTAATGTCCCCTGAATGGCTCACTACTGTTGCTAATCCATGGAAACCAGCAGCAATATTCGCCTCAAAGAGGAACTAATGCTAATCTAATGGCTGTTAAGCCGTAATGAGTTTGCTTGCTTCTTTCCAGTCGGGTTTAAAAGAGGCCTGTTTAGACTATCGGGACTGCTGTGGTCCCCTTATCATTACATGCTCATCATTACTCCTGCTAATCTGTTCTGCTCAATGCACACACAGATGAATATTAATGCCACGGAGGATGATAGTGTGTGTGTGTGTGTGTGTGTGTGCGTGCGTGCTGCATGAACACACACAGACAGATGCAGATAGGCCGCCGAAAGTTGCGACGACGCAGTACACTAAGACGAGTCGCGCGCACACTCCTGCGTCGCCAAGTGAGACGGCTGAGCCTCCTCTCCAACTCCGTGGAGGAAGGAAAAGCCTGATACGTCGCACACACAGCAGCACACGAAGCCTCCTTCTCCCTGATACTTTATCACAGCGGCGAGGAAGGAAGGAAAGAGAAAAGAATCAGTTTTAAGTGAAATCAATAGAGAGATAATCCCCTAAATTAGATTTTGAAAAGCTTCGCTGCCGATGCGCAACTTAAAACCCGAGGATTGGCCCACTTGACTTACCAACGAAACAATCCTTGAGTGAGACGCATTTACCATGGGAATGAGCGAAGGTCAAGGATAAGAGGAGAGTCTGGGAGAGAGAGGAGAGAGGGAGATGCTCTAAATCAAAGAAATGTACCCAGGAATCTGCATACGGAATCAGGGTGAAATTGCTGTGATTACAATGTCACTGTGATTAATGTAGTGTAGGGGCCTTAACACCCGGAGGAGGAGGAGGAGAGAGCAGGGAGCAGGGATGGCTTTCACCTGACAGACCTGAAATGTCACGTCATGATTGGAGAAGAGATGGGGGGTTAAAAGGTCAAGCTGTTTGATTGGATGCAAAAGGCCTTTTCAGTGCGTGTGGCCAGATCTGGAGGCGGACAGATAGCTCCGGCAGAGAGTAATTAAACCGCAGCAGAGGAGGAATTATCAGTAGAAAATCCATGATTTTACAGTAGGGATGCTGGCAGCTCTTTCTGTGCGCCTCAAGATTTGCTCGCCCTCTCTCCCTCCTCTCCTCTTTCACCACCTGACTCTCTCTCGGCTTTTGTCTTTTTTTTCCCTACCGCTCTGCTGAATCTTTCACTTCTTCTTCTTCTCCTGTACCTTTCCCTCCATCTCCAAGTGAGAAAAATCTTACGCTTAATAACAGGCGCGATGACAAGTGCAGCTGCGATGTGCGAATGCAGAGCTGACGGAGGAAGGGGAAGGAGAACGGTTAGAAAATAGCTCTGCTGCATTGGGGTGGGGGGGGGGCATGTTGTACATTATGTGTTTGGCTACAGGATATAACAACGTTAATTTCACATGATTAACTTGTTAATATTCCTGAGTGGATGCAGCTACTCGTCGCTAAAGTTCTGCCGCGCCTCCTCCACACAGCCGAGGCAGCAGGAAATAAATAAAGAGGGGTTGTGTTCAATTAAAAGAGCTTTGCATCCAAAGTCGATTGTCAGCTGCTTCAGAAAAGACATTATTTGCCGACTACTTTTTTAGTTATTTGTCTTTGCTTGCAAATAGTTTTTTTTTTAAATCGAGACAAGCGTAATATTCGGGTTCCACTGAGTAATTACATCAAATTGACAGTTTGGTAAACCCCTTGCATGAGCGGCAATTGTCCAATCATAATTTACAGTAACTAGGCATGGCATGCTTGTCAAGCTGTGGAGTTCTCTGATGTGTGCATGGGGCGTAGTGACAAAGCGGCTCGGTGTCAAACAAAAAACGAAAATCCTGTAGGAACACTGTTGTTGTTTTACCTTAAGCCAATGGTACATTTTTTTGGAATTATTAGATGAGGGCATCTTAAAGAATGTGGTGAAGGAAATATGCAGTTGTTTTTTTTTCCTGGAGATGCTGCTGCGTTGAAAAAGCTGGTTTTGTTTGTTGTTTTGTGGATTTTTTCTATGTAATGTACTATACATGGACAAGCCACAGCATTAATGCCAGCTGACACCACCTGATGCCTTGCACTGGTGCCTTTTGTAGTAGATCCTTGCATGGTTGTGAATAAATGGGTACCGATTAGTCACAACATCCTGACCACAGACAAGGGAAGTGAATAACATTGATCATATTGGTACTACACCCTACAGAGGATTAAGCGGTGTATAGATAATGGATGGATGGATATTGGTAATATGTGGTGTTCTGCTGGAAAACCTTGGATTTTGACATCCGTGTTGATGAGACTGAGACACCCAAATAAATACTGTTCTACAACAAACACACTACCTCATGCAAATGGAAATCCCAAATGTCACTGGCCTACCCCTGCAGGAAAATGCACCCCACCACATGGAAAAACATCAAACAATCAGGAACATGTTGATAATGCTCCAACATGTTGATTTGACCTCAGAACTTCCTACACCCCATTCTGATCAAGCATCAACAGGATGCAGTGGAACAAGTTTGATTGACAGAGGCCCCACTGCACAAGCCAGAGTACCCAAAGGATCCACTGCCAACATCCTGGTTCCAGACCCCGTAGGACACCCTGAGAGGTCCTCTTGTCCATGCCCAATGGTTCAGAGCATTTTTGACCACATAAGGAGGACCAGCAAAATATTAGGCAGGTGGTCACAAGACAGCAATCAAAACGTGCAGTTTGTTGAATGGCTCTTGAGGCTGCCTCCTAAAGCAAACAAATCCTCATAGACCCCCATGTTATAATGCCCAACTTTAGACCAGATATACACGTGTTTACAGCCTGGTATAAAAAAACAGTTTTGGTCCCTATAATTAATTCTAATTTCTCTGCTCATGACAACTGTACAGAGGACAGGACTTTTTATATAGCTCACCCACTTAAATAGAATAAGTTTTAAAATTGTATATAATTAAGTGTGTGACCCCTTTGAGCATTATCACAGGACAGTCCATGACCCAAAGAAGTTTGCACGACCAACCTCAACTCCACAACTACACTTCAAAAACCATTCTTTCAGAAACCAATGCATGACATCATGGAAGCTTCATCCGTCTTTTTATACAGTCTCGGACCAGGATTCCATGTTTCCCGGCAGAACATTCTAACAAGATGAGCAACGTTACACACTTCAAACCAGTGGTCTTAATGTTGTGGCCGAGTGGTGTATGTTGCTGTTATGTTGTGAAGTCTCTCTTGTAAAAGACATTTCGAAGTCAACGGGACTACATCTGAGTTTCTGCCCTGAAGTTTACACTCCAGCAAACCACTGCCAAACTCCCTGCCAAATAGCATACCAGTTTACCCTCACCATCAAAGCCTTTCCCTCATCAAAGGAAAACATCAAATTAAACCTCAAAATAACTAATCTGATCTTTGTATTCCTTGGCACCCTGCACTATAATACTTGTTCATCCTAAATCTGTTGCATAATACGAGAAAAAAAAGCTGCTCCTAATTATTTCCACATCTTCTGTGTGAATCATCATCAGCGGGTTTGGATGCTGATGCTTGTGCCTCAGTCTTTTAGCATCATGTCAAGTACACATTTAAGACCCCTTTTAAATGGGTTTCTTTTTATTGCCAAAGATAGCTAGCTATCTCCAGCTGATAAAATCTGGAAGCAACAGATGTCGCTTCAACAGAATCAACTGTTTAACCAATGGCCACGAATTAGACGCTTCCTTCTGTCTGCTTTTTTATGAAGTCAGAGACCTGCTGTTTCAAAAACAATATAAAATCTGCCCTCATCACTGTGAACTGCACTGAAACTTATTAAATTTACATAAAATTGCTGTTTGCGTATGACAGCACATGCATTTTAATACCTGATAAAAGGTCGATTATATCACTGATTGCTATTTCATTCAACCCGGTGAGCGTACTCAAGGTGTCACTTACACACTCACATGATATTGTACACAAATGCATTCCACATTCGCGCAGAGAGCAGATAAACAAACCCGAGCAGGCTTTACACAAACCGCATTCTCAGAGAAATTCCAGCACAACCCAGCAAAACAAACCCTGCACACACTGGTGCGTCGCGACTGAAGTTTATTTCCAAAACACCCTCCCATTGTTTCATCTCCTCGTTTACCAGGAACCTCGTTTATGGATTGGATTTCGAGTTCATTGTGAAGTCCGTAGGAATGCTCTCGCTTTCTGACAAAGAAGGCCGTGTTCCTGGCACCGGGGTGGTCTTGTGGTTTCGCTGAACTGATTCTTTTGTTCGCAAAACATCTACCCTGCTGAAGTGTCCTTGAGCAAGACACCTTACAGTTTCTACACTAAGTGACTAAATCTGACAGGATAGAAGCATGTATCAGTTGTGAAGGCTGATTTTTTTTCTTTCACCGTGTTACACGACTGTTGCACAAACCTGCGAGAAGTATTCCAGTCGGTCGAACTGCTTCACACACGGCTGCTGTTGTGCTCTTTAAAAGACGGAATATTTATATGAAGGGACACAAAGCCCAAGGCGCTGCCAGTCAAGTCATGATGAAACAATCGCTGCATATTGAGCACAGTTAAAGATTTAATGTACAAAAACAAACATTTATACTACTAAACCAGCAAATGGAAAGTCTTTACAGCAGTTCTGACTCTTTAATGTCAAAGTGAAAACAGATTTCCACCAAGTAATGTCAACTAATTCAAAATATAAAATTAGTGACCGCATATGTATTCACCCCACTTAGAAATTTTCCCCTTTTATTTTGAAACGTTCAATTTAATTTGGCTTTTTGAACAAAAAAAATTACAAAAAAGACTCTTTCATGTCAAAGTGAAAACAGATTTCTACAAAGTAATGTCGATTGATTAAAAATGTAAAACTAGTGATTGCATGAGTATCCCATCCCCTTTTAGTGACTCACTTAATTATTGACCCCCTTTAGAAATATTCCCCTTTTATTTTGAAATGTTCAGTTTAATTTGCCTGTGATTGCACTCTGACAATGTGAGCTTATTGCATGTTTTACTTGAATCTTATTCAGTCAGATGAATACGCAGCCGTGGTAATGCAAAGGATTAAAACGACAGTACTTCTGCCTGCAAATGAATGGATACAAATATAAACTCAAGAAATAATTCAGAAATGTATTTGCAAAAGAGACAATCGAGAATCAAGGTTGAACTTCCCCATATTTCTGTATTAAAAGGCAGAATTGTTCTCATCATTGTAAAACCTCCATCGGTGACAGCCAGAGAAGCAATAGAAGAAAACCTTCTTAGAATCCTAAATCAGATCAGAGAAAGCTCTAGTTACGTGGGGGCTTTAGGGTGTGCGGGTGCCAGACTTGCTGGATTAGTCTTAACAGCTGAAGCACGCAATTTGCTCTCGCGATCGGTGATGAAGGAGGCTTTTTGGATGAGCGGTGCTCGTCTTCTAGGGCTTGTTTGTGCCACAACTTGATTTGCATAATTTGACTGCAATGAAAAAAAAAAAACCTTCACGTATAGTTCGAGCAAGTGAAGTGCAAAAAATATGCAGATGCCCCTTCACGAAGCATTGTTGGTGATTCTGGATGTGAGTCTGCACCAGAACCTGACTTCTGACCTTCCTGCAGAGGAGGAAGAAAAGACTGAATTTTTTCTTTCCAGAATTCTCCGCTGCTGCTCGGTTTCCCTTCAAATATCGGTAGTATTTGATAAAAATGTGCTGGAGAGTTATGTACTGTAAAAGCAGGCTAATTAACAATGACAGACTTGTTCTTTTTTTTTTTTTTTAGCAAAAGAGTGTGCAACATGCAAGATACAGAAGGGTTTTCATCATACCAATTTGTGCATGTCACACCTATTTCAAGTCTTTAATGCATCATCATTGCCCGCGAGGAAGTGTGTGCATAACAAGATGAGAGGTTGCATGAAGAGCTGGGGAAGTTTTTCATGTGAAGTTCAAAGTTTAGGACGAAACCACGGGGAGGCGGATTTCCACCTGCACACATTTCCACGATCAAATTGTGTCATGAGACCTTTTCTCTAAATGATGCCTGGGCAGAGTTCAAAGCGAATCCTGTTCAAAGGAAATCTGATTTCATTTTCACCCAGTCAAGTCTAAATGTGATCACGCCAAAGTCATCCTGGTTAGCACCACACCCTTTGAGATGCTCAAGAAGGCGAGCTTTCGGATCCCTAAAGACACTTTTCAATCCATCAAGAAGGATTTCACACCACTTGTGCTGTGGCAGCCTCCCATTAGCTTTTGCAGGTAGCAGCAGTCAGTGAGAATTTTATTCAAAACGCTAGCCCCTCTCTCTCTCTCTCTCTCTCTCTCTCTCTCTCTCGCTTCACAGTTCTCTGGCTCATTCTCTGATTTTTGGAGCTTACAGTCTTTGGACACCTACTGTAAACCAGTGACAGGTGTTTTCAAAGATATTAAATTTAATTTATTTAATCTTCAGTAGCATCCCGCTGTGTTTTTTATATTAAAGATATCAATCATTTGGTGACAGTTTGCAGCAGTATTAAAAAGGCTAATGCGTCATTTTAAAATGACCAGAGGCGCTGTCTGTCCCTGTGGGAATACTCGAGTGAATACAAATTGTAGGACAAAAACTCTTCCCAAATGACACAACCTAAGCATTACTTGCCTTCTCCTCTTTAATATTACTTGAATGCTGTGTAAAGTAGTTGACAGCATAAAGAGATCCAAGGGTCTAAAGCAATGTCACACATAGTTGTGGATCTGACTCATAATAAAGCATTGATGTGACATGTCTGGTCTCTCCCAGGCACGTCACATCACAGAGACTCACCAGTCAGGAGTTGAGCCACATCAAGTGGACCCCGAAGGAATGGCTAGTTTGATTTGTTGTTTTTAAATTTTGAGACGTGTGGGGGACTGCGCCACCCACCCTTTTCACCCACAACAAATTCTGAGCCGCTCACACCACGAGAAGAAAAGGCTCAACAAAGGCAGGAGAAGCCAACAACCTGAAAAGGCGGCTATCGCTCCCAGGCTTGTAGTGTTGTCCTGCGGGTACATGTGAGTCAACCCACTGTCCCTGGACTAAAGAAACCAAATCCTCATGTTTGTCATGTTTTTTTCTGCACAACTGGCAAGAAAGGGTATCTGGCCTCTTGATAATACACTAGCTACGAGAAATGTTGCCCTTTTATTTTGAAATGTTCAATTTAATTTGGCTTCTTGAACAAGAATTTACAAAAAAGGACTTTCCTGTCAAAGTGAAAACAGATTTCTACAAAGTAATGTCATTTAATGAAAAATGTAAAACAAGTGATCACACAAGTATTCACCCCCTCTAAGTGACTAACTTAATGATTAACCCACCTTAGAAATTTTCCCCTTTTATTTTGAAAGGTTCAGTTTGGTTACTGAAAAGCATAAGTCAGAGCATGTAATACAGGTAAATCCATCATTAAGAAATGTAACGAATAAGACACAAGTAGATCTGTTGACAAGAGCAAGTCGTCCTCAAAAACTTAGTGACCATGGAAGAAATAAACTATAATGAGGCCACCAAGACACCTATGACTTCTCTGAAGGAGTTATATCCTTCAGTGGCTAAGATGGGAGAGACTGTACGTACAGCGTCTGCTGCCTGCTCTTCACTAATCAAACTTTTATAAGCAAGTGGCAAAGAGAAAGCCACTTTAGAAAAAATCACATCAGACCCAACAACTTTCCTCCAGCTGACTTCAGACATGAAGTCATGCCTTCTGGTGAACTCCAGTCTATATTTAATATTAGCTTTTTCAACAGTGGTTTTCTCCTTGCCACTCTCTTTATATGCACTGTAAACGAGTTCACATTCAATCTAAAACAAGTTTTTTTTACTACTAGGGTTTTATTTATGTTCAAACCAGTAAAATATCCTAACAAATGACACAGCATGGGTGGTAACAGAATGAAAGTTCCTCTCTGGCTGTTGATTTCATCCCTAAAATTGTATCTGTATCTGTGTCAATGTACACATTCAAAAGTTATTCTGCAAAATAATGAATTCCGTACCGCTCCTCTCTACTCCCTGCAGCTCCAGCTCACCAGCTCACCAAGACTGCTCCAACACTTTAAAACTACTCTATGCTACACAATGGTAAGTGGTAATATTGAAGTAAACCCTGGGAGAAACACTCCATGGTGGCTTATTTTCTTTATATGTCTTTTAGCATGTAGAGACACATATGGGCATGTTAACAAGGTTTTAAAAAAGAAAAAAACTTTATTGTATGTCAGTTTGTTTTAATTCAGTTTTATTTATATAGCATCAACAGATTTCATCTCAGGGCATTTAACATAGTCAGGTCAAGACCTGGCAAGCAGCACTTGGCACCAGTGGAGAGGAAAAACTCCTTTTCAACAGAAGAGCCAGACTCACCAAAAGAAAAAGAAAAAAGACACAGTGCCACAGGACATTCTGACCTGACATACTAATAGCATTACAATGCCTCTGTTCTTTTCAACCACTAAGCCATGACAGCGTGACAGTGATCCAACATGCAACACTAGCAACCTTCAACTGAAGCAACCAAATGGAATTCAGTCAGGATTAATTTTGCCATTTACACCTGTGCTTTGGCTGGTGTGCCATGACAAAATGTCACAAAGCCAGAAACTGCAGTTCTTTGAAAGGCCACTTGAGGCCGGCTCGAAATGTAAGTCCATCCCTATAACTCCCATGTTAAAATGCTCACCTTCACATTAGAAATAAGCATGTTCAAATCTTAGTACATATCCAGTTTTGGTCTTTATAGCTAATTTTCCCATTAATGACAACTGCACAAGAGGTGACTTTTCACAGATAGAAATCTTCTATTTTTGCATATTTGTCACACTTAATTGTTTCAGATCATCAAACTATATTTATATATACTGAATATTATACAGCAATAATCCACAAAACACAAAATTCTGAACCCAATAACTGGTTGGGTCACCCTGGGCAGCAACAACAGCACCGTATGCATTATCAGGGGCATGGACGCTTTGAGTGACAGGTGGGTGGCACCACAGCACAGTCCATGGCTGCCTCATCTCCACTCCTACTCCACCTATTTGTCCATTTTTGGAATATCTGAGCATTAGGAGGAATTAGGCACGACCAATAGATGAAGTTGTTACACCACATCTTCAGGAAACCTATGGGCGACATCATCCATCTTTATATATAGTCTCTGGTCATGAAGGATAAGTTGCATGTTGGGTTTCCATGAAGCTCCAGATCATGTTCCAGTGGTCATCCAAGCCTCTATTAAAGTCTTTGAGGAAACCTGCTGCTCCCTCAACCATCTATTTAGTGCTTATCTAAAATGACTGAAACTCTATGGTAGCAGCTCTTAAGCGCAAAGAGACAAACACCCTCTGCTCCATTCAAGGTAAATACCTCTCCAGTATTTAGTAATTACATAGAATTTTCGTCTTTACATTACAGATAGCCAGGAAGTGCCATAACTGGCCTTGATTGGCAGCTGATATTCCAACAAAAGGCCCCAATATCAGCCCAACATATGTCCAAAACATGACCTGCAGTGGAGGATCCTGACCATTAGCCAATACCAGATCCAGCATGTTGGTTCGTCATAAACACAAAGAAGGCGCGGCGGAGGATCCTGTCTTGTAAATGGCTGTAACCAACCCGTTTGTGTTTACATCTGCTGCGGCCAAAGAGAGTAAACAGAGTGTGAGAAAGAGGTACAACAACCACTGCTCCAAACGCCACACAACGAGCCAAGAAACGAGCCAATCTCCCCCCTTCTTCCTCAGACTCACCCCTCGAAAAGCACCCCCAGAACCCCCAATACTCTCATTCTGCCCACTGCAGAAAAAGGGAGGAAAGTGAATGAGTCACCCGCCTCCCTCTCCATCTCTGTCTCCCCCCTTTCTTCCCTCCTCCCCCCCATCTCTTTATTGAGGCAGCTGCACCCTTTGACCTTTTACGCTTGTGGAATGTGGACCAGTGGTTGTGAGGGCCGACGGCGAAGTGGGGGGGGGGAGTAAAAAAAGGGTGAAGTGGGGGAGGCTGGTGAATTTGGGGAGATGGAGGGAGGAGGGGAGAAGTCGCTTTTTCTCTGCTACTACAAAAGCTGTCAGGGGGAACAATAAGCATGGAGAATGGTGTGTGTCCAGGGAGGCACTGAGCCGTGTTTGTGTGCGAACTGGGCAGCGAGAGGGCATAAGAAGGAGAGGGAGATACAAAAAATAAAAAAGAGAGTTGGACAAATGATGGAGATTGAAATTAGATGAGAGAACTAATGAGGAGAGGGGAAGATGATGAGATGAAGACGTACAGGAGGCCGGGTGAGAGGGGGGACGATGGGACAGAAGGGAGGAGAAGGGTATTTGTTTTGTCTAGCAGCACTCTTAAATACTGGACTTCCGTTGCCAAAGGAAACAGAACACAAGGCCCAGTATCGGGACATGTGTGTGTGTTGGAGTGTGTGTGGCCAGCATACCAAAGGAGGCCCTTCCTCCTCCTCCTCCTCCTCCTCCTCCTCACTGTACCAATGACATCAGTATGGTTAGCGCCTTACATTCACCGAGGCCTCATTAAGTTTATCTGTGCGAGTGTGTCATCATGTGTGCGTGCCCTGCATCCAAACTCCTCACATTTCAGACTGCACACCGCGCAGCTGGCTGCAGACAAAGGTGTTCGCCGTGCTTTGTTTCAAAGATGCGGGCGAGTGTGTGTGAGTGTTTGAACAGTTGCAGGGGCGGAAGAGAGCGCGGGGGTGTTGGTAGTCGAGTGGAGACTTTGAATGTGTGTGAGTGGTGGGGGTTCAATGATAGGGTGTTTTGCTTTGAAAGCAAACTGGGGAGGGACGGAGAGTGAGCCCACCATCACCACCACCCCACACACACACACACACACACACGGTAAAAGTATTGATTTTCTCACCGGTGTGTGAGGTGTGGTAAGTGGTTGGTAATAGCAGGAGAAGAGTGTTGTGAAGTGGTGCAGGTTAAGAAGTTTGGCTGCCTGGGTAGACTTTTTATCTCTGGGATGGGGGCAGCGTTGATGGGATGAGATGGATGGAGGTCAAAAAACACTCCAGTGTCTCTAAATGGGGAGGAGAGGTGTGAAAATCACTAAAAACAGCTGAAATAAAGCATCTACAAAGGCGGCATTTATTATGCACATGCACGAAGTACACACACGTGGGACTTTGATGCTGGAAAACATGGAATTTTCATGTACACACATACACACACACACAGAGCAAAATACATACATCGATATATTAATACAGGATATTATGCACCAACATGCACAAGCACACTTATATAGTAACACAAGCCTCCACCAAGCACTTATGCAATACCAACACACACACAGACACACTCTTAAGTAAGAATGTCACACAGGAGTGATGGAATACGATGCTGTTGCGCTATCAAACACATTATGCAAAAACATGAACACATCACAAAGACACTTAAGGTGCAAATGAAATGCTGCATACAGACTTACATTTGTGCACAAGCTAAACGTATAACGATGTGCACACGATTATACATGCAGTCATGGTACTAAACACTATACAGTACTGCACACATAGTTTCTGTAGCAGAAGGCGCATACGTGGCGGAGTGAGACAAACATACTTTCACATTAAGCACGTCTAAAAATATTTAACGCGAGTCCGTTCTCGCTTGCGTTATCACAGCTCGTCTTTCGTGTTAAAACCCATGACGCCTGAAGAGAATTGAGACGCTCCGTTCCAAAACAGGGCCCTGATCATTTAAGTTGGCTGGAAGTGAGATGATACAAGAAGTAAGAATTGGTGACATTTGTTGTGTAATAGTTGTTTCGTGATCGTTATATAAGGGGGAAACTCAGTTTTAGATCTGAGAGTGTCATCGTTTTTGTCTGGAGTCTATCCCAGCTGTCAATCACAGGGCTGTCACATAAAGACAAACAACCTATCGGCACTTCAGAGTTGCCAAATCACCTTTTTTTTTGCATGTTTTGGGGCTGTGAGATGGAGCTGGAACTATAGGAAAATCAGTGCCGTTCCAGTCATAAAAGCCCTGGCTGGCCAGCTGGTTTATACCCAGAAACTTCTTTCTGTAAGGTAACAGCAGCTGTGTTTTCACATACACCGATCAGATATAACGTTATGACCACCTGCATAATATTGTGTTGGTCCCCTTATGTGCTAAAAAATCCTCTGAACCATTGGGCATGGACAAGAGGACCTCTCAGGGTGTCCGATGGGGTCTGGAACCAGGACATTGGCACTGGATCCTTTGGGTACTCTGGCTTGTGCAGTGGGGCCTCTGTCAATCAAACTTGTTCCACTGCATCCTGTTGATGCTTGATCACAATGGGGTGTAGGAAGTTTGGAGGTCAAATCAACATGTTGGGCCATTGTCATGTTCCTCAACATGTTTCTGATTGATTGAAGTTTTTTCCATGCGGTGAAGTGAATTTTCTTGCGGGGGTAGGCCAGTGACATTTGGGATTCCCATTTGCATGAGGGAGTGTGTTTGTTGTGGGACAATGGTTATTTGGGTGTCTAAGTCTCGTCAACATGGATATTAAAATTCAAGGTTTTCCAGCAGAACATCACATAGTACCAATATGACCAATGTTATTCACTTCACCTGTCAGTGGTCATGATGTTGTGGCTGATCGATGTAAGTGTCAAGCACATTTGAAGCAAACTTTCGAAATGTCCATTAACTGATTTGGAGCAAATAAACTGGGCTGTGGAGTGTCATCAGTAGGTGGTGGTAGAGGCAATGTTCCACAACAGAGTAGAGGAAGTGGAGGTCATGAACCGGAACCAAAACCAAATGTTTGAAAACCCCCCAAAAAAACTAAAACCTGGAAGACAAAGGAGAGATGAATAAAATGTATCGTCTTCTATGAGTGAAAAATGGGGAGTGGTCTTCAGGAGTTCTGCTCATTGGGTAAGTTGTTCTTGTTCTTTTGTATCAGGAAGTTTTTAGGTTTTGTGGAGTCTCTTGAAGTGGGAAAAGCTGATCAGTCATGTGAGTTAAATGTTTGCTTCATCAGTAAAAAGTTTAAAAAAACACCTCAAGTCAAGGCAGTTTTCTTCAAATTTGGCCATTTCCATGAACTTTTCCTGATGGGATACTTCAAAGTGCATGTTAAAATCTGTTATGGAAACATTGAGTTGCCTACATGGCCTACATGATTTCAACAGTAGCAAAGCAATTAAAGTAATTGATTTGACCCCTTAAAACTCATCTCTGTGTTGCAAAGTTGCATATTTACTTAAAAATAATCCATTCTCGCTATAAAATGGCTTAGATGTAACTCTGCTAAAAAGCTATTCTATGATACTCAATGGTATGTAGTAATAGGAGAGTAATCCAGCCATAGATATTTGATCCAGAGGTCAATTCCAAAGAAGAAGAATGAAGGATTGGTTCCTTAACTTTGTTTTCAAAAAATCCTTGGACTTTTGGATCCACGTTTTGCTGTTGATATTATTGGTGCATTGCATGTTTTGAGGTTGAAATGCTCGTCCATGACTGCTTCTTTAATGATGTCTTCCAGGATAAAGACACCATATCCATATGGACGAGTTAACAAGGTAAGACAACAACACGCTGCTTTGCTCTTGTGTCTTTTGGTTTTTGGCGTCAGACAAGTGTAGGATGATTCGATCATAAACAACCAAGGCTTTCTGACTGAAATAACCAGGTGCATTGCTTGGGGTGTGTTTTTCCGGCTATCAGCATGGAATCGAAATCAGGAATGTTGACATGTTGACATCGCTGCATATTTCAGTTATCTGTCTCATGGACATCTGACTGAACAGATAAGCTTCTTTTAAAATCAATCCTGCTGTCTACACTGATCAGATGTATAATGCGAGTAAAAGCATATTTTTACCATTTAAGCGTATTTGAGGCCATTTTGATTGGGTATCTGGGTTCATAGCACTTTCAAAAAATGCACCTCCTGTGTAGATACATCGGAGGATTCTTGATTTTAAAGGTCAAAACACTGCACAGCATTATGTAGTAGTGCTAAGAAGGATTTTATAGCTCGTGACTACAATCGATGACTGTCTTTCGTGGCCATGACTACCAAAAGGTTGGTCATTCTCAGTTTTTCTTATTCAAATAGCTACTGTGCTGCACTTTTTCACGTGATCTGACAGCGGTTCCTGTGTCGCTGCACTGAGACCTCCTGATTGCCTTTATTGATATAAAAAATGAGCAATCACGGAGACAGCTGGAGCCGACAGAAACCCGCCACGCCGAAGTACCTAATCGCGTCTGGGAAATTTCACAGCCGTACAGTGTTTTCCGGGAAAAGAAAAAAAAGCTTTTGTTTTCTTCACCCGCACTACAATGTGAATTTTGGAAAAAAGCTCTGTTTCTCGGGGAGCCGGAAAATGCCAAGCGAGCGCGTATGGAAGGCCCTCGCTCAACAGACCTGCTGCCAGCCGGAGTTAAACGCTGCCTATAAGCACATGGAGGAATAACATCCTTAAGACCTGTGAAATCCTTCGGCTGCTTCCGTCCTTGTTTGCCGACATGCTCGATCTATGTTTTTGTTTTTCCGTCGGATGAAACAGGTGGTCTCTGTATAGAGCCCCCCCCCCACCTCCTCTCCTCACACACACGTCTACTCCCTTTAGGTTTTCTCCATAATAGCTAAAGGAGGCTTTTCCTCCCCGATGCTTCGACGGCATCCCTGTCTCCCCCCCCCACACATGCTCTCCTCTCTTTCGCCTGTCCTTCCAATAACCACCTCCTCCTCCTCCCCCTCCCTCAATCCACTCCCACCCCAATTACACACAACAGCTGCCAGTGTCTTTTGGAGGAAAAATGATGCGTGTCCAAAACAACTGATCTCTCCTTCTCCATCTCCTTCTGTGCCCTCACCTCCTCTCCTCTCCTCTCCTCTATCGACCAGTTAAACCTCCCCCCTCCTCCTCACCCTCCTCTCCCTCTCTGCAGTTGAAGCGTGTACCACATTACATTCAGGCAGGCAGGCAGAGAACAGTGGTGATGGGAGATTTCCTGTCTGCCAGGCGTGCACATGTGAAGGTCCCGGGTTGCCTTTATCATCTCGGCTGACAGATACACTGATCGCACTGTGGCGCGCCAAAACCACAGACTCTCCCCGGCACGCACAGACAGGCAGACATGACTGGGTCATTCACATGACGCCCATTCGAGGGGAGAATATACGACTGAATGAACGCATGAAAGTTGTTTTTTTTAGATAAATCCAGCCATGCAAGGTTCCTGATTCCTCATGTCTGCCTGAGCTATGAAGGAACACACATGCATGCAAGAAGAATAACTTCATTGTCACACCTAACCTTAGCAACAAACTTGCAAGACTTGAGGTGCAATCGAAAGACCGAATGATAAACGTGTGTGTTGTTGTGTTCACCTAGGTGTTTAAAGGGTTTGTTAAGGGTCTTGTTTTATTTTGTCCTCTGCGGCAGTGCGATAGAGAGAATTTCATTATGCAAATCTATGTCTCTCTGCTGATGAGCATGCCCTCAGGCTTCTGTCTCGCAGACAATGGCACTTGCATGCACGCACACACAAACACTCCGTCTCTGTCACACACCCTCACGCATATAAATACTCTCATCCATGCAGTCCGTGTCTTTTTTTTACAGACCCACACACACACACACACTCAGATGCACACATGCTCAGACACTCATGAAAACATGCGTGACTGTGCCACACAGACACAGTCACGCATATCATGTCTGAGACTGGAGACACGGCAGGGAAGTGTGTGTATGTGTGTGTGTGTGTGTGTGTAGTGAGGCTAGAAGGGGCTGCTTAAGGTTACAAACCATTTCCACCCTATTCCCTTATATATGATTGTGCTGCTCTGACACACACACACACACACACACACACACACACACACTCACACACACAGTAGCAACCATAGACACACTGATGCACAAACAACCCATACAAACTTTAAAGCACATTAAAAAAGTATCACACAAATCTGTGTACCTACACACACGCACAAACAACACACAAGCACATGTGTGTTTGCCGAAAGGTCAAATTACACACTCACACACAAAAGGAGACCCCTACCCCATGTGGATGTGACCCAATGACCCTGCTGTCACACACAGTGCCCATCTGCCACAGAGAGGCACAGAGGGAGGGGATGAGGCGGGGGTGAGGCAGGGTGAGGTTGTCTTGAGGGAGGAGGGGGGATTGGGGGGTAAAGCAGCGACTTGGGACAGAACGGAGCTGAAGAAAAGAATGTGTCTTCACGGTAGATTTTGAGTTCACTTTTTGCACAGATGTGCCGTTTGGTGCCCGGAGAAGTTTTAGTGGTTTTAGACCCCCCTCTAATTCTTTTCTCCATGCACTCCCCCCCTCTTTCTTACAACTACAACACACACTCGCACTGAAACACACACCTCAGGAACAAAATGTATTCCTGTTAGCCTGGGGCTGATATATCCAGAACCTCCTGTCCGCTGTCTCCTTTAAACTGGAGCCGTCTCAGGCTTCCTCTGGTAAATAAAGAAAATACTCAGGGAAGCAGGCTGACTACTGTCCTGAATGTAGAACAGATGAGGACCAGAGAGAGAACAAAGACGTCACAAAGAGGCACGAGAGAGCTGATGGGGGGAAGGAGGAACTTGCCACGTAAAAACCCCGCATCTCCACTTTTTGTGCTTTGCTTCTTATTTTTATTCAATCAGCCTATTTCTGCAGGCTTATCTAAGTGTTTCAAAACACTGTTTCGTATTTTAAAAGCGAGATTTTCGATCTAAAAAGCTGCTCATTTTGGAGATGTGAGGTTTTCCTCG
The DNA here is from genome assembly GCA_024666655.1 of Dascyllus trimaculatus. NCBI lineage: Eukaryota > Metazoa > Chordata > Actinopteri > Pomacentridae > Dascyllus > Dascyllus trimaculatus. The sequence goes on from CM045467.1 coordinate 11,393,464, forward strand.
CAAATATTAATAGAAAATCAGTTCCAGGCAAAAGCAAATTTGGGTTCATGGAAACTTTTTTTTTTGGGTGCACGAAGCGCAGCTCCTAAACAGAAACAAAGATGGAGCAGATGACTCCACCATACCAATCTGGTTACAGTTAGTCAGATATATGATCTGCAGTCACATCCAGACGTTATTGCATCTTTTATTACATATCATATATTGGCATCCACTGCCAATATGATGGCAGTTCCTCTCTGACCACAGCTGCCCTGAAAACAGCCTGTAAAACCCGCAATAAAGTTTTATTTTCTGCCCGGGCTATGTTTCATTATTTTATTGTTCGGTTATATTTTTTGGTGAATTAATTTTTCGTTTAAACGTCGGCTGTAAATAATCACAATATTGGGCAGAAAATGCAAAGAGGAATTGGGATTAGAGATGATGGGGGCAGACAATGGAAAAGGAGGAAGAAGAAGGGGGTGAAAAGTGGGAAGAAAGCACCGAGGCCTTCTTCCCAGCAGAGAGGGAGGGAGGGCAGGTTGTGGAACAGGAGAGCAGGAGTGGGGGGTGCAAAGGATATCCAGAGGGGACCAACTGTAGTGGTGTCAGACGGGGGTTCTGCCAGCACACATCCTGCCAACGCACCAGGAGCCAGACACACACGCATGCACACACACACACACACACCCTCAGGCCTGGCCCTAAGTGTGTGAACACCCCTGCCAACTGTACCCCCACTACCACCACCACCTCCACCACCCCACAACCCCCGAAGACCCAATCTGGAATCGGCGACAGCCCCAGTGCCAAGCTCGCCCCTGCTGCCGGCCCTGCTCCTGCTTATTTCACCAACACAAAGCCCGAGCGCACAGCGCAAGTGCTTTAAAAATATGCGTTTGATGAGGCTGGAGAATATTTGTATTCTTCTGAGCAAAATCAATCTCGGATGTTGTGTAATGCTGAGAGCGGTAAGTTGTGAAGAGATTGTTTTCCATAAGCAAGCATTAGCCCCGGAGAACCTCTGTGTGCACACCTGCAATTTATTCCCTCCCAGGGGTGAAGTGGTGGTTCAGCAGACACATGTACCGTTTAGAGCTGATGTTGCACATTCTGCTCACAACCTTTGATGCATGTCATCTCCTCTTTATTTCCCCCTGTTTGCATCTAATGCACAAGAAATGCTTCAAAAATCATTGTCGAGAATCCCATAATGCAACTGTAAACCTCTTCTCCGCCCAGCCCCCCTCCACCTCCAAATGACAGTAACCCCTAACCCTCTTAATTCCCTAATCATGTTTATGCAAATTCTATTTGTATGTAGCATGTGTATATAATGAATGCCGCTATCACCTATGGGACAGACCAGCCTTATATATATGCAGGTTTCTCTATTGCAGAGAGGCTGAAAAAGAAGATTATGGAGTCTGCAGATGGAAGAAATGTGATTTTTTTTTAAAATATATATTTCAGACAAGCTCAGCTTCCAAATCTGATTATGTAAAGAACGTACTGTAACCTCAGGCGCTGTGTAGATTCATATTTAAAGATTGAGTTCAGCAAGAAAAGTCGTAGTTGAAGTGATTTAGGTGATGCTTTGCCACCCTGATCAAATGACAGGGGTTAAATATTTCACAAAAATCTCAAAGGGTATCCTGAAAAATAGGTGAGCTGAGCTGAGGCTTTGCATATATAAAGACCAGGAAACAATTAACAAAACAGGCACATATACTATATACTATAGTGGCTCTATGGAGCTGTACTTGGGTGCATGATGCTTTGGGTTAGCGACTGAAATCAGCATGTGTGGGAGTCATAACACATCATCAGTCAATTAAAATGACAGCGTTCTGTCATTCAGACAGAGATAATTTTTATGCTATGTTAATGTTTGTCATGGCCTCATTCAGACACTGTGATGGGATGTACACAATATTTGTCATACTTTAAGATCCTGATTGATCCAGTCTCCGTGTCACTGATAATTTATACACCGATCAGCCACAACATCATGACCACTGACAGGTGAAGTGAATAACATTGATCATATTGGTACTATGTGCTGTTCTGCTAGAAAACTTTGGATTTTGCCATCCATGTTGGTGAGACTTAGACACCCAAATAAACATTGTCCCACAACAAGAACACTCCCTCATGCAAATGGAAATCCCAAATGTCACTGGCCTACCCCCACAGGAAAATGCACCCCACCATATGGAATAACATTAAACAATCAGGAACATGTTGAGGAACATGACAATGGCCCAACATGTTGATTTGACCTCCAAACTTCCTACACCCCATTCTGATCAAGCATCAACAGGATGCAGTGGAACAAGTTTGATTGACAGAGGCCCCACTGCACAAGCCAGAGTACCCAAAGGATCCAGTGCCAACGTCCTGGTTCCAGACCCCATATAGGACACCCTGAGAGATCCTCTTGTCCATGCCCAATGGTTCAGAGCATTTTTAAGGACATAAGGGGGACCAACACAATAATAGACAGGTGGTCATAATGTTATGCCTGATCGGTGTAAATGTATTTATTGAATTTACAGACGCTGTTGTTTTGGGTTTTCTATGTGTGAAAATGTACAAAACTTTCTCTCTTTGAAAACACTCATGTGGATCCTGCTGTAGTTATTTAATAAATTTGGAGGAAATACTCCTACAAGCAGCTGGAAGCAACAAACTGAGCTTTAGCTCCTGTTAACGTTTTGTCCTAAAAAGAAAAAAGTCAGACTTGTGCTGTGTGTATTGCTGCCGCAGCTTTCATGGAGATGTGTTTGTTCTGCTAATTCAGCATGAACTGAAAGGACTGCATGTCTGAGAAGTGTTTATCTTGGTGTGCTAGAATTTGTTAATTCATGCTAAACACAAAGTACAGCTGAGTGTGATTAGCATGCCATTAGTTTTGCAGGTATTTGACCATAGGCCAAAAATATTGGACAAACAGGTGAAATCGCCAAAGTGAAAAGGATCCGTTCTCTAGTGATTATTAATCCTGCACTAAATTCATTCAAGAGTTGTTGTGGTGTTGGCGTTTTAACCAAAGTGGGGAACCAACAAGAGCTAATTAGTGGCATTGCCATGCGTAAAGCAATGCCACTAGTAAGGTAAAGACATACAATTTTTAAAAATTGGAGCAAATAATGTTTGATTATAAGATTTAGAAGAGAAATTTGTCTGTGTTTTTTGCCCTTGTGTGTCTGTTGGTTTTTACTGCAATATAAAGTCTTGCACCTCTATAGAAACAACACAACCATAGCTAGAAGGAGAGACCTACATAGTTATATTACCATAAATCATAAAACAGGCAATAATGAAATGCATGTTTTTGATTAGTTGTTTTTCAAAAACTGAAAAAACTGCAATCAATATATACAGCTTTTTCCAAGTGCCCACAGGTGTTACTTAACATGTTCCAAATTCAAGAGATAGGCTATTAACTCAAGTTTTTTTCCCATCAACTCTGCGCAACAACTCAAGATATTTGTCCATGCTGAATGTGTCCTCCAATATTATGCTCCTCTGTATACTGTTTTTGAGCCATGCTGCTTTTATTTTATTGATTAGGTGCATTCCTTTCCCTCTCAGTCTCTCTAATTTGTTTCTATCCTTGCCCCTTATCTGCTCTGTGTAACACAGCCTGCAGTTCAGCCTGTTAGTTGCACGAAGGAGCTCAGAATTTTTTTGTTTTTTTACAGGATTTGGTTAGCGCTCGCAGTAAATGAGAATTGCAGAATGAAGCGATTTCGATGCGATATCACAATTTTAAGCTTGTTTTCGGCTATTTTGGTGGCAGTGCTGCTGTAATTAGTGCCTTCGGGTTTGAAGCTGCTTGTCGACTGGGGGCTTTTCTTTGTGGAGCTGCTCTCCTAGTACCTGTGTGGGCTTTCTCCAGGTGCTTTCTCCCACAGCCCAAAGACATCTGCATTGGGTTAATTGGCGATTCTCAGTTGAGTGAGTGTGTCTTTTTGTGTTAAGCCTGGGATGAACTTGTCCAGGGTGTCTCCCGTATCTTGCTGGGAAGGGCTCCAGCCAGCCACAATGGATGGATGGATGAAAGCCTTTAACATTGATTTCTAAATACTTACTTGGAGCGCTTGAGTTGCTTGTGGTTGTTGGTCTATATCAGACAAACAGGTTTTGTTTATATTTTTTGACAGATCTTTTCTGTACGGTTTGGTTTGTCTCATGCTCGGCTGTGTCTGTTCATCTGGTGGTCAACTGTAAAGGGTATAATCTATTGGGTAGCAGCGGATCAAACAGGAGTTCATGATTATGTATGATTATGTTGACAGTATTGTTCCTCTCCCCCGCTTAAGATGTATACACGGAGATGTCTTAACGGCAAGACAAACAAAACCTTAATCACCGCGACTCTGAAGCCAACGTCGACGCAGGCATCCTACAATCTGCTAAACAAACTCCATCCCTTTTGCCTGTAAACGATTTCCTATTATAAACACATGTTGGAGATGAATCACTCTTTAGTTCAACTCTCGGAGAGGACATTTCAGACAAGTTCCCCCTCCTGTTTTCCATTTGGCTGTTTAATTGTCTCGGCGCTGTCAACAGACTATCAAGGTAATTAGCCATGACTGCACAACAACACAATCAGACAGACAGGAATGAACTGCAGCCTCGGAACACGATACTTGGAGGGTGGGAACGGCTTGATGCACGTGTGTGCGCACATCCGGGCACCGACACACCACCTCGTGCACAGTCATTACCGTACCCTGAGTACATAGCTCCATGCCACACATTATATTTCCTCCACCAACCATAACCCTCCACCCACCTCCTCCTTAATCCTTCTACCTCTTACAACTCTCTCTCGCACACACGGTTACAAAACCAAAACCTCATTTCCTCTGCGCCTCCAGCTATAGGAGCAGTGTTAATTGCGAGAAGGTGGGGAGCGAGCATGGGTGTGTGTGTGTGTGTGTGGAACATGAGCTTTATAGGTGTGTGTGTGAGCTGCTGCCACTGTATGCTTTCCTATAAGTGTGTGTTTCTTTTAAGTGTGTAGGCAGTGTCTCCTCCTATGCCAGTCTGGGCAGAGCTCCAGGGTTTTCCTGCACCACCTGGGCATCTGTGACTCCTAGCGCCTGTCACTGGGTGCCGTCCCAGCTGCAGTGTGCGTTCCTAAGCGCATATATGATTGTGTTTGTGTGTCGGCTGAGGAGCCAGCCAGCCAGCAGCAAACACCATTGTCTTGTCCTCTTCGAGCTATGGGGGCCCGTGCACAAACACACACACTTAGACTGTACATCTGGTTCCCACCTCCGCCTTCTTCCGTGGAGTGGATCCTTCCCTTTGAGAAACATTACCATTAAAAATAGATACCAAGGAATTACAGGGGAGGGAGGGGGGGTGATTCGATTAAACAGCCGCCATTAAGTAGCCAATGAAGCTCTCTGTGCCCACTTGCTTAGACTATACATACACCATTAGTTGTTCAGGCCGCGGTGGACTTAAAAGTACCCCGACTCAAAGGTCATCTACTTCCATTGAGCAGAGCTAATATTAGATTAACTCTATAGCACTATGTGAGTTAACAAAAAAAAAGACAAAAAAAGAAACAAAGAAAGGACATTCCAGAGAGATAAAGGCAGAGATTATATTGGCTTTGGGGGGGCTGTTGTCTCTGCTCTATTGGAACACAACTGAATTTACAGCCATGATTTATGTTGCTTGGAGAAACATTGTGGTTAAAAAAAACTGTAACAATAAGGAATCTGAGGCGCGGTAAACCCTGCAAAACCTCATTCATCTGCCATTATAGTTGCAGAACAAGAAATGTAATGGCATATTTTGGCAGATTTCCCCACTGCGGGACTAATAAAGAGTTATCTTATATTTTTTTGGCTGAAATACAATATATTTTGATCGATTTGCTGTGATTTATTATATCTATTAATTGACAAATCCCTCTGGGTCCCAAAACCTGTAATTTAAAATGCATATTGTCTTTTAAACAATCATCAAAATTACACCATTTGACAGAACAAGAAATGGTTAAAAAAGAAAAAATCACTGGTTATTCAGCTTTCAAACGATCACTGAATGTATCATGTGTGACTTGCAGTTCCATCAAGAAAATTGACCAAACCTAAGCCAAAAATTACCTAAAATCAGCCAAAAATAATCCAGATCTAGTTAAAAAAAAAAAAAAAAACTACATTCATTGGCACACCCAAATAGCCATGACTAACTCAGCTTAAGTGAAAGAAAAATTAAAAGACTGTTCGCGAGAAAACCACAGGCTGTGTTTGAACAGAGCAGAGGGGAGGCAAGTATGGAGAGAAATTAGAGTGACTGAGAGCAAAAGGGAAACATATCTGAGGATTAAAGTGAATGAAACATGGCTCAGAAACGGTGTACAGAGGAGCAAGCTGCAGCAAGTCGTTGAAAAATACATTCAGCATGGTGAAACATCTTTTTGAGCAGGGCTGTGTGAAAACTAACTTGTTGAGGTTGTAAAAATGTAAATAGTAAGCTTACCTTGTACTGTATAACACCTATGGGCACTTGGACACATGCTGATCCAGGTTTTTTCAGGTTTTGTCAAGTAAATAATCAATGAAACTTAACTTTTCTTTCATCTTTCTTTTTATAACTTATGGCATTATAACTGCATCATACTGCAGAGGAGATACTTTTGAGCTCTCTCTACTTCGAGGCGTAGTTGCTCTGTTTCTACAGGGGTGCAGGACTTTATATTGCAGTGAGAAATGAGCCCAAATGTGACAGGAGCGAAAAACATCCAGAAACTGCACTGAGGTTAAAGCGGAGCATTTAGTAGCTGAAAGTATATATTTTGGCCTCATTATTCCCAATTAAATTACTGCTGATTATCCCCTTTTTTATTTACCACTACATTAATGGGAAGGGGTAATAAAGTGAAGCTAAAAGGGGCGTTAAAGTTAATGTTTAGAATACGGTAACAGAGTTAAGCGACAATAGAGCTCATACATTATAGAGTGCTAATACTGCTGTCAACAGACTCGGGTATTAGTGACAAAATTAATGGCAGCAACAACAAAGAGGGCAGAAGAGGAATAAAAGTTGTAATAAAGGAACGTCCTTGCCGCTCTCTGTTGGTGAAACCGCCCTCAGAATGATACATTGTCTCTGGGCGATTATGGGAAACGTGTGCCGAAGCTTTGGCTGTGAAAACAATTTTAAGAGCATTCACGTAGGGGTCAGCAGATCGCTGTTTACAGAAACACTTCAGGGCTGAAACAATACACTCAGCCCTGATACAATAATGCTTCTGGCCTCGGGCACCGCGCACACACACACACACACACACACAAACACATACAAACATGCACTTCTATGTACCCTGCCTACTGTCGCCCCAAGGTTGAAACTCTAAACCTAATCACTGGGTCCTCTGAGGAGGCAACACTCCTGCATTCAGCCAGCCTAGTCTCTCCACGCTTTTCTTTCCTGTGTGTGTTTGTGTGGATGTTTGCATGTAAACAGATGCCCTTTGCTTACACTGTAAAGGTTCATGTTTGTGTTTGTTTAAATTTCTATGTCCCACTCTTGTGTGCAGATATTGCTATTTTAGTTGTGTTTCCTGAGCAAAAAAGGCAGAAAAGAATAACCGGCATAAACAGTTTAAATAAGGTGTATATAAAGATTGAGAGTCTATTATAGTGTCATAAAATCACTCAAATATACAGCGGCTATAAAAAGTTTTCACCCCCTTGGGAAGTTTTCTCCTTTTATTGCTTTCAATCTTGAATCATGGTCAATTTAATTCAGCTTTTTAACCAGAATTGACCCAAAAAAGACTCTTTCATGCCAAAGTGAAAACAGGTTTCCACAAAGGAAGGTCAATTAATTAGAATTATAAAATGTCGGACCGGCTGAGTCAGAGCCCAGACCTCAGTCCAATCGAGAGTTTGTGGCTGGACTTGAAACGAGCTGTTCAATCATGATTCCCGTGCAACTTGACAGAGCTTTAGCAGTTTTGCAAAGAATGGGGTAAAATTGCAGTGTCCAGATGTGCAAAGCTGATGGAGATCTATCCACACGGGAGAATGAAGCAGGGCCAGTGTGAGTGAGTCATAATATGTGCATCTGAATGCCTCCAAGTCATGTAAAGTTGCTTTGAATTCATTTAGGAGATCAGCTTTTAAAGCTTCAGGCAATTTCGCAACTGATTCCAAACAAAAGGGGTAGGGTAGTTAAATGTCCCTTTTCCTGCCATTCTGTACAGGCTCTGGGAACCATAGTGCTCTGGTGTAGTGGCTTCAAAGTGAACTGCTGGATGGGTGTTGAAATCCTGTCTGGAATGTGTTTTCATATGGGTAAAACTTGCAGTTTATGTGCCTGCATGTGGTTTTCTTCTTCCAATAATAACAAAATAAAATACCCTTTCAGTGATTTCAGTCAGTTTTCTTTCTTTTCATGCACGGTAAATCGCTCTTTGCTGATTGGTTGGGGTTAGCCAATCAGAGGGTCGGGGTCAATACCAGGTGTGCCTTCATTGGACATAGCTAGCTTCCATTGGCAAGATTCCCAGCTTGTTGTAAAGGCTGTCCAGTTTATATACATCTACAACTGCTTTTATTTCCATTAAACAGTTGTAATATGCAAAGACACATAACATTTTGTCAATGGTAACAGCAAAAATGTGTCTTGAAACTGAAGAACTGTAACAAAAAATGTTTGCAGTTCATAGTAAAATCAGGTATAACGTTAGGATGATTAGAAGCAATATGACAGTCGAGTTTCTACTCCTTAGGCTCTGTGTGTGTGGTATGTCTGACCTTGCTTAGACAATGATTGATATGAATTACAGATGCGTTCTGTACATAAAGCAAAGAAATGATCTCCTCTGATAATAATCTCTTTAAAATCTAACCCTCATGAATTAAATTAAGTAGTTTTGATGAATTAATAACATTTCAGTCTCAATGCAGGAGCTGGAAGCAGGTGTAAATTCACTATATGACTTGAATTGGTCCTTGAAAGCTACTTCAACCGATAAAAACAACTTGATTGCTTCGAATCTCAGGCACAAAGCAGGTAGAATAATGCACAGACATAAGGATAATTGGCCCACGGATGGCAATTAGCTCTTGGCAGGTGATTGCTTTTTTTTGACACGCCATCGTGGATGTGAGGAAACGTTGCACCAGAGTTTGACCATGAGTTTAGTAAAGAAGGAAATTCTTAACTTTGCTGCTACGAATATCTACAATACACCACGTCTAAAAGGTAAAATAATGATTTTATCTGCGTCGTTTGAACTGTTATGTTACTGGGTAATATTATCGATTTGTTCAGTGATGCCAGGCTCCTTATTACTTGTGGGTATTTGTGTCTTTTGAGGCGTTTTTTCATCTCTACTCCGCTGCTTTCTTTCCCTCTCAGAAACTGCATGCTTGGAGGGCTGCTGCTGACAGCCAGACGCTGTTTGAGTGTTTGTCACTCTGCGGAGGGATCAATTAATCATGTGCTTTGTTGTTCTTCTGCAATGTTGACAATATACGTTTGTGTAAGTTTAAGATTGCATACTGCATAATTTATGTCATCATCTTAGCTGCCGTTTACATGTCTTGTTACCATAATGTCTACCCAGAAGCTTTAACCTACAGTCGCGCAGCATTTCTGTCATCCTGTTGGCATGACATTTCTCATATGAAGGAGTTGTGAAGTACCATTTCATGGTGCAGGAAGGACCTGAATAATGAGTCAAGCCCAGGGGCCCCGGCAATACCAGCGTCCCCCCACCCCTTCACTGTGTGGGTCTTTCATTGTGTATATAAATGCACTGTAGCCTTGGGAGGACAGTTGAAAATTGCTTTTTTTGTATGAACCAACCGTATGTTTTATAATGTGCGCCATAAATGCATGTATCCTCCGTCTTTATGCCAGCATATGTCCTTGTATGCCTGGCAGCGCATCTGCAAGTACATCTTCGACTGAGCAGCAATATGTATACGCTTTAATATACAGTATGTGCGTAATAGGTTTGGGGAGTCAGTGGGGGTCCCGAGAGTCTGATTAGTGGACCCTACCAAATGTCATTAGGGTGTAATGAAAAAGCAGCCTGGGTACTAATGCATAATAAAGCGAATGGTCTGTTACATTACCACAGCATCCAGACTACGCCAGCTCTTCATTGGTTTTAATATATGTGCCTGTGCAGCCACCCTGCATCAAATATCTGAGGAAAAGATGACGGAAACAAAGTTAGCGCTGACAGTATGCCAACATGAGTGTATGTATATGTGACAGAGAGAAGGGAAAGATTGAGTAAAAGATCTCTTGTGTGCATTGTATATGTTTAATATATTTTTTGTGTGCAAATAAAGGCACGCTCAGGCACTGAGAGTATTCAAATAGACACAGTGGATGTCTGCATTTTCTAAAGGTATATGCGAGTTTACCTTATCTGTGTGTGCATAGCCTTGGATGCATGTCTGTTTATTGGCTCTGTGACTCCATCTGCATTTTCCCGGAGTAATATCAGTAGCAGGGCCAAAGGAAGTGCCTCCATTCAGCGGTTGATACAGTAATCACAGCGATGGAGAAGTAATAACTGTCGACTACGCCACCATTTAACCACTGTGGCCTTGACTTCAGTATTGACTGCATTAGAAGCGTTGCGTTCGGCTTCGTTATGCGCCTGTGTGTGTCTTTGTGTGTGTGCGATTGGCCTTATGAGTCGTTCCGTGGAGTGCAGCTACTGGTTGCTTATTGTGCCAGCTGTTAAATGTAAGAAGCCTATAAAAAAAGAAGCCCTGTCGCTCTGACACGTTAAAACGGCTGTCTGTCTTCCTTTTCCTTGACAGGGACCACAGTGAAGGGCAAACGAGGATGCGTATGTAATCCACCCCCCTCCCCCAGTCCCCCTCTCTCTGTCTGTCACAGCATCGTCTTTCTAAGTCCCAGAATGATTGAATATTTACTCTCATTTAATGTTACTGTCCAAAAGACAACAGGCAGCTGAGGCACGTATACACAAACACACACATCTACACACAGCCTAGTCTACCCATTTAATTAAGCACTCTATGAATAATTCAGTTTGAGCCTCTGGGCTGAAGATAATTATAACGATCAGGATAATAATGTTTATTTTGCTTTTTATTGTATTAAGACATCAATATCTCTGCAGTGCAGTGTGAACAGTTTGCAGCTACACTTCTAACGCCTGAAGCACCACCTCTAATATCCAAGTAGCCGAGTGTCTATCTTTATGCAAGTGTAAACTTACAGAAAGGAGTGCTTATAGATGTGTGCGAGAGGACAGTTCTAAAGTTATTAGCCTTTCGCTCAAAGCAACACAGAAATGGATGTAGTTTTTTATATTTTATATCATGGGTGAAGCTGCCTTGACAGAGAAATTGGTGATGAAACAAGAGTAATATGTTCTGGTAACAGACAATATTGTAACAGAAAAAAACACAGGATTCTTTCTTTTTCTTTCTTTCTTTCTTCCTTTCTTTCTTTCTTTCTTTCTTTCTTTCTTCTTTCTTTCTTTCTTTCTTTCTTTCTTTTTTTTACCAGATGACTTGAATAACTCTATTTGGAAAGGATGAATCATTCAAGAATAATTTGAGTGATTTTGCAGGGGAGTGCATTTGCATAGAAAACACAAAGTATTTCAATAAATAGCTGAATAATGAACATTTTGCTGGGCACGCGTGAAGCCTGCATGTCAAAAATACTCCATGTCTTGTAAGTAAAGTTAAAAAAGCAGTGTTTCCAAGAATTCTTGAACTGGAGCACATTATGTTCTCTCAGACAAACTAGTCTTGCAGACGAGTCATGGAAAACGAGAACCACACAAGTTTTCTTTCTGTTTCAAGCAGCAATATCACTTGTAACACAACACAAGTGATATATCACAGAGCACTATTTTAATACCAAGGGGGAAATTATGGATTGATATCGGGGAGGGTGATGAAAAAATAGTCATATGTATTGGTGAATAAGAAAATTATAAATTATTTGATAGACAGCCTTTTATATCCCTTCATAATGGACCCTCATCACTCCTGATCAGTCTCGCTCTTGGTTTCCGCGCAGGTCTCCCAAGGCACGCTAGTCTGTGCTCTCCTTTTAATGAAACAACGATTAAAAACACAGAAAAACTTAGTTTGCTTTAACAAACCCCGACTATGCTCAATCCTAGGCTCATGAACAGTCTATCATATCCCTTTTTAATGGAGTCCCTTCACTCTCCATCGATCTCCATGTTGAGTTCTGTGCAGGTCTTCCTAGGCATGCTAGTCTCCCTTCGCCTGGGCTTTTCGTCAGCCCCTGGTGGAGGCTGCCTGGTCCTAGAAAGAAGTTTAAGAGTTATACATTTAATCAGTTTAGCTCAAGTTGATTTTACTTACTTTATTTATTTATTATATATCAAGCTGAGACCATTCCTTTATTCATATGCGTGTATGTAAATGTCTACTTTAACTGTTGTGGTTACATTAAAATCACAACTAAAGATGTTAAAAAACTACAACTTTGTTCTCCTGATCTTTGTTAAAAATAAGAAATTCAGAATGATCAGTAATTATCGATATCCACTGAAATAAGCTATATGGTTTAGTTCTGGACTGGTATCAATACTCCCAGGGGTCGCTGGTACATTCCCAGCACTGTGGTTTTCCACCTGTAACCTTGAAAACTGCGACTTTTCTCATCCACAAGCAGAAATATCAGTGGCCATAACCCTCAGTTTAGCAGATCAATAATATATAATGTAATTACAGTTGAGCTCACTGGGCACAGCAGCTGCTCTCCATCCTATGTGGCTTCTATCAAGTTCTGATTAGTCAATGATTGTCTATTCTTTGCCGGGCATATGGAATCAGCAGTCTATTCGCTGTCACTGTATAGTCATTGATTAACCCCGGCAACAGATGTGGGAACAGTGATTGTGCTGTATTGTTGGACTGCACTCGGGCATATTGCAACACTCTGGGTAGTCTTTTCCGAATGGTTGCAATTTGCTTTTCTCTCTGCGGATCATTGTAAATCTTTTTTCTTCTTTATTCTGCAGCCGAGAGCTTGGGAGAAGTAGACTGACACCAAACTGAGTCATGAGCTAAATTTCATCTTGTTTAGTCTTCTGTCAGCTGGGATTGTGCATTATTTCCTTCATCACCTCTCGCTGATGTTAAAATTGCAATCATCTTCATTTCGCCTCATAGATTTGCTGTCAACATGATGGCTATCTTTCTATTCATCCCACCTTTCTATCCATAACGCATTCAAATGTATCATCAACCATCGCCTGCATTTGTTCTATTTGGCCTTTAGATTCTCAAAGTCTACCGTTGATCCTTCTCTCTGCCACCCCCCCAAAGCTCCAGGGTGCCTGTGCAGACTCCCAGCCTTTCTGAGAGGCCTTGCCCAGTGACGGCGTCTCCCTCTGGGCATCAGCGGCAGGGAAAAGTCCATCTGCAGAGCCGGGACCAACTGGAGTTAACCCATCAGTCACTGCGGCTGATGGATTGCCCAGACAGACAGGGAGGTTGTCGGGGTGCATGTAGACACACGAACACACACACACGAAGCAAACTGAACAACAGATTGACAGACTGTGTGAGTGTGTGTGTGTGCATGTGGGTGTGTGTTGTAAGTCTGAGAAACTTGAGAAACTTTCAAGTGCCTCTTGTGTCCCCTCAGCATCCACCTCATTTGATTAGTAGCCTTAAGGGGCCCTGTGGATCAATAGCTGACTTTGGTAGCCCCCCTTCAGCTCTGCACACTCAAACACGCTCAAACACACACACATGCACAGAGCTCTGCAGCAGTTCATTTGGGCCAAGCCGTCAATCATCAAAGTGTGGACAGGTCCGGTCTGGCCTTGCCTATCTAGGACGCTGGAGGGGGCTTATGTTCTTGTGTGTGTGTGTTTATGCGGATGAGATATTACTTGTCTGCTCAGCCCATCTGTCTCGTGCACATGTGTGAGCTCCACTTAGTTCACGCTCCTTGTTAGAAATGCTAATTATGGCACACCAATATGGGCAGGTGTCAGTAATCCTGCAACCAAACAGATTTGTTTTGCCCTTTAAACCTCATTTAATGGGTCTTATAGCTTGAGAAACATCATTATTTGACTTGTAGGTCAACCACTGGGAAACCTGCATTTACAATCACGCAGGCCGGCTGATGTCGCTGCCCAGTTCAACCTCGATATCAGGTTAACTGCTGTGCTCAAGGGCACTTTGACATTAATTGTGGAGGGAAGTTGTGAGTGTTTTATCATTCAGATTTTCCCATGTGGTCCTGTAATTGGAGCGGCTGGAACAAAAGAACCATTAGGCGACCACCTGCAGCTTTATAAAGTGGATAAAAGACATTAAATAATGAAAACAGCGGCTTTATACGGGGTCGCGCATTCAAATAAACACAACAAAGGCTTGTGTTTTAATTACCCTGTGAGTTATATGTCCACTTTTGAGCGAGTTCAAAAGTAAAAAATATTTTAACAGTAATAAATAATTGAGGTAATTTTTGTTACGGGTCGGATTTGGAAAAACTGCTTTAAGGCACAAAAAAAATTAAACGTCCACTTCCACTGTTCCTCTGCCTGCATGTTTAGCTCCATAGTGACTTAATGTATTCACTATCAAGGGCTGCATTGTTGATATCACTTCCTTATCCATCTATATAATAAGGGTTGGGCAACAGCGGTGCAGAAGAATAGTAACTAGGGCTGAAGAGTTCATCGATTTCAAGTCAGAATTGTAAATTGAAACAATTCAATTAACAAATCAATAAATTACGTAATTTAGAATCATCCAGGGTTTATTTTTTATTGCTATTATTTGACTTTAACTTGATTCCAGAATGTGCAATACTTAGCAGTAGATTCTACTCCTAAGCCATGAATAACCTACTTGGTTCAGTGTCAGAGGTTCTGTTTTATTCATATGATTCAATTTATTTAACTGAACACAGCAAAGCTTTTGTGGAAGGCTCAGTGTAGCAAAAGTAGACCTGAATGAAACGCCAGATACTATGTTGTACTTGACAGACTCACATCAAATATTATATTAAACATTTAGTTATATTTATATCTGTCAACACTGTTAACTAACTTGTAATTTACTTCAGTCATGCTGAAAGATTCCACATTCAGTAGAGGTGGGACAAAATATCTAAAAGATCACAAAAGATTTACTCCTCATGGTGGCACTTATCAAATGAAAGAGGCTAATGTGAAAAGAAGTTAACTGACCTGTGGGGAAGAAGACACTCAAAGCAAATCTAGCTAATTAATCGAATTGACACTTAATTAAAATGGAATAATAATGGTAACACACACACACTGACACCACAATGCAGTGGACAAACACATTATTCCTGCATTTTCCTTTTTACGGCAATTGTTTGACTTTACCTCCACAGATATTGTGATGTATTGTCGGTGAATATCTTGAAATGTGACGCAGAATCACTATATTGTGATACTGAGGATTGACTGATATTAATTATTAGTAATCAATGGGGCTAATAACCAATATTTAGAACCATATATATTTGCAGTAAAAGTGAAATTCTTGGTGTCAAAATTTTAAAAAACATCACCTCAAAACTCTTGTTATTATTTCTGTTTTACATTTGTTTAACTGAAATTAATTAATAACTTGTCATTGTTATCCTTTAGTGTTGATTGGCTGTTACTTGTGGCAGGTAACCAATGAAGTCGGGCTGTGGGCGGGACATTGACTGATTGAGACCACAGAGTGGCAACTACAGATAGAGAGAGGTGGCAGCATTAGGGCTAAAGTAGCACGTTTTTAAAATTTTGTCATTGAGCTTATGTAGTATTTTTTTTCGGGAATTAGTTA
Organism: Dascyllus trimaculatus; assembly: GCA_024666655.1. NCBI lineage: Eukaryota > Metazoa > Chordata > Actinopteri > Pomacentridae > Dascyllus > Dascyllus trimaculatus. Next base: position 11,409,291 of record CM045467.1, read on the forward strand.
AAAATAATTCAGCTAATAATAAAATGAAAAAGGCTGAAAATCAGATCTGATAATTAGCCAAGTCAATAGTTGGTCAAACCCACAGGAATTATGTGCAAGTATCATGATAGTACCATATCGTAAATTACTCTGATTCACCGCTAATTAGAACCTAAGGAGGAAAATATTGTGCAAAGCCAAAACCAAGAAAAATTATATTTCGAATGAGACTTCCTGAAGATTTTCACAATACTTTTTTTTTTTTAACATGCACGGGCTTCAAAATCAAACTGAAAGGGACAAATTCATCCTGACTGAAGCTGACCTCAGGCTGAAGCATGTCAGAGGGGGTCAGCACTCGGTCCTAATGGTCACTTTGGTGCCCTGCGTCGGCCTGATTGTCCAAGCTAAACGGGAACAGAGTGTTCGACAAACAACATGTCCGCCCACGGACGTTTTTTTTTTTTTACCAACAACCTTGTTGCCACCATCGCAGCTGGACTAACCCAACGCATTCAATTTAACAGACAGAAACAAGCTTAAACTCACATTGTCACCTTCCCTGGGGGGCTCTCCAGCCACCGAAAACAACACCCACCACCCACGCCGCTGTCACTCACTTGTAGCTCCGCCCATCTACTCTCACCGCCCACGCACATAAAGACAATCATTGGCCGCCCACATGTGCCAGTTAACCTACTAATGAGGCGGCACGGGTCAGGTCGTGTTCTGCCACCCGGCCCCCCAAAGGGAAGGCCGACCTGTCTGCATGTTGGTTTTATTCGCGCCCACGCTGGCCGCCTGATGGACTGCTTCACCTAATTGAGTGACTAAATTACTGACTGACCGTCTGGATGACTGACTGGATAAACATGTAGCATGCTGGGATAGCGTGGGCGTGGGAACTTTAAGTGGCGCTTGTGGGCGTAGACCGGCGTGGGAAGGGGATAGACGGCACTATAGCTGAGAAAGACTTGGTCAGAGCAGAGAATCACTTTAATTTAGTAATATTTCTAGGTTGTAATGATTAGTAAGTACCTCGTGGTTTCCTGTGACCCTTGTGGCTATTTTCTCCCATTTGTATTTCCTCTGAATTCCTTTAGGGTTGTGCAGTTTTGCTTTAGGGCTACTATGAAATTTTCAGATTTATTCTGTTCTATTTTAAAAGGTTGTTTTTTTTTGTTTTCAGGAAAAAATGAAAATCAGTCATACTTTCATGGCCCCAAAACCCAAAGAGGTGGGCTTTACTTCGTTTCTGTGGTCTTTACTCACCAGAAAAGTGTTGACAGACTCAATGTTTTCCTACTCCTCTGCCTTAAGTGTGATAGTGATAGCACATTATCAACAGAATGTAGTAGAAGTGTGTAGCAGAAACAGTTTATTCACTTAATTTTCCTCACATCAGGCTCCACCTTCCATTCTCACTCTATCAAGATAATGGTGCCCAGGTCAATTAAAACCAAATGGAACTTTATTGTTTCCTACGTAAAACTGATATCACAGTTCCAATTGATATGCATCACCTATCTTGCTTTTTGAGTGAGTGTACGGTGTCATGCGATTCTGTGTGTGTGTGTGTGTGTGACTCATGCCAGTCCGTTGGTGATGATCATCAGTTGTGAGTGCGGCAGCAGCCCCGAACACTTGACTGCACAACTGTTAATTTCTCTCTCAGTGAATAAATTAATAGTTCATAAATAAGCGAATAAATTAAAGAATGGATGGGAGGAGAGAATGGGAGGAGAGGAACGGGGGCAGGAAAAAACTTTCTCATCAGAAAAATTTAATTTCTCACTCCGACACCCACGAGAATGGGGGGAGGGAGGCTCGGGTGGCGGGTAATGGAAGCGTGTGTGTGTGTGTTTGTGTGTTGTGTGTTTGTGTGCAAAAGGGATTCATTTTCAGCCTTTCTATCACACTCTTCTGAGCACTGACATGTTTGCATGTTTTTTCTTTTTCCTTTTCCCCAAGATCCACATTTGACAAACATCTGTGCCTATTATTGAACACACACAAGTATAGATGCCTGACAGAGTAGGTTCCCTCATTTGCTATGATAAACCATGATGCCGGCACTGGTACAGTTTTAATTCAGTTTACTGATGTGTCGATAACAATAAGTCAATATGACCTTTAGCCACTCCTCCGTTTCACCTTACAGACTACAGGAGAATGTCAAGCAGAAGAGCTGCGAGACAACAGAAAAGGTGGCGCTAAGCTGTCATATATCCCAGTAGAAAGCCTTGTAAAGCTCAATAAATCTGACTTTAAAACAACATGTAAGTGTTATGTTAGTCCAAAATATCGTAGTTTTAATGAATCACTATGTAAAAATATTGTTTACCTTGATATGTGGCTTTATTCAAATTATTTTTCCAGCCAATTCATGCCTTCCATACCGTGTTAAGGTGATTATTCCTGAGTTGTATCGAGGACAGTGGGTGGACATGACACAGGATATCTGGAGATTTTAGGACTTATGTTTGGACTCCGTCTAAGAAAATTACGTACAAAACAAAGCGTCTCTAAAGTCTGGAGAATCACCTCATACAGTCTGTCCTCATAAGAAACAATAGTTTTATGCACCACTTATTTTCCTGGCACATGCACAGTAGGTGTGCTTCCATTGTGGACGGTCCACGCAGTCGCAAGTCAGTGTGCAGATGTCCACATGGAGTCTGTATGGACTCTTGTGAATGAGGGTGGACAATGAAATTTACATCTGGTATACCCTTACAAAACAGAAAGCATGAATTGGCCTTTATTATTCATACTGTGTTTTTGAGTTGTCTACGTCACACTCATCCACATACATTTTTAGCATTACTCAAACAACATATAGGAATGTTTCCAGTGTAAAAGAGTGACCTACGTCCACATAAGAAAGTTTGAGGGGTGCTGGTAAAGAAGTCACACAAAATGACCCAGACCATCTCAAGTGGGGTCATTAGGTTTTCTTTGGTACGACACTAATTTTGTTTATATATTGATTTTATATGTATTTCACTTAAGTTATTATATTTTTAAATCTGAAAACACGCATAACTACAACTATTGTGAAGTAATTTTTGGCATTAAAATTGAAGAATATATATTTTCGGAAAGACGTCGAAATTTTCTCTGTTTGAGTTGACCTTGAACCTCTCAGTCCGTTTTCCATTTGTTCATTGGGTAGCCAGGCGTCAGTTTGCTTGTATTGGCCAATCAGCGCAGAGGTATGGCGACATTGTGACCAATCAGATCCTTAGAAGGGCGGGACAAACTCCGAGCAGGAAGGGGGTCAAAGGGGAGAAACAGGTGAGTAAGCATCGTTTGTAAACTGTTAAATTAGTATAGTTTTCCAAGTTTAAAGCGAGTAGTTGTGTAAATGTGCTGTTAAAACACATTTTAACAGCACATTAAAAAACGGGAGTCTGGACCGTGTTTGGAGGAATTTCAGTCAGCATTGTTGCTAAATTAACGCAATGACTGTTGTTGGCTAACTAGCCGTCGCCCCCCTCACTCCATTTGAGGACCGAGTCCCTGCATGGAGGAAGCACTTTTGTTTCTCATTAATTTTCTGAGTGAGTACGGATTAGAAAACTGCAAAAATATGAACATTTATGGTGAACAGACAACAGGTTTATTGGAGGTTATGTATTTTATTGACAGTGCGCTGCTGTGGAGATGCTTGAGCTAATAATCAGGAAGGTGTGGCACTGGCCGTTGCCTGCATTTCCACTGAACTGTGAGTACAGATAACATTTCCCCTGAGGTTTTCAAATGAGCTTCAACGTATATGGTGCCATAAACTAAGGAAGCAAAGTCTTATTGGAGTTGTAAATGAATACTGTTATATGTGTTTTGATGTGTATTCATGCTTGCTGTGTCATTCATGTGATGGTTAAAAATGACAGGTATTGCTTGGTTAAGTGTGATGCATTGAAGTTAAAGCTCACAATAACAGCATAGCTTCCAATAAGCTAACTTGGCCTCTCTGCACCTGAGTCAGCGTCATAAACCTGAAATTTGCATTTTATTAACTGTCACCTGCCATGCAAAAGTATGTATCAGATATAAAGGGGCGTGCAACATAAATCCTGTATCAGAGTGAATTGAGTGGGTGAGCTACATTATTTCTTGATTTTAAGTTTTGATTTTACTTTGTGTTAGGTTCAGGCATTAAAGCTTCTTGGTTAGGATTCGGCTAATCTGACTTAACAAATGTAGACTTCTGGTACAAGCTCATCATTTACAGATCTCTTCTCCCCTTCTGCTTAATGTTGTTAAATCCCCTTCACTATGGGAAACGGCAACAACAGCAACCTCCCAGCAGCAACCTACACCCTGAAAGTGACCGGCTTTGTTGAGGATTTGGATCATGCAAAAAATTGACCTGCTCGATTCTTTTGATGAATTAGTCTCGTTAATAGCAGAGCTTGCCTCCCTGCATGCACATTTTTCACCAAAACAACTCCCCCATCGCTATTTTGCAGGGGCACTGTTGCTGCATCGTGTACATTATTATCTTGGACACTGCCCAAGATAATAGTGATTGATTTAAAGGAATACAAACAAGCCAGAGCTTTTTTCCACCCCTGAGGTGCATTCAGACCATTCTCACACAACATTGTGGACATAGGTCCAGCAATGCAAGACTAGCTTGAGACAAGGTACTACTTTTTTAGTTTTGGGGAAAATATCACTGTTACCCACAAGTTAGAAAGCGCCCTTTTCTACGTTAACAGGGTGACGAGTTGTTTCCCATCTTTAGGTGACGACACCAGCAGAGATTTTCTGTTCTGTGATTGTGTATTTGGCCAAAAATGCAGGTGACCTACAGCTCAGTTATGTGCCTGAATGCATCCTGTGTAGACAAGAGGGAACACTGGAGCTGCTGTCTTGCTAGCATGCTGCTCAAGCTACATCCTCTGTGTAGACAGACACTGTGTTTTTGACAGCATGCTTGATGAAATGTGCCTCCAAATGTTTGCAATATGATATACACTGATATGGTCAAATTAAGTTATGTGAATGTGGAGCAGCAGTGGATGCTGATAGTAGGTTGGCAACAACAATAGCAGCTCGCAAGACCAGTGGCAGCAGCAGTACCATAAATTGAATAAGATAGCTGGAGGTTTGGACGGTGGGTGGGTTTTTATTTTATTTTATTTTTTCAGCTTTTGGTATAAGAAGGACATGTTTTGCAGGGAGCTGCTAGTGTGCATTTATCAGCAAATAATGTCGGCTAAATAATGTGCTGTGTGACTGAAGTCTTGGGTAATGGATGGTGTATTTCAGATTTTAGTGCAGTAGGAGTCAGCATTAATAGCACACAAACAACAGTAGCAAACAGATCTACGGACATCAAAGTATAAAATAGATCATACTCTGTTTTTGTTGGTGTGTAGTTGAGTCTGTGCAAAGAGAGGAGCTGATGAGTTGCTAATCAACTGCTGAGAGTGAGTGGCACTGAACAACCTCATGTTCCTGTCTGAACCTCGGCTAACACTTCCATTTTTGGCCCCATGTCTACTTAGAATGCAAAAACTTCAGAAACTATATTCCCAAGTTAAATTCCCGCTTGTATTCCCCCTTTCTTTCTGTTGTTTCAGACTGTAGACTTCTCTGTTCTATTTAAAATGTCACAGGAACTTCATCATTAAAGCCCGATGAACTGAACTTTAACTGTAGTCAATAGCTGGTAAACATGACATTATGTCTCAAGTTTTTTTGATTTTTTTCCCCCCATTGTTATAGTAACTGTAAGTCTGCACGAATTCTCTAGACCTCAGTGAGCTTGAGAGTGGCTGCACAAGGTTAATATGGCTTGGCGGGATCTCTAGTGATTGTCACAGTACAGAAAATGGATCCAAGTGCACGACTCGGAGACAGGCAGGTAAATATACACTGGTAGTTCATTTGAATGAAGTGGATGGGAGGTTGGGGCAAAAGACAATCTGCTGAGGATTGAATATCGACTCGCTCTATAGATACTTGGGGCATTAATGAGTGTTTCTGTATATTGTTGGTTAAGTCAGCTAAGATGGAGTTATGGTTAGGATACTTAATGCATACATGCCTTTTGATGCCCACCTGAATCTCAAAAGCCTCAAAATCTGTAAAATCCTTCAAAAAATCTCCAGGATGTAAAAAAAATAAATGGCAGCAAAATGCATTTAGATTTTAAAACGTAATTTCAAAATCAACAAAAAGCAACATTCTGCTGCATCTTGCTGGTAAAAAAAAAAATGGAGATTGCACACACTGCACTCTGTGTGTGAGACATCAAGGTGGCAACATCCGGTGTGTATGATGCAAAGGAGCGTTTTAAATGGAAACTGCACCGGTGTAATATACATCAGAGGGAGAATCAGCCACAGACGATGTTTGGAAGCCCTGAATCCGATGACCTGACAAATGTGGCGAGGGCTGAAGTTATGCTTTGCAATTTCATAGTACAACCACAAAATCTGGCTGGCTGTAGCAGATCATGTGACGGAACCTTCACCACACATACGTTGGTTTTTATATCATCTGTAAGCTATTTAAATGGGATAAAATCTGTGTAATATGTGGACATTTTATTAAAGTTGGTGTGATTGATAATGGTAAAGGCTACAAGTCATGTTTATTATTTTATGTCCTGCCTTCAGATGAAAGTATGTTGAATTAGAGAAACAAGACAACACTAAAAAGCCTTGTTTATGACTTTAAGGAGAATATATCCTAATTTTTGATTAGCTGCATATGAAAAAAACAATGTGCCAGCGTCCGCAATGTGCGATAGCGTGTGTGGTTGAGAATTTGTGATATGCGAAAGCTGATTTCCCTCGCTAGTCATTAGTGTTTCCAATAAACCGAGGATTGGCCCAGTGCAGATACTTGGCCAACCATTTGGGCTTAAGAATGACTCCTTTGGGTTGGAACGTGGCCACTCTGGTGAACAGCTATGTTGGTTTGTTTGTTTTGATCCACTCCTTTGCACAGCATGCTGTTTGGAAGACTTTCCCCGGGATTACATATACCATGAAAAGTAGATTACTACACTCACTGGATTCCGACCAAGGACTGCTGAGAGATGAGGTCTGCCGAGGTCTGCTAAGACTACTCCGATTCAATTATTTATTTTGGCGCCCTGCTTTTGGATGTAGGTCCTGAGTGAATTCCTAAGACGCCTCTTTTAGTTTCCATTGTCCTCAACAAAAAAATGATCGCATGCTCAGTGGGGAAGAAAAAGGCCCGACATAACACCTTGAATCAGTTACAAAGACAAAATAGAGGGCTGGATTACCTCAGTTTGCCAAATAGCTATGGAAGAAAAAAGCCTCAGAAATATTTTTTTATGGATGTTTTGCAGCCTTTCCCAGTGATGACCTTTTCCATATAACACAACTATGTTTTGGATTTTTTATTTTTTTATTCTGTTCACTGTTTCCAAACTTTTTCTCTGTGTGATTGTCCTGAATGTGCCCTTGAAGAGAACAGCCGACAACAGACGCTGCAGAGATCCTCCCTGTAAAAGTGTTTTTAATTATTAATGCTGGCCCTCCATGCTGGCAGAACTCCAGACTGCCCGTGGACGGCCACCACATTTCACTCACTCGCTGCCATGAATTATTCTCACAGAACACACTTGGACTCACATACACACATATGCATGTTTGGACACATAACATGGATACAGAAACGCACACGTGGAAGCATGAAACCCACAGTAGACACATGGAAGCGAGTGTGCTTTCCTGCCTAATAAAATATGACCATTACATGCCCACATACTTGCTAATGACACAACACAGCCAGGATAACAAAGGCCATTTGCCGTGTTTATCATCTAAGTAAACACACAGACACAGTACTTATGCAGGAATGTCCACAAACCAACATACAGGAGCAGAGTGTGCCCTCCCACACAGTTCCATGTTCCTGCTGCATGTTATCTGACACATTATACACACACACACACACACACACACACTTCAGCAGACACACAATGGGTCCCAGAGCACACACAGGCCATTTGCAGTATTTCTTCTATTCAGTGTATTCCGTCCAGCTGTCAGCAGGCTGTCAGTGTGTTCAGTTGCCAGGCAAACAGCCCCGCCTCCTCCCAATAATAAAATATGCCTTTAAAATGTCACTCGCTCCCGAAAGAGCAAAAGCAGAGGCAACAAATCGATTCACATTAGTTGTTCAATTGACTTTGGCTTGAACTTAGCTCCTACTCTCCCTTTGTCTCACCCCATATTCTGTGTTTTCTTTCTTTTTCTCCCCCGTTCTTGCTTTTTTTTTTTTCCCTTTCCGGCCCCTGCTATGTCCCCTCCTTGTCACCTGCGTTTCTTTTTTTTTTCCCATTTTTTTTCCGTTTACAGGTTCACAGATCTCTCCGCCTCCTCTCCTTCTCACTTCTTTCTCACCCCTTCTCTATTTTCTCCTCCAGCTAATCTAAGCGAATGAATGCGACGGCGGCGGCGGCGGCTTCGGCACAACTCCTATTCACTCTCCTCGCCGACCACCACCGTGGCAGCACTCATTTCAATTTTCACCTCGTTTTAGACTTATCACATTGACATCATTAAGGCTCCCTCTCAGCAGCGCACTCATTCGTTATCCTCTCCATTTTACACCTTTCTATCTCCCTCTCCCTCTGTTTGTGTGTCTCCCTTTCTCTCGCCCTCCCCTCTCTCTCTCTCTCCCTCCTTATCTGTCCCGCTCATTGTCAGAGGATTTAAAAGGCTCTCTATTTGAGAGCAGTGAGTGTCTGGGCTTTGGTTTTTCATCCCAGTGACAGAAACCTGTTGGAGTCTCCTTATTCAGAATGAAAGAGTGGGACATTTTTGCCTTTTAAAGGGGATAGCAGGGAGCCGCATCGGGCTTGTAAACCTGAAAAAGTGACACATGACTCATTCTGTTTGTTCGTTTCAGCAGTGATAGTATTTCTTCTCCCAATGCGAGCTCGGAGGAATATTTGTATTTCAATTTCGGAAGAGCCCAGCAGAGGAGACTGGTAATTCAGAAGAAAATGAAGGGAACGATAATACAGCTTCAAACTGATATGTGAAATTGTTTAAATAGTGTGCTCCTTTACAAAAGAAATGAATACTATATCAACAATAGAGTCTGTGACACATTGCTAGGGCTGAGACGCATGATTAGAAGATGGAAATTGATTAAAATGGTTTTAATATATGTAATGTACAAGAAAACTGTTGCATTTGCTCATTTTAGCTTCTCAGATGTAAAGATGTGCTGCGTTTCTTCTTAATTTATCATTGCAAATAGAATATCTTTGGAATTTTAAGCAACTTTGGGCTCTTGGAATTTGTAATGACCATGTTCACGACATGTTCTGACATCTTATGGTGGAAATTATTACTGGAAGTGAGGAGATTGGATGTTGCTGAAGTTCTCCCAAGAGCAGAAAATGAAATCTGCTGAGGAAGGTGGTTATATTACTGCACAACTTTATCAGGAAGAATGTAGTTTCATGGTTGCGACGTTAAGGAAAAGCTGAAGCCGGATAGTGGAAACATTTCCATATCCCAGTTTGGCAAAATCTAGCTTAAAACAGTGAACTGAAATTGTTGTTTAATCCCTTTAATTAAGCGTATCGTGTCATGTGACTGGCCCAGAGCTCCTCCTGCAGCGCTGTGTTGTACGCTGTGTTTATGCATGGAGCCTCGCAGCTATATGTTTGCCTGACTAGTTGCACCAGCTTATCTTCCAGCCAGCAGCATCTTGTTATCTGCGACTTGGAAATAAACGCAGTCATAATGTGTGGTACTTTATTCCTCTTATCTCAGTGCAGTGTTTTCTCAACATTGAATCGGTTTTTGCCACAGCGTTGATACTTGACTAGGCTTATCTTACTGTGTTGTCCACATTAGAGGAGGGCCGCCGGGTCTCGGAGCCCTGCTGTGGTTTTGCTACATCTGAATGTTGTCTTCTGTTTGGCCCCGCTCTCTGTTTAGCTTATCTGAGCAGCAGTGTTTTCACAGACGGTGTTTGACACGGAGGACCCTACGGCCGGTTCGGTGGAGCTGACAGGTTAGAGGTCAAGTGAAGTGAAACTGGCAGAGGGAGAGGTCAGGAGAGAGGAAAGAAGAGAATACAGGGAAGGGAGGAGGAGGGGGAGGAAGGTTAAGACCCCACTGAAAAAGAGACCAAAGTTAATATCCCTCGTCATCTCCTGTGCTTTAACCTGGGGCTAAACCAATATGGCCTCTCTTAATGAACAACAGTGGCTCACATCTGCATTGTTAGTCAGGGATCTGTTCGTTAGGAATCTGCGCTGCCATCTTGGATCAATTTGAGGGCAAATAAAATCTAAGTGCCAGTGCCATTTCAGTGTCTCCAGTGTCCTGCTGCCACACCGCAGGCTTTCACAAGCTGGGAGTCACAATGCAAGACTTTGCTCCAAGGGAGGAAAGTGAAAGCTTTTCCACACACACACACACACACACAGAGCTCACCTCCCATCTATAAACAGAGGCCCAGAATAGGGTGCGGTCCTGCGGCCAGCATCGGGGTGGTGTGTGGAGGGGGAGAAGGGACAGGTTAGAGGCTGGTGGCGACAGTGGCAGCGCCGCGGTGAGCCTTATGAGCTTGGCGTCATGCAGTCAGCGTGTCGTACCTCCCTGCCATGAGAGCCTGTAAAGACGCTTTAAAGTCCAACAGCCTCGCTCAACAGGAAACTGAGGTTTGCTGATGGATTTTTTTTTTCTTTTTATAAACATCAAAACCAGCACGTCCTAATTACCATCCACCCTGTGCGTATGCATATTTGAGTTTTGTGTGCAGGCTTACGTAAATGCATGTGTGCAGCTGTCCGTTCCGGTGTGCGGTGTGCGTTCACACTTCTATAGATGCGCACACCAACTGCTGTATTTGGATTGTGTGTTTGTGCACATGCATGTGCGAGTGTGATGTTGTGATAAAAGTCAAAATAAGGGTGCCACATGGGATCGTTTATCTCGTGACAGACCACTTCTGTCTAATTAGTGTGAAACTGAGTGGAGAAATATAGGCAACTGTAATTAAAGCAGTGGATGAAGTCGTGTGTGTTGCACATATGGTGTACGTGAGTGCGTTTTGCTCACAGTATGTAAGGTGTGTCTGAATCCCTGTGGTGTTTCAGGTAAAGCTAGTACTGCTGTCAGAGTTTGCATGCTACACATGTTAAACAGACACCTCACGTCTCTGGAATAAACTAAAAGATTAAAGATTTCCTGTGGGCGAATAAGCCTAAACCCTCATTTTCAAACTGGGTGAATCACGGGGATGGTTTTGGGTCACATGGAGTGTGAGTGCAAAAGTTTATTTGAACTCTTGAACTCATTCATGTTTCATGCGCCTGTCCAGGTGAGATGGAAGCATTGGACTTTACAGAAATGCCTCAAAATGCAGCTCTCTCTGTCCCAGACAACTGCAGCATGTTGTACCGGGAGTGAGAACATAATCTGAACAGGAAATTGCTTCGGAACGCAAGGGTTTATGGGTATATGGAGACAGATTATAACGTCTTAAAGCCAAGTCACTGATGCTTGGAAAGCATAACAGAAAAAAATAGCCGAGGGCAGATTGCAGTCTGGGCTGATGCTCAGATTCTATTTTTGTATGTACTTTTTAACTGGTTTATACAGCAGAGAAGGTTAATTATAAGAGCACAAAGGCATTATGCTAAGCTGAAGTTTATAGGACTAGAATCAGATTTGTTTTGTGTCTCCCTAGGGACAAATGCACAACCCAGTGCAAAAGCCCTCTGTGTTGTTTTTAATTTTCTTGCTTCACCTATCATTACATATTCTGTACCTGAAGTAGCACATAGATATGTGGCTTTCTACAAGATTCAAACCAAATAACACTAAAATTTGGTCATAGCATATCAGTAGATAAAGCCCAGTCTAGTGCAGCTGTAAACAGGATATACATTAAGAATCCTGACGTATTGGTGGTGCAGATACACAGAACACTATCAACCCTGACTTGGTTCTCCATCCTCCTTTCCATTGTAGTGACATTTCTTCTATCCCTAATCTTTACCATTCTTGTTGTGTTGCACATCGAGGTTTTGGGAAAACAATTTGTCTCCGCATAGAATGTGATAAATGAAAGCCATATGTCTTTGCGAGAACAGATTGAGCCCTGTGTGTGTTGACAGTACATTTTGTCCCAGTGGGGCTTCCATCTAAGCCTTGACATTTTCAGACAATATTGCGGTGTTGAGCCACAGTTAGGATTTCATAAGTCAAGCTAACGCTGGAGACGAGTGTGTGTGTGCGTGCCTGCATGTGTGTTTCTACTAACGTACCGATCATCTCTCTCCCTGTCTCGGTCTTTCAGTGTCTGTGTCACAACACTTATTACTTTCTGCGACGTGTGTGTGCATGTTTGTGTATTTGCATGCATCTGCCACAAAACATACTTCCAGCCTCTGAATATGTGTTCTCTTGAATTCCCTCCTCTGTCGCTCTGTCTGTCCTTTGTTTCATAAGCCTGTCTGCTTTGTGTCTGGGGTAAGATGACACATTATTTTTCCTCATTTATCTGTCTATCTCTCCCCGTTTTTGTCTGTTATCCAGGTGTTTTTCTTGTTTGTTATCTGTGCCATTAGGGTGCACCGTCTCTATGGTCTTGATGCTATCTGCCACATGATATCTGAACTAATGCTACACTTTTGCACCATTCCCGTGAGCAATTGCTTGGTTAAAAACAGGCTTTCCTCTCTTTTTAGCTGTCAGAAGTCACAAGGAATGGCCTGGAAGGAGCCTGAGAGAAGCTTCAGTTTTATATTTCAATATACTTATGTGCCTCTCCTACACAACACTGAAAAAGACAGTCTACTAATGCATTATAGATGCAGCAGAAATGCATGAGGGAGTATTTCCACCATGTCTACTACAGTGAACATTACTTTTTCTGTTTATGGCTATATATACATACATACATACATACACACACACACACACACATATATATATATATTAGTGCTGACAATCGATTAAATTTTTTAATAACGATTAATCGCATGAATGTCATAGTTGGATAACTCAGTTCATACTGACAACACACACAGATAACTTTGGTCTTGTCAATCGTCATGCACGCACCCCAGGCCGCCGTTGCCTGGCTGAGCATCTGCATCAGCGGCACGCGGTTTGGGACGCGGAAAAGGAGCCGACAGAAAGGCATGGCGAGCGAGGAGACTGCTGCTGTACAACAGCCAGCAGGAGACCTTGTCGGACTCCGACGGCGAACACCTCACCCTCGCCCTAGCCAACCATACCCCCGCCCGCGTTAATCTTGCGATAAAAAAATTGACGCCGTTAAAATTGATTTGCGTTAACGTGTTAAAGCAATATTTTTGACAGCACTAACATATATATATATAATATATGAACCTGACTGACAGTGGATTTTTATGCTCATTACTTATACTAACATTTGAGTTGGAAAAGTCTGATGCCAATATCTCATTATTTTTTGAACAGCAACACAAACTGCAAGCATTTTTGCTGAGAATCATTTAGTGTATTTAGTAGGTTATACTTAGCTCTCGTCCTTGATGCAGAGCAGTTGCTGTTCAAAAATGTATTATGTCATATAAAAGTGACAGCATTTTAAAGGTGTCATTTGGCATTTCTGTATTGTGAAGAGGTTTCAACTTGATACTGAGCACCTTGACAGCCTCTGATGTTGGCACTCATGGTTACGCTTAATATTAAATCTTGACATATGTAAACTTCCTCAGGATATGGCAGATGCCAGTACTGGGTCTCAGTGGCTCCCCATCTGAAATGTTTAAAATGTTTCACATGAAAGTACAGATGAAAACACTTTTCATAAACACATCAATGATCAGAAATGCTGAAAAAATATAAAAACTTGTTTAAAATTGACCCAACAAAAATATACAAGCAAAAATACAGCAAATGAGCTGAAGCACAACAAATAACCTGTAATATTATGAATGTCTTCACAGCAGTTTGATATCAAAATAATCCTGATCTACATGATGGAGCGACTTGTTCACTGTAGTTAATGTTAATCCAGCTGCAACAGATGTCCACTAATACTATGGCACATTCGTTTTCAGTGAAGGAAGACAGTCAGTATTTACTTCAAGCTCTAAAATGTAAAATTTTAGCAAGCAGTCAGAGTCCTGCTGCTCCTGAATATTAGCAGCCACTACAGCTGCTCTGCGCTGATAGACTTTAAGCTCCTGGCCAGTGTTTGACAGTATGAGTCTTGGGTAGCTAGCAAACCTGGACGTCCGCAAGACACCCTTTTATAACTGTATGCTGCTAGAGTTCATCAGCACGACTGTCACAGATAGCTATTAAGCCTTGATTATACTTGACTGTTGAGACCCAAGAAGACGTAGATGTTGTTCTAGTCCACGGGAGTCTGCTTTAAAAATGCCAATGCACACATGAGCGGGAGATATAGTTACCACACAGACACAAGTTTTGGGTCCAGACTAAAGTGGATTTCCTGAGATGACAAAATTTTCATCATGTGAACTTTTGCAGATGTGAGATTCACAACATAGGCCCTAAACAGCAGGGAGATGTGCGTGTGTTATGCTACCTTTATGGGTGGTCATCAAACACACCTGTAACTCCATCTCATTGAACAATAAGAGGCTCCACCTATTGGAACAACCAGGTACTGCAGCAAATCTACAGACATTTTCTGACAGGATTTCCACTGTTTTGCCTTGTTGGCTAACATATGTTTAATTGATCAAAAAATAACACCAATTAATAGATTAACAATCAATCATTATCATCCCTGCATTAAAGACATTTGACCTGTGGCTGTAGGAAAAGCTTGGGTGTAAATAATGCTGTTATTCTCAGCTGAAATCCATTTAGTTCCTTCAGTTTCAGGGACTTTGTATTGGAATGCTGTCACACTGGTTTGATGGGCAACTTGATTAAAGCACATGCATTTTTAATATTATTAGTAACATTCTGCTATTGCACAATTAAATGACTGATTATTGTAGAAGTTAATATATATTGTGTAAGATATACACTTAGAAGGCATCTAACTTCTGGAAGGCTAATGCAGTCTGAAATACAAGTCTAGCAATAAATCTCTCCTACCTTCAAGGTTATAATGTTCAGTTTTTTTATTACACTCTTTGGAGAGGTGTTCTTTCAACTTTGTGGTCATTTTGAAGGATGTATTTTGGGCTGCTGTGGTACTGTATTATATTACACTGAAAGATGTTTCTAATAATCAGTCTCCCCTTGCTAAAGTAGCTCTTGTAAACAGCACTACAAGCTCTACACAGTGTACTTGCTACCATGCCTGCTCACAAGCGTTACGTTCAATATGTTCAGGTATTACTGAATGTGTTCCGCAGACTACAACGTCATTATGTGGAGCATATAATGTTACATAGTAGTATATAGTACACGGCATTTATGAAAAGCTTTCAGCGATGTGACAGTGTTTGTTCATTCTGGCGGAAATACAACAGAGATGAAAAGGAAAGAGGCAATTCTGCACTTTATCCCCCTTTCAATACATAATGCTCACTCGGGGAATTCTTTGAGCCACAGCCACAATCATCGCCTGCCTCTGCCCTCTCTCTCTCTCTCTCTCTCTCTCTCTCTCTCTCTCTCTCTCCTCCTCCTCTCTTTGTTTCTCTTCCTCTCTCTGCCCATCATACCGCACTGCTTGCCTCCTTCTTCCTCTTACAGACTCCAGTGTGTGTCTGTGTGTGTGCTGCCGCATCTGCTATGTATCTGCACAGCATGTGTCTCCTGTGTGAGTGTGTTCCTCAGGTTTTATGCATATATATATTTTAGATGTCTGATTTTTACGCTTGTCTTCATGGCTTGGTTTTGTGTGTGTGTGTGTTGGCTCCACTGAATCTGAGCAGCATGTCTCGACATTGTAAATCTCATGCATCTGTTTTTTATGCACGTGATTCCTGGGATAGTCTTTATGGCCTGCATGCATGCAAGTGGTATGGACATATCTGTTATAAATCTGCTACATGTCTTTTCACTTCTCTGTTATGCATTTTTCCATTCATCTTCATAGCGTGTGGGTGTGTATAAGTGCACATACAGTAACTGTCTGCAGCATCTGTCTCTATTGTAAATCTCCTGCATGACTTTGATGTTGAACGTAGAGTACATTATGTCTGAATATTGTGCTCCTCACCCAAGGTTTTGCCGACGCAGCATGAGTTTGCATGTTTGCCGGCGTGTGTGCATGTTGTTGTGAGTGTGTGTGTTCCTGTTCGTGCATTAATATGCAAGAGAAACAGCTGGCGTGGCTAATGGCTGTCCCTCCCCGCGTCCCTCCCAGATCCTGTCCTCTCCTCCACACTATGCTCATTCAACTGAACACTGCTTCTTCTTCTTCTTCTTTTACTCATTCTGCTGCTGCTGCTGCTGTTCCTCTTCTCTCCTCCTCGAGGCTTCAAACAGAAGCAGGTGTGTATGTGTGTGTGTTATAGGGGATGATGCTGAGACATATAGAAAGGGAGAGAAAATGTTAAAAATGAGGTTGAAAATAGGTGAATGTGGGATTAGTGTTGAGGAATTATTTACGGCAATGATGAAAGAACGGAGATTGCATTAGTCTGTGGAACAGTAATGTAATCACCATGCAAATTTAAATTAAAGCTAACAGCATGGTCTTGAAGTCCAGAGAGAATGAAAGAGGAGTGGAGAAGTAGGAGGAAGAGAGAGGTTCAGCATAAGCGAGTTCAATTAGCAGAATTTAGCCTATTAATTAGCGCTATTAGCAACACCACGCTGCGGTGTTACTTATTGAGTATGTGTGTGTGTGTGTGTGTGTTTGACCGTTTGAGATTTGATTTGAAAGTGACTTGCTAAGAGCCACGAACAAGAAGCTTTGAAATTCCAGAAACGCAAAAATGCAGGCTACAGAGACGTGGCTTGTATTAGCATTTTTGAGTGCATTCCTGCTCCTAGTTGCACAAACACACGTTCACTTCCACACATGCACCGAGCAGTGTGTGCAGGCCGTTTTTTACCCCTGGAGTGTGTGTGCGTGCGTGCCAGGCTGTCGTGAAGTGGGCGCAGTTCGACGTCCTGGCTTGCGTGCCTTTTCTTCATAAAAATGCCACTCAACTCCTCCACCGAGGAATCAGGAGCAGCTGGCGGCATTTTCTCTCTTTTTCCCTTTTCTTTTCTCTCCTTTTCAGGCCACTCTAGTTGCCTCTTCACGAGTCTCTTTCTCTATTTTTAGTTTCCTGCATTCATTTGTGCATTTCTTGGTTTATATCCTCACTGTCTGCCTGTCTTGTGCTCTATCCCTGGCTTTTTCTTTTCCTTTCTTTTTTTTTTTTTTCTCGCCAGGTTCGAAAAACTCACCGGCTTCTCGGAGTTCCAAGGCCAGACGCTCCGCTTTTCACCAACCCCAAAACACATGAATCATTTTTATTCATGATCAGACAGGCCTCTGAATGATGCTGCCGGGGGCCCAAGGGTCCAACTGTGCATTTGAGTTTTGTGCAATGATCGATGGTGTGAAACAAGGTTGCGTGTTTTTTTTTTTTTCTCGCGGATGTTCTTTAACTATTTTCAAGTTCAGATGAAAATAATTTGGGGTGAGGTCATTATCTAGCCAATGTACTACAAGGATATTTCTCTACAATCATACGCACATTGCAGCTGAGGCAAAGATCTCACAGATCTAACAAAGAAAACCCCAGACCACCCTCCTACCTCCCTCCACTGAGGCTGGGAAGCTCATCAGCACCCTCTGCTGGCCGGATGAGTCGCCTCAGCAGGCCACTTGTTGCCTCTTCTGCACTCAATTGGTTTAATTGTGTTCTTATTTATATATTTCACCATTGATTTCTCTGTTGAGGCTGATGTGGCTCTAATCCACAGTGACTGGCTGTCATGGTGTGATGGATGGAACAAAGCCAGTAAGCAAACACAATGCAAGACAAGTGTGACATGCCCGTGTGTGTGTGAGTCACCGTGTACGTGTGTGTTTGTTTGGTTGTGCGTCTGTGTTTGCACTTTGTTCCCTATCGAAGTGTGCCCACGTGTAGATTTGCAACACCGTCTTGACTGTGTCTGTGTGTGTGTGTGTTTGTGTGTGTAACATGATGAGCATTTGGTAGCTGCCGAAGAAAAACGGCAAGACGCAGGACAATGTGTCATAATTATGCTCCGGGTGTCACCATGAAAACAGCGTTAAAGTCAGATGAGGTGGTGTTTACTAGTACGAACAGACAAATAGAACACCATATTGGTGTCAGCTATCTGCCTCTCTTTTTTTTTTCTCTCCTGCTCAAACACAAAGACACACACAACTCCCTCTCTACCCGTCCCTTGTGGCCACGCTTCCCTTGTCTGTCACTTCCTGTGCGTATTTATGGGTGTGTATTAAATGTATGCAGTGTCTGCCCCATTTCTTCCCCTTGCTTCAGATATGATGGAAGTGGGGAGGAGAGGGGTGAGGCGAGTCCCGCAATAGATCCAGGCCTGGAAAGAAGGTCAGTGTATTACTTATCAAAGAGGGAAGAAAGACTGGAACATGAGAAGTAGAAACAGAAGCAATAAGTAAAAAGAGAAGGGGTGAATTTGGGGAGAAGCAGAGGGGGAACCCACGAGATGATGATATAACATGGCATAAACTTTTAAGAACTTCAAGAACATAAAGGTCAATTTCAAACATGTATAAACGCATGACAGATCACAGGAAATCCTGAATCCTTCACACCTAAGCTGGGGGAGTGTGGTGGCTCTGTTATGCTGTGGGGAAATTTTTTTGACATCAGTGCAAAGCTGTGATGAGTGATCTCCTTCAATCTATGATGAAACATTTTTCTCCCGCTGGGAGCGGTCTCTTCCAGGATGACAGTGCCCTGATCCACAGGGCACAAGAGGCCACTGAAGGGTTTGATGAGTATGAAAATGATGTGAATCATCATATGTTATAACCTTCACAGTCCCCAGATCTTAACTCCCTCCAGTAGAGTTCCAGAGACTTAAAGAATCAATGTCAAGGTGCAGTGACGGTGTTGTGGTGGCACATGGTGACCCACAACCTTACTACGACATCAAATGTTGGCTTTATCTTTCATTTGTCGCCCACCTGTTTATACAGAACACGGTTTATGGTAGCAGAATTTATAGATGTAATTATGGTTCAGTCCCATCTAGATTTTGCTTTCAACCCTAATCGCCAGAGCCCCAAAGCATGCCCACGGACTTGAAAGGCATGTCATCTTTGAAAAACTGTCAAAATTACACCATTTAGCAGAACTTAAAACTGTAAAGGAACACTCAGATGTCCAAACCTACTGATAGTCCTTAAACTACGCATCTGTGACGCACTGTTCTGTCAGGAAACTGAACCTAATTTAACCTGGAAATCATTATATTTTATTAAAATCACTTTATTCTATTCATCTCATTTAGAAATAAGCAAAAAATAAACCTATTGCACCAGTTCTGGTTAAGAAAGCAAAAAAGGAAAAAAAGTATGCATTCCTGAAAGATTTCTGTACCAGTCACGATATTCTTGTTTCTTTTTTACTCCAATAAATGTAAAAATTACAAAACATGTTCTCTTATGTCTGGAGAATATAATTTGCAGTCTGGAGCATCTGTGTAGGACCACAATGCTTCATTTCTAATGGTATGTTGTGACACTTTATACCATAATCAAAAAAATGCAACTCCTGTAATTTAAATATTGCACTTGTCCATATTGTGTTTTCAATTATATTTTGATTATTAATAGCTCAGCCCTATCATGGTGTTCAAAAATTAATTTGACGCATTAAATGAGCGTTTGCTTTTGCATGCTTCGTTTCGACTTAAAACCGTACATCTGATTCGGAAGTCGATCAGAGTGATGTCTTTTTCCGCCAAAAAAAACCCTCACACTCTGCTCTTGGTTGCCCAGGTGGTGTTTAATTCTCGACCAAACACACTTTTTGTTGTGTGCAGACATGACAAGTCGAATCCAGAGCCAGCTTTCAGTGCAAACACAGGAAGTACCCCTTTATATAGCAGAGCAGAATTTGGAGGTCCAGGTGGTGGACGGCTGTGTGGGAGACCAAAGTTTGAGTCCCTTCGTGGTCCTGAAATAAACTTTTTGTTAACTTGTCTCACTTTATAGATATTTTCTACTCTCAGGGTTGTCATGTTGCTTAGAATTGAATTAGCTGCAGTTGTAATAATCTGCCACCGCTGTTTGTCATCTTGACCTGTGTAAGCTGATAACCAGCGCCGGCTAAGAAATAGAAGCCTTGGACCTGAATAATGCATTTTGCTTGGCTAGTAAGAAAGTAGTAAGAGGAGTTAAAACATTCCTTTGTTGGCCTTGGAGCTTAGCGCGTCTAAGAACCGGGTATCTTTAGAGCTCAACCTCACAGACAGGTGAGTGAAGGCTATGAAAGAAAAAGAAAGAAAACAGACAGACAGGAGATAGGAGTCTTGAGAGACGGATTGGAAAGCTGAGAAAGACGATGAGATTCAATTTCAAACATTACAATTCAATCAACATTATTCTTCCCCAGGCAGCAATAACTGCAAGAAAGCATTAAAAACACATAAAAACATCACAAAGATTATATTAGGCGCTCCAAAAGGTCGGGATTGATTGGAGATAGCATGCACCTATACTATTTCATGCCGGCAATGCAAAACATACATAAATGCTGAAAGAGGACTGGACTGACGATGAAAGGAAAGACAAAAAGAGTGTGTGTGTGCGATGACTGTGAATGAGAGACTGACGAAAGGGAGAGAAGAGAGGCAGTGGGAAAAAAAGGCTGTACTTAGCAAAAGGAGACAGGAAAATGCTTGTAAAGAGGATGGAGCGATAAAAAAAGCTGATAAAAGGAGAGAAATACGCTTTAGCCGGAGCTTGTATGAGCGAGAAATTATCTAAAATGATATAAAAGAGCTTTATGCAGCTTGCATAAAAGAAAGAACATGCTTAATGTGCTGTACGCACTTTCCTTCCCTAAATCTCCCCGAAAAAACATCTTCTTAAACGTCCTCCTCGTTTGTCGGTTAAGCTCCAAATATCATAAAAGCTGTGCGTGTGTGTGTGCTAAATGGATGTTATCATGTGTCAGGCTTTGTGTGTGTGTGTGTGTCTTACAAAGTGCATGTTTGAGTGTGTGCAGTAAGTGATGTTTGCTATAAGCACTCAGCCGTCCATGACAGTGAAGTGGTGTAATGTGTTGCAGTCCATCCAATATCCAATATCACACTAATTCCACTATTGAGCTACGTGGCTGCCAGCTAGTACCAGCTAATACTAGACTCACTCCCAAACACACACATGCGCACACACACACGTGAAAGGCCACAGTGAGAGTCAAGTTTTCGTTTTTGTTCCTGCACTGTTTTGGCTCAAGTGTTTGACTTCCACATGTTTCTGTTTAACTAAAGTAAATACACACGATTTAATTTACTAGTAAGGACTATCCTCGCCCTTAACCCGTACTCTCAACCCTAAAAACAGACATTTTTCTAATAAAGTGCACGATAAAGGACTCGCAGGAGACCACTTTCCTCGGGTTGTCTATTCCCACAGGGGCATTTTTTGGTGTCACAGGATAGTAAAATCCCCGTCTACTCACGCTTACACAAACATACACAGACGCGGCACAATAAACCAAATTTATGACGGTTCGATTTATGCTGCAGTCCCATGCACAGCCACACATAGCTCCACGTAGGGTCATATTTGTCTTATACTTCATCCCATTGTGCACACTTCATAGTTTGCAGAGGAGTAGCAGCATAAAATTGAGCCATAAAGCGAATCTCTCTCTGATGTCGTCATATATAAATGACAGTCGGTTGGAAATACAGGCTGAGGTTTTAAATAAAACAAGAAAATGTTGTTTGGATAATGGTGCGGAAGCAGAGGGAATTGGAAGGGCGTCTTTTTATATTGGTGTCATGATGACTTCATGAGGTGATGCTGCATCTAGGAGCTAAGTGTCTCGTCTTTCCAGGGATGTCACAATACCCTGGTAGTCTGTAACGATGCGGCTGAAATTCTATGATTCTCAATTTCAGTTTTGTTACAGCTGCAAAAATAAACCAATAAAATTTATTGGAGAAAAACTGGAATGGAGCTTTCAAGTAATAAAAAAAGACATTACTGGTATTTAAAACAATATTATGCCAAATATATATAATATATTTTTTATGGTAAAATAAAACTTCTACTGCAGTGGTCATCTGCCTTATATACGAAAATAAGAACATAAATAACTAGCCAAGGTGTAGTAAATATAAATATATAGAAGAACCATTGCAAAATAGTGGATTGTAGCTTTTAAGCATTTGAAGTGTTTAAAACAAACAGTTCTTTTTTTTTATAAAACTCACTTATCCAATTCCCTGAGGATGCTGATGTAAGTTTTTGTCACATTTAACTATGTTTTGACAGGCTGAACAGTACAGGCAGCCCGCTAATGAATGCAGCAACATCCAGCTCAAATGCTGAGCTATCGCTAAGTTAGCCTTTAACATTGTGTGCAGAGCGTTTGCAACAACAGATGCAGCTGTCGCAGTTCACCAACAGTCACGGTAACAGACTTCCAGAGTACAAAAGGGGACCGGAGCTCACTGATTAATTCACAGCCATTAAATGTTGAAAAAAAGAGACATTCCAACGCTACTGTGTCTTCAGCAGACTTAAAGTGGACAAAGAAGTGAGGCTAATGTATGTATTCAGTCTAAACCAGGTGTACAATTGTCATTAGATAATCGGTGGAACAAGGTTTTAAATCTATTGGATGATAAATCAGAGAGTGAGAGTCAGTGTTTCAGTGCGACAACCCTAACACCACGTCAGCAACACAGGCTACTCTTAAAGTTACACAAGTAAAAATGCAAAAAGTAACATTTCAAGATGTTGAAAAATCATAACACAAGTAGGAAACTCTCAGCTTCGCGAGCTGCGATTTTGCACTTACAGAGAGAAGGTCTACACTTGGGGGTTGGAGGGGGTGAAGGAGGAGACTTAAATTCAAGTCCTGCCGTCGACCAGTGTTTGTATAAGTTCTGACTATAGCTTAGTTTTGACTTTTGCTGTCACTTGCTGCTTTTCAGTCAGTATTTGATTAAGTTTGGGCAAACACAACTGGTTGTTAGGTCAAGAAAATAATCATGGTTTGGCTTAAAATACACCCTGTTGCTTTGTTTACCACATGTCACAAAACTATGAGTCCACTGAAGATTTTACAGAAACACATTCAGCCAAGGTTGACTACATTATCGTGGTCACGTTCTGTTTATCAGTGATCATAATGGATGATAACATGCCTACTGAACCTACTACACCGATCAGCCACAGCATCATGACCACTGACAGGTGAAGTGAATAACATTGATCATATTGGTACTATGTGGTGTTCTGATGGAAAACCTTGGATTTTAACATCCATGTTGATGAGACTTAGACACCCCAATAAACATTGTCCCACAACAAGAACACTCCCTCATGCAAGTGGAAATCCCAAATGTCACTGGTCGACCCCCACAGGAAAATGCACCCCACTATATGGCAAAAACATCAAACCATCAGGAACATGACAATGGCCCAACATGTTGATTTGACCTCCAAATTTCCTACACACCATTGTGATCAAGCATCAACAGGACGCAGTGGAACAAGTTGGATTGACAGAGGCCCCACTTCAAAAGCCAGAGTACCCAAAGGATCTAGTGCCAACGTCCTGGTTCCAGACCCTATAGGACCCCCTGAGAGGTCCTCTTGTCCATGCCCAATGGTTCAGAGCATTTTTGACGACAGGTGGCCATAATGTTATGCCTGATCAGTGTATATGAGAATGATATGTGCTGATAATGGTCATTTAATAGACTAATAAAGTAGCAACACTGTAGAATTCTATGTACAGATTTGATTGTCTGTCTTTGAGATGCTTAGTTTTAGTGTAGGAAGTCTTCTCCAAATCCCAACACCATTCTGGAGAAAATGACAGTCTTTCTGTACTTTCTGTAACATAGCAAAGTAAAAATAAGCCTCATGACGTCCCTACATCTTCAGTATCATTATCAATCAAAGCTTTGTTTTTCTTTAACCCCCGTGAGGCCGAGCCACCAGATCCTGAATCACAGTGAGAGCTGCTCTGAGCTTCACCGCCTCCTGTTTAGTATTTGCGGGAGCAGAGTTGTATATTTAAATCAAACTATTGCTACAGTACAAAGCACAGCAGTAAACCAATGATACACGTTATACTGGCCCATCTTCTTCAAAGGTTTGCCTGCAGTGAAAGACTGCAAACAACGACTGCATAAATGAGAATATTTTTTTTCCCTCCGATTACCTACTGTGGAGCAGGTAGGCAGGACACCCTATCTGATCACTTTATGTAGCGCTCATGTAAATATTTTTGTAGGAATTATCGCTTGGATGTCGCTGGGGAAGAAAGGAAATATTGGCTCATGTAAAGTTTGAAAAGCGTATCATATTGTTCCCGGAAAAACAAACCCAACATTAAAGTGGGGGTTTTAATAACATGATTTATGCAGTGATTCAGTTGAAAATGGAAAAGTCTGGGTGCCATGAGACTAACAACAACCAATGTAAACAAAATTCAATTTCTTCGTCTGCTCCCTTAAAACTGCCTGTCTTCATATAACTCGCATTTGTTTGATGATACTCACTGTGATGTCGACGGAGAATTTATCTCATAAATATTTATGTCAGCCTCCAAAGACGTGTAAACTCTATACAGCAAATAAGAAGGTGTATGCTGAGATTAAGTGAGTTTTTTTTCCCCTTTATGCTTGCAACATGGATCAAAAACTGAAATGGCTGCCATCCTACCTCTACCTTAAAAGAGGACAACATGCTGTCAGTGTTTCAACATGAAAAATGAAGTTTAGAGAAGGCAAACACATGGGCTTCCGGTAAGACCTTTTCCTTCTGTGTGGTCTTTTCTCAAAGAGAATAGTGCCATTACTTGTAGTTTTTGACAGAGTGAAGCCGAGGGTGGCTCAGAAAAACACATATTGTTTGAGTGGTAAAAAGGGCTGAGAGAAGGAGACGTAGATTTGCACACATCTCGCTTTGGCCTTTAAGAGGCGGAAGCCGTCTCTGGTTTGTCATTTAGTGATGAGCACGTGAACAGAATAGGGTCGTGACTTTAACAGAATACTCTGTGAGACGGAGTGGAGGAGGAGGAGGAGTAGAGTGAAGGATGGAGGGAGAGATGAGGGGAGGATGGATGGGTGTAGAGCGAAGGGAAGAGAGATTAAAGATGAGGGAAAAAGAAGAAGACGTTTAGATGGCAAAAAAGGGAGGAGAGATGGAGAAAGGAGTGGAGGACAGAAGGACAAAAGAGGATAAAAAGGCCAGGAGTGACTCATATTGCGAGGGAGAAAGAGGAGAAGAGGAAGAATGAGTAGTAAACAAAAGGACGGATGATGGCGATAGGAGGATGCTGGATGGTGCTTCTGGGCATTATATTTCACCCCATGGATTCTGTCAGGACAGCCACACTTGTGTGTATATGAGAGAGGGAGATAGTGTGTGTGAATTAACAGATCCAAAATTGATCAACAGTGTCGCCAGGAGACAGATGTGAGTTCACACATTTATATCGAAACCACAACACATTGAATTTGTATGCGGCGTGCGCACACATACACACATCTCATGATCTCATATGCCAGTCACACAGTCTTATCCTTTCAGCCGCATACTGTAACTCTCACTCAATCACATAGATCTCTCTCTCTCTCTCTCGCGCGCGCACACACACACACACACACACACACACACACACACAATCAAATGAGAGACAGCTAGCGTCCCACAGCTGGGCACTGATGAGCGAGAGAGAGAGGGCGTTCGACCTGCTGTGTGAACAGGCAGTATTTCCATACAAATCAATGGAGCGTCAGGCTAAGCTCGGGGACACATCAGGGGACAAGCCCGGTCACACACGCGATGAAGCTGCACACACACACATCTCATCACGACATGCAGCCACAGGAAACTGCAATCATCTGCCCTTTACACTGTGTCGCACACACACACACACACACACACATGAAGCCAGCTGGCTGATGATAGCACGTCTACAGGATCAGTGAGCAGGCAAGGTTATTTTCGCAATAAAATGTGCTGTACTGATTACTTTCTGAAAACCTCAGATTTGTAAACGAATCAGTTTGATTACTCCACCGTACACTATATGCCAGAAGTATGTGGACAAGGACAGCGCTCTGTGCATACTATGATGGTGTTCATGGTTGATCTGGTAAGACAACTTTCTAATTAATAGACCTGGGTGGCCATGGCTCAGGTGGTAGAGCTCCTAAATTGCTAAGCTGAAGGCTCCCCAAGTTACCCCTGAAGGCAGAGGAACACCTTGCAAGCATTAGTGTGTGTGTCCGATTTGCAGCCTATCAAACAGGGCTATGCTAGTGCTACCCATATGCAGTTTGGAAGATTCACCCATTTACTGTAGCTATCGTAGCTTAGCATAAAGACTGGAAACAGAGGGAAGTACCTAGCATCAAAAGAATATAATTAACCTTCCACCACCTCAAATGCTCATTAATGTTAACCTCAAATTTAATAGTTGAAATAGGGCTATGCATGCAAAAATGCAGGAATTTTCTCCAGAGGACTCCAGTATTTGGAAATAATTGATAATTGTGGAAAGGTTAGGGTGATTTTGTAGGGGAGTGCATCTGCATTAAAAATATTTTTTTTTGAAAAAGGCTGAAAAATGACCTTTTACTGAGAACCATTTCTCATATGGTGTTATTCTGCGAAAAGGCTGCTGAAATAGTTTTTTTTTTTTTTTTAGTTTGGATGGCATTCAGATCTGGCTGTGCACTCATCATGCAGAGTTTGTGCTTCTGATTTAAATGGTTAAACAAATTAGTCCTCTTGCTTCATTTAGTGGCAACAATTGCAAGACCTCGCAGAGTGCCTGTTTCTGGTCAACAGCATCCTTCCTTTAGACTGAATATTTACATACAACTGACTTTGTCTGATTGATTATGGCTAAAATGATGCTTGCTGAACATATGCTGATTGATAAGAACTATGATTTACCGATGTTCCCCAAACGCCTCACATGCAGGCTACGATCTTACTAGCTAGTAGCTGAGTGGAGACTAGAGGGTTCTCTGTGCAAAGAAAGGTAGATCCCAGCTTGTTGTCTTTGCACAGACAGCCCTCTAGTCTCCCCTCAGTTACTGCATTGTAAAAGCTCGTTTTGTAAATGAACTGTTTTATATCAGCGTAGCATGTCAAACATCAATATTGCAGTTAATCGTGTTCTTTAAGGTATGGGAGGCCAAAATCGCAATCATGATTAATATTCCATGAATCGACTGAAGCTGCAGTTCTTTTTTGCGACAAAGTGTTTCTCCCCTTTTTCAAATGTACTCAGTTTGCTGTGTGTATGATGAGCATGTCAACACACTC
The DNA here is from genome assembly GCA_024666655.1 of Dascyllus trimaculatus. NCBI lineage: Eukaryota > Metazoa > Chordata > Actinopteri > Pomacentridae > Dascyllus > Dascyllus trimaculatus. Next base: position 11,436,705 of record CM045467.1, read on the forward strand.
TGGGTCTTTAAAGTGAAGCTCAGTGCATCCAAAAATCCTTAAATCGAAGCACACGATGTTCTGTCAGACAGACTTCTCTTGTAGATTAGTAACTGGAAAATAAGAAACGTGTGAGTTTCCAAGCAGCAAAAAAAAATTGGATCAGAATGACTCCAATATTACAGCTTGTCATTGTGCAGCATAGATTAGGTTTACAAGGTGAGCTGGTTTGCTTGAGCTGCAGTGAGTGGGGAGGGGTGGAAAGAGGCAATGATGCAGAGTTCCATCTCTGCCATTTTAAGGCAGGAAGGAGCTATTTTAACAGAAAAATTCTAAATATGTAACTTTGATACACAGAGATTTTCTTTTTGTGGTTTAATCAATGACTAGATATGTGGTACAATTTCTTTTTACCTTTAGACAAAGCCAGACAAATCATTTATCCTTGCTTCCATTCTTTATGCCAACTTAAACTGCTGGCTGCAGATAAATATTGAATTTACAGACAAAAGAGTGGTATCAGCGTTCTCATCTACCTCTTGGCAAGAATGCAAAAAAAAAGTCTGTTTCCCAAAATGTCAAACTGTTCATTTAAGAGAAACTTACTTTTTTCATCATACTAAGTAGTTTTAGACAATAGTGTGCTTTTACAAAACGGCCCTTTTTGGTTTCAACCTGGCATTGCCACGATACTGCCATCTAGAATTCTTGTTCCCCAACATTAGTGTCCAACTCCACTGAGAACCACTACATATAGGTGTATTGTAGGTATGGACCAATTATGGTGGCAACTATTTGGTATTTTCTTGATTATTGGTATTGTTATTTTTATTGATTGCTTATTGCTAGTTAAATTAAATGGGCTACTTTGACTCTGATGCAGCCGGTTCTCTCTGAAGTTGTAATAAACACCACAGTCTCACACAAACATGCCTTTTTTCCAGCGACACACCACAAAAACCCAAAACTGTCCAATAGTTTACCTATTTGTGTCAGTGCAGCTTATTTTGCTGACGGTGCTAGGCTAAGGCTATCACTAAGAGGTTTGCTGCACCTCTTAGCCTGTGGCTTACGCTATCTGGAGTACCGCAACATCTTCTTAAATTAAGATTAACTTTAACACTCGGCTCTAAGTGACAGACACGTGTCTCTAGCAGATACACAATCTGCAAAAAGTGAACGAGAAGCCAGACATTAGCTACTTTCACAGGGGCTGAGGCTAAACGAACAGCTGGCGGCTAAGTCAGGAGGCTGCCACAGATTACCTCGAAAGGGTGTCTGGAAAACAATAACAAATGATGCTTTCAGACGTGGGCTTTAGTGTGCAATGAAAGTAATGGAACAGAGAAGAACAGCACGACAGAACTGCCGCAGAAGAGGAGACTGTTCACAAACTTTTAAATCGTGTAATAATCCTTTTTATGAAGTAATCTAGTAAAGAGTGACAGATGTCCTGCTATCACATGCTGTTTATACATAACATTTAACGTATGTTGGTTCTAGATATTGGTTATCAGCCTTTCTTGATTGCTAATAGTCAATATTTGTCCTGAAAAATCCATATAGGTCCATAGTATCTTGTTTTGAGGTCCACATACTTTGAGCCGTAAAGTTTGTCTGTTTGCCTCTCATATCCAGCTGGCCTCCTTTTAGCCTTTCCTTATTAAAACCTGCCATCTGTCAATGCAATAAATGTAGTTTATGTTTCAAGTGTTGTCGTATCTGCCCTGATCTTTCTGTCTGATCCTCACTTGGGTTGAGCAAGTGCATCAGCTTGCTGAGAACCAATTCAGGCCTTTGATGAAAAATGAGATACGATTCACACTTTAATTAGATTCTACATGTGTGGATAATGTCTTCTTCTTCTTCACCATCATGTTGGCTTGGAATAGAGGTTAGCGTCACATCGTCTTGAAGCCACAAATAAAATTCAGAGAGCAAGAAACGGGATACTTTTATCTTCTTTTTGGCCTGAGGGATGTCAAATGCAAAATGAATTTCAGGCCAAATAGTCTAATGGAAATGGAAATGACAAAAAAAAATTACTCATCAGTCTTTGAAAAAAACTCATAATGTTCAAACTCTGCTGCACACCAATTTTATCTGCCATCGTATTTCTTTGTGATGGGGGAACAGGAATTAAGTATTGCATTAGAGTAAGCATATTAAAAGGATAAGAGCATCACTACAAGCCCGACAAAATCGTCCACTGATGAGGAAAGAAAGGGATAGAGGGAGCAGAGAGGACGGGAAAAGGTGAATAGCATAGAAATATGTGTGTGTGTGTCTGTGTCTGTGTGTGTGTGTGTCAGGCTGAAGAAGGCTGATTTGCCCTGAGTGCCACGGCGAACAAAGACGAGGACGAGAGAGCCTTTCGTGGTCGGCTGTTTGGTGAAATAAAATACAGGGATGGAGGAAGAGTGAGATGAAGAATTAGGAGGGGTGATCAAACAAGCGGACGGAGAGGGAAATGAGAAGGAAAGCAGAGACAATTCATTATTAAACTAGGCAGGCTGGACAGCTGGAGACTAGATGGATGAAGGGAAAAGAAAAATTGAGTTAGGGGCTGAGGGAGAGAGAAAGAGAGAGAGAGTGAGAGACCTAGGAAATGAAAACAAACAAGCCATCATCCATCCCATCCCTCTATTGTTGCTTAGTTCCACTTAAAGGTCGCCGTGCTTTTCTTCGACTCGTGTCATCAGGAGGGAGGGAAGGACAGCGACAGAGTGGAGAAAAAGAGGAAGGAAAAAATGGTGAAGATTTATCTGTCGAGGGGAGGAGGAGGGGGGAGTGGCGGCGACGGCGGCTGTGGCGGTGCTTCAGAATTCTTGATCATTGCCACGGCGACCAGTCACCTGGCAACCGGGTACACAATGGCTGCGGTAGCCTTGGCAACAGCGTGGTTTCCGTCGAATGCACGAGGAGGATGAAGAGGCGGGCAAGCAGGGAGACAGGTAGACAGATGGAGTGATAGGGAGAGAAGTGTGAGACTGAGGGCAAGAGGGTGAGATTGAGTGATGGAGGGCGGAACTGGAGGAGGAGGAGGAGCAGGTGTAAACAGGGAGCCGGTATATCACACCTCAACAGGTGCAGAGGATCGGCCAAATGTGTGTAAAGACATAATGAGAAATGTAATGAGCTGCTGACCAGGAGAATGGCCTGCCATATGTGACCCTACATGAAGGAAGGATGTGTTTGTATACCATTTATTTGTGTGTGTGAGTCTGTTTGGGGGTGTTTAAATAGAGAGGCCTACATTGCATTGCGTTTTCACAGCAATTTCCTTTTTCACAATGTGTGTGTGTGTGTGTGCTCTCCCTTGGTGTCGGCGTCGGTTACTAACTCGACTGTCAGGTTTTCTAGTGACTATAGATGAAAGCTCCAGATGCTCCATGAGCGCCTTAGGAAGAGTGCGTTAAATTGATGACTCACATGTCGGCCCTAAAAAAAACACACAGACTAATACATCAAGCCCATCTTGATTTTTTTCTGGCGGTACTTAGCTGTGATTTGCATGTACATCAGATATAAGCTCATATTCGATATTCATGTGAGAAGCCTACACAAATGTATACATGCATGTAGTGATGCAACACCAATGTGAAGCACAGTGAATAAACGCGGTATATAATGAGTAAAACAGCACATCTACACACATGCATACAAATATTCCTCACACAATCTAAAGTGGTGGAGCGATACATCACTGGCACACTCTAAATTAGTCAGTTTTTAATATGACATTCCGCATGGACATGATTTAATAGTTAACATTTCAGATAAGACTTATTGAGGCCTTGAGGCCCAACTTTGCCGAAATGAACTTATTTTGTGTGTGTGCATGTGTTTGGAAGGGCAACTGAGATTGAGTTTGTGTTTGTGTATCGCCGTGTTTGTGTGTGTGTGTACTGTAGTACAGCCTATAAGCCCATTAGCCCCAGGTTAAGTGATTTACAGCTTCGGCTTTAAGCCCCTCCTGCAATCTCATCCCCAACGCCCCTGTCTATCTGCTCTCTCTATCTGCCTACCTTATCTGGGAGATTACATGCACACACTCACTCACACACACACACCTGTCAGTCTGCTCTTGTAGACACACCGCCAGACACAACTTTGAAAAGATTCACGCTCACGGTGTACAAAAAGACAAATATAAGACAAGTAATGTTACTAATCACACATATACGTGTGCACGCAGCTCCTCATTAGAAGGTGTTGTGCTCCTGGAGCCAAACACAAAGGAGGTGTTTCATCTGCTCTGTATGTTTGTTCTCATTGTGGATTCCCTTTGATCGAGGCGTCCTCATCAATGCATCTAATAGCGCTATACGCTCTGTCTTTCTCTGTAATGGTGAGTGCGTGTTTCAAAGTACATACGTGTGTCTGAGAGATAGGGGAAGATGTGCAAGAGAGGAAAAAGTGCGTGCCCGTGTGCGTGATCAACCTAATAAACTTCACAGCTGCTCTCTCCCACCGCCACTTTTACGGGAGCAGCGAGCAGCCTCCAACCTCCAAGACAAAAGGAAATGTGGAAAGCTGCTCTAAGGACAGATAAAAGCAAGAGAGGAAAGTGCTAAATGATTGCTAGAGCTCCTGCATCATCCCTCCCCCACTCTCCCCTCCCTTGCCTCCCCTCCAAACCTACCTCCCTTACCTCCTCCTCTTCTTCTTCTCCTCCTCCTCCTCCTCTTCCCCGTCTGTCGGCCCCCGTTTTTTATTCTCTATTTCAAAGGGACAAAGAGAAAAAGGGAGAAACCAACAGCGGCAAAGCAGCAACTCCACTTACAAACACGCAGGCATTATAATGGGGCGGCCGCAGCGTTGCCACGACAACACACAGGGAGGGGGTATGGTGACACCGAGGCAGAAATGGGAGAAAGGAGGAGGGTAGAGTAGGTGGCAATAAAGAAAAAAGAAGCAGAGATGGAGGTTGTTATCTTGGTGCATTTACCTGTAGCTCTCGTGGCTGCTTGGCAGAAATGTCTCTTCGTCTCGTCACTGATCTGCCATGTCACTCAGCGACTCGATATGTTTATCATATTGCGCTTTATCATATGGAAAAGTGAGATAGAGCTCAAGTCCCCCCGCGTGGAAGTGCTGCTCACATCTGCATTCAGGTGCTATATAACAAAAAAAAAACCTGAGCTTTGATTCCACTACATCTGCAGTGATATTTTTAGGTTAAATAAAGTGCTGCCATGCTACTTTGTCGCAGCCCAGAGTTGAGCTGATGTTGCAGCACTTCCCAGCAAATATTTTAATGTGGCATAAAGACAGATCTGACAGGTTGCACTGATGCTGGGTGGAAAATGATGGGTTTGGGAGTTGAGATTTCGGCTGCTATTTGTGTGCGATTTCTGGCCTAAACAACACTGATACCAGTTTACAACATTTTTTAAAGCTGATTATTATGGATGACAACCAACACTTTTGGTACCAAGTCGATACCAAATTTTTGAAAACATGCAGGTACTTTTTTTCTATGGCACCAATAATACCCAATGTGGACTTTATTGGTGGTGGCAAGTTCAGGTGGAGCAACAGGTCTGCTGGAGAAGAAACGTCCCAAGTCACGTACACTGATCAGGCACAACATTCTGACCACTGACAGGTGAAGTGAATAACATTGATCATATTGGTACTATGTGCTGTTCTGATGGAAAACCTTGGATTTTGACATCCATGTTGATGAGACTTAGACACCCAAATAAACATTGCCCCACAACAACCACACTCCCTCATGCAAATGGAAATCCCAAATGTCACTGGCCTACTCCCACAGGAAAATGCACCCCATCACATGGAAAAAACCTCAAACAATCAGGAACATGTTGAGGAACATGACAATGGCCCAACATGTTGATTTGACCTCCAAACTTCCTACACCCCATTGTGATCAAGCATCAACAGGATGCAGTGGAACAAGTTTGATTGACAGAGGCCCCACTGCACAAGCCAGAGTACCCAAAGGATCCAGTGTCAACGTCCTGGTTCCAAACCCCACAGGACTCCCTGACAGGTCCTCTTGTCCATGCCCAATGGTTCAGAGCATTTTTGATCACATAAGGGGGACCAACCCAATATTAGGCAGGTGCTCATGATGTTATGCCGGATCAGTGTATGTAGGAATTCAGTGTTTGAATCGCAAGATCAGGGACAAGTTATAGGTGACCATCAGCCAGTATGTAGATGTTGTAATGGAGCATTTGGAAAAAACAAAGGAGAAACATTTTAACTTGCTGAAACAGCCTAAAGACAAACACACAAAATTTAAGGTTGTCATGTTCATATTTTGTCATATCTTGAATGTTATATTGTTATTATTTGTGAATTACAACAGCTACATCTCTTGCTTTTTGTTGTGGTTGTTTTTTTTTTTGCAGTTGGCAAACATTAGCAGTCATTTTAAGCCCTTTTCAGACAATAGAAGTGAAACACTGCTGCTTCATCAGTCTGTAAAATAATGACACTCCAGACAAAGGTTGCTGTTCCTCACGGCTTTATTCAAACGTAGCCACCACGGTGACATAGAGAGCCACGGCACGATATTTGTCATTCACGCATGATTGGACAGTACATCAAGTGATGTATTCTACATCAGAATGCACTATTAGACAAAAGACTAAATCTAAACTATAGCAGCTTATGAAACTGTCCAAATATCTAATAGGTTAATTTGTTTATGTTTTACGGAACACTGGAAATTCAGTCTATGTGTCATGATAATTTATCTCCCTACTTTAAAAACTATAAGATGAAAATATCCCAACAGCTGTGGTGGAGCTCAGGACTCAACCTGAGGATGGCTGCCGTGTAACACATGAGTAGATGTTCTGACTTGCTGTTAGATCCTGATCCTGTCTCTATGTTGGGGCTATTTTCAAATGATAAGAAGTTAATAAAGTTACCACTGTTGTTCTGCATGCACGGACGCACACGTCTCTCTCTATTTGGAGACACTCAAATGGCTCCTGGTGCCGGAGGTTTTTAATAAACTCAGAGGAAAGACTCCTACAAACATCTTCTTAACAAGCTAATCCTCAGCTCTTGTCAACTTTTTGTCAAAGTTACATTTGGTATTGGTCTCGTTAATCTGATTCGTTCCGTCTTCATTGCACTAAAGATTTATTTATATGGACTTTTCAGTTCGTAATAGACGTGGAATCGTAGAGAAAAGCGAAATATGTTTTATGGTTTTGGTTGTCTTTTATGCTCTGTGATGTTTTTAGGGTGCTCTAATGGGACATGAAGCCAACATGTCGGCTGCTGTCAGATTAATGGAAAGGGGTGCATGTCTGGAAGTAGCTGAAATTATAGCTCATGTCGAAAGCTGCGTATAGCATAAGTGGGCTACTGTCATTACTGTTTAGGCTGTCAGAAAATAACGTTCTGTGTGTTGCTGTGTGTTGGCACACTGTTGGTTTTTAATAAAGAAAAACGTTCATTTAGAAATGCTTCCATTTGATTTATGATTTTGGAATCCTGTTCGAAACTTCACGTATTTTGTCACCCCTATGTCACGTTCCAATAATTCTTAAAACGATCTTGTGCTAGTTTGTGATGATTACATTTATCTATTTTCAGTATGAGAAATGCAAACAGAGACAGCAGATGTATGTAGAGAAGTTTTAGTTTTGGTAGCATTTAATCCTAGAAATTGCATTCATATTGGATAATCCAACAGTGCATTATATACAACCAATGTTCAGCAGGCGATGTGCAGATACTGCAGGAAGAAGTAATTAAAAAATGTTGACATTGAACAGTCTTTCTGTGGCATCAGACTGTTTCCTGTGTTGCCTTTGCGGTGTGCCATGACTAACTGTCTGTCTATATTGGCCACACACACAGACACACAAAACATTTCACAAGAAAACGAGATCCCTTCTGGATATTTTGGATAAAGGTGAAAGCCAAGAGCGCGCCACGTGTTGCAACCTGTTGCCTCTCCCATTCAACGCGACTGGCGTGGTACTCTAGCTGATGATGATGTCAATCAATAGTGTAATGCGGAGTCTGTTGTTCGTGGAGAGGCTGAGTCAATGGTGTCTCTCATTCCTCCTCTTGGTGCACGGCAGCCGACAGGCGAGTCAAGAGCAGGAAAGAATCCAGCAAGACAGAGGAGGAATGTGATGCACGTAGATCATGTCTGCTCCAGTGTGTTGGATTTCAAGTGCAGTCATGCTTTTACTGTATCCGGTTATACAGCTATTAACAAGAATGATCCACATGCAAGTATCATAGAGTATGGAAACAGAGTGTAGCAGAATGTGCTTCAGTTCACTTCGATTGAAATGATTTGTCCGTAATTTCAAAGAAAGAATTACTATTGTAAAGTCTTCACATGAAAACACAGCTGTGACCGAAAGAATGAGATTGTGAATACAAGCGCCTGGTGAAGTGATTTCTCCATAGAGTTGCTCATCATTAGAGATAGGGTGAGAAGCTCGGACATCCAGAGGGAGCTTGGAGTAGAGCTCTGTTCCTCCTTTGTGTCGAAAAGAGCCAGTTGAGGTGGTTCAGGCATCTGTTTAGGATGTCTCCTGGGCACCTTCCTTTAGAGGTTTTCCAGGCATATCCAACTGGGTGGAGATCCTGGGGTAGACCCACAACTCGCTGGAGGGATTACATATCTCCTCTAGCCTGGGAACGCCTCAGGATTCCCCCAAAGGGATTGGAAAAGATTGCTGGAGAGGGGAGGAGAATCATACATCAAGATGAGACCAGACTAATCTTTTTAATTTGTGAATTGTTTTTAATTGTGTTGCAATTTGCCAATAAATGTTTGTATAAAAATCCCATCATCATATCTTTCCACAGACTAATAGCCCACACCCTCTTGTGTTTTATCCTTTAATGTGGCCTTAGTTACATTTTGCAAATAAAAAGTAAACTGAGCATTGTTGGGTTTACCCTTCACGACATCACAGGTCATGGAAGCTGGCCCAAAAGCACAGCCTCCATTCGAGCAAGCGCTTTAGCAATCGTAGTAGCTAATTCACCAGTAAAAAACCACTGACACATAAAGTACAAATAAACCATAGCTTCAGCTTGTGGCTCTACAAATCTGAGCCTTTGACACAGAAAACAGGTCACAGCAGCTCACAGCTGTATGAAAAAGGATTTAGGTTTTCTTGCCAGTTTGAAGTATAGATGTCTTCCAGAGAGTGTGTGCAGAGGTGGACAGGCCGTGCTGCGTTGTCTATTGACAGTCCGTGCATGGATCAAGTACCCCGGGCTGTGTTGACGTAGACAAACAGGAGCTGAACACGGTGTCTGAATGTCAAGTCAAGGCTGTCAGAGGGTCAGAGAAGTCAATGATGGAACCACTGGAGTCAATGAAGGAAGGAGGAAGAGGGGAAAGGAAAGATAGGATGGAGTCAGTACAGTAAGATGAATGGAAAGGAGATGGATGTAGAGAGGGGAGAGGAAGAAAGAAGGGATACACTCGGGCTCATGCTTAGGATTGGAGAAATGAGTGGGATGGGGAGTTAGAGAGTGAGACGGAGTGGAGTGCAGGAGGAGGCAGATGGAGCTGGTTAAATCCTTGTCCTGAGTATTGTACCAATTGTGGCAGAGAGGCAGACACAATAGCTGAGCGGTCTCCTGTCGCTTCCATAAACAAGATAAATTGATGAGGCTCCCCCGCCCACTAACATCCACAGTTTGTTTTTATTGCCTTCCAAGAGAACGGAATGGAAACCTATTCTGGTAAAACAAAAAGAAACCCTCCGCTAAATATTCCTTTTCCACTCTCTAAGGCTTTCTCAATAGCATCATGGATGAGTGGCAGCATTTGATGCCATTGTCTCATATGAGTAGCTTTGGCTTGTATTAGGAGGAGGCTCTTTCAGTCGGGCTCCCATGTTGCTGAGAACAAACTAAAAGGGATGTAATTCAATCAGTTAGGTTTAAAAAGCCACCTCTTTACAATATGATTTGATTATAGTTTTTTGACATTAGATAGACAAAACATGATGGAGCATAACCAGTATTGATTTTGACTACATTTTCTCGTCTTTGACAACCCCTGGGATGTTTTCTCTGAGTAGTATTTTGTTTTGATGGACAGAAACGTCTCTCACAGACATAGCAGGCTTGGAAGAACACAAAGCAAACTATTCAAAATGGGATTTTCAGTCAGTAAACAGAGGGATTACAGAATCCCAGTGCTTAGAAAATAAGCTTCAACGGAAGAAACAGGGAAGACACATTAATAACAAACCAGGTTTGACTGAACCGCTCTATCTAATACACTGATTTCAAGATGTGATAATTTTAACCCAATAAAACGGTACAAAAAAAACCATCTGAAAATAAAGTGCAACAATTTCATCCAAACATTAGCTGACCTTTCGAGGATGACATTTTTGCAGAGAGAGATCAAAAAAGAAAAAAAACGTGTTTATTAAAGTTGCTCTCTGTCTCCTGTGGTATTTATTCGGTGCTTGTCTGCTTGTTGATGCAGTGTTGTTAGCGGTGATCTATGCTGCCTTCAGCGGAGTCTGTGATTTACTGTGAGCTCTAACTCTGACACGGGCCGGGCAGGGGAGGGGGGTCACGTTAAATTGCTGTCTGACCACCATCCATCTTCCCACCCAATCAATGACGCCATTCAAGCAGATTTTGTCCAATCAAAACAGGCCTCTGCGTCACGCCAGCGTGAGAACGATGCAGAAAGCCTGGTTTGAATAGAGACGAGTTCAGACCACTTCACAAACACATTACAGCAGCATTTAGAAACATCTGGTCTACACACACACTGTCATACACCTACTGTACACATAATGAAAAACACAATGCACACAACTCGGCAACAAAATTGGACACAGCAGCCACATTTATTATACCAAAAGGCACAAACTCTTTCCTGCAGTTTGCAGTACCTACATGCATGTGCAGCAGCAGTTCAACTTTACTGTTTAGATATTGTATTCCTTCAGTTTCTGTCTTCAGTACCTTTCTAGAGCCATTTTCAGACATGTAATACAGAACACTGCTGACTTCAACTGTCTGGTAAAGTGATGTATTTTGCTATAAGTGACAGGTGTAATTTTTACTTTAATCTAATGACAATCAGCTTTGGCTTGTTAAATATATCACAGAAATGTTACTCTGTCATGACATTTTCATGCTTATTATCCGTGAAACCAGTGAAATTGCCCACAAGGTGCATGTCTCAAAGGAACTTAATTGCACAAGTTCTCAAATGTATATTCTGGTTAGCTTAAATGGTTTTTATATGTATAATATATACACCGATCAGGCATAACATTGTGACCACCAGCCTAATATGAATAGAAATGCTCTGAACCATTGGACATGGACAAGAGGACCTCTCAGGGTGCCCTATGGGGTCTGGAACCAGGACATTCGTACTGGATCCTTTGGGTACTCTGGCTTGTGCAGTGGGGCCTCTGTCAATCTAACTGTTTTAATTGTTCCACTGCATCCTGTTGATGCTTGATCACAATGGGGTGTAGGAAGTTTGGAGGTCAAATCAACATGTTGGTCCATTGTCATGTTCCTCAACATGTTTCTGATTGTTTGATGTTTTTTCCATGTGGTGGGGTGCATTTTCCTGTGGGGGTAGGCCAGTGACATTTGGGATTTCCATTTGCATGAGGGAGTGTGTTTGTTGTGGGACAATGTTTATTTGGATGTCTAAGTCTCATCAACACAGATGTCAAAATCCAAGGTTTCCCAGCAGAACATCACATAGTACCAATATGATCAATGTTATTCACTTCACCTGTCAGTGGTCAGAATGTTGTGGCTGATTGGTGTATTTTGACATCTGCTTAAATGTTTTTGCTCTATTTTTATAAATATGGGGCTCAAATGCATATGTTTACAATATTCTCAACTCTGTCTGCAGCACATGTAGCAGAGTATGCACCACCACTGAGCAGGTGGTGTTGCATAGTCGAGCTGTGCCTTCATACATCGCTGGAAAACAATAATAATAATAATAATTGCCATCATTTTCCCTTTTCAGTATTTGCCGCAAGAATCCAGTTTTAACAGGAACAGTCACTGTTTTCTTGACAAAATAATTTACTGATTAATTGAGAAAAAAGCTGACATTATTTGACAGTGGGAAAATAATCATTAGTTGAAGCACCACTTATTTTCCCTTGACTTGAGAGTGAGCGGTCTAAAAGTCTTTATGTTGACAAGCTATGTTTTTAACGAATTAATTAAGCCCTGAAGATAAATAACACCGTAAGTAATTAGTGATAACGGAGAAAAAGAAAGAATGAAGATGTGAAATGTCTTGCAAAATGTCCGGGTCAGTGTTTCCGTGAATTCCCCAACAGTAAAGAATTCTAAATGCTGACGTGCTCACAGCTGCAGTGCTAGAGAGGTGGTAAATCAGTCTTCAAAGTAACAATGCACTCTGGAAATGGTGTGAAATATATGTGATTTGTAGTTAATGGGCTAAAATGTGCAAAACTGCCACTATGGTCTCTTTAAGCTAATAACCCCGCTGAGAGGCGTCCTTGTCAATCTAAAGCCTTTAATCCATCTGTGTGCTCTGACTGGCTCTTATATTATTCATGGAAAAGTTCCCCTGTTCTTTTAAGGTAATTTATTTTCATCATTCACTGTGTTTCGGCCGGGGTTTGTTTCAGCGGCCTCTGTGGAAAGCAGAAACAGATTATGTTTTCGGATGTCTCTATTGTGTTGTAGATACAGTATAAAACACAATATCTTTACACGTACGAGTGTATTGAACCAAATCCTAAAAAAGAGTAAATAGCAAGCTGAAGAAAAATACCCTTTCCATCCAACATCTAGGAACATGAGTCGAGTATTTTGAAGCCGTGAAATTTGGCTATTTGTCAACATAGCTAATAACAAAACAAGGAGTTTCTCAAATGGTGCTTTCCCCATCACTCCACAATGACTTTAAGCATTTGCCAAGTCACACTCAGGCTTGTTGCCCAGTGTCCTTGCTTTCAGAAAGTAATCCTTCCCTTCAAAGTCAAGCGTTTACCAGAGAAGCACATGGTCAGAATTGCAAATAAATCATCAAGTTGGGCCCAGACGTCCCACCAGGAGGAAGCCACACACACATCTATTGGTAAATGATTGGTGTGTGTCTAAGCCTGGTTCCTATAGAGGAGGTAAGCGGGCCCACTGATGAATGAGAGTCTGCGGTTTAATGAAGTGTGTTTATTACTGGGTGATCAGTGGTTAACGGACAGATCTCCCCTGGCAATATACTAAGAGCACATTACCACAGACAAACAGAGAGGGGGAGGGAGGCAGATGGAAAGAAAAAAATGTGCTGACAGAAAAATAAGGGAATCCAATAGAAAGTGAAAAGTGAAGGTAGAAGGAGAAAGCTTTTTAATTATCTTGTTTAGCCAATATACAGACACACACACAGACACTAAGGAGATCAGTGGGTATATACAGTCCATCGTAAATATGTCTATAAAGAGATGTCTCTCTGAAACACAGAATTAATATTGCAGGTTTTCATATCGCTCCAAGGATCTGAGGTATCACCATACTCGCAACACAATATATCCCCGCTTGCCAGACGCTACACGCAGGCAAATACACACATAAACACACTCTGTCAGCTCGTCACTTTCAGTTTTCATTGTTGGTTTATGTAGAGGCAGTTCGAGGAGTTCCTACCAAGGTCATCTTAATAGAGTTTTCCTTTCCTCACACACAGCCGCTCACACAAACCACATACAAGTCCCAATGCCATAAATCACATTCGCACACGCACACACACACATCCGTCACTCTGAGAGCGTCAGAATGACAAATAATACCTCCAACAATAGGTCCTATTCATCAATACGGCCATATGTTTTCCAACGGTGAAAAATGTCGAAATAATGGACCAAAATGTATTCAAAACAAATACGCAGGAGAAATGTTTGAAAAACTTCATCACTGGCTAAATTGAAACTGACTATTTCTGGCAGCGGCGAGCCATAAACTTTGAATTTCATCGTATCTTTGTTCTCTGTTTTGTACGCTCATCTAAAGCAGATCTGTGTTGAGTTAAAGTGTAATGTGTAAGATGCAGACAGCTGCCTCGCTTAATTAAAATCTGTGCTTTCTGTTTTAGAGAGAATATTCCTCTCAGTAATAACTACATTGTTGGGTTTTAATAAACCAAAATTATTCTTAAGGATGCAGGCGCAAAAATTACTAACTGGAAATAGAGCTGCAGCAATTAATTGGTTAGTTGTCCACTGTTAAATTAACTGTTTTTATAATCAGTAATTCTTTGAGGGAAAGAAGTCACAATTCTCTGATTTCAGCTTCTTAACTGTGAATATGTTCTGGTTTCTTTACTCCTCTTTGACAGTTGTAGACAAAACAAGACTTTTGAGGATGTCATCTTGGGCTTTGGGAAACATTGATCAACAGTTTTCACTATTTTCTGACTTTTCATAGACAAAGCAACAATTGTTATGTTTGTGGGGTATCACGTAATAAATACTATCCGGTGCAACATAAAGTAGATTTATGAGACGTGCAAACTCTATCCTCACCTCAGTGACACTCACGTCGCTGGGTGAACACCATATAATAATTGTCAGCTGCAATACATTGTTAGCACCTCAGTACAGTACAGGTCAGGTCAAGTCAATTTTATTTTTGTCCTACAACAGTGACGGCGACAGGATTTCTCTTCCAGGATGGCCAGCCACAGAATAGATCATCTAAATTACAATATAAAGAAAGAGAATGATGGTATCAGGTGCAAACATAAAGCCACTATTTTAGAATCTAATGCAATCCAATGCAACTGCTGTGCCCTTTGACACTGTCACAGAGGTGTTATATAAAGTGTATGTGTTAACACTTAGGTTGAATAGTTATAGAAGCACCTCTTCATATACATACAGTATGATATAATTGGATTGTGACAGTGTTGACAACTTTGTAATGTACAGCACACTAGATAATGACACTACTGAGTGTATATCTATTAAAACATGTGCAACTTCCAGCTGCAGCCCAGCATCTCCGAGACAATATAGTGTTGTGATTGTACACTACATGCACATCACAACGGTAGTATTCACCATTAGTATCAGGAATTACAGAATGACGGTGTTTTAATAGAAGCCATATTTCCAGTGAGTGTGTGTTCTGCTTCCACTCTCCGCAGGCGGAGTGGGCGTACCAGCCGCTTCTTTTCTCTCTTACGAGCACGCTGCAGCTTGCACTGTGACGAGGAGGTGACGAGGCGAAGAGGAGCGGCAACGGGCTCGCTGTAAAATATGGCATTATTTGGCTTACGGCCGACAGTCAGGGTGAGCCCGCAGACACCACAAAGCCTGTCAGAAAAGATGTTTTACCTACACAGACCGAAGAGGCCAACTCAGGCAAAGCGTCTCGCCAACAGACGTGCCGACTTGTTCAAAGAATTTAAATAGCGACTGGTTAGCCAATGTGGTGAATCGCATAATTACATAATTCCCTGATATACACACCAATCAGGCATAACATTATGAGCACCTGCCTAATATTGTGTTGGTCCCCTTATGTGATCAAAAATGCTCTGATCGACTGGGCATGGACAAGAGGACCTCTCAGGGTGTCCTATGGGGTCTGGAATCAGGACGTTGGCACTGGATCCTTTGGGTACTCTGGCTTGTGCAGTGGGGCCTCTGTCAATCAAACTTGTCCCACTGCATCCTGTTGATGCTTGATCACAATGGGGTGTAGGAAGTTTGGAGGTCAAATCAACATGTTGGGCCATTGTCATGTTCCTCAACATGTTCCTGATTGTTTGATGTTTTTTCCATGTGGTGGGGTGCATTTTCCTGCAGGGGTAGGCCAGTGACATTTGGGATTTCCATTTGCATGAGGGAGTGTGCTTGTTGTGGGACAATGTTTATTTGGGTGTCTAAGTCTCATCATCATGGATGTTAAAATCCAAGGTTTTCCATCAGAACAGCACATAGTACCAATATGATCACTGTTATTCACTTCACCTGTCAGTGGTCAGAATGTTGTGACTGATCTATGTAGGTCAAGCAAGTGTGATTCATTTTGTGACATGGGAACTTTTTTCACCATTAGAGTTTAATGAGGCAGTTTTGGGCAACAATCACTGTTTAAAATAATGTGGCAAACACCTCTATATGCCAACACAGCCTTGACATTGGTTGCGTTAACTTACAAACTACTAAAAATCTAGTGTTCACAAGTAGTTAAGTCAACAATGCCAGTTATAGATGATTCCTGCAGACAGTAGGTAATTAAAACATGCACTAAAGGATTGCTGCACTTACCCCTGCAAGGATTTATCCTTTCAAAAGCAGCAGCCTTTTCTATGTCCCTCCTGTTGTTTTATAGCTTCTTTTCACATCCACTCCGGCCTTGCATTGACATTGCCAAAATGTTTTCCTTTTTAAACAATAAACTTTAAGTTTGAGGATCTGTCATCTATTGCTGCATACTTTTCCTCATGTTTTAGCTTTTATTGTTTCAGAATTGATATATTTAGGCAGGTATTGTTGACTGTAGTCAGTCAGACTTGGTCAGAATCATTTAAAACTGTCAATATTCAGTGATTTCATTTTACCGTTATACAGTCTTTTATTGAAATGTGAGCTCAAAGTGTCAGCGTGGATGACTTGATCTGTACCCAGGGACGTGCAGGTGAATGTGCCGTCCAATCATATGACCTCCTATTACAATCTATTTGAATATCCATAGTTGGAAATGTATGAGGCCAAATAAGGGTTAGATTGGGGCTCTGATGAGGTCCATCAGCCCTGTTAACAATCTGCATTCAGGCACAATGCTGACTGATTACTAATCAGAGACGCTAAGAAACAGCCAGCTGCTCAGCCTATCACGACTTTCTGCAGACACACACACACACACACACAAAAGTAGAGCAGAATACACACAGCGTGTCAAAAATGTGATTGCATCTAGGTAAGGAATCAAGTATAATGCACATAATGTATGCGTTTGTGCACACACAAAAGACAGTCTCACACCCTCTTTCGCACTTTTTCTCTGTGTGTTTCTCACAAACACTCACTCAGACACACACACACACACACACACACACACACACACTCTGACGCAGACCTCTAGCAGGCTTCAATCAGCAGCAGTGCCATGCAGAGATGAGAGGACCACACCTTGTTCTGAAAACAACTGAAATCAGTTTAAGGACACGTATTACCACAGTGCTCCTTGTCTGCCTCCCCTCCTCCTCACCCTCTCTCCCCCCAGCCTCGCTTTCTCTCTCTGTCTCTCTCTCCTGCTCCCTCTATCTCCTGCTTTTTATTTTTCATCGTGTACCACCTGAGCTCTTCAAGGTTGCCGCCACAATTTGGGTCATTCAGCTCGGCCCCATTTCAGCCACCCCACACAGACACACACTTGCACACATGCAATCACACACCTCCCCCTCTGTGTATTACCTGACACTGCCAGGTGGGAGAGACTCCATTACCGAGTTGAACTCTGACCCGGCTTCGACTGCCTGGCCAGAGAAGAGAGATGTGTGGTTTGCGTTTGTGTGTGCGGGAAAGAGTCGGAGGGGAAAAGAGAAAGAGGCGAGCAGCTGAAATGAGGCCAGCCTAAATGTTTGTGCGTCAATGAGCGTACACATTTGTTTGTGTGTGTTTAGGCATGCGTGTGTGTGTGCAGGGGTGGAGGTGGGGTTGGAGGGCTTTGCGTGTCTCAAATGACACCTCTGGCCATTATTAAGTCCACTTTATTCTCCAGCCTCTGGCACATTTTCCTCTCTCCATATGTTCATATTTTTCTCCTGAACCCAGGTCCCTAACAATGCTCTCAGAGTTTGCACACACACCGGCATCTTATTAACATTCAAGAAATCCAAGTTGAGTCGAACTTTGGGAGTTGGCTCACGTAAACATCAAATCCCTCTCCCAATAACCTGGAAAAGCCTTTATTTTGAATAAGAAAAAAGAGCACAATACATCGTGGTGAATGTTGATATTTGCATGGAAACTGGCACAGAGTTTTACCCCATCCTGTTATTTTTTTTATGATAATTGCTGTATCAAGTTAGAATTATCTGTAATTTGCCAATTAAGGCACACAGCAGAGGTGTAATTAAAGTGTCAGTTCAACCAAATTAAAAAAACAAAACATATTTTCTCACTTACTTCTGGTGGTTTATAGCCATGTAAATACTTTCGGTTTTATTCGTCCAGATTTTCAGACCCACCTCTCTGTGACTTCTCTCTTCATGCCAGAACAATGTAAGTGAATGAGTTGATGTTTACGGTCCTCACAGCATTGAAAAATTACATTCAAAACAATGCTTCATAACTCAGCGTTGCTCCAGTTTCTCTCTCACCATGGGCGCTTTCCTTAAAAAAACTGCCAAAGAAAACTGTTGATAGTTTAGTACAAACAAAATTCCATTCACTTCCATTGTGTTGCAATGGAGGCAATAATCTCTACCACAAATCAGCCTTGAAGTAATGACCTTTAAAAAACAGTGCTAGCAGTGGGGGAGAGTAACTAAGTGCATTTACTAAAATACTGGGCTTCTGAGTTTTACTGGGTTTTGAGGTACGCTATACTTTAGACAGCTTATGCCTTTAGTTATTTTTAAAGTGAGGATTTCACACAGCTGGTAATGTAACAAACTTTATAACTACTCTTGAAAGCTTTTACCAAAGAGCAGTGTGTTGTCAGGTCAACATTTGAGATGAGTTGATCAAACCTCCACCAAATAGTGATTTTTTTCTCTCAGCTCCTGACATGGTTTCAGATTAATTAGTGTTAAAATGACCCAATATCTCAACCAAAAATCAAAGATCAGAGGAAAGGTCCAAAGCTGCAAACAGAGTTATGAGTCAGAACTTTGTTTTTTCTTCTTCTTTCCTTTTCTCATTAATCATTAATGACACCTCAGATTTTTCTGCTGTCCTTGTATATAAAACTGGTTAAAAGTAGTTTAAACCTGCAGCAGCTGCAACAGTAACATGCTGCGGACATACTGGTATACTGTATCATGTATAGACATAGATCAGTCAGAGGGACCGAGTCAGAACTTTTACTTAATACTTATGAACTGGTTTTGACTTTAAGAATGACTCTTCACACAGGACTTTCTCCACGTACCTATTTAGACTTAGACTTAGACAGACTTTATTCATCCACAAGGGAAATTTTGTTGTCACAGTAGCTTAGGACAGAGATAATGGCTTATATGTAACTCGACACTGTTGCTTCCTCTAGATTTTGCAGATGGCGGCTCAAGCACACCAGCTCACCTAAAATTCTGCTCAAACAATGTAAAACTACACTGCACTGCCCAATGACAACTTGAAATATCGCAGTAATTCCGCTGGAATTCCACTGGAAACCAATTCTGAAGAATGTTACGCCCAGCCTAGGGGTTACTGCCACGTAACATGAAGTGCCGTCCTTCACAGGAACCAAGCAGCCAGACAACGTTTTAGAACAAAAAAATGGTCGATTTATTCCCAGTAAATAAAAATTTGTTAAACAAAGGACGACTGATTCCAAAACAAAGTCAGCGGTAATGTCTAAGTTGACAAACTAAAAGAGTGAGTTAAGGCCAAAACAACAAACAAAACCCCAACCTAAACTTCCCATCAAACTTACCTAACAAAAGCAAAACTGAGAAACCAAAAACAGGACCTTGCCTACGTAACTAAACTTAAACAGGAGAAAAATGATTACACAAAAGTGGCCGCTCACTCCTACCAACAATGTCTACACACAGATTTCTACAGCGCACAGGCTGTACTCGAAGTGCCGGTTGGTTCGCTTGTGAAAGATGGCAAACGCTGCATTTGCCACCGCCGGCCACGTCTTGCTTCCGCCTTTTGAGAGATTCCGCCAATCCCGCGCTGCCTCGTCACCCCCGGCAGCCAATCCCCGACGTGCAACCTGTTCCTCGGGAAAAATACGGCACATACATATACACAGAAATAATCCTGGACACAACTGCAGTCGTGACAAGAAGAAGAATCCTAGATCAAGCCCCACCCAGCACGTTGATAGAGTTCCGGTTTGTTACATATGAGATCCTGGCTGTCTGAATATGTGTTTTTCAGACTGTCATCCGTGTCAAGGTGGTTTATTTTGCTCATGATGTGTATTCCACTATGTGAAAAAACACACCATATAGACATGCTAGGTATGAAACCTGATTTTTCACCAGCGAAGGTCTATAAGTACAGTATCTGAATACTTCTTCCACCGCTGGGTATTATGAACAAGTATCTTTTGTTGATTCAACCGATACTCGCTTAAGGCCTCAGTAAGTAGGATGGAAGAAATGTAGGAGTAGCTGGTCTGGGATCAACAAGAAAAACTGGGAGGTAGGCACAAGTGGTGACAAATGCCATGACTGAAAAGAACACAGGGAAAGAATGTCTCCTACGTAACTCAAGTTTGAAGAACAGAAACCCAAAGGAAAAGCTGCTGCCTACACTGTGTAACTGACAGGTAGGAAATATAATGCCAAAACAACAAACCGCTGTATATCTCAGAGTCAAAGATGCAGAAAATGTTGAAAAAACAGCAAAGATATAATGTCTCCACAATCTAATCAGAACGGGAGCTACGAGCCAAATTGTTGTTCCTTCCTATGTAACGCCGCACTCCTCAGCTCTGTTTACAACAAAATCCCCCTAAGCAGCGCACCATGATATGGGAAAAAGAAGAAGAGGAGAGAAGGGGAATTTTGGCTAATGTGTAGTGAAGAGTGTGGGAGAGTTTCTGCTCCTCTTTCATCCTGGCTTTTGCACTGAAGCTTCAGGCGTCTCCTGGTGTGAGCTCTCCATCGAGGCAGAGCAACAGCCCCCTTCTGTTTTCTAAATGTGGCCTCCTGCCTCTCTCTACGCCATGCCAGGGCTGCTGTGATGGGCGGAAAGAGGGAGAAGGGTTTCCTCTCTGTGTGTGTGCAAGGGTTTGCATGTATGTGTAGGCGTGTCTGCAAGGAGAAGAGGGGAGAAAAAGATATATGTGGTGCATATGGGTGAATTTTTATTATGCATTCTGCTTCTCTGGGTGTATGTGCATTTGTGTGTGTGTGTGTGTGTGTGTTTGAAGTTGGGGGAGGTGACTGTGTGACAGAGCGCATTTGACAGAGGCAGGCAAAATGGTAGTCAGATCAGTCGCCGTGGTAATTGGGCGCTCTTGACGTTGTCATTTGCAGCGCCTGGAGATGCCATTACAGCGTGTGTGTTTGTCATTGTGAGTTACTGTGTGTGTGTGTGTGTATACGTGCAGCATCTGTGTATGTGTACTATATGTTTAAACTGCTGCTTCATATTAGGCAGCCCTCGGTAGCTTAAATATATGGTTCCTGTAAATAGCTCCTGTCTTGTCATGGCTGTGTAAGTGCACACACGCATGTTTATGCAGACCTGTTCAGCAGTTAATAAGACAAATCCAATGCTTGAATATTTAATGATGACATGTGGCCCATATGGAGCATCAACTACACCGCCCCCACACACATAAACATAGACGTGCCCTAATTGTCACAGAAAGCCATTACACACAGCCGATGTCAAATCTGTCATGACTTCAGCACCTCAGGGAGACGTTTTTCTTCTTTCAACATGTGTGTTTTCATACTTCTATTTTTTTAAAGTTGCAAAGCCAAACTAACTGTTTTCCATTGGTTTCACTGGTGTGCCAAACTTTTTTTTATTTAAGGGCAAAAGTTTGCAATAATAAGTGCTTCTGTGCTGTTCACAACAATTAAAAAGTCTATTAAACAAGCGGCAACAAATACGTTAAAAAACAGTGGAATAAAGTTGAAAATAACAGCAAATGTTTTTTTGCACATTTAAATACAGTTAAACTGTAATTTTATGTCCATACATCTTAAAAGAAATTACTATTTGTAAAAATGTAATTTTTTAATGTATACATGTATTTCACGTTTGGCCTGTTATTTGTTTCTTTTGTTTTTTACACTCAGCATGCGCTTAAAATTTACTTAAAATGTTTTAATCCTTTATATACATCTTTTTTTTCCAAATGACAGCAGATATCTGTAAAGTAACAATAATTTTGCTGATTTCTATACATTAAAAATGCAGTTATATGGTTGAATATTGTGAATGAACAAATTTATTAAAAATCCTGATTTGTTTTTGCCCTGCAGTGAACATGCATATAGTTTTTGACTTGTCAAACATTGTGAAGGAACACATTACCATTTATTAAAACTCAGATTTTTGATATGGACATACAGTTTTGGCCTGTTTTCTAAGGCTAAATAGGTAAACTTATATTTTTTGTATGGTTTTACTAGTTATTATCTGTAATTGAACCAAACAGGAAGAATCTGTAAAATAACACACGCAAAAAATCACATTAAAATCTGTTTAAATGCACTCTTCTTTTTTTTCTTTACAGTGTGCATTGTGTTGCTATGAAGAGGATGCCGTGACACACCATGATCTGGTGGAGGTGAGCTCTGTTTATTCTGACAGTAACAAATGATAAAGTGTAGCTGCCTGTTCAGGCTCCTCTCTCACAGGAGAATAGTACAATAGAGCTGAGAATGTGCTCTGACAATGGATCTGCAGCTAGTAGCAGGGACTAGTGGTGGGCTTATCACTGACTGGTCAACAGTGCATTCATAATTACAGAAGGTTACAGACCTCCCTCTCCCAAATGAAACCATCTGCTGACCTTTCGCCTAACCAGAAGTGACCTGATGCCCCACGTCTTTGCTCAGACGCGGGGCATCAACAGTGTTTACAGCTGGCATATCAAATGAGATATGATAATACTCTGTTACTGCAGGAAACAGACAAAGTGCTACAAGTAAACACCATTATCAGAATGGAATAACAGAAATAAAGTGCATGAAGGGCATTAAAACATAAAAAATACACACTTTGTAATTGTCTCTAATAAGGCAAGTAGGAAAACAAATACTCTGCTAAACAAGCATGAACAAATGTCACTAATATGTGCAGCATTTATCTTGTACTCAAAATATTATGAAGCTAAAATAGAACACCAAACCAAAGTTACTCAATTTTACATGCCAGCCACAAATTAGAAACACTCGTGAGTCTAAGCACTGCTACCAACTTTCACACTTAGCTGCACCAGCAGAGGATTTAAGTCACACCCCACAGCATGGTATTAATCAGCCTTGCTCACTGATGAACAGTCATCTTTGAATACTCTAGTTTTGCATTGACGCTGACTGGACAGCGACTTGAGATTTATTATTTGCAAATTAAAAGATATCTGAAAATAGGTTAAGTGTGTTACCGGTCTTTTCCTAAAAGTTGTCTCAGGGTTTTCCTGTGGGGTCTGGGACCAGGACCTTGGCACTGGATCCTTTGGGTACTCTGACTTGTGCAGTGGGGCTTCTGTCCATCAAACTTGTTCCACTGCATCCTGTTGATGCTTGATCACAATGGGGTGTAGGAAGTTTGGAGGTTTTTCCATGTGGTGGGGTGCATTTTCCTGCAGGGATAGGACAGTGACATTTGGGATTTCCATTTGCATGAGGGAGTGTGCTTGTTGTGGGAAAATGTTTATTTGGGTGTCTAAGTCTCATCAACAACGATGTTAAAATCCAAGGTTTTCCATCAGAACAGCACATAGTACTAATATGATCAATGTTATTCACCCGTCAGTGGTCAGAATGTTGTGGCTGATCGGTGTACTTGCACTTGTTCGTCTCTGCAGATTTTACCTTAATTTCTAAAAGCTAGGTGACTGTGCACAGAGAAGCCTCTAGTCTCCCAACTTAGTCACTGCAACTCATGCAAATCAGACACTTGTGAGACGTAAAACGACTTTAAAAGATTTAGATAAAGCATTTTAATGTCAGATTTACTGTGGTAAGATGAAACCATTTGTCTTTGAGTTGAGTTTCTCCACGCGAAACACGTTGCAGTCGATCATGTTGATGAAATTTTGTTAAGCCAATTATGATTGTTATTAATATTCGTTTAATTTTGCCTGCCTCGGTACCATTAGCCATTGTGATTGAATGTAGTGCTTTTTCTTCTTCCACCGGCTCAGTCGGTATCTCCCTGCCTGCACCTGCACTCTCAACATCAGGAGTGTCTGACTCAAGACCTCTACCTTTTCGACAGCCTCCCCCGCTCCATTCTCATTTTTTAAAATTAAGCGATCAGCCATAGACCGCTTCATCTTTGGAACACAGCGGCAGCTAAATGGATTGTTTCACACCTCGCGTAATGATCATCATGCGCTCGCACCAATGTGGCTATGTGAAAGTCGCTCGTTTTATTATCTAACCAAAGCGATGTTCCTTCTCAAAACTTGACTATGTGCAATTCTGAGTACAAAAAATAGCTGCATATTAGTTGTTTTTGTTTGACTTGCATCTCTTATCTGAATGAGAGTCACATTTATCACAATCATATTACAGCTTTAACCCACTTGGTGACTTTTCCCTGCACTCCTCCTTCCTCGACTCGGTGCCTTGTCACTGCTCTGTCTGCTTGTCACCTATATGCGGAATCAACCTATATACTCAGTAACATTTGCATATGTACCCTCAGACACTCCGATACAAACACAGATACTCTACACTTTCTCATTCCCCCACCTTCCCCTCTCTCTCTCTCCTCCCTTCCTCTATCTGTGTGTTTCATAATGTGTGTGTTGAGTTGACATTTTACCGTTCTCTCAGTGTCGGCCGCCATCTCTCGCTCTGCACCCCTCAGTAATTTCCCCACTGACTGTCTGCTATCTGCCTGTCTGTGCCTTCCCCTGCTCTCTCCCTCTATCTCTGCTCTCCTATATGAGATGGTATGCCTGACTCGCCTCCATTTTGTTGCCATGACCTCAATATAGTTTGCCCAGTGCCCATATTTCTGCCGTCTGTGTGCCTTCCTGTTTATACAGTAAGTCTGTCACTCGGGCCGGCTGTCTCCGTTTGGCATTTCTCTCTGTCTGTATTGATAATGAGTGCCGATCAATTGATTCATTTGCTGACCTTTACAGACACAGACTGTTAGTCTGGCGTCGCTAGATTGAAAGCAATCAATAGTTCTCCATTAATGATTGAATAATTTTTTTTTAAAAAGCACAGAGCAGGGTTCAATTGCCGTCTTTAATGGTCAGTAACAAAGCATCCATTTGCTGATCATTTATATATCCATGTTAAAATCCAATCATTATTCATAGTTTCTCTTAGAACTGTACCAGACTGGAAATTCCATTGAAGCAGCATTAGGCATGGTCCACTGAAAACCTACCGCTCTAAATCCACTGATACCGAGAATGATAATCACAATAATAATTAATTCATATGCACTCGGAGAATATCTTCTTATAATGTTATGTTACAGCTCCATTGAAATGAAGAGGGCTTTTTTACAAAATCTTCTCTCCAGAGGTTAATTCCTATTTTTTCCCCCCTCAGAAGTGTCATCAAACCTGTGTTGGCAGTTTCTCTCTGAACAGGCTAAAATTGCTTCACCTGACCTGGAACCCATGATCAACTTCAATTTCCTGTTCTATAGCTTCCTTTTAAGACTGATGCTTAGTCGGAATTTAACCAGCTCTCAAAAAAGATACAAAAAGAAACTCTGTAGAGCTGGATAGTGATGACAACTTGATGACTGTATGGCTGTAGCATAAACACTAATCCACTGCTATATTAAAACCACTGCAAGGTAAAGTGAATAGCATTAATTATCTAGTTACAATGGAACCTGTCAAGCGGTTAAATATAGTAGGCAGCAAATTAACAGGCAGCTCTTGAAAGCAAAAAAAAACTTTCAGCACTGCCATCTGAGTGACTTTGACAAGGGACAAATTGTGATTGCTGGATGACTGGGTCAGAGCAAAACATTAGATTTGCAGTGTGTTCCCGGTATACAGTAGTTAGTGTCAACTAACAGTGGTTCAAGGACGGACAACCAGTGAACTGGCAAGTTGGTGGAGCCAGTGTGACTCTCTGGAAAAGGTTGCATCTTGTATTATTGTGGATGTGACTTTGACACATACGACCTACCTAAACATTGCAGACCATGAACACTCCTTCAAGGCAGTGTTATTCCCTTCAGCAGCGTAATGTTCCCTGTCACACTACAAAAGTTGTTCAGGAATAGCTTGAAGAACCCAACAAAGAGTTCAAGGTGCTGACTCAGCCTCCAAGATCAATCAATCAAGCATCTGTGCTATGTGCTAGAAAATTAAATTCCATCCATGGTGGCTTCACCCCGCAACTTTTGCTAATGTCCTGGTTTCCAATACCAGAAAACACCTTCAGAGATACACCGACCAGTCACAACATTATGACCACTGACAGGTGAAGTGAATAACATTGATCATATTGGTAAAACCATTGGAAAACCTTGGATTTTAACTTCCATGTTGATGAGACTTAGACACCCAAATAAACATTGTCCCACAACAAGCACACTCCCTTGTGCTAATGGAGATCCCAAATGTCACTGACCTACCCCTGCAGGAAAACGCACCCCACCACATGGAAAAAAACATCAATCAGGAACATGTTGAGGAACATGACAATGGCCCAACATGTTGATTTGACCTCCAAACTTCCTACACCCCATTGTGATCAAGCACCAACAGGAAGCAGTGGAACAAGTGTGATTGACAGAGGCCCCACTGCACAAGTCAGAGTACCCAAAGGATCCAGTGCCAACATCCTGGTTCCAGACCCCATAGGACTCCCTGAGAGGTCTTCTTGTCCATGTCCAATGGTTCAGAGCATGTTTGAGCACATAAGGGGACCAATACAATAGTAGGCAGGTGGTCATAGTGTTATGCCTGATCGATGTATGTGGACTCAATCCCTCAACAGGTTTTTTTTTCTGCAGAAATGTTTTTAAAGGGCTGTTGCACTTGATATTGTACAGTATTGAAGTTAATTATAAATATCTGAAGTCTTTTTATTCTTTTTGTGGCTTATCTTGTGCAATTTACCTGGATGATGTGGGCATTTTCAAGGAGTAGACAAGAGCAAAGTGGAAATACAGTGGTTACATTGCTCCTGTGTGGTTCTTCCATTGATCTTGAGAAGTAAATTATATAAACATTAAAAAACTAAAGAAGAAAGAGCTCTAGTTGAAGACACAAGTCAGATTTCTGACAACAAAGGAATTACCTCTAACAGCATCCCTACGTTGTACTTCAAACTGTTCAGTCAGAGGGCTTGAACTGGGTTTGTAGAACCTGTTAGGATATTGAATTAGATGTTTGGCTGTCAAAATACACCAGACTTGTCAATGTTGTCCTCATCAATACAATCAATTATTCAGAAATCCAGTCAATCTAGCAGGATCAAGATGTGGCACAAAGGACCGACTCGTATGTCAACAAACCTATTATCATTGTGACCTTAGCAGACAAGTTGTTCTGATGTTCCTGTTACTCAGTATCTTTATTAGTTTGGTATCAGCTCCTTTTGCAGGAGCCCCTGGTATCTGTAACGGTCAAGTTTCCATCTTTTTTTTTGTCTAGTTTCAATCTAGTGTGGTGTATTTGCTCCTCTGCCTGTTTGTCTCCGTCTGTTTGCATTCCGCCGTTCTTACTCTCTGTTTATTGACCTTTGCTTTCTGTCTGTCTGCTCATCTGTCTTCCACGCTGTCCTCTTACTTCTCCCCCTGTCTGTCCGACTCCAATTTACTTTTCTATATCTGTACCATCCAATCACACACCTTCGCCTTCACACATGCCTTCCTTAAACCTACACCTATACTCTGCTGGGGATGAAGCAAAACACAGGTCTCCTTCTATGAGTCAATCGTGTGTGGATGCGCCTGTGCCAGAATGTGTTTGTTTATGTGCTGTTGTGTATCCGTTGTTAATTAACCCCCTTCACCCAACTCAACCCCCCAAGGAGTGGCTGTGTGTTGAGCTCGCTCCCTGAGCCCCAGCCTGCTAATCCACACCTGAGTCTTCTGCACAGACACTCACACGCAATCATACACAATCAAACACACACAAATCACGTAGTGAGTGGTTTAAGGTGCGAAAGATATGTAACTCGTATAAATCTGTCCTTGTGTGAGAACACAAAAGCATATCAGCACTGCAACACCTGTGCAACAGTGATTGTTGTGTGTATCTGTGTGTGATATCACACAGTCTGAGACGGACCACATTATACACACCTGGGAGGATTTCAGACTCATACATTTATGCCACATTGCTACACACCCAGTTGCATAAAACAGACATAGACACACCACAACTATGCCGACGCACAAACACACACATAGTCGTAGCCAGGCACACCTCTCCAGGGCCTGAGTGCTAGTTGTCTGGCTGTCACTGTGGCATGTTGTGCCAGAGAAAGAGGAAAGCGAAGCTGAAGCGTGCTGTTACGCAACCCACAAAGGACGACAACTGTGTCTCTTGATGACACACACACAACACACACACACACACAAACCCACAAACTCACCAAGGGCTGGGTCTGGATTACAGCTCTCTGCCTCTTTGTGTGGATACCAGACACGGGTGCCATGCTGCCAATGCAAATGCCAACCCAGATGCCAACCAGTGTGTGTGCATGTGTGTGTTTGTGTGTGTATAAGTGTGTTGTGGGCAGGAGAAGAGTGACAGCTACAATGCACACACAAGTGGCGTGTATTTGATTGGTGAGCAAACAAGTAGACTGGCATGCATACATACAGGCCGGCTGCAGCGCATGCACAGACACACACAGCTTGGCACACGTATGCACACTTGCACAAATAATCACGCAAACATTAATGAGCGCACGCACACACAAGTACACACACTCCATTGTGACTTTGTAGGAGCAGGAGCTAATTGTCTCTCTGGTGCTTTTTGTTTTGCCATTATGTGCTTTCTCCCCTCTAGTCCCCTGTTTAAATGGAGATACTGTTCAACACTTTGTGTGTGTGTGTGCGCGAGTGTGTGCATGTGCGCTTGTGTAAGTGTGTGTGTGCGTGAGTGCAAGCATGTATGCCATTTCAATCTCCTCACTTGGACACCCACAAAAACGCTTGTCCTGAAAGAGTCCTGCTGTTGATGTGATTGTTTTATGGCTGTTTCCATATTTGGGCAGATTCAATATTCTATTCTACTGTCTCGCTTGCCAACAGCTCTGACCACGCTATTTGCCTTTCCCTGTCATTCAGGAATGCTTGGGCTCATTCAAACCTAAACACAGCTTGTGTTTATACCACCAGCCTCGTGAAACATTGGGCCAGTTAATACACTTGAGAATTATCCTAAAACAAATAACTTTCAATCGTCAAGGTCAGGGGACTATGAAAATATGTGATCCCTGCGCTACTCGGTCCTCTCTGTGGCGATGTTGAACGTTATGAGCTCGGCTGCCAGTGGAGCATTTTATAGAGCCCATATTAGGGTTGGATGGTGATCAGGATGTTATTGAATGTGTGTCTGGCCTGCTAAATCCGTTGACTGGATGACAGAGCCAACACCGTCAGAGAGGGGCTAAACACTGCTCAAAAGTAGATTTTGCTGAGCCATAGCTCTCTCTCCAGTCAATTTCATTTCATTTCATCGCAGCGCAGTGCCAGCACAAGCAAAAAAGTCATTGTCAAGTGGGAATAAAGGAGTGTATTTTTGCGGCCGGTGACAGTCCAGGGAGGTGTCCAAAACCGCCTGCTTTATGAGCTTAGTCTCGGGGAAGTTATCCGCCGTTGAACCTGCACTGACCAGGCACAGGTGGCCGGAATGTAATGAAGAGGCCGTGAATGTGGCAGCTTGAAAATGCAGGAAGAGGGAGATTACGCAGCTTTGAAATCATAAAACAAATCGGAAAAATGACAGAAGATGAATTTCTTTTTAACCTGCTTCCCTTTACATGCTTTGATATTTCTTTCTAAACAAGCAGCGCGCAGGATGAAGTGTATTAGGAAGCACTTAGCAGTAATGGCTGAGCTGCTCTAAAGCTGGTCTTTAACATAGTTACAGAATATTGGACAATACATAACAGAGCAAGACTGCTGCTGTACAAGCAGCTGTGACCGTGTTACACTAAAATTGGTTCAAACTGGCAGCAGCTTGTCCTCTACGACAGCGGGTGCGCTGCCATATGAGGTTTTTCTGTCGCCGTAGTGACGTGAGAAACAAACACACACTTGTTTGTTTGTGTAGTTCAAATACCTGTTATTATGAGGACATGTTTTCCTCCTCATACCAAATGCATGTATTTTTGGTTGTAATGACCTCCTCCATCCACCTATGGAAGTACTGTCAGCCCTATAGCATGACCCCATCATTTCACATGCGTGTGGCCATGACTCTGACACGTGGGTTAACATAATAACTGCTATGATAATGAAGCAGCAATTTCCCCTAGACCCCATGCTGCTCTCAGGTAATTGGAGTGTTTACAGACAGAAATACTATGATGTGTGTGTGTACGTGAGCGTGTGTGTAGGTAGGTGTGTGTGTGTGAGAGAGAGAGAAGAACTGCGGTTGCATCTGTTTAGACTGTGTGTGTGTGTGGACAGGTAGGCGGCTGTGTTTGGACAGTTGACAGTCGAGTGTGACAGATGACGTCTCTATCCTACCATTATAGAGAGATGAGAGCGAAGGACGAATGTGTGTTTGTCCATGTGATTTACTGGAGGTGGGAGGGTGGCTTTCAGTTATCACGCACACACACTCACACACTTTTCAGCCAGCGTGTGTTTCGGGTGTGTGTGCATGCGCTGGCGTACAAGAAGATTTTTGGTGTTGTTGTTGAGGAGCAAAGGGGCGTAAGCTGACAACCATGACAGATGATGTCTTTATCCAGCTGTTTCAGAAGACTGTGTGTGAATGAGTGTGCTTGCATATGTGTATGTTTCAGGGTCATATCCACCCCCAGGCATTTTGGACCCGATTCGAGTAGGGCGGGATGAAAAGGAGGGGTTGTTACAATTCACACCCCAGGAATGTCTGCACTCCCGTCTCCTCTTCTGGGAATTTCCTCTTCCCTCTCTCACCCCCCCCTCTTTATTTTTCCTCGTCTCTCTCGCTCTCACTCATTGCTTCATCCCTGAGGTGACAGGTAGAGGGAGGAGGGAGCGCCAGATGCACACCTGGTTTATTTTTGTGAAGCGGGGATGAGAGAAACAGAGAGAGAAATAGACAAAAGAAAGAGAGAGAGATAGTCCTTGAGGTAGTCCTTTGCATCATTGGTTTATTCATTGAGGTTCTTCTGCATAAGTGTGTATGCGCTCCGATGTGTGTGCCTCAGTGTCCTTGTTGGTTTGTGCATCGCTGCACTTACTTATGTGTCCTCTATCTTGCATGCATACACAATATATGCATAATACGCCATTTGGTGGGACACTTTCACCCGGGCTGCTGTGCAGTAGTATGAGTGGAGACAATTTTGCAAGGATTTATCGAGATGGTATCAAGAGATTTAAAGAAATGGACATCAAAGTTTTGTTGGGAGATTGGATTTGGATTGGAATTTATATTTGATGATGAGGACTTTAACACCATGGCAACAATTCTACGTTTACCAATAATACTAGGTCGTTATTATTAAGTAAAAGGTGATGGTCATGCAGGAAGGGATAATATAATGCACATTCAGCCAAATATATGGAAAAGTTTAATTCATTTCTGAATACTCTTTGGAGTGTAGACTGTGACTTCATCCAACCCTTAAGCATGTACTTTAGCTCACACAGAGTACGAATGACGCGAGGCAATAAAAAATTCCCCCCTTCAGGGGAAACTACAGGCAGTGCAGGTGGATGTGGAGGTGGAGGTGGGGCTGATAAAATGTTAATGGGATTTGGAGACATACCACAGGTCTAAATTATATGGTTTGATTCTCTTAAAGCCTGTCTGTAACTAGCTGAAGGATAATCTCAGTCATTGTTGTCTTAGATACGGCTGCCACCCATTTTTCCAATCCATGAACTGTTTTACCAATTAACCAATAATCAAAATGAATATTGCTTCTCCAAAAAATATAATTGACTGTTCAGTTCAAGTTTATTTTGCTTTTTGAGTTTTGAGCTTTATGAATGTATTTAGCAGCTGCAAAAAGATGTGAGAAAACTTTCCCCATGATGGCTAAGACAACACTTTTTTACCTCTTTTTCGGTGTTTTCACTTCAGGTGCTCATGCATTGTGCTGCTGCCATGCATCGTTAAAACTCTGCACAGTGTACAAATCACCTTTTTGTCTGCGATAACTGCAAGCACCCTGATGTCAACATGATGAAGGCAGTCTGGGATTACATAAAGGGATAAGAGAATCGGTGCAGTTTTAAAGGTGACAAGTGGTCACATCAAATATGCTTTGATTTAAATTCTGAAGGTAATTAGTGAATAAAAGCTATTCATGACATGATTTTTGAAATTATGTAACCCATCATACTGCAAAACACGAGGAACACGTCCAAGAGCCCAAGGCATTGACCCAGCCTGCAAACCTCAAAATCCTAATCCGTCTGAGCGTCCATGGGATGTGGCAGAGCAAACCTAATCCCCAGAGTCCCCACAGGAGTCTGACTGGCTTGTCAACTATACTAGCTCCATCAAACCAGTGCAAGACTTGCCCTAGATGTGGTGTTTTTACTTATTTATACTCTTAACCTCATGATCTAACCTCATATTAGAATGAATTAGTCTTGAATTCTGGCTTTAAACTTGGTGTTTTGCTTCCCTGTCTCTGCTTTCTATTGATATTTATACTGTAAGCTGGAATTTAAACAAGCAGAAGAAAAGACTCATTACTCCTACACAGAGTAAATAAGCCTGCTTACAATTTGGGGGTAGCAATCAATTGCTTGCTACCTTGTAATTGCTTGCAGAACACTTAAACTAGCACTTAACACATACCTGTCAACACAACCGTGGTGGAAGTAAGGAGGGACGGGGTGATGTAAAACCGGTAGGAATCAGTGTAACCTGTGATCAGACCTTTCAGTCCTTGAAGCACCACAACACTAACACGCCACTCTTAGCTATGGCACAGTCTCGCAACACTCTCGAGGTCAGCCATACAATGCCTGAAAAAACAGCAGACAATGGAAATTACCCTGGTAAACTGCTTTCCACTCCGAAGGCAGGAAGCCTGCCCCGCAGTGCGTTGGAATTGTATCACCGAACCAGGGTGACAACATACGGGTTTTTTTCTATTTTGTTTGGTAGTGTGACGATCCATGAGATTTTCATTTCATGGCCCTGAGATGCCAGCTAAGACACAGAATGTGAGTTTCACGGGTAAAAACAGAGACTTGACAGGTATGTTAACAGATGGGGCTGAGTGTCTGGCATGTGGGGATGTTTTTTTAGTGTATTAAGGCTATGTTTGTATATAGAGGGAGCTTCTGCTATTGGATTAGCATTGAGAAAAAAGAGCAAGGGACAGATTTGCATTTGGGGAAAGGTGCACATGTACCTTGGGCTACCCTGGCTGTTGTGTGTATGCAGTCTGGATCAGATATAGTAAATTACCAAAAGGTCAGGCTTCCTACTTTCCACCAGCTTGCTATATCACAATAATTTATTAAGTGTTAAGCAGGTAGCACAAGAGCTGATGATTAACTGATGACGCATACGTGAGCTGGTGTTTATGTATTCATACATCAACAGAAAAACCGACCTTGTGAAAATCAGGAAAGAACTTCTGTACACCGTCACGTTACACCTAACCAGAAATGTACAATGTGAACAAATTTGCAGCCGAGGGATTCGCATTTAAACACGTCTGGCTGCATTGATGTGAAGTGGCCGAATAGAGTCCCTGTGTTTTCTTTGTGCTGATAAGTGGCTAGGCCTTGGGCACTTGTATTTTAATTAGCATCAGGTTGTATGAACTCGAAACGCATGAAATGACGGCGTAAGATCTGTCCTTTCGCTGAATGCTTCATGAAGAGGCTTTGTCAGAGACGGCAAAATGGCCAGGGCAGCTGAGGGAGAGGGAGCTCGGAGCAAGAGAAAACAACCTGAAATGGCGGCGGCTGCTGGGTTCATGGCCAGAGCATGAGTGTGTGTGTTTAGCGAGAGAGATACAGAGGAAGTATAGTGGGGGAAAAATGCAACCTGACAAACAGAAGTATTGATTTGAATGTCCTCCCTCAGTCTCTTTTTCTCTCTCTCTCTCTCTTCCCCTTTCTCTCCTTTGCCCTCGCCATCCCCTCAGCTTTTATTTTCTTGTCTGTCTGCCTTTTTTTCCTCCATCTAGAGAGCCACTGGAGGACTTTATTTTCTATCCATCTTGAAGTACTGTAAGGATGGATGGAGGACAGGATGAAGGGGTGCAAAAGAGGAGGAGGCTTAAAGAGGGAGGCAAAAATGGATTGGAGAAGAAAAGTGGAAATGGAGAAATGGTGAGAGAGAGAGAGAGAGAGGGGGAGAGAGGGGGAAGAAAAAATGGGGCCGGTAGTTGTTGAAATGAGTGCAACCGGTGCAGCTGAAATGGAAAGAGATGGTTAAAGTGGAATAGCTGGAACAAAGAGACGAAGACGAAGAACTAAGGGCAGCATGAGATAGACAGAGAGGGAGAAAAAGGGGAGTGTGTCCAGGTCGAAAGCAAAGGAAGCAGACAGTAGGAGTACAGAAGCAAAGGATGCTGGGAGAGGTAAATGGGGTTTCTGGTCTCGTCTCCGTGTCCCTACCCCACTGCTCCCCCCTTCAACACCCCCTTGTTATCTCTATTAGCACCTGCTGGGCTAACGAGGACCTCGCTCACCGTTGCCAAGGCAACGCCTCGCCAACCTTCGCTCATTCTTTCTTCCCTTCTCTCGTCACTCTCCCCCCTCACACACACCTCTAACTCCAGCAACCACTAACTACCTTCAATCTCACCCCCCCACCCTCCTCTCCCTCCGCCGCTTCCTCTCCAGGTAATGAAAGGAAGATATGAAGTGGAGGGTGTGTGGGGAAGGAAGGAGGGGGGATACTGAAAAGGAAAGAAAGAAGATTTGAAGTGAACATGCATTATACCCCCGTTTCCCTTCCCTCTGCCATATTATCTGCTGCTTTACCCTATTGACTATTCAATGCATTCAGATGGTGCACTCATTGATGTAATGGCTGGATGTGAAGTGGACAATGTTCCCTAGTTTTATTGCGGGAAACCAATGAGAGAAACCCGTAAACATGGAGCTAATGCTGTGGATGTTGCCTTCACTGACAAACCTTTCAGTCCAACATGAAAAACCTGTTTTTATACTGTGTTAGTTACGTTAGGCATTATTATTAGGACACCCTTTTATTATATACGTCATTCTGGCTCATCAGATGTTTGATTATATACTTACTATATATATTTAGTGTCAATTTGCTGTTTTCATCGTCCACATCCTTTAATTAATGTAATTCTAAAAAAAACAAGTGCTCGATTGGGACTTACAGTGTGCACACTACTGTGCAATGTCACTTATACACCAATCAGCCAACACATTATGACCACTGACAGGTGAATAACATTGATCACATTGGTACTTTGTGCTGTTCTGCTGGAAAACCTTGGATTTTAACATCTGTGTTGATGAGACTTAGACATCCAAATAAACATTGTCCCACAACAAGCACACTCCCTCATGCTAATGGAAATCCCAAATGTCACTGACCTACCCCCACAGGAAAATGCACCCCACCACATGGAAAAAACATCAAACAATCAGGAACATGTTGAGGAACATGACAATGGCCCAACATGTTGATTTGACCTCCAAACTTCCTACACCCCATTCTGATCAAGCATCAACAGGATGCAGTGGAACAAGTTTGATTGACAGAGGCCTCACTGCACAAGCCAGAGTACCCAAAGGATCCAGTGCCAGCGTCCTGGTTCCAGACCCCATAGGACTCCCTGAGAGGTCCTCTTGTCCATGTCCAATGGTTCAGAGCATTTTTGAGCACATAAGGGGACCAACACAATAATAGGCAGGTGGTCATAATGTTATGCCTGATCGATGTATGTGGACTCAATCCTTCAACAGGTTTTGTTTTCTGCAGAAATGTTTTTAAAGGGCTGTTGCACTTGATATTGTTATGCCATTAAAAAACTAAAGAAGAAAGAGCTCTAGTTGACCACTGCACAAGCCAGAGTACCCAAAGGATCCAGTGCCAACATCCTGGCTTCAGACCCCATAGGACCCCCTGAGAGGTCCTCTTGTCCATGCCCAATGGTTCAGAGCATTTTTGAGCACATAAGGGGGACCAACACAATATAGGCAGGTGGTCATAATGTTATGCCTGATCTATGTATATGTCAAATGATACAAATATTGTGTCATCTATCAGTAACTGCGTTATTTCTAAGTTAAACAGTAGACTGTTTCCTCTTGTGAACAGTCAAAAACAAATTAAAAAATTTTAAAGATTGAAAATTCAGGCCTCAATGTAGAAATTCAATGAAACAAATGTGAACTTCCAGTTAGCCTCATAGTATGAACATGATTTTTAAAAGACGTGAGAAAACAAGAACTCTGTGCTGTGTCTATCTGCATGTCGGTATCGTGGCTCTACATGAAAAGGTATTTTCTGAGTAACTGAAAAGTCTTACTGATATACTTTACAAAAATGGAAAAGAAAAACGAAAAATCCATGATCAACTGAAAATCACTCAATCATTGCAGCAATCAGGAGGTACAGAATGAGCAATAGTACCACTAATCAGGGCTGTAAAATGATGCCACATACAGTGCAATTCTTGCACAGTTGCGCTCTGAAAAACAGGCAGGAATGTGCCTGAGACTTGGCGCAGGGGCTATCAATGGCAATCAGAGATTCTGTGACGGTGTGAAGGACATTGAATAACTTTAAACTCTATGAATGGCATCCAGGAAAATAACTTGTTCTTGAGAAAAAGAAAAGAAATGCAAGATTGCAAAAGAACATGAAAAGAAACCTGAGGAATCATGGGAGCACAAACTTTGTTTGGCTCAGAAGAGTTCTAGCATGTTGGCTTGAACCTGGTTAGAACTACCACAGTGAATGCATAGTCCTGACAGTGACACACAGAGGTAGCAGGGTGATGATGAATGTAAAAGATGTTGAGATGACATTAAGATGGTACCAAGAATGTCTGTGGATATGCAAAAACACTGGCAGACTCCCAGTCTGCAGAAGCTTGACAGAAAAGAAATATTCCAACATGATCATGATCCAAAGCACACTGCCAAAATTAAGAATTTCTGAAGAAGCAAAACGTGAAAACGATGGCCTGGCCAAGTGTTGTCTGACTTGAATCCAAGAGATCACCTCTGGGGTAGTTTAGAGAGAAAGGTAGAGCAGCACAACCCATCCAGCAAAGAGCTGCAGAAAAAAAGGTTTCACTGAAGGAAATTTGTTCGACACTTGTGTGCTCCATGCCGAGGAAGATTTGGTGTGTCATCAAAAATAAAGATGGACGTATAAAGTATTTAAAAAATAGTACTCTCGGATCTCAGTAATAAAAAGGCTACTGACTTTTGTTACATACTGTGGGGGCTGTATTTGTAATATAGTAAATCTAAACAGTTAACTTTTAATTTTACATAAGAAAAATGAACTCAAAAGTAATAGGCTTAGTGGAAATCATACGGGTTTGAATCATTGGACACCTAAATACTTAACGACATTGCACATCTGTTGTGTGCTGTATGTGGCAAAACTACTAGGCTATTTTTTTACACAAAGTATCTGACATGTCACAGTTGGTAAAGCCCAGCTGTAAATAATATAATAAATCATACTTTAATGGTTTACTGGGGCATTTGAAATGCATAGAGCCATCATTGATGTTATTGGTAACACCTGTGTTTTTCCTGCTGTGACAACTCAGAATATTTGCACTGAAAAACTCCCTTTCATTATCATTTGCTATTTTTGGATGATTTATTTAATGTCAGGCAGTAGGGAAACATGCCTAACACAAGTTTTCGCAGATCAAGGTGACATTCACTTTGCTTGTTTTTGTCTGTTCAGCGCTCTAAGCCTGAAGAATTTCAATTTACAATGTGGCTTAAAGAGTTTATTATTGGAATTGTTGATTGTTGATGGGTAATTGCTTTAGCACATAATAAATGTACTTTGGATAAAAAGTGAAATTCATCACACAAGCAGAGTGACTGCTCATAATGTGATTATTTACAATATTGTGTCATCGAAATAGTTTTTCGTAATGCATCACCATATACACAGCATTTCAGTTTACTTTATATCAATATGTCATGTTTTATATACTGTGTTTAGGTTTTAAAGTACTAGTTTGACTTTTAAGGAAAGAGGTGTAATGTTTTTCATGTCAATGTCAGACTGGACTCTTCTTGTCTAATAAATATGAAGCAGAAGCCAGCAGTCAGTTAACTTAGCTTAGCATAAGGAATAGAAACAGAGCCAATAGCTAACGCCTACTAACACCTCTAAAGCTCACTAATTAGTATGTGATATCTCATTAGATTAATCTCATTTTACAGGGGTGTATGTGAGCATTTCTTGGCCACACGGAGTTATTCACTATTCTCATCATTGACGCTCAGTTGTTAGTAGTAAATTGGAACTTTGGACGTTTAAAAATCATTCAGTCATTTTGTGTCGTCAGCTATTGGAACATCTGTAAAATACGCTGCATTGCACTGTTGGATTGTTAGCAGAAAGTAGTGTCCATGCCATTTTGTTTTGTTCTCAAGTGTAAAATTTAACATGAATGATGTGCCTTATATACTTTTTAAAAAAAACTATTTTACTGTTTCACTGTTTATTTGTGTATCATGTTGTACATAGCTCTTGATTTTGTTTGGCTGCTACCTTGGCCAGGTCTCCCTTGAAAAAAAATTTGCAACCTCAATGGCACTTCCTGGTTAAATAAAGGGATATATATATCCCATTGTGTAAAAGAATATTTAACAAAACATACAGTATGTCGTGAATTAGTGAGCTGTCATGGGGCTTATATGAAAACCTTATATTAAAGTGTGCGTAATTATTAGGCAGCTTTACTTCCTTGGGTATAATGGGTCAAAAACTGATTTAACTGAAATTATAAAGTCAAAAATAGTTAAGTACCTTTCAGACGGACTCTTGAAATGGCTAAACTATTGAGATGTGACCACTGGACAATCAAATGTTTTGATACAGGAAGTCAGCAGGGTGGCAAGATATTCCTAGAGAACAAAGGGTGCAAATGAACAGCAAAACACTTAAGAGAAGTTAAACATTGTGCTGTAAGGAGCCTATTATCCTCCAGTGTGGCCTCATTCCAGAATGAAACCCTACCTGGAGTGTTCAGAAGTACAAGCTGTCAAGTGCTGAAACACGACCACCCCTAAATAAGACTCACAAGATGAAGCGCCAAGATTGGACCAAGAAATACTTGCAGACTGGTCTTTCAAGGGATTTATGGACAGATGAAAGGGAATGAGAGAGACTCTTGATGGAGCAGATTGATGGACCCGTGACTGGATCACTAATGGACGCCACTTCAAGTCGGGCGCCAGCAAGCTGGAGGAGTGGTTCTGGTATGGGCTGCTTATCATTAAGGATGAGGTAGTTTGACCTTTTCGGGCTGAAAATGGGATGAAAATCAACATCCAAACCGACTGCCAGTTCCTGGAAGATACATTCTTAAAGGTTGTTGTACATGAGGAAGTTTGAAGGTTTCAAGAAGGCCTTGGGTAGCCAGCAAGTTAAGGGTGGCTGTGGTGCTCACTTGCTTATATTTGTTGGTCAAAACTGACATATTGTGTTACTATTTTAGCACACTTACTCTAAAATTGGAGAATTAACAAATGAGTGCAATTCTTTTGTTTGTTGCTTAACATTATTTTTATTATAGTCTACTTTTCTTTTGGGAAGACTCATCAAGGCTCAATAACGCAAATCCTGAGGAACACAATTTGCCTGATAACTGTGCACGCTTAATTACCTCGTACAAGTGGTTTCACTGTTCCAGTGCTGAAAAAAGCATTTTTTCTGGTATTAAAATCAAATGTAAAGTTGTGAAACAACCTATTTTCTGGCCTGATATTGATTGTGGCCTTCAAAGCTGTACTAGTAGATTAGTAATAATAGCAGATTTCTACAAACGCATTACACAGAGGGAGGCCTTGCTGTTATTGCTCACAAAAGACCATTTTGTTTTCCTGTTCTTTCCTTCCTTCTTTCATTCTCCTACGTTCCTCCTTGATCGTTCAATACTTTCTCCATCTCTCAGAGATGTCTCTGTGGCCGTGCTCATTAATTCAAGAATGTAGTGCCGGTGAAAGTGCTCACACTAACTGTGGTACAGGGCTGCAGGGATACGTCCACCATGAACACATAATTATATGAACACAGGCAAACAAACAAGGTTATTACAACAAAAAGAATCGACTAAAGTAAACTGATTATTATAAATAGCACCTTTCTTAAGTAGTTTTAAAATCATTTAAGTTGTCTCGACTAAAGTGTGGATTTTGGAGGTAAGCAAACACAAAACCACCCAAAGCACATCGCCTGCTTGACAATCTCCACCAGAATGTTTAGAAAGTAATGTACTCAACACTGCATTGACACACATCCTCTCAGGTGCACATACACACCACCACCACCCACACACACACACACACACACACACACACACACACACACACACACACACACACACACACACACACACACACACACACACACACACACACACAGGGAAGTGGTTTTGAATTCACGGTGTGTCCAGTAAGTGCTGATAATGAAGCTGTCTGCGGTGATCAATAAAGATCAGCTCTCGTCACTTCTCGCTGCTCCGGCCCTCACTGCCTCCCTCACCAGCCTTATCTCAGTCCTCCCTCTCCGGTCCCCTCTGCCCCTCCTCGCTTCTCAACTAATTTGTGGTTGCTCCATCATCGCTCACTCTCCTCCTCCATCTCCACCAACGCCATCGGCCTGGAAAATTTTGTGGTCCAGCTAGACTCAAACAGAAAGTTCCTGCCTGTAGGGTATTGCTTTTTTGAGCTGCCCACAGATGGCTAAAGATGAATGAAACGTAACGTATTAATTGGAATTAAGGGATGTTTTAATAATGTTTGGGTAAATGGGCAGATTTCTGATGTGCTAATCCTTGAATGCTTTTAGAAGATCAAATGTGAGTTTGCAAATTTAGTTCAGTGAATACGAACCTTAAACCTGCAGTGTGGATGTTTTGTCTCCTTCTTGCACTGAGAGTATAATCCTTCCGTCTTAATACAAAATCTTTTTATTTTTTTGTCTAGAGTATCAGAAACTTTCCTTGGATGTCTCTTAGTTTTTCGGACACAGACTCCACCACACTCCTGGCTGCTGTAGCCGACACCATCATTGCTCCTTAGTGGCGTAATGGACCGTATGTGATCCGTGATGCGTGATCCATCCAAACCCCTGCTCTTGGTTTTGGCATGCCTGTGAACCGCGGAGGGCAGTTCTCCACCAAGTGCAGTGTCTTATCCCGCAATTCCAAAGGAAGTGATTCGAAGCCGCACTAAAATGTAACCGGCCACGCTCCACCTCTTCACCAGGGTTCATGCAATTTGGCTTGGTAGGGGTTTTTTTGCGTAATCCTGCTTGCAGACAAACAAACAGACAAATTGCACTGAAAACATACCTCCACTTCTGTGAGGAATAATTCCCCTCTCAGTGCAGAGTTTAAACCCCTTATTCAGTATTGTACCAACTTGTTTGATTAGGAATTGAATGAAATTGACATACATTTATACATGAAAGTCCACACTCCAGCTTTAACATTATTTACGTTGACGTCCATCATTATGGTTCTGATATTGCCAGATTCCACAGAATCCAAGATACATGAATCTACCTAATTTGTTTACTCTTATTATTCAAAATCTGCATATTATTATCATATTGAATGATGGAAGATCTGGCTCACCAGTGTAGCCTGAAAAACAAGATACAGCAATATGGCTAGACCTTATAATGACCAGGATAAGAGCGTTAAAGTAAATGTACTGAAATTACCCTGAAGATAGCCTGAGCCTCATAGGGTTAATGCAGCTTTAATGAAACCAGATGGTGCAGCTTTAAGTAACAATCCTGTTGACTGTAATAACATTTTACTAATGTTTTAAACAGGCCCATTAACGAAATCACGTTGTTATAGTCATCATTAAAATTATTTCCCTTTTCAGTCTGGGAAGCTAGTTCTGAATTTGGCTTTCTCCTGACATTATGTTTTTTCCTTCACATTTTGCAAAGGACAGAAATTACGGATAATTTCTGATGCATTTACTGTACTCAAAGTCGAAAAAACCTCCATCTCCACGTAATTAAACTGGTAGGTACTTTACTCCTGCTGATAACATTTTAAAGTGCGTATGTCCTGCCGTCAGCCCAGCTTAATAATGTCTAACTTTTGAGGTCGTAATTTGGCTTACAGGTGCAGTATTTTTTATTTGTTATACTAATACTGCAGCACACATATATAACATATGTAAACATTTAGTTGAGTAACAGCGTCACAATCCTGTGTTCTAAGTAATCAGAGCTTCTCTATTCTTTGTTTTGGCTGCCCGTATGGCCGTTTGTGCATGTGAATACATATGAAGCCCTCCCTTTTGAAAGTGTTTGGCCTTATTAACAGACCGAGAGTGCCCTCCTCTGTTGGTGTCTGTTTAGATCCAGTCTGTGTGTGTCTGTTTCACCACATCGGTTTGCTCCGAGGCCATGAGCAGACCCAGATTGTTGACTGGTCGCTGTGATCTTGTGGGGGAAACGAACATGGAGAGACAGGTGAAGTGAACATCAACAACTCCGACCATTCGATGTATTTTAAAAGGCTAGTGTGGACTAATGTTTGTGGTTGGATGATGCTTTGTTGGTTCTCGTGTACACAACAACTCTTTGGTTTTAACCATCAAGTATGGAGTGAATGAATAATGCAATGTAAAGCGTCTTTGACTGCCTCGAAAAGCGCCATATAAAAACCAATGCATTATTATTATTAATAACATTAACGTAAAAGGACAGGGGAGGTGTGGTGGTCCTGCCAGTTTGTCTCGGTCTGAGATGCTGGTGCTCTAGCGACATCCAGTGCTTTAAGGCAACCAGTCTAAGCTTTAGTTTCAAGTCTCA
Source organism: Dascyllus trimaculatus (assembly GCA_024666655.1). NCBI lineage: Eukaryota > Metazoa > Chordata > Actinopteri > Pomacentridae > Dascyllus > Dascyllus trimaculatus. The sequence goes on from CM045467.1 coordinate 11,479,680, forward strand.
CTTTCATACGCGGGGACCCATTTGCCAGGTATGATGTTTAGAAAAGCAATTAGAGAATCAGCAGTGACTTGTAATTATTGATATTCTAAAACGGTCACAGATTACTACATTAAAAATGCTGTTGTGTTTTGAGTTTCAAACGAACCAAAATCAAATTAATGACGGTGCCACCGGTACCCTGAAAGACCAGTCAGTTCTAGCCTCTAATGTCAAGCAGCTGCACTCTTACATCTATTTCCTTAATCTTCCTCCCTCTCTCCTCCTCCTCTTCCTCCTCCTCTTCATGCTCCCTGCGCCCTCCCTCTCAGCTCTCAGTGAAGATCTCGCTTGATTGCTGTGGTTGATGGCTGCGAGGAGAGAAGGAAAGAGGCGAGATGGAGAGGGAAGATGATCGGGTGCGGTGGAGAAATGATGGGGTGCTGTTTGCCCCCTCGCGCAAATTTTGGATTTAGGGTTTTTCAGATGTTCACACCACCGCAGCTGCGAAATGGATGAGAGAGAGAGATTTGGGAGAGAAATGGAGAAGTAAAATGAAAAAGTGAGAAAAAATAACAAACCGACATAAAACCCAGAGTGGTAGCAAAAATAATAATAGTTGTAGCAGACACTGCAATTTTTGGAGGTGGTAGTGGAGGTTGGGGATGTTTTCCAAGCTGCTGCTGTTGCTATGGTTGTAGTTGTAGCAGTTTGTGCAATCTTTTGTCGGTATTTTTGCTGGTTGTATTGCTGTTGTGTAGGTGGTTGTTATTGTTGATGCCTCAGAAGAAGTAGTTTTGGTTGCAGGTAGTGGGGATTCTTCTTCTTCCTCTTGGATGCTTTTATTGTTGTGTTGTTGCCCTTGTTGTTGCATTCAGTTGCTGGCAGTCTTTGCTTTTTTTCGTGAATATCTTGGTTGTTTATATTTGTTGTATTCGTTGGAGCAACTGTTGTCATAGTCGTGGTGGTTGTTGTTGCTGTGACTACTATTTTTCATCCATGTTGATCCAGCCAGCTGGCTGCTTATTCCGTGGCCCTGTGTCAACAGATAGGCCTGAGATGGATGCCCACTGGTCTTTTGTTGAGGAGAGGGAAAAAAAGACCCTCACTAATGCCTCCCCTCCCTTTAACATTTTCTGTTTCTCTTTTTTTTTTAACCGTCTCCCTTGGCCCTTTCAGTCTTTCTGCTGCTGTGATTTGTGGCAGCAGGCAGTGATAGGGGAGGAGGTAACTGCAGGGTAGACTTGTATTAAAGGAGGGGAAGAAAAAGAAGGGATGGAGAGAGAGGCGTGGAGGGACACAGGGCACATCGCTGGGTAAATAAAGGGATGTGAGTTGGGTAGTAGCACTTTGTCAGGCCAGACACACTGTGCCAGAATGTGTGTTCCTCCGTCTCCATATATGACTGTGTGTGTGTGTGTAGACCTGTGCTAAGTCCGTAAATCTGCATGATGCATGTGAGCGTTGTGTGTGTTTGTTTGTGCCCGTGATAACACACATGCTCCGCCGTGAAGCTCCTCGCAGATGGACTGCTGCAAACACACAGCAGACCTCATTCATATTAATGAGCCAAATCTATACAATGAAAATTTAATGCCAACAATTTGCGACACGGTGCCCAGTGTATATCAGGGCGCACAATTAGTGGAGGAATTGGTATGGATGAGTGTGTACGGTATGTGCAGATGGGTGACAAATTAAAGTCAAGCGCTGGTGTATTGGTAAAGTGTTGGTCCACCAAAAAGCCTCAGTGCATAGATTCTCTGTGAAGCTCCAGTGGGGAGAGAAACAATCTTATTTCTGATGATATTGCGCTATTTTTCTTTTAATGATGGTGGTGGGGAGTGCTGTTAATCAAATGGCAGCAGAATTTACCATAGATATTTGTGCTGTTGGAAATGTGACAAAGGGATAGCATGTACATTTTCACAAATGCAGCACATAACTACAATTTTGGGGTATGTAAAGTGGGTATTTCCATTTTTTGCAACTGCTTAATATGCATATGTACTTTATATGCACCATTAGATTATTTTCAAAACGATCTGTACTTACAAGTTGACATTTCTGAATTAGACACGTCATCAATTTACAAAATGCGATGTCCTGTTATAGATAAAACTGCCCAACAGAGTATAAAGCAGTTCAGTTTTGCCCCACATCAACCAGCTGTGATATCAAGCTACTGCTTATGTGTAAGTCCATCAGCGCAGACATTATTAAGTATATGATACATATGATACTGTTACACCCTGAAATGGCTGCCATGCCCATTAAGTACACTTACTTTTGATACTTGAAGTTCATTTTGCAGATATCACATTTATTCTGACGGTGTGGTTAAATCAAATTTGGATTCAAGGACTTTTACTAGTGGCATTTAATCTTAAATAAATAAAAGCTATGAATCTGTCCTCTACCACTGGTTCATATACTTCATATACTAAAAACAGATTTGATAGTGGAATATTCTGTCGATCACTGAAATGAATAATTGATTTGTACAATTGCTGAATGACTGTTACTTAGCTAACAGCATTTATATTTAGCATGAGGCTGTTTTAGGCATGTGGAAACAAACAATTAAGATAATAAGGATGCATTCTTTTGTCAAATGCAGTATGTGTGTTTTTGTGATTTGTGTGGATTGCTCCTACACTTATCAAAAGACTTTTCTCCAGTATGCTTAATTCCTACTTATAAAAAAATGCAATGAAGTCAAACAGTGATAATCAAATTTGTTGGCAACTAAACTGGTCATTGATTATTGTTTAATTGTTGCAGCTATAGTCATGAGAGATTAGTGGATCGGCTCAAAGGACCAGACAACATTACACATGGTGGTAATGTAGTGAAACACACTCTGTTATTGACTATTTTTTTGTTAATGTGACCATAATATACTAAATTAACATTGTGCTGTACTGAAGGAGCCTTGAAACTTCTTCAAACTTAACAATCAAGATCATCACCTTGTTAAGAAAGTGTTTACTGACATAACAAATCAAATGAGAATTATGGCCTTTGCTTATTGACTTCTATACAATCGAAGTGGCCCTCTGCTGGCCGTCAGAAAGAATGTAGGTTTTAAAGCGCTCTATTCCATCTGTCATATGCAATCTGTGGTTGTCACTACCTTTTCTCTGACTATCCACCACAAATGCCAAAGATCTCTCTATATAATTCCTTATGACCTGTTGCTGCACTTGCCGCCATCATTCCACATGTTTTTGTTTTTGGCCGGTAACTCAAGAACCTACAGCAGCCACAGCACCTTCAGTACTTTAGACGCTGCATAAAAAACAAGCACTGTCACATTTTTTGGAATTTTGGCATGAGCTTTGTATCGGTTCTCATGACATCCCTAGTCCCAAGTACCACAGACTGACAGCAGCAGTTGAAGTGTCACAGCAACTGGGGCAAAAAAATACTGAAAAATGTCTATCAGTGTTTCCCCAAGCCAGAGATGACACCCTCAAAGGTCTTGTTTTGTCCACAACCCAAAGATACTCAGTTTACTGTCATGGAGGAGTAAAGAAATCTTAACAGTTGACAATTAACCGATCAATCGTTGCAGCTCTACTGTTAATTGATTCTACATCAAGATTCTGGATGAAGTTAGCAAATACTGACCTCAAGCAGCCCTAATTTTAGCATATATCTGTAGGTTGTGCATTTGCTTGTGTATGTAGTTATATGTTGGGTTTTAGTACATTTTCCAGTTCCACTTTTTCCCATAAGGCCTCAGCCATGTGTCACTGAATCACCACTTTCTCCCCTTCTCTGCGCAACAATAGCACCAAAAATAAACTGTCAGAAAGTTACTCAGATGAAGGAATATGAACAGAAAATATTGTGCATGAGTGTGTGTGTGTGTGTGTGTGTGTGTGTGTGATTGTGTAAGCATCCCACCTGCGTTTGTTCTTGCCGATGTGTCAGACCACGGTACGCTTATGCAGTTATTTGGCAGTGATGGTCGCTCCCATGTCAAAACACACGCGCACGCACACACACATGCACGCCCGATCCCCAGTCCAACATCAGTGTAAATGAGACAGGAGGACCAGTCTTACACTGCGTGCACGCAGCACTCCGTGTCACTGTCACTGCAGGAGGAGCGAGGGTGAAGAAGCAGAGTCAACAAGATAGAAAAAGGGAGAGAAAGAGAGCGGGATAGAAGCAGACAGGAAAGGGGAGGGCAGAGGAGTGGATACTGCTCATTGCCATTGTTATTCCCCCCTGAAGAAAATGGCTACCTCCATTAAGTCACTAATGATCCCTGCATTGTGCCATGGCAGTGTCGGGAGAGAGGCACCAAAATGTCTGTGCGAGGGAGAGAGGGAGAGCCAGGGAGTGATGCAGAGCAGAGGTGAAATTATGGAGTGAGTGATGGAGAGCGAGGGCAACAGAGAAAGACAGAGAAAGGGGGGAAACGAGGAAGTAGTAGAAAAGTAAGTGGAAAAAGAGTGAGGGAGTGATAAATGAAGGAAGTCTGGAGTGGAGTGAAGGATGGCGCTGTGGGGGGAGTGTGAATATATGGTACAGCTTCCTTACGTAGCTTCTCATCCTATCGGTACCGTGCCAACGCCGCATCTGATCCGTCATGTCGCACCGCTGCCGGAGCATGACATTTATGGACATGCGTGGTACCGACAGGCACACGAGAGCAGATACACGGACCTACGCTCATTCACACATCCAGTCAGAGCCACTGAGGCGCTGTATGAAGAGACATGCAAATGCATTTTTCAGACAGGCATATTAGCCCTCGCATGCTTACGCACACGACACACCGAGCATAAACATATGCATCACGGTCATGGCAGACCTATAGGAAGAGGCAGCTGTGTCACTGGAAATTAGTCTTGAAGATGAAGCGGCGCGAACGCCAAGGCTCACTCGCTTGAACTTGAGCGAGTTTCGTGCGCTTGACTACGCTCCAACTCACCTGTGTGTTTGCAACTCCCCAAAATATCCTCAAATTAATCTCCTCCCTCCACGCCTCAATGAACACTGTAGTCGCACAGCCCCATCCTCAAGCCAATCACCTGGGAGATCTGCTTATTGAAGAGCGGGCGAATGCCACATCCAGTTGTTTGATTTGAATTTGAATTTTAAAACATCTCCCTCATTACATTTTCCATTATTTAATCAATTATTCATGAAATCCACAAACGAGCAAGGGCGCTCGGATGCCGAGCAAACACTTGGACAGTCCTGAACTTGATTCACTGTTTCTCCTTCATAACCTCCAAGTATATGAGCCCCTGCCTCATCGACAAGTGTCTCCTAAGGACACTCAGAGACGGAGGAGGAGGAGGGAGATGTTTGACAGGAGAGAGGGCTGCCACAGACAAAGAGACAGTTAGAGGGATGGTAGCAGAAGCAGAAGGCAATGCGGAGACGGGTGGCAGATGGAGGAAGATGAGAAGTGGGGCGGCTTGGGAAAGGCAGAAGGATGGAAGGGAGAAGAAACGGAGAGGAAGGGAGACGCAGACACAAAGAGGAAGGAAGACAGACGGCAAGACAGAGGGCGAAACCGAGTTAAAGCAACCAAAGCAACCAGCAGCATCTGTGATCAATAATATGCGTCCAATGTGTAGAGCAGCAGCCGTGCTCGGGCCCTGGATATGTTACATCGCCGCCACCCATAGCAAAATACTACACCTCATGGAGCGGGATATTGGGCTTAAATAATAAAAGAGATCACTTATTTCCCCTTCTCTACACATCACAGTCTGTCTCCGTGTTTCCTCATCCCTCTCTCCGTGTCTTGGTGCCGGCAAGATAAATAAAGAGATGTAATGAGAAATCTCAGAACATTGTGGAAAGCGGTCATTGTGTTCTTATATTGCCAGCTGTGAATAGTAAAAGGCCCTCGCTCTTTTGCTCGAGTCAGGACACAGTTCGGGCAAAGACAAATAGGCACTTGGATAAAATAAAAGGTAGGACAGGGGGGCTCGAGGATATTGAAAAAGCAACAAATGACCTTCTCCAAGTTTCATCTCTTCTCCCCTGTCTTTCTCATTCTCTGCCTCTGCCTCGCCATCTCCCTCTTTCCCACTCACTCACCCGCTAATGGTTATTTACCTTGTTGGAAAGGGCTTCTCTTTCTCACCGGAGAGATCGACAACAGGACGTGAGCAAAAGCAGAGCAGCCTTTCGAAAGAAAGAAAGAGCACGGGAAGGGAGAGAAGGAGCGGGAGAAAAGAACGAAAAATATATCATTCATGTCGGTCTCCCCGGCGACACTGACTCTGCCTCCTACTCTCCCTCACAGCTGTAATGGAACTGAAGGTTTTGCCACAGACAGAGAGGAGGGGGAAGAAGAAAGAATTACATGTCAATATTTGTTCCCACTGGCTGCCTGGATGGAAACAGATACATTACATGCTCTTAGTCTTTTCCCCCTAAAGCCAATTCAAGAGCTCTACCTTTGTTTGGAATCAGGGGCACTTCAGGGGTCGCCTGGGAAAAAAGCAGACGGATAGTAAAAGAAGCGACCAAGAAAAAGGTATGAGTGCAAGGGAAAGAGGCTGGGAGGATGAGTAACGCTGACAAACAGTGATTTTAAGGCCACAGAATGAGAAGAAGCAGAGAGTGGACATTTCCCATAGCAAGTCTTTGGAATACAAACAATGAGTCAAATCATTGTTCTGGGCCCCTATTCCTCCATCTCATTGACTACAGGCTGTATCATCAGTATGAGCCTTTATTTCTCTTGAGCCACAGAGAAAGCACTTCCTTGGAAACTGCACCGACTATACGAATAAATATTTTTTCATTGTATTTAACAAGGAGTCCACAAAGAACAGAAATGTCTGCCTTCAGTGCATGCTGGATTTTTGGAATACACTGTGAAGGTACTGTCTCACCTACAGCTGGCTTTCTGTGCTCCAAACCACAGTAGCAAAGTTTGCTTTGTTATATTTGTTTTACGAAGGTTCACAATACCTCATTACCAGTGGGCTGTGGCTTTAGAACAGACACTGTACGCCACTTGTTTTTTTATTCTTTGCTTTCAACCAGTTCAGCCAAGTAAACCCACAGATTGTTGCCCTTTGCTAAGGCACAGCAAGACTCTCTCTTTCCTGTTGAGAACAAGTCACAGAAACTTTACTGCACAGTTTCAGGGATCTGTCATCTCATTACCTCACAGATTTTGGCTTGTGCTGATGGACCTGCCTGTGCTTGTTGCGATATTGTTCATCTTTGGCAGTGACACCAGTTATAGAAACATAGAGGAACAGTGTGATACAAATATTGGCCCAAACACTGGTTTCCAGTTTGTTTCCCCACTAAGGGTAAAGACTAAGGCCCCAACCAAATGTCCACACCAGGGATGTCATGATGCCAGAAATTTGGTAGTTGGTCCCCATATTACTGAAATTCTATGATTCTCATGACCATATTTTGTACCACAACAAAAAATAAACCAGTGAAATAAATGCATTTTAACTTTATTTAATTTGAAAAACTGTGCTGTGCAGTACACCAAGTAATCTGTTATTCAAAACAATGCCAAAAATGTTAAAAAATCCATCAGCTTTTTTATGGTGGCAAAGCATACTGTAGTTCCCAACTGCCTGGCATTTGAAAAACAATGCAAATATTCTATACAGTGCCTATTAAAAGTCTTTACTGCCCTTGGAAGTTTTCCCCTCTGGGCTCTCACTCGGTCACTCCGGAAGATTCACCTTGTTGTCTTTACACCTGTGTAGTTTTGATGATATACTTTGAGTCATTGTCTTGCTGGGGAAAAAAAATCTTCTCCCAAGTTGCAGTTCTTTTGCAGACTGCATCAACTTGTTCACCAGGATTTGCCTATACTTTGCTGCATTTATTTTACCCTCGACCTTGAAAGCCTTTCAGGGCCGGCTGCCGATAAGTATCCCCACGTCATGATGATGCCACCACCATGCTTCGCTGTGGTGTGTTTATGATACAGTGCAGTGTTTATTGTCCACGAACATAGCATGTATTCTGATGGCCAAACAGCTAAATTTTGGTCTCCAAAGTACCTTTTATTCAGTTGTATTCAGAGTCTCCCACGTGCTTTCTGGTGAACTCCAGTCAAGATTTATTTTGAGCTTTTTTTCAACGGTGGCTCTCTCTTTGCCACTCTCACATAAATCATTGAATGGTGAAGACCGAGGGCAAAAGTTGTTGTGTGCACAGTGCCTCCCATCTTAGCTGCCGAAGCTAGTAACTGCTTTATGGGAGTCAAAGGTGTCTTGGTGGCCTCCCATTAGTATCTTTCTTGCGGGGTCTCTCAGTTTCTGAGGACAGCCTGCTCTCGTCGGCAGACCTACTTGTCCCATATTCCTTCCATTCCTTAATGATGATTTAACTATACTCAAAGAGATATTCAGAAGGTTGTAAATTTCCTTGTGTTCATCCCCTGACTTGTGCTTAGCAGTGGCCTCTCCAGGGAGTTGCTTGGAATGTCTTCATGGTGTAGTCAAAGCCAGGAGTACTGATTCACCAGTGACTGGACCTTCCAAATACAGGTGTCTTTGCACTACAATCACTTGACAGACATTCAGTGCACTCACATGTTCTCCATCTCACTACTTGTCTGACTTCTAGCACCAACTGGCTGCACCTGTGTTGAATTTGGTGAGTCACTTTAAAGGGGGTGAATACTTATGTAGTCATTTATTTCACATTTTGTGTTTTTAATGAATTGGCATTAAAACAGCCAAATTAAACTGACCAATGTTTAATGTTTAAAAGCAATAAAAGGGACAACTTCTAAGGGGGGTGAATACTTTTTTATAGGCTCTGTAGCTGAGGTGTAATAAATATGGAAGAAAAAAATATTAACATTGCGAAAACTGTGGAATCTCGTCTTCAAGTACTTAAAACTAAATATTGTGCTATAAAACGCACTCATCCAGTTTCTTTGTGAGGACTTGGTTATGAGTTTTTCCTCATATTTCGAGATACAGTCTTTTTTATGTATGTGTTGGTCTCTCCTGCTCATCATTCTCCTCTGATGTTGTGAGAAGACCATTAGGAAAACTACAGAGGCTGCTGCACACACACAGAAGCACTCTTCTGTTTGTTAACACGCTGAACAGTAATGCTGGTAGCTTGCTAGCCTTTGTGTCGACTTTGTGTGGAGCGTCGGTCCAACAGATGCAGCTGTCAGAGTTCTCAGACATTAACAGTAGCACTTCAGAATGTGGCGACAAGTTTTTAATACAAAATAAGTAAAACTGTCTCAGCTTGAATTTTGTGTACAGATCGAGTTGTCTCTCTGGGAGTCCAAAATGTGATGCTGTTTGCTTTCTGGATTTTAGTTGTTTATAGCTGATCAAACATCAAACATCGAATATCTCCATATGTCACTTATGAGGTGTTTTTTTTCTCAGAGTTGTTGCCGACCTGTTGCTTCACCTGCACTTGCAGAGGTAACAGAAGAGGCAGGTGACTGAAAAATTGCTCCAAATGTTAAACAAGTATCAAATTTAGCATGTGCACTACTTATAGGCTGTCATTTTAGAAAAAAAACAGTCATTTAGTTCATGATGGTGGAAATAGCTGTCATACTTTTGGACTTTTTTCAATACATTTAAAATCACTTATCCAATTTTTATATTGACATTGTTGCATACTTTCTTGACACCTTAGAATTTGATTGTGGCAACAGAAAGCATCTGCCAACCCTCTAAATACAGTAAGCTCTTGTTAATTCACAGATATAATGGAATAGCAAATGTCTAGTTAAAGGGCTCCTTTCAATCATCAGAGCTTGAATTAACAAGATTTTACACTAGATGGAAAGTACATATTAACACTGACACGTGCTTGTTTTTCTAACAGTTTGTTCTAATTGTGCCTCAGGTAAGCCTCCGCTTAGAACACACAGAACATCTAAACATCCCATTTCTGCCAAACTGACTTCTTACCTTTTTCCTGCAACGCTGAAACGATATCAGAACCCATTAAAGAATGAAAGATCAGGTGATCCTTTCAGACACAAAGGGTCAGGATGAGTTCATGGATTGGGATTCACTTTAGATTCATCCCTTGACCAAAGGCTAGCTATTAAGGTTTAAATTATCCTGTTAGAAAATGCAAATTTGGATTCTAGATGATACATTCTCTATATTTCGACACCAACACCGAGCAAATCGCCCTACAAGATGTATTGCATCTTGGAAATGGCGGCCATTTTGAAAATCTGTGCAGATAACGTTCATTTATGAAAAATCTCCCTATGTTGGACACATGGGTCAATTTTGTTAGACAGTTCTTCTGATATTTGCACATATCTGCCTCATTAATGCTGTTTTTGGAGAAATTCGTCTTTTGTAGGCTACCGGCAGGAACTTGGGCAGGCGCAAGGTGGAGCGAACATTTACAAGAACAGCCTCGTAATCAGTCCTTTCAGACTTTCTGTGTTTGTCTATCTGCATATCTGAGATTAGAGAGAAAACTATCTGTGATATTCTTGCTGGGTGTGTGATGCAACCTGATTTCTAAATTTGTTAGGATTTTAAAACCCCCGTCACCTGAGCCAGCCTTCCGGGGATCACCAAATGCAGTAGAACTGATTTTCTAGGGACTTTGAATATATATGCCATATTTCACGGTCATCTATCCAGAGGTTTTCAAAATATTTCAGTTGGGACCAAAGCAGTGAGCAGATAAATATTGTCATAACTAGAGCCTCGCCACCAGCATTGGCTTAAAGTCTAGGGGCCATTTTGTGTCCACTGTGGGCCACAAAATGCAGCAAAGTTTATGAAGTTTGGGAGGTTATTTATAAGTAGCCATCAGTAGTTATTTACAGCAGCTAGAATGGCATTGTTGCAACCAGCAGAACAAAAGCAATAAACTTTACTGCTTCAGGCTTGCTGAATCCCAACTCATCATGTGCACACCAGCTCATTTACCACAAAGGAAAGTAGCAAAGGGTAAAAGCAGCTAATGCCCTTCTGTGTGTAACAAATTGACAGCCTCGCAATGTCACTTTCAATATTTCATTATGTTAGTACTTACTACACTACATGAGGCCCCAGAGCTTGTAGAACACAGTTTGTAAGTCAGTTTGTATGTCAGGATTGATGGCATTTGTGACACCAACTAATTAAGTGGCTGGGGGCGGTCAGGCCTTCCTATCCGGCACCATTTGTAAATGCTTTCTGCGCTCACAAACAGCACTTACAAATCAATGCAGCGCTATCTGACAGTGCTCACAGCCTTTGGAATATTGAATGAGACACATGTTGTTAAGGTCATCCACAACTGTACAGCGGGAGCAGCAGAAACAGCCAAAGCCTGCCTTAATTGTGCGTCCCTCTTACACTGAGCAAACATTTAGGGGGGTAGTTAAAGTTATTGGAAGCCAAAAAAACAACTCCAGATCCAGTAATAAAAAAAGCATAGAAGACCCTTTAGTGCCTTAGGTTTACTGTAAGGGAAACTGGGGTCACATTTTGTTGGACCACTGCTGAATTTTTAACCTTACAACGAGGGTTGCACAATATGTAGGTTGGGCATCAACATTGCGATGTGTGCGAGGGCAGTAGTCGCATCACAGGAAGTGCAATGTGCAGTGGTTGCTGCTTGATACAGACAGAAAACTTGCATAATTCACAATCTCCATGAATAATCTACAAAAGAAGTCTGTCTGACAGAGCATAATTTCCTCTGATTTAGGGACTCTTTTGTTTCTTTTTACATTATTTACAAGACATGGACTTTGTAAACATGCAGGCTCCATATGTGCACAGCAAAATTAGCAAGGAGCAGGAGAGAAACACCAAAAAGGATGATTTGATTGCAGAAGGAAACAAATCACCAGTCGTATGGCTGCACAATCCACAGAATATTAATCACGATTTTGGCTCCCAGCGATTAAATTAACTGTGAAAATGATGTTTAAAATGCTCCACTCATAAAAAAACTGCCCATGTAGAGACAATTGCTTGGTTCCAACTGGGGTAAATGTGACATTAAAACCTTATTTTGCTCTTTCAGTCATTTTTCTGAGTTGCTGTACTGCAGGAACTGAGAGGAGACTAAAGGCTTCTCTGTGCACAGTGAACTGGCTTCCTACAGTAGCCTGCATGTCAGGTGTTGAGGGAACCGTTTGTTTAAACATAAAAATGCAATGCAAGTATTTTATCTCAAATTTTTGGAAAGTCATAATAAGTAATCGCGATCTTAATATTCATTAAAAAATAATGTAGTTGGAAATAAATTCGGCACACAAATGAACTTTTCCTTAGCAGTAAAAAGTAATCTTTTAAGGACAACTTAACTTTTCAAAAAACTTTTAGCTGGTAGGTTTAGTTCAGTGTGAAAGCGCAATAAAGATATTGTATTTCTAAAATCAATGAATAGTTGTCATAAATAGGCTAATCATGATTACAATATTGATCAGAAGGATTGTAATGATCATTTTGGCCTCAGTCGTACGGCTGTAGTTAGTTGTATTGAAATCTATCGGCTGCAGAAAGGATGATGTTGACCAAAATTTGCAGTGTTTGCCACTCCATGAGGCAACACAACTAACTTTTGTTACTTTGTCTTTTTAATATTTTTGGGCGATGAGTTTTTCCATTTTTTTATTGATAGAGGGAGAACAGGGTGAAAGGGGGTATAGAGGAGAGAGAGACATGCAGCAAAGGGTCGTGAGCTGGACTCGAACTCACGACCGCTGCTGGCGACCTGCACCCACGTGGTAATGCCGTAACTCAGCGAGCTATATGGCAGCAAAACTAATTTATTTGACCATTTAAACTGCACTACAAAGCTCTGTATGCAAAGCCTGATGTGAATGCCTTCCAAAATAAAAAGTATTTTGGATGCTTTTGTCAGTGTTGCACCGTATGTGAAAGGTGTGCACTCAGAAATTATCTTCACGTGGTTATTTTTAACACAGATCATCTCCCTACAAAGTCCCATCATTCTGGAATGATTAATTCTTTATCAATAGAGTCACTGATTAAAATTATCGGGTGAAAATTCCTGTTTTTTTTCACATCACAATAGGTCAGTTTTTTTCCCAGCGTGACACAGTTCTGCTCCTAACCACCTTACAGTCTCCATTTTTTCCACTTCTTCTCCTTGCAGCTGCCTCCTAACCTTTTCATCATTCAGAAGTTTTCTCAAAGTCATGTCTCTTGATCCCAATCAGGTCACATGAAACAATGATGCTGATTGTCGCTGAGGCAACAATGTTCTCGCAGCAACGAATGATTGTCAGATTAGAGTTGTAGTCATTTTAGCACAGTCTGAATAAAGGTTAATTATAGCTGTAGATAAAAACAGTTGCATGGCATTCAAGCTAATCTGTTTGGAATATGTTGCCTGTTTAGCATCATAATAATAATAATTCACCCTTTACAAAGGATTTGTATCACCTCAGGCCACCTTGGGATTTGCAATAATTGCAAAAGCTCTCTGTGTTCTTAATCCCATATGAATCCGCCATATCTGTAATCTATAAAATCCGTCATGAATTTGAATATTGTGCCAAACGCGGTGATTATACGATAGTTTATCCAGCGAGAATCTGCATCTCATTAATGTAGGGCCAGTTTATTTTCCATACGGATTTCTGCTTCACATTTCCCCCTCTTTTTGGTTCAGCATGTTACAGAGGCTGCTGTGGAAATTCCTAATGAAAGCCTGATGGCAATTTAGGTGCAAATTCAGGAGGCTCATCTAGCTACTACTCAGCATGAACACCCATTATGTTTCTGTCGTCTCAGAGCGGTTGGTCATGGTCTTGCAGAACTGCTGTATGTGGCGCGCAGTCCTGAAAGCCCTTCATTCTAGGACAGGGTGCCCTTTTTAAATAATGTAACCTTCACAATGTGAGAGGTGAGCGGTTGCGCTATTCACTGTACTCATTTTAAACGCTCACTTCAAAACATGGCCCCATGGGCTTCATTTGAGTATGGACAGCGCTTCACAGCCAACATTTGACCTTTAAAGCCTCAAATGGTTTTTCCTCAGTTATTTCACTGTTGCATATGCACATTTCCCAAAGGATATGGATTGCAGATGGCAAATAGCTTTTTTGGATTGTTTTCATTCAGACTTTCCCCTCGCGCTCTCAGCCGAGTTCAAAACTTAATTTTTGCACCTACTGTTCGCAAAATAAGGCAGATCAAAAGCGGAATTTTCTAACTTGAAAAAAGACCTGCGAGTCAGTTTTCTTTGCTGACAGTCCCAGGAAAGGGTTTGATGATTATTCTGGAAAACAACACGGCTCCATGTGTTGTTTGTATTGCCTGTGACACGGTCATGCTTTTGCTGCTTCCCACACAGTATGTCCCACTTGCACTTGCACTTATCGTGTTGTGTTCCGTGTTTGTTCCCTGTAATATCGCTGCATTTATTCAAGATAATGATAAAACAGAAACAAGTGCACCGAGCACACAGTGTTCTCTGTATGGCCACAGGCTAATATACTTTTTTAAAAATTGCACTTTCCTAATGGATGGAAATTGTAATCGGTTTCTCAAAAGTCAGAGATAATCATTTTTTTTTCTGTGAGGGAAGCAGATTGACCTCTTCAACCCTCCCTGGCATTTTGGAGGAAATAACTTTTTTGGCTTATCACCTCTGCCCTAAAGAGATTTGCACGCCACCGGGCCCGTGCAGCCATATGATTTCAATCTCACCCGATATACTGATAGGGATCATGCCAAAAAAAAAAAACAGTTAATATTGCAGCATGGTGTCGCAATCGCATAATACTGTGAGATGCACATTGGCAAAAAAAGCAATCATCACAAGAGGAAAAACCTAGTTCTCATAAGCAAAGAAGGTGTTTATTACAGATCTGCGAGGAGAAAAATGGATTTACAACAGCCACGGCTCAGTATGTATGCTAATTTGTTACGGGGTGTTAGCATAAGGCTTTCCCTTAGATTCTCTGAGACAAACATCCACCTCCTCCTGACGGCCCTGGTGCACGATTTACACTTTACACATAAAAATAGCAACCCTTCACATCCAGGAAGAGTTCATGAGACGGACACATAGATTAAAATGCACTGATGAATACGATCCCACAGAGGATTATTGAACACGGTGCATTCCTTTGATTAAATGTATTTATGTTTGATGGAAGCTGTCACGAAAGCTACCTCCACTCATAGCTGACAATATGACGATGTTTGTAGAGGAAGGTTTGGAATGCTACTGCTTTAAGGTTCACTGACATAACACGTTCTCCTTTTCCCTACTATATTGTTTCAGTGTTACGTTATAGGATCTTAAAATGATTTATTGCTGCACCTAAATATGAAAGAGATGAATGAAATTTTGCTTCTGGTGCACAGAAAAGTGAAAAATGGCTCAAAAAGTATCATCATCTGTTCCAGATGCTTTGGATTAGGGCCTCCGCTAATGAGCATTTTCTATTGATTAATCTATCCACTATTTTACAGATTAGTTGATGAATCAAAATGACTGTTTTCTTCAACAAATGCAAAACTACCTTTTCATTTCGGTTCATTTTCTGTTTGAAAAAACTATACGAAACGGTATGAAATAGAAGGTTTACATATTGAAGTGCAACACTGAAGACTTCATCTTCTAACAACAGAAACAGAAAAATATGTAAGTGAGAGCAGCTTTATTGGGAATTAAAATACTGTATATGTGAGCACAGAGAGCAGGAGAGAAGTAAACAAATACAACGATCCACTTGGCCGAATAGCTGTCGTGTCATGTTTTATGTCTCGTGCATTGTGCTGCTGTAGAAAGTGATCCAAGCTCTGCACAGTGTACAAACCACATCTTTGTTCTGTGATGATTTTGAAGGACTAACATACTTTTAAAGTCTTGGGCCCAAATCTATGGCCGGTGTTGTCTAAAATTGTAGAGCTAATTGTAGCTGACCAATAGTTGGATTGTGATGTTGAAGAACAGGTTCTGTAATGTAAGGTTTTGGAAGGAATTAAAGCTTTCTAGAAAAAAACAATTCAGAAATCATGCATCGGTTTAAAATACCACATTATCTGCAGCAACATCATTAATTATGTGGACTAATCACAGCAGCTTTACTTTGGATAATTAGATGCCACTATTTTTGTTCTCGGAACTTCATCTACTGAGGAAATAGTTCCCGACTGGTCTGTGGAATATCCTGAGATACAAAGACACATTTCTCTCGATAGGCATGCTACTGTCAGATTTTTTATGTCTGTTTTTCAATTCTGCGAGCACCACAGACAATATTTCTTCCATCTCCCTGTGGCGTTGAGGTCGAGGCAGAAATCTCTGAGACAGAAATCTCAAATAAAACCAAAATTATCCGCCTGGCTCCATATCACGAGAGACAAGTGAGAAAATGTTTTGTAATTGCGTGAGTTGACCCTTTAACTACGGGTCATTTGCTTTGTAATGCCTAATGCATTGATTGTCAGTATTATTATCAAGTTCAGGTGCCACATGACACATGACTGATGAGAGCACTCGGACAAATTTGCTAACCACAAAGAGTTATTGAAACGTATTGCCTATAGAATAACACTGATTGGCAGACTTATTAAGATGCTCAGGTGCGTGGTGGTGGTGCTCTTAATGAATGGGTTCGAAGAGTGTCAGATGCCCATCAGGGTACAATAGCAGGGGTGACGGGGCTGGGCTGTTCCATCAGTCACAGAGCGGTGGGGGGTCAGAGGTGACCCTGGCACCCCATCTGGTTCAGAACACACTGATAGGGGGAGGGTGAGTTCAAAGCAGTGGTGGTGGTGATGTTGGTGGTGGTGGGATCAGGCGTGCTTATTACTTATAAAGATAGATCCGGACATATGGGGCCTCATACAAGCACACAAATCTGTACATGTTCATATGAACACACGCTACATCTGTAGTGTGTAACCGGAGCAGTCCACACTCACATATTCTGTCTGGGAGGGGTGAGGTCAGGGGTGATCTGTCACACGACTCACCTCGATTGTAACAGATGGACTCACACTCACACACACACACACACTGTGACACACACATCCGCACACACACACACTCATGTCCCAGTGAGGCTGGCAGGGTCCTGACCTGTGTGATCAGGCTTGCAGACCAGGCAGGCATATGGGCCAGGACCCCGGGGGCAGCGACGCAGACAAAGAGCTGATTGGCACCGCTAGAGGATAAACACACATAGTTTGCCCAGCTTTTAAGTCGGGAGGGGGATGAAGTTTACACACCTTTTTGTAAAGCAGATTATTTTTGTAGGTGCATTCTTTGCAGTTGATATCAGTCCCTTTGTTTGCTACTTGCAATTATTGTTCTCTTTAAAGGAAAAACGTCAAGCAGAACCTGATGCTGATAGGAAAATGTTTTGGTTCGTGCAGGCAGGAGCCGGGAGGAAGCAGGTGCTGGTGGAAGTTGGCAGTGCAAGGTTGGCCGAGAAAGGACATAGATGGGTAGGCATGGCTGGGCCCAAATTAACATGGACTGGCTCACATGCTGCAAACTGTGTAATTTATATCCCACATCAGTGCGTCTAATTCCTTTGTACTTATTTTATGTATAGTCATTTTGTTTTTGCCGTGGGGCGGTAAAATTGGCAGATGGCTGCGAACAAGCCGTGCCTGTTTCTCTCACTTAAAAATGCATATGCACAGACACACACACACACACACACACACACACACACACACATACATGCAGCAGCTGTGGCCTTGAAATCCCAGTTTTATCTCGCTCGATATGTCAAAACTTTCAACATATACATGCAATCCGCTTAAATGAAAGCATTTCGTGACAAATAAATAACTAGTAATTAGGAGGGTGGACTGGTGGGTAACCTGGATGTTGTGGAAAGACAGAGGCCCAGGCAGAGACGGCATCTGTCAGCCTCTCCTCATCACTGCGGAGTTAGTATTTAGAGTAAACAGAGAGGAGGAGCTAATCTCAGACTGGTCTTGTTTGAATGTTTTTTATGTGAGACTGAGCAAGAGCAGGGTGGTGCTTCATAATGAAATACAGTTTTACCCATTTTAAAACCCAGAAAAATTGAAAATCTGAAAATCAGAACGTTGTCGTTAATGTTGATACTGTCACTGTTTGTTTTCAGATGTTTACAGTCATGTTTAGTCACTGTTTACAGCTGTTTTCAGTCATTTGTTGTAGTTTTATGTCAGCGTTTTCACTCATTTTCTGTTACTTGTTGCCATTTTTAGCTGTTTTCAGTTGCTGTTATTTCATTTTCAGTCACCGTTGTTTCCAGTCGTTGATTTGTGTGGCTTGGAAACAGCCACATAAATCAGCGACTGAAAACAACTTTCAGCTTCTTTCCAGTAACTGTTTTTCATGCATTTTCAGCTACTGTTTTCAGTTGATTTATGTTGCTGGAGTCAGATGATTTAAGTTGCTGTTTTCAGTCGTTTTCAGTTGCTCTTTTATGTTGATGTTCACAGCTGTCTTCAGTTGTTGGTAGTAGTTGTTATAGGTCAGTGTTTTCCCTCATTGTTAGGTGCTGATTGTAGTAATTTTCAGTTGCTGTTTCCAGTCACTGTTCTCAGTTGTTTTCAGTTGCTGTTTTGTGTTGATGTTTACAGCTGTTTTTCAGTTGTTGGTTGGAGTCGTTTTATGTCAGTGGTATTGCTCATTTTCAGTTGCTGTTTTCAGTCGTTTTATTTCACTGTTTTGTGTTGCCGTTTCTAGCCGTTTTCAGTTGCAGGTTTGTAATTTTCAGTCACTGTTTAGAGTTGCTTTCCGTTACGCATTTATGTTGCTGTTTTCAGTTTTTTTTCTCCAATAACTGGTTTTCATGAATTTTCAGTCCCGGTTTTAGTTGATTTATGTCGCTGGTTTCAGTCATTTTCAGTTGCTGTTTCATGTTGATGTTTTCAGCTGTTTTCAGTTGTTGGTTGTAGTTGTTATAGGTCAGTGTTTTCACTTTTTCTTTGCAGTTTTCAGTCATTTTCTTTTGCTGTTTCATGTTGCTGTTGTCAGTCATTTTCAGTTGCTGGTTTGTAATTTTCAGTCACTGTTTACGGTTGCTTCCAGTCGCTGATTCATGTCTCTTTTTCATGCATTTTCAGTCACTGTTTTCAGACAATTTAAGTTGCTGCTTTCAGTCATTTTCAGTCACTCTTTTAAGTTGCTGTTTTTAGTCACTATCTTTTGCTGTTTTATGTTGCTGTTTCCACTCGTTTTCAGTTGCTGGTTTGTAATTTTCAGTCACTGTTTATAGTTGCTTTCAGTTCATTAATTATGTTGCTGTTTTTTTAGCTTTTCCCAGTAACTGTTTTTTCAGTTCACATTTTCAGTCACTGTTCATTGATGTAGCTGGTGTCAGGAAATTTAAGTTGCTGTTTTCACTCATTTGTCAGTGGCTATTTACTTTTGTTTACAGTTAGTCTTAGTTTTTGTTTATGCTACAAAACTAATTTGCTAAGTTCCTCACCAAAACTACTTGGTCACAGACAAAATCATTATTTAAAAGTCAAGATCATGATTTAAAAACCACAATCATGATGATAAAAACCACAATCTTTAATTAAAATACACCTTGCAAAGGCGAAAGACAAAGCTCCAGCTGTTTTCGATGTTGCCAGGGCAACGAGTCCCCCCCTCAGAATAGCCCTTACAGTAAGCAGGCATCGCATGATTTTACAGGTTTTTATTTTGCTGGGAATCACTGAAGCTACCATGCATTTTGTTGCAAAACTGAGCTGAAATAGAAGTTCAAAAACAAGAAATTGTGGTATTATGGGACAGAAGCCTTTAAGAAACAGCATTCATTTTTGTCACTGAGAAAAGGCAATGCTTAGTCTCCAAATGTTTCAGCAAATCACTTATTTCACAGACGCAGGCCTTGTGTTTGATTTGACAACTGAAATGCTGCTTTTATTGCCTATTATCCAAGTCTGTTTTTTTAAAAATTGCATTTGCTGTCACACAGACGGGAAAGTCTTGGCACTAAAATGCGACCCGAACAGCAATGAGATTGTCAAATTTAAGAAAAAAAAAGTCAGTGATTAGTTGAAACGTGTTTGCTTTTTGTAGTTTGTGGAACATGGCTTATTAATATAAGTTTGTTTAGTCGGTTTCTGTTGCCTCAACCAAGATTCAGATTTCCTCAAGGTTACCAAGTGATTAATTAGCTTCACTCTTGACATCGCAGCTTTCTATTATAAGCTGGGAACTGATTATTAGCTCGAAAAATTCAGTTTTTGTATTGTAAGTAAAAACAGCTTGTTTGTTGTTCTTGTGGTGTATGTAGATGATTTTGGTTTCTACAAACTTGCAGAATGGGGGTCTCTGGACTTTTCTCGAGCAGAGAGACCCCCATGCGTTAACTATTACTTTTCAGTCAGGCTTTTTCAAAGTGCATTATTACGTTGCTGGACCTGTAATGACAGTTTTTACTCTCATTTTAGAGGTGACTATTGACATTTTAAGGGGCGGGGCTGCTCTGCACACAGCACTCTCCCCTGCTTTGGTGTTCATATTATCTGGTTTCACTTGTAAGTTGCATTCCCAAGCGTCTCCCACCTAGATTGTTTTTAGAGAATGAACCTGGTCTGTGTTCGACTGATCAATTCTACATCAGCAACCTTCACCTGTGATCTTTCCTCTCTTATCAATAGAGATTAGCCTTCCCCTCACATTTACCATCTATCACTCCATCTATTCTCTGTGTCTCTCTCTCACACACACACACATGCAAAGACACACACTTATCACTTCATGTGATACACACACAGTCGATCGGCTTGAGTTGAAATCTCTTCACTCCCCATTTACTCCTAACTGCATGAGTATGCATGCATGTAGACACACACACACACACACACACACACACAATCCCTTCCTGTTTCTTTCTCTCTCACACACACACTCTTGTGAGATGTGCACAGGAACAAATCACTAGCTGCCAGTCGTAAATGAAGATATAACCACTCCTGGCTGCCGTGTACCTTCAGCAGTGCCACTTAATCCTGCCATAGGATCTAATGTGGATGGACACTCAGTGATGGAGAAAGACATGCACTAACAAACACATCCACTCCGGCTAACAGTGACTGACACAATCCTGCGCGAAGCTCTCCATCTTCAACACACACACTCACCCACACAAACATGCAAAAAACTTGCAGGCCGGGGAACAAACATTGCACATACACAAATCCACTCATCACGTTACAACAGCTGCAGCCGCATTTTCTGTGTTTAAATAATTAAAAAACATACCCAGTTTTCCTTTTCAACTAGTGCCAGTTATGTTTATACCTGAACCAAAGCCAAGACGGGACTTGATGATTCCAAGTTCATGATGCGCTGTACAAACACACTTTGGTGCAAGCTCACACATGCTGGTCCTCATTGATTTCTTTCACATTTAAGGAGATGCAGATTTCGATTTGGAGATTTAATAATATATCTGATGATAATGTTTTGTCAAATATTTAAAAACCTGTGAAAATGAGATGTTTACAATTGCAAATGACTATGTAAAAAAGCAATGTCATTATCAAAGGCTTCCCAATCACATAGTGTAGTCGTTGCACATTTGTGATATTAATTTAATTATCTCAGTGTATTTTTGGGGGGTATCAGACAACGATTTGGACCAAGAGAGCGAATGTTCTAAGTGCCGCTGTTAACACTGTGCTACATTACAGAGAAATACAAAACAGCGGCTGATAATGAGGCTGTAAAATATTAATTTTTACAAATCCCTGCGCTAAGCAAGCCGCAACAACACACGCTAAAGTTATAATGACTATGTTGGGAAAGACTAGCAAGGAGGATGAGCATTTTGTTATGAATCCTGATCATATAGTTCGCCCTGGGCAGACACAGTGCAGCCAGCGAGCTCCTCATCCTTGGTAAGTTGTTGCAGAAACTGTAGGACCCACCTTAAGGCTGAAGTAGGTAGAAATCTGCGAAACATTTTATAGAATTGGAAAATGCAGCTCTTCCTGCTCTGTCATAAGCCCCTCCCACTGGATGAGCACCGGCATATAGATGTGTGAAAACAGTCAAGCTGAAAGTTTTCACATACAAGAGCGTAACAGCAAACACAGACAAGTAGGAAAATTAAAGAAGGTTATAGGACTTTAGTGCTGCAAGTCAAAGAAACGGTGTTACAAGACAAATAAGACACAAGTGTTGTACATCAATGCTATTATACAGTAATTGAAAATATGTGCCATGTTATTTAGATTGGACAGCTGTACAGATTAGGCAGAACTGTGCAAAGTGTTTACCTGTAAATGTGTAAAATCTCACAGTATGTAGAGTGAACAACTTGAAATGTGCAAAAGGATACTGGCCCTCCGTCTAACCCATAGCTCCTCCACATCCTCCTCTCACCATATACTTTGCTGCTTCTTGTATTATCTCAGCTGATCAGATCTGAGAAAAGCCCTGTGATTGGCTAAACTCTCTTGTCACTGGATAGATTTTTGTAATCCTGAAATCTGAGCCAGGCAGAGGTGTCTAGTTTCCTCATATACCACTGAAATTACAATATGCGGAAAGGTTATTATAGAAAAGGCAAAGCATGACTGCTTACCCAAGCTTTAATGCTAGCCCAATGTCAAATAACTCAATCCGGTTGACCAACAGAAAAATATTTTTTTCTTTTTTTACCAGCCCTGTTGGTGTCTTTACCTGCCATTTAGGGTGCTAGGGGCTGATTCCAGCTGCAGAGCCTAAAAACTGTTGTGGTGGAAACCCAAAGTTTGCTTCATCATCTACCTTCTGACATGATCCCACACTTTGGTTTATCTGCAAAACACATTTAAATCATAACATATGTAATTACTATCTATTAACCATAGGGACTTTAATCACGTTCTGCGTAGTTTGATTATACACTGATAAGGCATACCATTTTGACCACCTGCATAATATTGTGTTGGTCCCCTGATGTGCTAAAAAGTGCTCTGAACCATTGGGCATGGACAAGAAGACCTCTCAGGGTGTCCTATGGGGTCTGGAACCAGGACACTGGCACTGGATCCTTTGGGTACTCTGGTTTGTGCAGTGGGGCCTCTGTCAATCAAACTTGTTCCACTGCATCCTGTTGATGCTTGATCACAATGGGGTGTAGGAAGTTTGGAGGTCAAATCAACATGTTGGGCCAGTGTCATGTTCCTCAACATGTTCCTCATTGTTTGATGTTTTTTCCATGTGGTGGGGTGCATTTTCCTGCAGGGGTAGGCCAGCGACATTTGGGATTTCAATTGGCATGAGGGAGTGTGTTTGTTGTGGTCAAAATCCAAGGTTTTCCATCAGAACACCACATAGTACCAATATGATCAGTGTTATTCACTTCTCCTGTCAGTGGTCATGATGTTGTGGCTGATCGGTGTGCTTTTCCAACAAACCAACCAACCAATTAAATTTGCTTGATTAAGTACGTCTAATGACTAAGATGAATGTTTGCTTGATAATTAGGGAGTTTATGAATGTTGAACATAATGAAGGAATTGATTCATGTTATCATAAATGTGCACAAAAATTCATACATCGTCTTAAGTTGATGTATGAAGGCCATCAGCAGAAGCCGATCACCTGAACATCCCACCTCAAGCATCTGAGATATCCTAAAATAGTGCATTGTTGCACTAATATCTGTGTTCAGTTTACTTCATTTCAATTAAAGCGAAAGGTTTACCTGTGAAGATCCAATTTCTACAGAATATGTGTTTCATTTTTACGTTAAAAAAAAGACTGCAGCTGTGGCAGCAGCTATTCGAGGCAGCACTGATTACACCGAGTGCTGCTTTGAGCTAAACACTGACATGGCAACATGCCCACGATAGATTTTTCACAGCAGAGATGTGTGTGTGTGTAATTAATAACATCAATAATAACTGCATTCCATTTAAGTTTCCAAGTTCGGGGTCCTGGGGCAGCATGCATAAATGCTGCAAACACACCCACACACACACACACACACACGGAAAAAAATATCCACACATTAACTGGTATTTGTGCAGTGAAAATGTGTGCAGTATTTTTCAAACCACACAGTTTTTTAGGGCCAGCTGCAGGTGGTATGATAAGGAGGAGATTAAATATAAGAGATGTAATCTTATAGTAAACACATGTTTTGTTTTTTTTTTGCAGATTTTCCTGATTGTGTTATTATTTACAGTATCTTCTCAGCAACCTGTAAAATTGATAAAAATGCTCATACCGGCTTTTTATTTATATTTCAATCTATGACCTTCTAATTTTATACTCTACTGTAAAGCATTTGTGACGTCTGCTTCGGTATTATCTCTTGAAACTAATTGCCGATCATGCTGCTGATGTTTAATAATGATGATTGAGGGGTCACTGCACTGATACTGCACAGACAGATGTGATAAATTGGTGATTACGAGCTCTATGAATACAGGCGGCAACATTGGTAATTCATAAATGGAAAAATGAAGAGATAACATGTTAAACAGATAGAATGTTTACCCAGTTCACCATCTTGGTTTACTGTGTTTCTTGACTTGTACAAAAGTGTTAAAGTATTTCTTTCTAAACCAAAGTAGTGGACGATGTGAAACATGTAAGTCCTTAAAACAATTATTTTTCACCCTTATGAGAACATGAACCGCTTTTACTCAAGACAGGTAATTATAATTGGGATTACTTTCAGCATAATTAAACACAATTATTCACTGATTTTAGGGACAAACTCTTTTACCTCCATGTTGTGCTATGTTCTTGCTAATGTACAAATCTTTGCTTCGAAATAAGACGAGTAGCGCATCTTATTGAAGAAAAATATTTAAAAATTGGAAATTTAGTCAACAGAGCTGCTTTAACTTTCACGTTGTTACTCTCATTCCTTTTGTACGCTCATTGTGCTGCAGTTTGTGGTGTTTTCTTCAGGTGGTTGAGCAAGTTAGTCGTGTTATTTTGCAACACAGACACAAATTTTATGCACTCATTCCATAGGATTTGTTCTTGCAATTACATCATTTGCTCAGAAGACAATGATCTGTTTCAAACTACGCCTTCTGCTGCAGACATTTTAGGGTTTTTTTGCCGCCCTGCTCTCTGTTGTATGTTCATCTTCTACTCTGCAACATCCATATTTTTTTTGTGCATGTTCCTGTTGCAGGGGTTCATACATAGCGGCATTACAGCTCCCCAAAAGTGAAGCTAAAACCTCTCGATCGCACCCTGGTGGCTGGTTCCTAGTTGACGAAGTGCTTGCTTTGACATGCACTCGAGAGTTTTTTTTATGAGCATTTTAATTGTTAACATCGCAGTCGATCATGTTCATTTAATCGCTGGGAGTCAAAAACATGATTGAGATTAAAGCTAGAGTGCGAGAATTTTCAATATAAATGAACATCTGTCACATTCGAGCCCTTATCAAACGAGTTCACACAATGCTGATTAAGCCGATCAGTGCCAGGTAATCTCTCTTGTCTCAGTCTGTGTCAAATCAGATAGAAATCAGAAAATCTGTTGCTGCTGAGTTTTCTTATTTATTATTTATAAAATAAAGTTCTGTAAAATATATGGGCTGAATTGAGCTGGGAATAAGCTTCATATGCTGTTAATTTTCACTATGAAGACAACATGAAAGCAATATGTAACTTTTCACTTATAATGACAGCATACAGACCCCTTCACTCACCAGTTTTTCCACCACCATTCATCACCATATTGGCGTGTGAAAATAGCAAAAATCTGGAGCCTTGGCTTTTAATACTTGCCACACATCAAATTCTACTGTTGGGGAGATGTTGACTAAGACTGGATTTTTAGTAGGATACATACATTTACATTGATCCATTATGACCACCTGCATAATACTGTGTTGGTCCCCCTTATGTGCTCAAAAATGCTCTGAACCATTGGTCATGGACAAGAGGACCTCTCAGGGTGTCCTATGGGGTCTGGAACCAGGACGTTAGCAGTGGATCCTTTGGGTACTGTGGCTTGTGCAGTGGGGCCATCAACATGAATGTCAAAATCCAAGGTTTTCCATCAGAACAGCACATAGTACCAACATGATTAATGTTATTCACTTCACCTGTCAGTGGTCATAATGTTGTGGCTGATCAGTGTATATACACCAATGCCACCCCTGTTTGAAAATTCTGCTTTATCTTTCCACATTCAAGGGTCAGTCATTCATTGTTTTTTCTTGGCTGGAACCATTCAGTCATTTGGATCTGCCGCAAACAATTTCATCTGTGTCCTCGCCAAATTTCACGGCTCTGGGAAATACATTTCTGGCGATATTGAACCCTTAAAATGGCTTCCTAGATAGGATGTTTTTTAAGGTGAAATTACAAGACTCCCAGGACTGAACACATATGAAATTCTCGAAACTCTGCCAAAATAGTGTTGAATCCCAAATAACAAATGAGGATACTCTGAAAAAAATATGAGACTGTGGAGCCACACAGCTATCTGAGATGACACAGTGACCCCTCTGTGTTTTGCAGTATGCTGTGTTTTTCATCTTGTCATCTTGACATTCTCATGCTAGTGCACCAGTGGTGATGTGTTTTACATTACCAAGCACAGATTGGTTTGCCAGAACTGAATGGGGGAGCAATGTAGCGATGGACACAAAGTCGGCTGCAGCAGCTCGGAGTGTAGTGACAAATCTAGATGGCATCCAAGAAAAGTAAAATGAAATTCAGTGATCACAGAAAGGATACAGTCTAACAAAGAAAAATATCATCATGGACATCAATCAGCACCACATTATAACCTCTGACAGATGAAGTGAATAACATTGATCATATTGGTACTATGTGGTGTTCTGCTGGAAAACCTTGGATTTTGACCACAACAAACACACTCCCTCATGCCAATGGAAATCCTAAATGTCACTGGTCTACCCCTGCAGGAAAATGCACCCCACCACATGTAAAAAACATCCAACAATGAGGAACATGTTGAGGAACATGACAATGGACCAACATGCTGATTTGACCTCCAAACTTCCTACACCCCATTGTGATCAAGCATCAACAGGATGCAGTGGAACAAGTTTGATTGACAGAGGCCCCACTGCACAAACCAGAGTGCCCAAAGGATCCAGTGCCAACGTCCTGGTTCCAGACCCCACAGGACACCCTGAGAGGTCCTCTTGTCCATGTCCAATGTTTCAGAGCATTTTTGAGCACATAATGGGGACCCACACAATATTATGCAGGTGGTTATAATGTTATGCCGGATGGGTGTATGTAAGAGACAGAAGTTCTGCACTGTAGGTTTAATATTCGATTGAAAGTGCAGCCCCAAACAACTCACAATACATGTTTTAAATGGCCTTTCTGCACTGACAGAACCTGGAACTTGTACCAATCAGTTGACCGCCCTCTACGTTGGAACCCAAAATCATTGAGATAAATGTTCCATTAACTTTGCAGCCCCTAGTCTTCCAAAATCTGTTGAGACATTTCACTTCAGTCAACAAATGTTATGCGTATTGTGGCTCCAAATTTAAAAAATAAAAAACTCCCTTAAGTCATTGAGATCCATCATTTAGGAATCATAAATGTCCATTCAAAACTACGTGCCAGTCCAGTTGGTAGATGTTAAGCTATTCCTGGTGGTGGTGATGAGAGAGAGACAAAGTCATGGGAACATCATTAAGATTCATCCTCAATAAGCTTCATCCTGTCAATCTATCCTGTAGTTGTTGAGATATGTCAATCTGGACCAAATTGATGGACTGGCAGACAGACACTGCCATCCCTAGAGCAAAAAAAAGAAAACAAAAAACCCTCACATGGATCCTGACAACGTCCATACTCCCTCCTTTCCTCCCTCTCCCTCACCCTCTGTCAGCCCCCTTTTGTTCCCTGTCCTCCCTCTGTCGGGGTCTGTCACCATTGCCTCCATCTGCTGAGAGCAGTGATCATCGTTAATGACAGGCGGGTTTTAATTAGCCCACAGTAAACAATTAACACAACAGAAAAAAAAACATTTCAATGCAAATCACATCCCTCAATGATAAAGTGCTGCAACAATATCATTGAATACATTTGCCTGTAATTAGGAATACCTTCTAGGTTTATTCTGTGTGTGTATGTGTGTTTTGCATGTGCATAGAAATGGCTGTGTGTGTTCGTGTGTGTACATGTGCCGTCTTAATACTTTAAAACAGTTTTCTTCTCCACTTTAGCGGCCTTTTGTGCGACTCCACTCATTAATGCTCATAGAATTGCTATTTCCGTAATGGATGTCTGAAAGTAAAACAAACCACAATCAAAAGGAGGCTGAATGGGCCGCAGATGAATAGAGGAACAGGATACACTGAAATAGCTTTCTCTGCCGCGTCTATCTCTCTTTACTTGACATGTTTTTTAACACGTCCTGTTTATTATTTTCAGCGTAAAAGACGACGAGTATCTGCCTTGAATCAAATAGACCTGACAGCTCATGACGGAGCGCGTAGCCAAGAATAGCATATAATGACACCAGTTGCATTGTATATGAAAATACATCCGGCCTTGAATTGTAATTACGTTGTTAAAGAATGAGACGGGACAAATTACAGGCGGGAGGAATTAAGTCGTATTAGTCCATCTGTCATTTACGGGTTGTCAGACTCCACAGAACATCTTCTCTCTGTTGGCGATTTGGTATGGTGAGCCTCTCCATATGCATCACACTCCACAGATCGCTCAGTCACGGATGAAAAATGCTGGACTCCGGCGTCAACAGCATAACATGAATTTAAAGGCAGACAAATGGCATCGATCCTCGAATGCACCGGCTTTGTATTAATTGCCACAGTAAGCGACGGGGCTCTCCGCGAGAAGTCACTGCTGTTGTATTTTTCACTTCCAGCCCTCCTCCTCGCTAGGAGCTTTGGTAAATGGAACGGAGCGAAAACGCTGCTGTTGACACAATAAATAATGCCATCTTCGCTGCAGTGATACTGTAGCTTTTTATTTTTACTGCAAGTCAAATTGAAATACCTTCTCTGTCAGGACACTTACCAGCTGATGGGCCTGTTACCAAGCAGGCAACAGGAGAATTGTTGTCTCCAGTAAACGCTACTGTACTTATCTGGGTCAATAACTAACAAACATGCCACCTTGTTTTGACCTGTAAAGCCTCCCTTTGGGCCTGCGAAACCAGAAGATACTGGAGACCAGATGTATGAAGGAAAACACGCCGAATCTGGTATTTATTTTTGAAAATATGTGCATGCTTTACACCATGTGTAACCGCAACCTTTTTCATGACATCATAGCTTTCAGCAGCACGATCTGACTAAAAACCTGTACTTCTACTTTTTATTCCAGCTTGTGTAAACTGTTTACTCGCTCGCCCGCCTAAATTATACAGCAATAAGCTCAGAAAAATCTTAAATTTGACCCACCTATGTATCATTATTCCTATTTGTCGGCTATTATGGGTCACCGTACACAATACACCGACACATATGGTTGTGTGCAACACATCAGCATCACCAGAGCCAGATCCGCGATGGAATGAGCCTGGGCTTTGTCCAAACAAGATTAAACAGGGGAGTGTT
This sequence comes from Dascyllus trimaculatus, assembly GCA_024666655.1. Classification (NCBI taxonomy): domain Eukaryota; kingdom Metazoa; phylum Chordata; class Actinopteri; family Pomacentridae; genus Dascyllus; species Dascyllus trimaculatus. Next base: position 11,509,117 of record CM045467.1, read on the forward strand.
GACATAAATTTATGAATAATTTTGGGAATGGGCGTTGGGTTTTGCACACATGCAAACACTTTCGTAATGACTCAGATGTATAAATCTGCCATGGAGCTTTCAACTTTTGCGCATATGCAGATGTGTAGTCAGGAAACTATGCGGCTCTCGAAAATCTGGCCCCCCCGGAGAAACAATGATGAGGTGTGTAATTATACAAATTAAAAGTCTTGAATGCGATTCAGATAAATAAATATATCGATGAAATGCTTAAAAGTGAAGTAGGATTTCTTTTAATACGAGGATTTGTATAATGCTCCCTTTTCAAGCAAAGCTGCGTTGTCTCCATCTGGATCCCTGAGCCTCCAAATGGATTTTGCATTGTCAAAATTACCACTTTGATTTTAGCCCATATTGACTTCATCCCTTTAAGGGCTAAAATTACCCTCCCTTTCTGTCTCTCCTCCTTTTTATTCCGTGTTTTTCATGGCATCTCCATTTTGGCCCTATTCTCCCATTTTATTTCCCCCTCTCTCTCTCTCTCTCTCTGCCTTTCTCTCTTTCTCCATTCTCTGGAGTAATTGCATTGATAGTGAACAGTGCTGCTAATTAATTATGCAACAGCCGAAAATTGAGGTGAGAGCGAGGGATGAGAGGAGGAGAGATGAGGTTTGTGCCAAATGGTCTACAGTAGAGAGAGGAGAGGAGAGGAGAGGGAGAGAGAAAGCGTATGAAGTACTTTGAGTGGGGGGGGAGAGAAAAAAAAGCCAGATGGGAAGTAGAACAAAGGAAAAGCACAAGAAAATGAGGAAAGGAGGAAGATGAGAGGCGAAGAACGTAAGAACTGAGAGGTTATGTTTGTAACGAGGATCTGTCAAGACGTGGAGATCAACAGCGCGGAGGCAAATCAGGGCTCTCCTACAGAGGAAGATCAGAAGGATGGATGCAAACACTGGTGGGGAAGTCAAAAGATAATATCAGCATTCCCTGCTATTCTCTGGTGGAAGGCACAGATGTGTTTCTCATACTTAACATATGTCCCTGTACTCCTCAGAGGAAGTCCTATGGGACCGCTAGATCACATGGACTGGTGGGGTCAGACTGAAGACTGAGACTAAACTTTGATTGTCTTTTATCAGAATATACTTTTATTCCCTGTTTGGATGATTAGTAGAGTTGCTAGTAGCTTAGCAGCAAATTTCCAGCAGCATGTGTCGGTTCAACCATTGAAGCTGTTCATTAATTTACACAGTCCCAACAGCAGAAATGGGGTTTTTATATTAATTAACTGTTTGACTTACGACCACTCCTACAGGAAAATACATTTTCAATCTTAAGACTGACGTGACAAGCTGCGTAATTGAAGTTTGTGCAAACTGCGTAAAACACACACAAAAAAGTATGTTCATGCTCATTTTTACGCCAATGGATCTTATTCATATTTATTCAAATGTTCTTCTGGAGTTTTGTTCAGACTGTAATTTGAACGCAGCGCATGAAACATTCTGAAATTAAGGTTCGGTAAAGCTGAGCTGGCATTCAGCCCAATTTAAGCCACAAACCAGTCACCCCTGACTAATCGGGTTGAGTTTCCGCGACGTTGGTGAAAGCTCACCACCGTATAGTCTGAGTGAGCTCCCACAAATGATCAGAAGGAGTAGCATGTGCTGTCACATAAAGAAAGTCCATTTAAAACGTATTGTGAGCTAACTCGGGCTGCACATTTAATCAACTATTAAACCTCCAGTGTGGTTTAAGTTTTGTCTCCCCCTTCTGGCAGTGAGACTAATTACGCTAATGCTGTCCATGCATGTCATAATCCAGACTGTCTACCGCTGTATTCTGTTGTTCCTCAGAGTTTCTTTTTTTATCTGGAGCATCAGAAGCTTATCTTCCATAGGCTCCATCTTACTCGTATTGGCCTACTCCATCTCTGTGGTTACAGTTCTTCCCTTCTCCAGCTCTGGCAAACCAATCGTTGCTAATTAATGTAAAACACATCAAAACTGGTGCATCAGCGCAGGAAACTAGATTTAAAATGCAGATATAATGTGAAATGCAGAGATTTACCTTTTGTTGATTTGCCTTCGTCAGCAGTCAGCATTCTGTAAACCTGTTTTGTGAGGGCCTGAATGTAACTGGTGTTCATTATATGTAGAAGACCTGCAGTCAGGCTTTATCCTTGATAACAAACGTTGCTTTAATTAATTAAAAGAACATTAACAATTGCAATATGGATGCATACTCTGCTTGTAAAAAACTGTTGCGTATCAAATCAAGTGCTTCCTAAACTGATAATCAGCCACCAAGGAGCGATTAAAATGTTCTAGATTCATTTTTTAACAGCACCAACCTGTGCAAAAATGTCCATGTTCCTCAACGTGTTCCTGATTGGTTGATGTTTTTTCCATGTGGTGGGGTGCATTTTCCTGCAGGGGTAGGCCAGTGACATTTGGGATTTCCATTTGCATGAGGGAGTGTGCTTGTTGTGAGACAATGTCTATTTGGGTGTCCAAGTCTCATCAACACGGATGTTATAATCCAAGTTTTTCTGCAGAACACCACATAGTACCAATATGATCAATGTTATTCACTTCACCAGTCAGTGGTCATAATGTTGCGGCTGATCGGTGCACAGCGATATGAAAATTAAATCTCTAGAGCAGAACTTGAAGGGATAGTTGCTAGAAACCGATCATCATCTGCTCTTTCTAAGCATTTTGGGAAGTGATATTAGGTAAGAACAAGTCATATGCAAAGAGAGCATAAGGTTTGTGTGTGTTCCACAAAACAACACAACTGATTAGTTTCAGCACCTGTACAAAAACCACAAACAGGCCAAGAAAATAATGTTGCTAACTTACTGAATTCCCGTACTTGTCCAACATCAACTTGGATATCCATAGGGACAGCGTTGTACTTTCCAGATCTGCAAAAGTATAACTTTGTGTCCACACGGACACCCGTAATAGTATTAGAATAACAGATACACACCTGAAGTGTCTGCAGCTGTCTGTATGCGCCTGCAAGGGAGTATAATCGAGGCTTAACAGTGACGCTTTACAGTGTGTTACGGTATTGTGCAACATGAAATTGATAGCAGCTCTGTTGATTTAATTTTGGGTGGAAAGTTTTGATACAGTTTTTTCATATTTTGATTAATCAGGTTCAGTTTTATTTTGATCCAGTGATTTGTACTTCATTTGGAAAATAGCAAAATATAATTTTGGTCATAGTCACACAGCCCCAAAGTTTACACAACAGAAAGATTAATGACAAGTCACTACCCAGCTTTACTTCTTTATTCAGTAGGTTTGATTGTAAAATATGGGCTTTAGTGGTGGAATGGACTGTTGTTGGGATTTCCACCCATACTTCTGTGCAGATGTAAATCATGGATTAATTGCAAAGGTTACTCGACTTCAATCGAGTGAAAGTGTCAGACAGCTGTGGATCAGATGGTAGAGTGGGTTGTCCACTGATCGTAAGGTTGGCGGTTCGATCCCCGGCCCCTCCGCATGCCAAAGTGTCTTTGGGCAAGGCACTGAACCCCAAGTTGCTCCCAATGGTAGATTAGCGCCTTGCATGGCAGCTCTGTCGCCACTGGTGTATGAATGGGTGAATGCGAAAAACACTGTAAAGCACTTTGGATACCACTCAGGTAGAAAAAAGTGCTACATAAGTGCAGACCATTTGCCATTTAAAGTGAAGTTTTACTGCTGTTGTTTCTTTTTAAAGTAACTCGAATGCTACTCATAGAACGCAGCCTTGGGCCGGACAAGTAATCAGTTCAAAATAACAATTAACAAATTTGCAAAGATGTGATTTAGAATATAAAAGGTGTACTACTACTACATATTTAGATGAATGCTGTAATTTAATTAGATTAAAACTTCCAGTGATTGGTCAGTGTATACTTCCATGCATGAACGCTGTGGTTGGACCGATATAAGCCCAGTGTTGTTATTAAAAAGCTGCACCTTATGTATTTTGCAGCTCATGTGAACCAGAGTTTAAACTGTCATGGCAGCGGTTTTACAAAATTCATGCCATCGTCCATGTGTGGCAATCAGGCTTTTGATGATATCTCAGGCGGTGATGCTCCATGACATGTTTTAAATCTATTACCCAGTGCATATTGAACTGAAGCTTGATTGAAACTGTTTAATCCCAAATGAAATTGCATTCTGTGAGAGAAAATTGCAATTAGATATTAAAGAAAGTAGTCCAGATCCACACATGGTTTTTTTTTCATACGTCTTCTTGTTTCTTGTTCATAACCTTGTTTTTTGTTGTTTTTGTTTTACTAAGAAACTGTTGCAATCAGTTAATCAAAAGTCGTGATCGGATCCGTGAGTTGTGTTCGTGGTCTTCATTAGCAGTTTGCTCAGTTGTTGTGGAACAGCAGATGTTAAAACTTCGCATTATGAGCTTCTGGAGCATGTCGGCTTGTGCTTGAAATGTGAACTACTGTTTGAACTTCTTTCATAATTACAGTTATATAGAAATCGTAATGATCGCTCAAATTTAAAATTCTCTTTGTGTGAGTGCTAAAGGCCGCGCACTGCACTGTCACTATTACAGATGGAGCACACACTGCTGTGCTAATGTTCTTCTCACACCGCGTCTCCTGTGTAGAAGCAAGGTGTGGAAACATGATGGATTCTACACCCTGACAGAAGAAAATATACTATATTTATTATGGCAAGGATTTGTGAAACAAAGCTGCTTTACTGGAAGCTTGTGCTCAAGTGGTGCAGTGGAGATGAGCAAGAGAACTAAATAATACAGATAAATTGTTAGTTTCAATTTGTTCAGAGTTAATTTTTTGGAAAAATTATAGCCTTCATGACAAAACTGTAGCTACTAAAGAAGATCGCAGGGCACGACTGAAAACGATTGTTTTGACAACTACTGATTTTCTTCTCCGAGTCATGGACAAACCCATCAGGTAACTGCAGTGTTATTGTGGCTTTCAGATGCAACTTTGCTAAAGTTAAACGATTCCCTCATTTTGAGTTTAGATCCATTCTCATGAAGCTGTTTCATAAAAAAAGACTAACTGCACCATGATGGTATATATAGCTTTAATTCGGGTCGACGTGGAACTGAGCCATGCACCTCTTGCACATCCTCATCCAGTAATTGCTTGCTGAGTGTTATTGGAAAAAGATTTCTTTCGGCATCTCCTATAAGTAAGTGTCAACTGTCTTAAAATATGTTTGGAGCTCACAAAAAACGATGAAGTGCTGAATCACTTTTGGCTTGGACTGAAATCTTTTGTGCCCAGATTAGATCAAGCCCACTCCAGCTCCTGGCCCCACCTCTCATAGATTTATCTGCCCCGTGTGTCACTTACCCTATATTCAGAAATATCAATGTTACATTAATATTCCAATATTTCATCCATCTCATTTGCTCTATTCTCTCACTTCACATCTCACCTTGGTGCTCTCCACAGACTCTTCCTCTTCCACTTTCCCTTCGAATCCCTCCCATCCTCCACCCTTCCTCTCCCACTGTCTTCTCCATCTCTGCCGCCCTCTCCAGCTGAAGTGCTGGCTCGACTAATTAAAAGCCTTAATCAGGATTCATAATTAGGTCTAATCAGCGCCTTGTACATCATTCCCTTGCATTCTTCCTTCGCTGGTGGTGAAGGCCGAGAATGCTTATGAAATAATTTCGGGAACTTAATGTGTCCAAATGCGGAGCTGGGAGCGGGGCTTCAGTGAAAAAAGAAACGGAGGGGAACATGATTGGGACCAGGCGGCTGATTGCTTCCTCCCTGCCTCTCCCCCCTCTGGTTTTTCTACTTCACACATTGAAATTTGTTCTCTGCTCTTTTTTCTTTCGCTTTCTGCTCTTTTTCCCTCCTCTCTCTCTCTCTCTCTCTCTCTCACTCTGTGTGTGTGTGTGTGTGTGTGTGTGTGTGTGGCGTCCTCGTGACAAGACAGTGGGGCAATAAAGCAGACAGCTTTCCAGATTACAGCTCCCTCCTCTACCTCCACTGCATCCACCTGCTTCATTACAGCTGAGGCCACTGCGCACTAAACCCTGCAACAGCCTGTCCGCTCTTTACTGCCGTCTGTCCACCTCATCTCTTAGAATTAACGCCCGACACAATGCACTACAGGAGGAGAAAATTACACTGTTCATTATGCAGAAGTTCCCAGCATATCTAAGAATACATCCTCCTGGTTTGTGAGTGAGTCTGCGTGTGGCTCTCATCACTGCTACAAAGTATGAATATGATCCTGCTGCAAAAGGAGCTGCTCCTTTTGAATTTCACTGGTCTGTATCATTGTAGCTCACAGAGTCCCGACCGTTCAGAATGTGTCTCTTTTGCCTCTGTGTCAGCCCCCTGCTGTGTGAATAAGAAATTGTTAAAGGAGGGCGAGAAAAAAAATTAAATCGCCTTCAAAAAAAGAAAACAGCAAACAGTAGGAGTCTGAGAAAAAGGCTCCACAGAACAGATTTCATTGTGGCGCCTGTTCTGCCCTCTTTGTCTGTGCTGTCAGAACCGGACCATTTAAAAAATATCCGCCAGGTGCCCAGGTATGCGCTCATGCTGCGCTACACGCATGCAGTCGCAATTATGGTGTCAGTAATTTTTCAGCGAGCCACACAGAAATTTGTCAAAATTATGACGTGCATTGTTCGGCGCGAGCTGTTAGGCTCATAATGGAGCGGTTACCTTGGCGACCGCGAATCAAGCCAGGTAGTGCAACAGGATGGGGGTTGTTGAGGACGAAGGAAAACTGGAATCAGTGTCATTTTCTAAAAGGGCTGCTTTATTATCGCTGGATGTTGGGTAACGCTCTGCAAGGTGGTCTCAGGATGGAAAAGTACACCTAATCAGAAAGTCATTAGATTGCAAGTCGTGTCCGTACATTTACCAGACTCTTCAAGTGCCATCTCTGCTGATACGCCCCAAAGAAAGGGACATCTAGAAAGGAAAACAGGAGTCACAAAATGGGTTGATAGGGAGACAGAGTCAACAACCAGGCCTTAGAGAGCTCAAGGAGGTTAAAACCATTGTTGAACCGAGCTACCATGTGGCTGCATGAAAGGATGAGGTCTAGCTTTAATCATGAGTCCAGTCCAGACCAGCCATTAAAAAGCTCTTGTTTATGTCATATGGTGGATGATTTCAGAGACAAACACCGCGGTACTCTTTGTTTTTAGCTTTAGATAAACTATGGAACATATTTTGCATGCAAGAACAGTGAATTGTGTCCCCTGTTTCTTATGTTGCTCACAGTGAAGTTATGGCATCATTTGGGTTTTAACACTGACTCCAAATCTGCTGAAGGATTCCACTTCTTAATAATCCTCAGTTCAAGTTCTTTTAGGCACTTAATCAAAACAGGTCAAATGCTTATTCCCTTTTCTTGGCAGCTATTTTGATAATTGCCACTTTTCACAAATGTCAGGGTTTTTTGTTTATTTTTGCCTTTAATTACTTACCAATTTTGAGGTCGTTCCAGTGGGTTGGACAAAACAAGCATTGTGAAGTGGGTCACTTAGAGATCTGGGAAATTGTGATGACATTTTGGGCTATTTTCGCAATTTTGTACAAACCAATCAATCAAATAATTGAGAAAATAATCTGCAGATTAATCCTAGATGAACCCACTAGAACAGGAAAGTCCTGCTTTTACATGGATGCGTCAGTATTAATAATTTTTTACACTCAGTTCTTGTACTTTTAATAGTTTTTTCATGACTATATTTTCAATGCAGGACTGTTTACAGTATTGTATTACTACTGCCAGCATGTCTAATACTATCAACTTTATGAATTACTGTAGGTCCTGTACACTGATCAGCCACAACATTCTGACCACTGACAGGTGAAGTGAATAACATTGATCATATTGGTACTATGTGCTGTTCTGATGGAAAACCTTAGATTCTAACATCCGTGTTGACGAGACTTAGACACCCAAATAAACATTGTCCCACAACAAACACACTCCTTCATGCTAATGGACATCCAAAATGTCACTGGTCTACCCCTGCAGGACAATGCACCCTACCACATGGTAAAAACAACAAACAATCAGGAACATGCTGAGGAACATGACAATGGCCCAACATGTTGATTTGACCTCCAAACTTCCTACACCCCATTGTGATCAAGCATCAACAGGATGCAGTGGAACAAGTTTAATGGACAGAGGATCCACTGCACAAGCCAGAGTACCCAAAGGATCCAGCGCCAACGTCCTGGTTCCAGACCCCATAGGACACCCTGAGAGGTCCTCTTGTCCATGCCCAATGGTTCTGAGCATTTTTGAGCACATAAGGGGACCAACACAATATTATGCAGGTGGTTATAATGTTGTGCCTGATTGGTGTAGTTACTGTAATTAATAGTTGGAGTTACTAGTTGTTCGACAGTAGCGAAGGTACTTTAGCCAGATGTAAGGTTCCTGCATAAGCAGTAGTTGGGTAACTTATGGATAACAGCTTCCAGAAAAACACAGCTAGAAAAAGTAATAGTAACTGTAGTGACTGTGGTCTCTTTACTGGTTTCTTTAACATTTTGGGGTCTACTTCAGCTGCTTTACTGTAACACTACAGGACTTCAGATACGTCCTCGTAAAGCGGCTTGTAATCAAACAGTTTATGCTGTTCACCTCTAGTCAGGCAACCCAGCAAGCTCACTGACTAGATGATTAGAATTGGTGCTCTATGAGTAAAACTGAATTGAACCTGGGCAGGTTTGCAGAGAATAAAACTATACTCCAGATTTATTGAGACAAATGCACGAGGAGACAGAAAACAATGCAGGCATTTAACCTGCTTGACATAGATATATAGCCGGGTCCCAAGTGCCAAGTGCTTGCAGTAAACTGTATTTGAAACTAGTGCGAGTGAAATTTATGAAGGGCCTGAGTCAGAAACAGCAAATCTTAATGATTCCTTTGAATTTGAAATTCTATAATCAGTTCTAATTCTTGATGATTACCCCAAGCAAAGACATTTTCAATGACATTCCTTTAAGGTTATGTGCTGAACCCTGAACCAGCTGCACTTATTAGATTAAAACTGCACTTGACAAGACCAAAACTTAGTAAGTGGACCCTCAGGCTTAGCAGAGGCTCCAACCTTTTTGTCTTCTGCAAAGGTTGGTGCTTTCCAATTTGTGCAACATGTATAATGATATAATAGTTTTCATTCAACCATATTTCTCTCCGAGCTGTGGTTACTTTGCAGATACATGCAAAACATAAAGGCAGTTAGAAGTTAAATGACCCGTCAGTATATAAAATAGTTAGATTTAGTTCCACCTTGTTTGGGAACATTAAAATGTTGCTTTTGTTTTAAATCATTAATAATTTAATACCCTGAAGGGAGCCATTCCTCAGAAAGAGTGCTCATGCTAAATTAAATTAACTCACTAATACGTTTATCCTTTTGAATTGAATTTTAAATGCAGGACTTGAACTTTTGATGATGTACTTTTTGCGCCGCGGTAATGCTGCTTTTACTTATTACTTTTTTTTCCCGTCGCTGTTCTTTCCACCAAGGTTGCTAATAAAATGGAAAACAGAAGTCGTGAAATTAAAACTGGATGGAGGTCAATGCAGGGGCACTTCAGGCTAAAGAACTCATTGGCTGCAGCTTTGTTGAGCAGTGTCTTCCAAAAAACTATAAAGTACGAAGAGTCAAATGGTCGCATTCAGATCTACATCTGCTGCATGTAGAAATCTTAACTTTTAATACGTGGACATCAAATTAATGTCCAGTATAAATGCAGTAATCAGTTGAGACAACAGCAGAGGCGACTGGCAGCCTCCATTTCACCTCCCTCAGGTCAACGTTGTCCATAATTGTTACTTTTTGCTGCCCAGTCAGTGTATTACGGTGCTAGAGGCCAATAAAGGCCGCTGCTCCACTCAGCTGTGGTCTTTTTTGTTTATGGCAATTGCTTTTATGTCTCAAAATGAATGTGACACTGAATTATTGATGTTCAAATGTTTCACATGGAGCCAGCAAGCAGTCACTCGGAAGCGCTAAAAAGAAAAGAACATGCAGGTTAAACTCGCAGGACTGTGTGAGGTTTGGTCTTAAACTCACTGCTGCAGGGATCTACAAAGACGTGGTGGACAGTGTTCCCCCTCCTTTAAAGTCCTTTTATTGCTCGCTGCAGCAGGAGACATGAACTGATCCTGCAGCTCGGCATCAACAACACAATTCGACAGTTTAAAAATTCAAATGTGCTTTTAATAAATGCATGAGGGCTGCACCTGTGGCCACTTTGGAATTACAGTGAAGTAATATTTACAAGCCTCTTGGTGTACATCTTTTGACTCCACTGTGGGTAAGGCTGAGACTAATGTAATTTTGATGAATGCAAACTGAATTAATACACGCTCGCATTTTCCCCCAAACACACATTTTAACTAAATGCCATAAAATGACATTTCTTCTTCTTTTTTTCTCCTTTTTCCCACAGAACCACTGTTTGTAGTGCTTTAGAGAAAGTAAAGGGCCAGAGTGGAACCATAAACTAAAGGTCAGAACCATACAGAGGCTGGCTGATGTGCAAATGAATAGCCCAAAGTATGCGACTGTGTGGATGAGTCCACAAAAAAACGTGTTTAAAAGCCTCTGATTCCAAAGAGCATTATTGGTTGATGTCTTGTGACTCAGTGCAAGGTGGTCTCGCGGCCTGTGGATGTGACGCACACACACACATTCAATGCGGCTGTCTGAGCAGTCATTTTCAGGGGTATTAGAGGCCTATAACACGGCGGGCCATTAACAGCAGAATAATACCACAGGTTGACCCCTGACATTCATAGCAGCTTATATCTCCTTGCTGATAGATGCAGGCTCTGCATATAGCACTCTGTACTGGAAATGAACTGACACGATGGGAGAAGAGGGCAAAATCCCTCCATCTTAAGCCTCGCCGGAGCGAATAGCAGAGCAGCTTAGGGGAGGTGGAGGCGTGGGGAGAAAGCAGAGAGAAAGAGAGAGAGAAAGAGAGAGAGAGAGAGAGGAGCTTTGTTGTGAGAGAGGGAGAGATGATGGGATAATGAGAATGGAGAGAGCAGATTTTTTCCCCTTCTTTACAAGGTTGCAGTTACACCCCCTTCACCCATCTTAAACCTGTCGCCCTAAACCCAGCCTGACGGGGTTGCATTAAAACAGATGACATCACCTGTTGTTTTAATAGCTGATATACACTGCTCCAGCATAACATTATGAGCACCTGCCTAATATTGTGTTGGTCCCCCTTATGTGCTCAAAAATGGTCTGAAACATTGGGCATGGACAAGAGAACCTCTCAGGGTGTCCTATGGGGTCTGGAACCAGGACGTTGGTCCTTTGGGTGCTCTGGCTTGTGCAGTGGGGCCTCTGTCAATCAAACTTGTTCCACTGCATCCTGTTGATGCTTGATCACAATGGGGTGTAGGAAGTTTGGAGGTCAAATCAACATGTTGGGCCATTGTCATGTTCCTCAGCATGTTCCTGATTGTTTGATGTTTTTTCCATGTGGTGGGGTGCATTTTCCTGCAGGGGTAGGTCAGTGACATTTGGGATTTCCATTTGTATGAGGGAGTGTGTTTGTTGTGGGACAATGTTTATTTGGGTGTCTAAGTCTCATCAACACGGATGTTAAAATCTAAGGTTTTCCAGCAGAACAGCACATAGTACCAATATGATCAATGTTATTCACTTCACCTGTCAGTGGTTTTAATGTTGTGGCTGATCGGTGTATTACACTTCTTGTTCCTTTTTTGCCCCTGTTTCTATCTGCTTTTTCCATTCTGTCCCTGCACGCCACTCATGTCATCTGTCATTCCTTTGGCATTACTCATCTGCTTCTCACTTTTGCCAGAATTTCCCTATTTTTAGATGTATCCTTGTTCCTGTGATTTCCCCGCATCTAATCGCACCCTCCACCGTTCCCAAGGCTGTGATTAATAAAGCAGTGGCGCTCGTTACTCATTTGCATCCCCCAGCTCCTCCGATCCCTTCCTGTGCCCCATATTTTGACCTTCTGCCCTCTCCCCTTCAGCCTCGCTTCTCTTTCCCACATTATTTCGCTTTCCGCCCCTCGATCAGTGTGCCCTTAAGCGAGCGGTGCAACCAGTTTCCCATGAGGCTGAGTGGCAGCCCTGACCGACAGTCTACCTCTACCTAACTTCATCTCCTCTACCCCTCCCTGGCCTCAGATTTTCCACCCATTTCCCCTCCATCCATCCACCGCCCAACACCCACAAATGACTCAGTGCCCACCTGCCCTGCAGCCATCATCTATCAGTCAATCTGAATCTCACACACACACACACACACACACACTGGATATCTGTGTGCTCCATAGAAGACACGTGTACAGTAACCACTGTGAAGGACTAAAATGACAGCTTCAGCCCTCAGGGATAGGCTGAACTTCTGTGTGCATGTGTGTGCATGTATGTGTGTGCATGCTGAAGGGTGTCCATGTACATGTAAATGCAGTTATCTCTATAAATATGTATGGTAATGCACGGGGGAAGGTTGTGAATAAAACATGGAACAGGCGATGGTACTCCTTATGGATGTTAATCTCTGAGGCCGTTACCTGGCTGTGATTGTGAGGACTTCACAATATCCTGTTCAAATGTCATTGTATTCTGTAGGTTATGCTAAAGAGAATATGTGCTATCTGACTCTTCTTTATGCTCGGAATTACATTACAATAACGATGACTTATGAAAATATGCCAGGAACCATGAAAAAGTTTTGCAGTGAAGTTTCACTGTAATTAAGTGGTAGCCATAAGGTTCTATTTATAATAATACTTTGGGCAAGCACATTATTATTCAGGAGGCATCACTCATTCTGATGGACTTGTGTTATTTAGTTGATGCATGTAAACATCATAACCTGCTTTTATTGACCCAGATAAGCTTTTCTCTCAGTTATGAAAAACCTCATTAACATATCTGGGATAGATCTGTCTTGTTAATATACTTCTCTACTTTATAGTTTTAAAGTAACCTTTGGAGGAACGACTAGTCCATAGAGGATATTAAAATAAAGTTTTGAACCTAATTCTGTTGGTTGTGTGACTGAAATATTCACTGACTGGATTATCATATAATTTCGTGCAGATGTCTGTGGTCCCCAGGGGATGAACCCCGGTCAAGCTAACTCTCGATATCAACACTAACAGGTCAGAGCTTTCTCTTTATCCTGTGAAACATGTCGACTTTAACTAAATAGACTGGCTGAAACGTGCACAGGCATTCGTGGTCCCCTGATGATTGGATAGTCTGCACTTCAGTTTGCGCAAACACTTATACACCATCCCATGCAAGGTCTTTACTCATCATCGGGAACAAAGAATTTACAGCCACCTAATTATTCCTGCTGATTTTGGTGTTTCCCTGTCTTTTCCTCTAGCGCCACCATAGGTTGAATGTTTGTTTTGTTGACTGTAATATGTTAAAATTAGTCTCCAATCATTGATTTAACCGATAGAAACTCATTCCTGTGTATCAAAGTAAGATATTTAGAAGTTCTTTCATGAAAATTGTGCCTTATGGCCTTAAAATGTCTTAAAATCCATCCATTAGCTATACCTGCTTTACCTGTGGAGGGTATGGGGACCTGAAGCGTGTCCCAGCTGACATTGTGTGTGAGGCAGGAAACCCTCAGAGACAGGACAACCATGCATGTTCAGACCTACAGCCAGTTTAGAGCCTCAGATTCACCGACCACGCATGTGTTTGAACCGTGGGAGATCATGTAAACTCCACACTGAGGGAGCCAAAGGGACCTTGTTGTTGTAAGGCAACGGTGTTAACCACTTCTCCACCGTGCCACCTGGCTTCGATGTATCCCGGCATATAAAAAAACTCCATATGGCTGTGTTAACGAGGTAAAAACTTGATTTCCACCTGAGGGGGTCTTTAACAACGATCAGATGACAAGCTCAGACATTTGGTAGAGACATTAACGTTTCCCCGAGGATGAATTGTTGTAACCGTGGCGTTCTGCTGGCTTTCAACTAGTTTTCCCAGTTCTTTGGTTTATGGCCAAATACTTGCTAAACAAAAAGCAGTCCCATCATCCTCGCCTGTACTTTTTTTGTAAATTTGCAAATGTTAACATGCCTACATGCAAGTAAATATGGTAAACATACCTGTTTAACAGCGCTGTTTGCATTTAGCTGTAAGAAACAGTGGAAGAAGTATGCAGATCCTTCCAGTACAGCAAAGTGAAAATACTCAATCACAAATAAAAGTCCTGCATGAAACATGCAAAAGCACAAAAGTGTGAGCAGCACAATCTGGTTAAAATAGAAAAGTAGAAGTACTGGTTTGGTCCTTCTGACAGACATCTCATTATAAATGACATCATTAGATTAATAAGGCTGAAGTGTCAGTGTGTCAGGAGCATGTAAGGTGTTGATTATACCGACTTGTGGACATGAACACAGAGAGCTGTGGACATCACAGACAAGTGGTTGGTCTTATTATTATACTATTTTTATTTCGCTTGGAGGACTCTGTTCCATACAGGTGCAGTAGATTGGTATTTGCAACCCTTTGTGCACTCCCTGACATGGGAACACTGGCCTTACTGTTGGAGCTGCTGGAGGTGGAGCTACTTTGAGCTACTGTACTACCAAGAACTACTATGTAGAGTTTTAAGTCCAAGGTTTTTCAGCTTTTAGACTTTTCCTCTAATCTTGTATTTTCCGTGAGATATTACATCATTTGAACATGTATTGAAAGGAAACCATAGCAGTTTAGAGGACAGAATCACTATTTAGTAAAGCTGTTAACAACTGATAGACCTCTGAAATGTAACCTGATTTCACTTTGATTTTTGTAAGGAGCATAAAAGGTTGGAAACCACCAGTTTAATCTTTAACAATTTGATGTGTTTTAAAGGCTTATTATATTATCCTCTGAGTGAAATATTCATCTTAAAAGTAAGCAAAGCTGCCCAGTAATTGTAGTGAAGTGGAGATATAATGTAACATAAAATGGAAATACTCCAGTTAAGTATAAATACCTCCAAATTCTACTTAATTGTACAGTCCTGCCTACACGGCTGCAGACATTTAGTGTTTCATTTAATGTTTTTACACAGAGACCTCCAACTTTTATTTCTGGGAAACAAATGAGAACAAATTGGATCAGTTTCATTCAAGAGAAGTAGTTATCATTGGCTATTTGACCTTCATTACTGAAACCCTGCACAATATTTTCTTTTTTTAGCTGCGTGTAGGAGTTTTTTTGACTTTCATTATGTGACACATCACTCCCTGTGACATCTGTCTCAGTGACTTAATGATGTGTGAGGCATTTCTTTTTGACTTTTCTGCAGAGCCGAACGAAAGAAGCCGCCTGCTACTTGCGTAACAAGGTTAATTTGTGAAAATCTCTGAAGACGCTATGGATCATTTGATTAGATTTAGTCCCAGAGGCCGTCAACAATCACCAAAATTTAAAAAGCTTTAAAATAGCAGTTTGAAATGGGACAGTTAGACTTGCTGCTGGATCTCAAGGACCATTTGTCTTCAGTGGACAGCTGGTTTTACATTAGGAAGTCTGTGACCTTTATCAGCTTCTGTCTAAAATGATCTGCCACAACATTAAAACCACTGAATGACATTATTCATGCAATATTCTACTGATTTTACAGGAGAAAAACTGCTCAGGAAAGGTTTGAGGAGCACGACAAAGAGCTCAACCCCACAGACAACCTCACATTTTCCCGTTACCAAGCAATAACTCTCTACCTCCACAAAATGGAGACATTACAAAACGCTCTCATTGTGTTTTTCCTGAATAATTGAGTGATTTGTCTTCATCAAAAAAAATTGTAATTATGTTTTGTGTGGCAGGGTAACAAAAAAATCAAATGGCATCACTCAGACAGTTACACGATCCGGTACAAAAACAGTACCTCTCGCTAATTTGAAGTGTCAATGCAACTTTCGTCGCCCTGTTTGTGATCGGATCTAGTTTACATAAAAAATTACAACGTCATCTAAAACTGAGATGAGAGTGAGAACACAGACTGCAGGTCATTCAAGAATAGAAAGGGAGCGGCAGACAAACAAAACCGTCGAGCGGTTCAGAGGATTGGGATGAGGGATGGGAGATACTCCCAGCGGACCCAAGTGAGACAGTTTAATGAGTTGCCAGGCTTTGATACAGTTTTCCCAAATCAGTAACACACTCATCCAGACAGACAGGGTCTTACTAATACATTCTGCTGTAGACATTTTCCCAGCTTGCCTCCCTCCTTCCTTCTTCCCTCTCCCGGCCTCGTCTCCGTCTCTGTCTCTGTTCCAGCCTATCAGACATGACAGTACCAGCTGGCTGCTGGCAAACTCACAGCCAGAGGATATAAGCTGTGTGTTTGTGAGCATTTGTGTATCTGCGCGTGTGTGTGTGTGTGTGTGTGTGTGTGTGCTGGGGGAGTTGCGTGGGTGAGGGTGTCAGCATATCTGTCTTGAAGGTGTGTGTCCATGTTTCTGACAGGTTTAGGTGTGTGTGTGTGTGCTCGGTGTGATGCGTCAAAAAGCGGACATGTTGATTTAATGTCATGGAGTCTGAGCCTGAGTGATCTGAGTCACAGGTGTGTGGCGGTTACTTGGGGTGAGGTTCAGAGCAATATTTAATTCCTATAAAGATAGTTGTCAACACTTGCTTGAAGCAGCTGTGTACTCTTGTGGGCGCTTGGCATTTGCTTCCCTGTCTGACTCACCGAGCACATTAAAAGGCACTTATTTGCCTTTCTTGATGTGTCGATGTGCGCCTGTAGAGATGTGTACCTTTTGCTTTTGTGCTGCCGTGCACTTCACTGAAGTTTGGGTAATTTATAGAAATGTCTAATGGAGGGAAGAAAAAGAAAAAGAGGTGAGAGACCACCTTTTTCTTCAACACACAAAGAAGAAAATCAAACACCGACCCCCTTTTTCTGCTTTGGCAGCTCAGCGTGTATTCACAGGGCTGCAGGAAACATTTAAAGCTTATTGGAAACAGTCGAGATGAACACCAGATGTGTGTGTGATTTTGGCACTGTTCAACAAGTTCAACCCTGACCCTCGATGCCGCTGCCCCCTCCTCACCTTTCGTCAGCCGCCCCCCTCCCCTTCTCCCCTCCCTCCATCGATTAAATACACATATTCCCCTCTTTCCATCTGTCCGCCCAGTGCCTCCTGTTGCCTTAGAAAGTTTTGCCCCAGATTCAGAACTGGGAAACAGCGTCCCAGTCTGGGGACACACTCAACTCCCGCTCCCCAAATCCCTTCCAAACTGTCTATTTTTAGATTTCCACTGGAGCAAACCTAAACATGTTTTTTCGCTGTTGTCTTCAGAAATTATTGCTTTATCTTGTACTTTTCCTTTTTTCACCACTTTCTTCTCTTTAAAAAAAAGTTGTAAAATTTAACTACTGATAATAAAAGAACTGCAAAGATCAAGGTCCTGGTGACTTTTAAATAATCCTGCTATGTGTTTCCCTTCTATTTACAGCCGAGGTTTGGCACTAGATCTGCAACCAGATGAGGTTAAGGTGGTGCTTCTGTTCAGATCACGGCTGCAGCTTAGCAGCTCAGCCAGACATTAAGCAAGAGCCCTAATTTTAAAGGACCACAATGGAGCTTGATGGAAACCAACAGGATCCCACGGGCCCTCTCCAGACGGGGGTCCGAAGCCGCCTCTGTATCGGTTAAAAACGAGCCCGAGCCGATGACAGACAGGCAGACCATAACTGACGAGAACCGGGGCTCACATATTCCACTCTGTTTGTTCTGTACCGACTCCAAAATATGTGAGATGTTGGAGGCAAGGCGGCGTTGTAAAGGGAGACGAGAGATGGGAAACGAGTAGGAGTGAGGGGTGAAGGAACGAGGGGACGTGAAAGGGGGTTGACGTCGAGTAAGAGGAGGTGGGAGGACATTTTCACAAATTCATAAGGAAAGTTTTCATCTGCTTTTCGCCCTGACTTCTCCTCGTGGTAAGTAAAGAAATAGGTGTGTGAGAGCCCCTAGAGGTGGGAGGAGTATAGAAAGACCACTTAAACCTCAGGCACAGTGACATGGAGGGATTGGATGAAAAGGGAAGAGAAAGGGGAGATGAATATTATGAAGTGAAAGGCAGTCTAAGGGAGCTCAGCTAATGTAGTGTGAAGTGAAATATCTGAGAGCAAAGAGAATAAAATAAACGCCGCAGTTTGTGCAAAGAGAAAGAAAATGAGAGCGAGGAAAAGGGCACGGGGGCGAGTGGATCGCTGCAGGGCCAGTTGGCAGTGACCATAACAGCTTTCGTTGGGAGGTGCTGATTCTGCGGCCGAGCCCTTGAGCCAGGGGCGTTTAACCTCGACAGCATCCGAGAACCGTGGCAGCGTAAACATGTGAGGTGAATTGCAGTAGTTGCTGCTGAAGACGATGACATCTGGAGTGAGAAAAGTGAAGCAGGGCTAAAGACTTGGACTCGGTGCAGAGAGTCGAGGGCGAGGTGCAGGAGATCCCTTCACCCAGGTGGGCGCATCATGATTAAAGTGCATCCCTTCGTAAATCCCTAAACACACGATCCGCTGACTGAGGAGCTTCCTAACCGATTCCCTCAGGACTCGTTTAACTGCGGCACAGGCCCTGTTTTTATGTATCACCTGCACTGTAATGTGTGCCGCCGCTCATTACTGACGAAACTGACTGTGATGCGATCCTGGGAGGTCCCTGGAGGGGGGAGGTGACTCCTCTGGTGAGGGGTTACAACCTTTGTGGTTGCACACATCGACTCATCACCGCCACTATGTATCCACAACCTGGGGGCAGGGAGGTTCTTTGGCATTAATGTATATGTTCCTTGACCCCGTGGCCTATTTAAAGTTCGCTATAGATGTAGTTTATACTATTTCAGTAATTAACATGATTTGTGTCTTATTTCTAAGCAAGTCTGATTGCCAAGTGTCAGTCAGGGGAAGTGTGGAGCAAGCGAGAGTGGCGGCGAGCACAGCGCTCACTGTGTGCTTGTGCTTTCTGCTGTGATTGTGTTCCAGATAGTGCTGCTGATGGCTATCTTTCGGAGAGAGCTCTATCGATTTGGCGGAGGGTAAATAATTGGTTGGGTCTACAAGCTGTCATGTTCGGCCTGATTGCCGAGCATTGGTGGTCTCGAGCAGTTATCTCCCCCCATATCCCTCTCTGATCCCTCTCCAGCCTCCTTAGTCTATCTCTACATTTATTGATTAGGCCCCTATATGACCATTCTCCGTCCCTAAATTCGGGGCGGATAATCCCTGTCCCAAAGCACTGTGCCACGAGTTATCTGCTTTCCACTCCTTGTTCCGTCGTGGAAGAGAGAGAGGGCAGGTACAATTTAGGGAGATGAAATGAGGAGAATACAGAATGAGGACATTTGGAAGGGTCAGACGTAATGCAGGCTTGCGTGGTCTGCCCTAGTTTTCCTTGACAGTACATTACCACAGCTACTGCAGAAAGTGAGGTGAAGCGGTGGACTGGGACTGTGTTGAGGGGGGGGGGGTCTCCTGCAAAATCTCACTTCACATGCAGGGACAATTTTGAACATGTGTGTTTCCATTCCCTGTAATTGTCAAACCATAATGCAGTCAGATTTAACACTAAATCAGAAGTGAAACACCCAGAGGTGGAGCAGGCCAACGCTGACTCTCTGCCCCCGGTGGGAGGTCCTGGGTGTCGGGTGTCGGGTGTCGGAGGCCCCCGGCTGGACCCGGCATACTGCAGCCTCCCTCGTGGGGTCACCGAGCCGAGGCGATGGGAAGACCATTAGCGACCCCGCTTGAGTGGCTCCGGGAACTACAAGCACCCAGCGAGCCAAGAAACAAGAGGGTTTATTATCCCTGCAAACCCGCAAAGCTTTCTTTTCAATGTATGGAGAAACGCCTCATTTACTGCATCTGGTGGAGTTTTTTTTTTTGTTCGTTTAAAAAATCTACATTACATCCACATACTTGCTGCCAAACTCCCGAAGAAAGGCTATAATATCTCCCTGTAGGGACTTCGTGATATTTAATTATGGTTTTGCAAAGCATAAATATAAAATTCCCTCATAAACGAGCTGGAAACGGATACTAAAAGTGACTTTAAGCGACCCGGACATATTTTCCTGTGGCAAACGTATTTGATTTTATTTATTTATTTTACAAACGAAGCTTCTTATGTTATAATGTGGTTTGACCGCAGTTTTAACATTATTTATAGTTTTATGCGACTTTATATTCAGCCTACATACAGCTTTACACATTTTAGCTCGTAGTTTGAAAGTTTCTGGAAAAGCAGAAATCTGTCCGACGCTAAACTTCCTCCGTGTGCTGCCACGTCTGAGCCCCGGAACAGAAGCGCTTCCTTCGGGAGCTCGGCTTTCAGGACACCGGCGGAGGAGAGAAGAGAAGTGGGGACACTCGTGAATAAATTAACGGTAAATTTAAACAAACATGCTTTTTCTTTATTTTATTTCTCGTCAAAGAAGTCATAAGCTAATATGCACAGTAGCGCTTTCCCGTTAACTTTCCCGAAGAGTTAGCAAGATGGAAAAAAAACGCGAATTTAGTTTTTCGAGAAACTTCATCAAAGTTCTTCAAAATTAGCTGCTTGTTTCTGTTTCTGCGCACCGGGGGAGATAATAAGTGATTAGGAATTCACAAAATCAAGTTGTGACACCGTTGGAGCACTTTACACAAGCAGGAGTTTAACAGCAGATAGGGAATATCCTCAGGCTGTGTTTATATGGCCTTAAATCAAATATGAACAGTAGAACTAAAGCTGGGCTATATCGATGAAACATGTCACGATAAAAATCCTAATTCTAGTCAATAATTTTGGTTATTTGTAATATTAAAATGACCCATTGAAGAAAAACTGGCGAAAATAGCCCATTTATCAAGAAAAATGGATAATTTTAATGCAGGGGTGTCCAACCCTGGTCCTCAATCGCCACTATCCTGCTTGTTTTAGATTTTTCCCTCTTCCAACACACCTGATTCAAATGATCAGCTCATCATCAAGCTCTGCAGAAGCCTGATAACGATCCTGATCCTTTGAATCAGGTGTGTCGGAAGAGGGAAACATCTAAAACAAGCAGGATAGTGGCCCTCGAGGAACAGGGTTGGACACCCCTGTTTTAACGTAAAACATCAATGAAAACACACAGAAGAAGAAGTGTGATAGAATAATGATATTAAAATAAATGTACACACATAGGTAGAAATGAATAAGGTTATAGGAAACATTTCACCTTGATAAACATTTTTAAAAAAATACTTGGACATGGGGTTACGAAGGTGAATTTGCATTATGCTAAGGTTTGGTTCAAAGTGGCTGGCCTGGACCGTGAATCAAGATAAAATGCTTAATTTCAGTCAGCATCGATCATTTTGATCATTTGTGACATAAAAAATGACTAACTTAGGAAAAACTCGTGAAAATAGCCTATTTTTTTAAGAACAAAATATAATTTTAACATAACACAACAATGAAAATACACAAAGATGAATAACAATGATAAAGTAATAATATTAAAATGAATATACGCCCCGAAGTAGAAATGAATGAGGTTATAGGAACCATTTCCCCTTGATAGACGTTAAACAATAAAAAAAAAAAAACCTGGTCACAAAGGGTTACAAAGATAAATCCGTCCCATTATGCTAAGGTTTGGTTCAGAGTGGCTGACCTGGACCGTGAATCAAGATAAAATGTGGGGTGGGTGTTGGACATGGCTAGACTAAAGCACCTCGGGGAAACCTGCATGGAAACCCCTGGGAGGAGGGCAATGGACGAAGGGGCTTCATTATCAAAATATATGCTGTTGTGTGGCAGGGACGGAGCCCTCATGGGGTTTGTTCATGCAGCTGAATTTTGCATCTTTGTCTTGTTCTTTTATGGTGGTTTAAGTGACTCTATATCATACAAGTGTCTTTCATCAGTACAGCCCATGCCTGCTGCAACATCACTATTAGAAGCTACACACTGTTAAAGATCAAGTTCAAATATTTGTAATGAATAGAACTATAGTCTGCATGCATTATGAATGAGAGGGATGCATTCTCTTCATTCCTCTTATTGTCATGCACACACAAACAGTTTATCTAGTGCAAGCAAATTTTCATACTGATTCCCCTTCCTTTCCTTCCTGTTCTCTCCTCCAGATCTGCCATGCTGCCCAGACTCTCTTTCTGTCTCCTAATTTCATTGCCAGTTCTCCTGGTGCAAGGCAGCGCTGCTAATTCATCCAAGAAGAGCCCCGCTGCCCCAGCCAGCGCCCCACCTCGCCCACCTCCTCCTCTGGGTGACCCGAGCTGGGCTCTTGGTCTGCGCCTGTACCAGACCCTTCGCTCTGGCTCCAGCTCGGTGAACACCCTCTTCTCCCCTCTGCTTGTGGCTGCCTCGCTTGGAGCGCTGGGTGAAGGTTCAGCTGGTAACACTGCCAGCCAGGTGCAAGACCTCCTCAAGCCAGCATCACCCTCCAAGGCAGGAGCCCAGGCTGGGGAGCTTCTGTCTGGGGCGGTAAAGAGCTTCACTGATGCTAACGGAACCAGCTTTCACTTGCATGCATCTTCAGCTGTGTTTTTAAAGGAGGCTCCTGCATTCAGCCAGAAGTTTGTGAAAGAGAGCCAGAGCAGGTTCAGGCTACAGCACCAGACACTGGGGAAAGGTGACTCCAAGGCTGACCTGAAGCAGCTCCATGACTGGGCTAAGACTGTCCTCAGTGGGCTGGAAGGAGCTCTTTTGGAGGCAGAGATCAAGGCCAAGGCTGGAGCCATGATCCTGGCCAATGCCCTTCGCTTTAAAGGTGCGTACAAACAGTATAATAGTGCAGTAAAGTAGCATAGATCATGTTATTTGTTTGTGTCCAAAATAGGGCTGCAGTGAATGATTATTTTCATTGTTGATTAATCGGTTACATTAGAATATAATAAGATGATAATATAATACTTGATCAGTTATTTGGTCGATTACGTGTCAGAAAGTGGTGAAAATGTGGAATAGTGTTTCCAAAAGCGCAAGACTACATCTTTAAATGTCTTGTTTTGTCCACAGTCCACAGATACTGAGTTAGCTGTCTTAGAGGAGTAAAGTAACTGGCCAGTATTCAGATTTAGGAATATGTTGTCAGGGTTTTTTATTTTTTTAATAATTATGTCCATTGATTAGTTAATCATCAAAATAGCTGGTAATTATTTGAATGGGACCTAATCGATTAATCATCGCAGCTCACTGCAGCTCTTAACTGAGCTTGTCAATGAAGCAGCTCCATATTATGAAAACGTAATTACGATGAGCATCCAGTGGCTTGAACTGGTTGGGTGTAGGCATGTAGCATAGCAACCAGGCTGGACCAAGGGAGGCGAAAATAGATTAGTGTGCTTTATTATTGTGGAGTCATTTGGCATTATGCAACGTCTCTGCATTGGGGTTGTTTGCTGCGTTGGATGAGACATCCTAGAATGCTAATACGGCGCGTGCATGTACCGTTTTTAGTGTTCAGACTGCACAGGGAGCCTATCTGCCACTTTGCCTACTTGGCAGTGTGCGCCAGTGTGTCCACCTGTGTGCAGTGTGCATGTCTGCGTACATGCGTTGGACTCCAGCTGGTGGACACAGCAGATAAAGGATGATTCTGGGGTCCATCACTGAGAGCTTATTCATCTTCCATTGGGGGGTGATGTGTCATCTTAAATAATTGAGTAACAAGTGTCCAGACTCTCTCCCTCGGTGTCATGCCTAACATCTGTGCTTGGATCGCTCCAAGTCCGCGGCGGCACAGCTTGGCTCAGTTCTGTTCTTTGTGACAGGCTGCAGTGGTGGAAAGTAGTCAATATTTCTGTACAAATGCAGTCAGTTAGAAGCTCCATCTGTGGTTTAACAGTTGCATCCCAAAAACATATCCATCTAATGCTTATCTGAAGTTCATTGTATCCCTCTAAATGCGCCATTAAAAGTAAAAATTTCACTTTTGGTGCTGTCAGTATTTACAATGCAGCTAGGCTTTAGTTTATTGCGAGGCAAAGAAATAGCTTATTTTCCATTTTGGCGATAACTTTTCAGGAATTTAATCTAGCATCTCTCCCGGTCTCAGAGCTCAGTCGACGTTTGTGAGCCTGCTGACGTAGGATCTCGTTTTTGTTTGCAGTCTCCACAAAAGATGATGATGTGTTAAATATATCCCTCTGTTTCGCTTGTTCTGTTCTGTAGCGTTTGTCTCTGTTTTTGTGCTTTTGTCATTGTTTATCGCGTGTCTAATCTACCCCTGTCTCCTCTTCTTCTTCTTCCCACATGTCTCCTGTTCACATCCTTATCAGCCTCTATCTGCCTTTATTCCTTCTGTTTCCTCCTGCAGGTATTCTTTTTTTATTAGGTGCAAAGGCAGCTGAAGTGAAAAACAGGTTGCCACCAGATAGACAGCCCTCCAAAAATAATATTCCCTGACAGACTATACATTGATAAGCAATTTAATTAATTCTCTTTGTTTGATGCTTGGACTTCATCATGAAATTAGTTTTTCTGTGAAGCCACCCTCGTTGGTTGGTTCATTAATTTTGTGGCGGAAATACACAAATTAGATTATACAGCAGATTGCAGCGCACAAATTAGATCATGTAAAATTGGATTCTTTTAGTTTTGATTTATAATTTAAAAATGGTCAATAGTTTTCTTCCTGCTCTTACTCGCTGCCTCTGGTCTTGTTGTAACTTCATTTGTTTTTGATTTCCAAGTCCTAAAGCGGTTCACAGTGTGTGATAATGTAATGCTTTCTGAGATGCTGCCGGAATCTTTCTTTTGGCGCCGAATGGGCTTCTGCTTCCTTGCCCATTTTTGTTTGTTTCACTTCTCGTTCCCTTTAGTTAATTATTGAAGGGGGAGAATTAAAAAAAAAAGCTCTTTGCTGTCCCTCCTTCCCTGGGCTGTACACAGCATTCAAAGAAAGGGAAGGTCAGGGCCAATTAGTCGTGGAACATGTTTGTAGTACGGAGATGCTAAAAGCAAAGAGAGCTCGAGAGAAAGGAGTGAAAAAGGAGAGGTTTCTCGATGGGAAGGGGGCAAAGAAAAGCGGGGTAAAAGAGATGGGAGAAAGTAAAAGAGGGAAAATTGAGAGAAGAAAAGAAAAAGAGGGTGGCCTGTGGGGAGAGCGAAAGAGACTGACAGACATAGTGGAGGGATGTAAAAGGTCTGCCTTGGGAGTTCTAGTCTGCTCTGGTTAATTAATTCAGGCTTTTTTTTAAAGATAAACAAACACTGGCGACAAAAAAGAAGAAAATAATGCGAAAAAGACAATAGAGAGAAACTTAGACAGGATAATGCAGCAACATATGGAAGTAGAAAAGGCAAGACAGAACAGCAAGCCCCAGCATATTTAACCTCTAATAATAGCTTCTGAAATACCACAACTTTGCGTAATCAGAAGTTGATGAGGGAGCCAGTCGGCCTCATCGATCCTCATCTGGATTTTGCCTTAAGTTTACAGTATGAATTGGTAAATGTGAGAGCATTGGATTTCTGAGCGGTGCAATTGTCTCGCTGTTTACTGCTGATGGATATTAATGGATTCAGGTTTCAAGTGATCTCAATGCTGCAGCGTTGTTCCATTCAAGGAGACAGTCGGATTGCAAAGCAGGCCTGGAAACAAGGCGACAGCTAGGGCTGCACAATATAGGAAAAGAAACTGACACTGCAATATTTTGTGATATACTGCAATATGAAAATATACAGGATTTTTTTTTCAAGTTGACTTGAGTAATTCTATTTGAAAAAAATTAATCAATCCAGAACGATTGGGCTGCTTTTGTAGGTGAGTGCATCTGCATGGAAAAAGCATGTTTCTTACATTGTGTAACACTGGCAAGGCATTAGAAATAGTGATTTTGCTTTGCACTCATCACACAGAGCGTTGTAGTGCTGATTTAAATGGTCAAACAAATTAGTCGTGCTGCTTCCTGTAATGTCAACAATTGCAAGACACTGCCGAGAGAATAGTTGTTTTTGGTCAACTTCATCCTTTCTGTATCTTTTTGCAACCAAATCTTCCTTTTCAGTGTTTAAATGCATTGTGCAGCCCAAAGCAGGCCTGCTTGTCTAGAAGCAAGCCAAGACAGTCCCACATAGATCAACAGATTGCACTGTGCAGACTGCTGAGGTCATTAAATCCCTGCTCGACTTACACACATGCACTCACGCTGTGGAGAAAATTGTTCATCATCATGACATCACTCCAACAACACGGTTGCCACTTCAGGTAACCTTCAGCCTGTTGTTTCTGAATTCCAGCGTGATCATGTTTCTCTGTCTGGTAAAAGGAAGCAGAGTAAATGTCTGTGACATGTGCTAACTTGCCTGGGTGGGAGAATCGCCTGTCGTTTAGCCGTGATTTGTGATTGGCTGGGGTCCAGTGGAGCCTGGGTGGTTTGTGGGAAAGTCACCTCGAATGCTGAAGCAATTAGTCAGTTAATTAATCAGCAGAAAATGAATCAACATCATATTTGATCATCAGTTAAACAGTTTAAAACAACAACAATTTAACAGCCTAAGTTCACTTTATTTGTCATAAGGAGTAGCAGGGAGCCTCTGAAAACAGTGATATATCTTCCTCAGCTCTGGAGCTTCCCAGGGTCTGAAAAAAATAACACAGATGGCATCTGGGTAGTAGAGTGTGAAAAAGTCTTAGCAAAGACTAAATGTTGGAATATTTTAGCATCTGCTGCCTGTTTTTTGACTTTTCTGCTTAACAATAACACATTTTTAAAAAAATAAATGAAACAATATGGTAAGGGCTTCTTTATTTTGGCCCCGTCTTTTTTCCCAAGCTGACAACATGTTGTAGGGGTGGCAGTGTGGCTCGTTGGTTGCTCAGTTCACCACTTTTGTTCAGACTGCTGGATGGGTTGCCATGAAATTTTACACATGCATCAATTGGCCCCTCAGGATGAATCCTTAAGACTCCAGCTCCATCAGCTGGTAAAAAAAAAACCAAACAATTTAGCACTAATTAGTAAATGTTAGCGGTAACTCCGTCATTTTAAACTAAGATGGAACATGCTAAATAGTATACCTGCTTAGCATCACCAGGTAAGCTTTGTCACTGTTGGGTTGTTTATTATGAAATGGTTCCAAAGTTGTGATTCTCAAGGAATCATTGAGAACGTTTAATATTGTCTCTGCTTATCAGTTCCAAACCAAACTTTAGTTGCACTAGTTTATGAATAGTGCACACCAAACACCTAATATATATTTACTGCTGTTGGTCTTTGCCATTATACACGTGAGCTGCATGTCGTTCAGCTTCCGAATGCATTTATCTTAATAAATCATGAATCTAATATTATGATCAGTTAAGCTAGTCAGTCGTTAATGAGTTGCTTGATTTGAAGGCGAGCAGAACAAATTGTCTCACAACAGTTACATTCATTTAGCAAATTCTGCAACAA
Organism: Dascyllus trimaculatus; assembly: GCA_024666655.1. NCBI lineage: Eukaryota > Metazoa > Chordata > Actinopteri > Pomacentridae > Dascyllus > Dascyllus trimaculatus. The sequence goes on from CM045467.1 coordinate 11,536,528, forward strand.
AAGGCTTCACATGGACAAAAATGGACTCCACTGTTGTTAGAGTAAAATAACTGAGGTAAACATAAAAACATAAACCATAAAAGACACCACAGTCACTACGGTTACTTTATCTAGCTCTTGTGTTTCTGCTGGTAACATTTATCTTTGTTAAGTAGATTTTCGCAGGTAAAGAGTGCAGGAGGACGCTGCAGTACTGATACATGAACAGGAATTCTTCTGTGACTACAAACACAACACCTAGACTTTCAGTAACAATCATGCTTTTTGAGGCTCATCAGTGCAGACTGTACTGCACTTATAGCGACACGACTGTTACTGCAGCAACATGCCGGTCCTTTTCTAACACTCCAAGAGAAATTTTCTTCTAACGACAAACCTACAAGCCTCCTTCACCACCTTCCCGTGCAGTCATGCTGTGGGTGTGTTAAGCTCACTGGTTAAAACATAGAAACTATATTAATTCATATCATTATCAGGTGTTTGTTTACCTTGATAGACAGATGTGCAGTGGTGGAGGAAGTACTCAGATCCTTCTTTTTGTGTAAAAGCACTAATACTGCATTGTATAGGTGTTGTGCTGAAAATGGTACTGAAAGTAAAAGTATGTAGGTGTAATGAGGAAAATGTACTGTATTGGTATTAAAAGTAAAGGTACTCACTGTTGAAATGCTATAATACAGTATATCATGATGTTATTGTTACTCATGCAATAATGTAAAAACAGGATTTTATTGTTGTACGAACTGTAATTAACAGAAACTCAAATACTTGCAATTGAGAGTTGATAACCAGAATGGAAACGGTGAATCGGAGTTGCTAAATCAATCTGAAAATATGTGTTTTTTTCTGCTGTAATCTTGGGCATTTTAACATGAGGCGCTGTGAAAATGTACTTACTTTCGGAGCCCCTCAACCATTTGGCCATTTAGGGAATGTTTTTGGCACTTTGGTGTTAGCTCAGTTTTTCAGCCCTAGAGGTTGCCACTAGGTACAGACTTCCAGAGCTGCTAGCATGCCTGTAGACTCTTGCTTAGTTTTACTTGATGTACTTTTAAGAACAACTTCTATTCCTGAAAATATTGACAACAAAATTCAATAGAAAAGGGGAAGCAGTTACACTTTGGTGGGAGTTGTTTATATCATTCCCGGTCACATCTTCTGACTTATCTTGTTTTTTTTTTCTTTCCGTAGAGAGTAAAGTTGAAATGGTAACTTATTTGGCACTTTTTCTTGCGTTTATTGGTCTCCTGCTAGCACCTGAACATTTAGATGCCACTTTGTGCTCTGGTATCCTGCAATATGCATTTTTAAAATGTATTTTCAGCTCGATTATCAACAGTATTGACAAAAGATGCACAATCTCTCTATGCGACTGCAGGATGATTTTAAAAAACACACAATCAGTCTCCAGACTTTCATGCTGGCAACTGAAGCATGTGTTTTTTTTTAACCTCCTTGCACCTTCGCATTGTGTGGCAACTGCGGTGATCTTTTCAAATGATTAATCAATAAAAAGAATCACCATTAGTTAGAGCCACTGGCGGCTCAGTCGTGTCACAAAGAGCAAGAAAAAGCTAGGAGTCATAATCTGTTGACCTCCATCCAGTGTCCCCTGCTCTGCTGAATGGAGCGGCGGCTTTGAGAATGTGTTGCGAGGTTATTACAACAGTAATTCCACTACTCTCTGTCCCTCTTAAATTGACAGCTGTCAGGGGGTTAGCAGGGCCGAGTGGGAGGTGTTGAACAGCGGATGGGATGCAGTGGCTTTAACGACTTTATAACTGCCTCAATATAGCACTCCAGTTCAGCAGCATAGAGAACAGTATACATTTTTTAATGGGCAGTACTTATTGATAATTCATGAGCAATGTCAGGCAGTGCCACCATGTATGAGGTCTACGTGCATTATATGAATGTGGCATTGTTTAACCTGCTGTTGACTTTTTCACCTCGCCTATCCACATCAGGCACTCTGTATTTAAAATGGCTTTCTTTGTTCAGGGCTGTGGGAGAGAGAGTTCAGCGAGGAGAGCACGGATCTTCGTACCTTCTTGGGAAAGAAATACACCAAAGTGATGATGATGCACAGAGCAGGTAAAAAAAAAACACCCCGCCACAGTCTGTCGCTGCTGAACTCCTGCCAGGGAATAAATGCAGCGAAAAGGAATCAAGCTCTAAAATGGCTTGAGCATCTGTAAGGTCCAATCTGCTTCCCTACTATTTATCACAGTGTACCTTATGATTTATTGAGCGCGCTTTTCATATTTTATGTATTGTCTTAAGACAAGAAGGCAGAGTGAGTCTCTTCTATGGCAGCAGTGAAAGATGTTATTCTTTTCAATGTTATTTATTCATTTTCAATTCACGAGAAAGATATTTGCAGTGATCTTTTGTCATCTCATCTCAGGCTGCATTCACTTTATATTTGAAGCTAAGTCTAGTGTTTCCTGCTTGGGTTCAGTTCATTCGGGGAAGTGAGAGCTCCAAATGACTGCAGTGACACAGCTGAAAATGCAAGTCGGAACTTACAAAAGAACTGCCGTGGAGAAGTACTGCACAGAACTACAGCTGAAAGGTAGAATACTCTGTGTCTGCTTCTCTCCTTGACTCTCTGATCTTTCCTCCACCCCGTGCCTGCCTCCTGCTGCCCTCCTCCACAGGTTTGTACCGTCACCATGAAGACGTTGACAACATGGTGCAGCTTTTGGAGGCGCCTCTGTGGGGAGGCAAGGCCAACCTCGTGCTCCTGATGCCCTTTCACGTCGAAAACCTGGCTCGGCTGGACAAGCTGCTGACCCTGGAGCTGCTCTCCAAGTGGCTGGAGAAGGCCAATGTTACTAGCGTGGCCATCTCGCTGCCCAAAGCAAACATCACCAGCACACTCAGTCTGCAGGTCAGTACAGCAAACTGTGAGATTACTGATGGTTTGTGATTGCGTTGGTGATGTAGACATAAGAGATGGCATGCACTCTTATTAATTAAAGTTTAAATAGGTTGCTTTATGACACATACACTGAGTCTTATATGGCTAATAAATTATGCCTGTGCTCCATGGCAGGCACAGGGCACCCTGACACTGACTGCTCTAAATTGCTTATTGCTTATAGAAGATTGGGTTGATGCTATTTCTGAGAAGCCCATTGAGGATAATCAGAGTCACTGTGACACCATGTTCCATTTCAGGGTCATGTCTTCATGAAAGCTTTATCTTCTAGATTTGAGGTGCTTTTCATTATGCTAACATGTAGCTCCTCCCAGTGAGAATGTGAGAGAGAGAGAGATGAGAGAAGAGATCAGAGGACGAGATGAGCCGAAGCTAGCAAAGGAGAAAACCTTGATTTCATACCCAAGTCAATTCGGGTGTAGGTAAATGAAGCAGGAGCTATGTTTTTGAAGAAATATGTCTTTATATACATTACAATAACAATTAGAGCTCAAAAATCACAACATTGTCGTCGTGTAACAAAAAGGGAGAGCAGCCGTGCTAGATCAAATTCAGTAGTAAGAGATGTATATCCTTTTGGCACTTAAGAGGTTGAGAATGTATCTTCATAAGCTTATGAAACACCACAGCTTTATAATTATGAGCCTGCTGGGTGTCACAGAGTCCAGGAACAGACAGTGAACAGGAGAAATAAACGCCTCAGTGAGAAATTAATTTGTGGTGTGAGGAGAAGCAGTGGAGAACAGAACAGGTGTCTTGGTGAGGAGCCAGTGTTTGATGTTGGAACATTATTTTACATCTCCATAAAGTTTGCTGTCACACATCGTGATATAACACAACTGGTATTTGCTCTTTAATACTGGAGTATTGATAGTAGTCCATAACAGAAAGTAGTGCTTGCAGATTAGCTGGTTTAATCAATTTTGTGTTTCTGTGAAGCTTAATCTTTGACAAATTTGTAGTCCTCTCTCCGACCAGAAACTTCTGCTGATGTTGGAATTGATGTGCTTGTGTGAATAGAAGGAACTGAACCAGCTATTGGTCGTACATATGCCGGCCTAGATATCCCATCTGGTAGTCTATTGTACCTTTGGGAACACAATTCTCCTGTCTGAGCATCGCACACAGCTACCATTTTCATCATTTCAATCATTCGTCATGACAAAAAATGTGAAAAGACCTTTTTTTTTTTTTTTACCACAGCTGCTCAGACTCACTACCACCCACTTCTGCACAGCGCGCTGAGTCACAGATTACTCAGTTGTGTGATGTAATATGACCCATTATGAAAAACTGAAAAAAGTGTTTTTTGGAGCAGTACTTGAAAGTCTTATTTTTCTGATCTGATTTTCTGCCTTTATGAGTTTTGACCAAGAGATTGTGCATAAGAAAATCAAAAACATTTGTGGATTTAAATTTTGCTGCAGTCCCCTGAGAAGTAGCTCCTAGTGCTTCTGCAGTGTTTGGAACGCTCCCTGGAAGTTTCCAGCACCATCTGCAATAAGCACTCAATCTTTTAAGCTTCGTCGAAACGGCAGAACTTTAAATTGATTTTCATTTTGGGGAAGGAGAAGAAGTCCCAGGGTGAGCTGGGGAGTAACAGTTGTGTTTTTGTGGTGCCACCACACTATGACGAGGCACACGATGCAGCCTCCAACCCTGGGTGATTCTTGGCGCGCCACCATGTGAATGCTGAAGAAAACAACGAGCATGCTGCTGGTGCCTTTCTGACCTGATACACTTTGTCCGTTGTTTTGCAACCTGCAGGCTTCTCTGTTGTAAAAAACTGTTGTTTCTTGGTGGTAGCCACAGAACCGCCTGTCGTCACTTGTGATGCTCCTCAACTTTGTCATCCCAGCTGCTGCCTGACAAAGAATTTGATAGTTGCTCTCTGCTCTGGTTTGCAGTCTACTGAAGTATCGCACAACAACGAGTGCAATACAGATCCTTGTTGGACCATTGTCATGTTCCTCAACATGTTCCTGATTGTTTCATGTTTTTTCCATGTGGTGAGGTGCATTTTCCTGCAGGGGTAGGTCAGTGACATTTGGGATTTCCATTTGCATGCGGGAGTGTGTGCTTGTTGTGGGACAATGTTTATCTGAGTGTGTAAGTCTCATCAACACTGATGTTAAAATCCAAGGTCTTCTAGCAGAACAGCACATAGTACCAATATGATCAATGTTATTCACTTCACCTGTCAGTGGTCATAATGTTGTGGCTGATCAGTGTATATGGAAGGTCCTCCTCTGGTCTTTTGTTTGACCCCTGTTTTCCTTTACTGTTGATATGCATGCTGTTTCAGCTCTGGGGATGCTAAATTTCCCCCTTCTTACTGACTCTGGAAAATCCATGAGCAAGAATGGACTACAATGCACTCCATCCTCTCCAAACGAAGTCTGTCTTGAGTCGTCCTCATTTCAAGAGTCACCTCAGCAACACTAGAAATGGTCTTGGTAGTGCTTTCCGTCCAGAGCGATCTGCAGGTGTTACCGTGGGAGTAATGCCGTGTGATTCTTTTTAGTTTGTCTTTTGATGCGTGTTCTTAGCATTTCTGCTCTCACCAGTAGACTGAGGTGCTTTTACAGTACATTACATGTGCAGGGGAAAGGCGGCTGCTCAGCTTTATAATACTGTAGTGTAATCTGAGAGAGCTGATCCCTGCATGCAGCTTCAATTCTAGTTTCTTCTTTCATTCATTTCCTGACTCATATTTCACTTCACCTGATATGCTTTTTCATATCACCAAGCATTGCAGTGATCATTGTCATTGTTTCTACGCCTTCTTCATTCTCCTCTTTGGTTTTTCCATGTCTCTTCTTTATTCTCTGTCTTGGCCAGCTCCTCTTCCTGACTTGCACTCTGCTTATCTTGGTTTTCTTTTTCTTTACCATAGAGTGTAATTTTTCTCTATTCATTTCTCTGTCTTTCCTCTTCTTCCTCACTTGGCTCAGTCTACGTCCTCTCTCCTTTGTCTCGTGCCTTGATGATTTGTCTCAGTGTTGTGCTATGGTTCTCGCTCGTCATTTTTCCCCTTTCGTTTATCCCTGTGCATTCTACACCTGTGACTTCTGGTTCTTGTCTAATTTTCTGTCTTCCTTTTCTACTTCCTGATTTCGTGCTCTTAGTGACTAAAGCAGAAGCTTGGCTTGCCCCTTGCAGCTCAATGCTGACTTTGACTCAGATGAGTTCAAATGTCACTCCTTCCTACTCTTCTCCTCTCTCCCTTGAGGTGATAAGGCGTCCAGCTGTACTCATAACGTCAGGCTCTACCAGCCTTCAGCCAGTGACTGAAAACCTAGCTGCTCGGAAAATAAAAGGGACCTGAGGGCCTGACCATGACCTGTACTTCTTGTGGGTTCTTGAAGCATCCCACAGACCCCCTTTTGCAGGAGCTCAAAGGTTATGCCACAGCCCAGCTGGTAGTCTGGATCTCTGCTCTTGGTGCCCTCAGAACCAGCAGGAAGCTGGTCTTAGTCAGGAGAAGAGACTAGAAAGAGCACCAGGCAGACAGGCAGCAGCTTAGTGGCAGCTGATGCTAATGTGAGTTCATCAAGGTTGTTAAGGTTCATACAGGCCAAAGCGGAGGGTGTGTCGGGCTGCAGACTGCAAGGTTTGTGAATTGTCAGACTGGTGAAAGAGCACATATTTGCCCAGACCACAGGGTCCATAGCATGGGCAGGGGTACACACACAAGATGCTCCAGTCAAAGGCCTCTATACCTTTGAGAATATCCTGCTCAGGGGAGCATAGTATAAAGAAAGTTTTTGTAAAGGGTTTCTGTACTGACATTAGTTGCAGTCATGGTTCACGGGTTCCCTTTTTTAGCTTCATCTGCCAAATATACTTACAAGGGATGTCCTAATCCACCTTTTTGCATTAGGCATCCTGTAACTGATGGCAAAAACAAAAATGTTTACCCTATCAATTTGTTTATAAGCTAAATGATTCAAATGCTGACTGTACAAACCATTACAAAGTTTAATTTCTTTCCTTCACAAGTAATCCTTTGCAGAAAACAGACAATAGCTTGCACAGAGTACACAGACCTGGCATCAGCCAAGATTAGCTTCGGTCTGTCATCACGCTACTTTCAGAATTCATGTAAATTAGTGACAGCTGAAATGACCTTTCAAGGGAGATGTTTGCCATTTAAACTTTAAACAGTGCTGAGTCAAAATGAGAAGCTGCTACATGAATGTTTTCTATGCAGCTTTCTTCTAATGCGAAGGAGAGGGTCTTTCACTAAGCCTCTTTCAGACATGTACTCCTCTCTGTTAATCAGATGGCATCTGAATGTGTCAGCTTCATGTCTGAATAAGCACCCTGTTCAATTCTCTGTAAAAGTCGTGACAGCAAACTCACAAGGTTAGACCCAGTTCCATTTTATCATCACTTTCAACACAGAAGTCTGACACTACATGCTGTTGCATTAATAGACATGCACACACTGAATTGTGTGCATGTCTATTTGAGAAAGCTTTTTCCACATTTTAATGCCAGTGTTGATCCAAAAACATCACACAGAGCAATTAAAGACACAATTTGCGTGTCAAAATCATGAAACACCTTCCTTATTCTTGGCAAAATTAGCAAAAGTCACCAATAATAAATGTAATACAGTTTTGACAAATCTCAAGTTCAGTTGCTTCCAGCTGTTTATAGGAGTCTTTCCTCAGAGTTAATTACAGAATCGGACAGCAGCAGGATCCATAGGAGGGTTGTGCTTATTTACGCTTGAGGAACAACAACAGGAACTTGATCAATTGCTTATAAATATAAATTACTCCCAGCATGGAGACAGGATTGATCAGGATCTAACAGCAAGTCACATGTTGTTCTTTGCCTCACCTCAGGCAGCATAGGTCCATCGAGGCTGTTGGGATGTTTTTGCTTCACTGTTGGTAAAGTTGTAGTTTTATCATCATTACAAATTGACAAAATTTTCAGTGTTTCGGAATCTGCCTTGATGTTTAATTTCATGTGAATTGAAGAAGCATAAATGTTACACATCCCAAATGTGAAAAGGGCTTTATGTATTCAAGCTGGAAAGAAGAGCATAGCTAGCCATCGAAATATTCTTAGATTTGGCCACAATATAGGATCTTTAGTACACAACCATTACAGACTAGTAAGAGACAGATGTTAACATGCTTTCAGAATACTTGTTCAGTTTGCTCGCTGTAACTAAACTTCAACCTCTTAGGCCGAAAAATAAAACCAAAAACTGCAGTTCCTCAAATGACCACGAGAGGCTGGCTCCAAAAAAACAAGTCAATCCTCAGAGATGCCCATGTTAAAATATTTGAATTTAAAACAAAACATGTGTACAGCCTGGTAAAAAAAAATATTTGTGTCTCTATAGCTAATCCCCCCATTTATGACAACTCTACTGCGGGGTAATTTCAATATAACTTATCCTTTAATACTCTTTTAAAGCTTAAAGTTATCAATTAGGCTCCATCTCTCTGCTCATTTTGCATCAACTGGGAGTCAGGAAGTACAAAAATGATGCTTTTGGCCATCATTCGTCCATTTTTATACACAGTCTGTGGCTGTTACTAGCTACCAATGTACGGTTTCTCTCCTTTTACATGTTTCTCTACATTTTTGAAATTGGCTCAGTGGGGTTTTTTTTGTTTTTTTTGCTTAAGCTCACAATTTTCCAACTTACATGAATGTGTATTCACCTAAATTTCTACAGCTTAGGGGATGTTCACATCTATTTGCATCGTGAACATTAATATCCTCACTCTGCTGCTAAAATTTGCATCATGTTCAGTGTGATTACACCCAGAGGGATACAGTAGATGGTAGTATAACAGTTGTGGATGAGTGAGAGTGATGCGTGCCTAAGTAAAATAGAGGGAGAGAGAGGTTAGTTTAACCTGACAGATACATAGGGTGTGCCAGTAAAATCCATTTCCCCAGGGCAGGCTACACTGACTGGAACCTATTACCATGTCCTCTTCTTATGTACGTTGTAACCTCATCATGGACTGATGAAATCCACTTTGCCCTCTTTCTAGTTTAACAAGCATCTCTATAGAGCTGAGCCGCCATGTTATTCTTCTAGCCACGGCCTGAAGAACAAGCTTTTGACATTAACATTGTCAAGACACACAGAAGAGGAGGCTGTAATCGAGAACTAAAGCTTGAAACAACTCCTTTTGACACGGCTATGGCTTTGCCAGGGAAAGAGAAGAAAACATACTGTTGTACAAATCCTCTTTTGTCTCTGTTAGGGAGGTTGCCAGACAGAAGCAAAAACTTTTTACTCTTGTAAATAACTAAAAGTAGCTGTACAAGGCTCTGATTATGTAACCTAATTATGGATAAGCACATCAGGGTTTTGGCTGTTTGACTCGTGACGAGTTGTCTCAATCTGTTTGCTCTCTCAGATAAAAGGAGTGCATTTGAGGAATCATTATGAAAGGGCTAGAGCTCTGAACAAACCCTCAACCCTCTCCAATCTCGCTGTGTCTGTCTCTCGAACCCCTCTGGCCAGTGACAGCGCGCCGTGTCTTCTCTGACAATTATTTTTCCAATTGGGTCAGGCAAATAATTGCTCATCACTGTGCGTTAATACTGTTTACCACTCTGTCAATGCTTGAGACGGCCACAGACTCCTGAGATTAGAGGGCATCTGGACAAACAGAAGATCATAGTATTGTGTTTTTCAGCCCGCCACACTTGAATCCTGTGTTCAAGGCAAATAAGAACAAACAAAATCATGCACCTTGGAGTCTTGTTCAACAGATTTTCCACCCATTTCCTCCTTCACCTCTGTCCTCTCTGTCATATCAGTCTCTGGGATCTAAATCCTTTCTGAGTCTCACATGTGCCTCTTAATACGCGATCAGTGAGCGGCTGCACCTTGGCTCTGCTGACCTAAATAGGAGTGACATTCGCCTGGCAAGTGAGCAGGAGAGGTAGAGGAGGACGAGGAGGGTCAATGATTGCTTGGGGACAAGGTGGAAAGCGTAACAAAGAACTATGAATAGCTCCAGAGTTTGGCCTTTTTCTTCCCTTCCATCTCCCTATTTGTGGTGTTTTCCTCTGGTGAAGGGCAGGCTGTGTCGGCTCTATAGCCAGAGACGGAGGAGCTTCTTAACAAGCCTGGCCCAGAGGTCACTGAATAAACCACCCTCATCGCTCTTTCCCTTTTTCTCTGATCCACTGCTGACCGGACCACACACACATCCACAGTAATGGCCAAGCTTGAGCTTCGTTCTGGCTATATCGCCAATTGGTGACTAAGACATATGAGTGTGCACCAGAGAGCTCACTCAATCATGGCTAATGAGGTCAAAAGGCCATCAAATATTTACAAGAGCGCACTCCGCAGTATACAGTGTCGAGGGGCAGCTGTTTTAGCACAGCTACCATAGCCCCGCATCATATGAATTAATCAGATGTGTTTCATGGCCATTAGTTAAACACTAAAAGCTAAGGCTACTTTCTCCGTTTTTTATTTGTGGCAAAATGGCCTCGTGAAATAAAGAGCCGTGAATGTGTATATGTGAACGAATGAATGAGACACAGAGCACAGTCCAAAAGAGGTAAAAGCCCATGTAAATAAGATACCAGTAGGAGTAATACTGATGAGACTCAATAAAGAGATGGAGAGGCTTTGAAGCCTCAAGAGAGCTGATGATGTGAGAGAAAGAGAAAGGATTTTTTTTTAAAAGCCTGCATCAAATGTGTCCATGAAATGGAGCTGTGATGATGCCAGTGCCACATACAGCATGCTTGAAACCGCCCACACAGGATGTTAAGGGCACTACTGAATTAGGCAGAACATGTCTGTAGTTAATTAAGGTGGCAGCAGCTTAAAAGAATCATTTGACAAGTGTTATTGGTAAGCCAGAGGGAACATGAGGTGTAAACTGTGCAGGAGTGGAGGTAAGGCAGTTTTACAACTAGTTTGTTATGATGGTTAGACTGATGGTAGTCATGGTGTGGGCACAATGATCGACCAATTTGGACCTAATTCATTTTAATCTGGGTCAGCTTGAGGTTGCAGAACAGAAGTGCAATCAATGTGTGAGGCATTCTAGAAGTTTAACTTAATTCTCCTCCAATCTAAGGGTTGGTGGCAGTCCAACAACTGGACCAGATGTTGAAGTCCACAGTGGTCCCAGTGGTAGTAGGAGCATTAGGAACTGTGACCCTGAAACTTAGAGCAGCTCCAGCAGATTTGAGGTCAACATCTGTCCAGAAGAGTAGGCACAGCTACGATACTGAGCAGAACCCTGAAGCTCCCAGGCCTCTAGGAGAGGACCTGAGCTTGACAAAGACACTTACTACTTCTCTTATGTGAGGTGGGGGAGCCTGTCTATCATCTAAAGTAACTATAGACATATGATGGTATGTCCCAAAACGGGAGTTATGCCTCTTTTTTCTGGGTGAGGCAGAAAACATTTTGAAGTACCCTCATAGATAAATAGATGGATAACCAGAGATATTTTATAGATTAACAATAAACTCTATTGATCCCCTGAGGGGGAATTTATAAGCTACTCTGCAGATAAACTATGTGAAGTAGTTAGACCACCTTTATCAACGTTGCAATGATGATCACATTAATGCAGCAGTAATTATACATCAGTATATCCATTATTATAATATATGGTTTGCAGAATGAGTACCTTTACTTTTGTTTTCTGGCGTGAATAGTTCTATTTAAGTGAAGATTTAAATGCAGTGCATGTTTCTGCAGTTTGATAGTGCTACTTTTCTTTAAGTAGGAAATCTGAGCACTTCCACTTCTCAATTTAAGCAATGACCAATGTTCCCATAACTATTTTTTAGATTTTTCTCAATCAGTTTTGTTACTGTTGATACAGAAGACTCAAAAAGCAAACAAGCAGACATTGAGGGATGAATGACTTGCAGCAAAGCTTTCCAGTCTGAGCTTAGCTGTTCTGCCTGCACAGTATGTGCCGTAAACATTCAACAACTAACATATTGCCATTTACATTATATAGAGGAAGAAACAGTGAAATAATTGAAAAATAACTGAGACACCAAGAAAACGAGAGATGAATAAGCTGACTGACAGAAAATGTATGCAAGTATTTTGATAACTGACTCGTCATTTCAGAGATTTTCAATTAAAAATGCCCAGCAGTCCCCAGTGCCAACTTCTCATTTGTGAGGGATTTCTCTGTTTCTTTGGTGTCGGACATTACTGTGGCAAAAACAATGAGTTTGAAGACTTAGCTCTCTGAAATAGTGCCCATCATTAGTTCACTAGTTTCTGTCATTTCATAGATCAAATAATTGATCAGCCAGTAATGAAATTAATAGTTTGAGTAAATTATTGCATTGTGAAGTGAAAATTATTGTTTTATCCAGTGCATCATGTTTTAGTTCAGGGCTTTGGCTCTGCTGAAGTTCAGCCTCACTCTTGCTCGTTCTCACAATGTCTGCTCTCTTCTAGCTCTGGCGTTTACATTTCCATTACATTTGGCAATACCTCCTATTCAGCTACCTCATCCAAACTCTGTGTTTTCTCTTTGTTTTTCTGCCTTTTCTTAACTAATTGTAGCAGTAATTAGCAAGGGACACTGTTCTTGATGGATATTTGTTTTGTACAGGAACTCGGCACTGGAAAAGTTCTTGCAAGTTTAAAATAGAAGCAAATATACTGTTTTTTGCACCCAAGGGAAATTTGTGTGAGCTGTACTGCAGTTTCTAAAACAACAAATGCAGTATTCAATTCAGAGATAAAACATCACAAAAGATGGTAAAGGACAATCAGAAGAAATAGTTACATTCAGTACTACACACACACAAATGGGATTCAGTCCATCTGCTTTCCCTCTCCATTTTACCTGTCAAGACAAAAGATCTCAGAATGTTGGTGGAAATCGTCATTATGTATGGTGTGTAGTCTTTCTTAAATTTTAATCATCTTAAGGTCTTTTCCCAGTTCAGATCTCATAGTTTGCATGCAGCGGCTGAAAAGAGCTCTGTCGAGCAGTAGTCTCCCTGTTTGATCTTTCCCTCTCATCTTTCTTTTCACCATTGTCATTATTAAAGCTGCCCTGCCTTTTTAAATATCATCCGCAATGATGACTCCCCACAGATAGAGCTATAACTTGTCCTCGCTGCCACAACCTGTCCCCTTAAAACCCCCACAGGTACAGCCAACATGCTACTTAGTGGGCTCACCCGTTGAGGTGGAATAATGTGATGCTGAGTGCTGCACGCCTGAGGGTTAATGCCATGCTACCTCAGGCCTGGTTAGACTGCACCGCTGTAGGCCAAGTAAGCCCTCCGCACACACCGAAGAAACCACCAGCTGACAATGCCTGTGGCTCTCACTTGCAGACAAATAGCTCGTTGATGCTGTGCGGGGCATCAGCAGTCCGCCCAGTCCTGTTCCATCTAAGATTCATGTGGTGCGTCGGAGAGAAAGGGCAGCCAAAGAGCACCTCCCAGAGGTTTCTCTCCCCATATAATGCAGTGCCACACCTCTCCTGTGCACAAGGCCTCAATGGGCTCCTCTGATCTCCCTTGTCTGTTTCCTATTGTGCTGCCACCGGGTCCCCCAATGTCTTCGATTTATAACTTCAGAAACATTACAACTTTTTTGCCTTGACAAGCAGAGTAAAAAAGAAAAGCTGGGTCAGATAGGATTGGTTTCTACTGTTTATATGAATATAAATACACCAATCAGCCACAACATTATGACCACTGACAGGTGAAGTGAATAACATTGATCATATTGGTACTATGTGATGTTCTGTTGGAAAAACTTTGATTTTAACATCCATGTTTATGAGACTTAGACACTCAAATATACATTGTCCCACAACAAACACACTCCCTCATGGAAATGGAAATCCCAAATGTCACTGGTCTACCCCTGCAGGAAAATGCACCCCACTATATGGCAAAAACATCAAACAATCAGGAACAAGTTGAGGAACATGACAATGGCCCAACATGTTGATTTGACCTCCAAACTTCCTACACCCCATTCTGATCAAGCATCAACAGGATGCAGTGGAACAAGTTTGATTGACAGAGGCCCCACTGCACAAGCCTTAGTACCCAAAGGATCCAGTGCCAACGTCCTGGTTCCAGACCCCATAGGACACCGTGAGAGGTCCTCTTGTCCATGCCCAATGGTTCAGAGCATTTTTCCTGCTCACTGTACTTCAGTTACAGTCAATAAAACTGGCTACACCCTTTTGAACAGAAAAGGGCATGTGTTGGTTTTTGAACTACCAGTATACATGAAATGACCAGTAGCTGACAGTTTTTTGAGTAACTTCATCCTTACAGAATCTGCTATAGTCTGCATATGTCAACCGACCCAAATTTTACAAATTTGTCCGTACTAGGTACAAAAAAGACACAACAATCACAAAATGAAAACCCTACACTGTAATTGCACTGCAGGTACAGCCAAGAAAAATGAAATATTCTGTTGCTCGTCTGCTCAGCAAACATTCTGCATAGCTTGCATGTTTAATGCAGCCACAGTGTTAGGTTAGTTATGTATGAAGTCTGAATCCCTGTTTTGAAGACGGTTATCGATACACTGCAGTTTTAAGGTGGAAACGCTTGGCCATGGCTTTGATTGCTTATTTTACTCATGACACTTCTTCCAGGATATAGAAAACACCACACGGACGTGGTAACAAGGTAAAAGACTTGATTTTCACTGGAGGTGGTCTCAAGAGCGAAAAACCTTTAAATGATTGCTGATGTAGATCGAAACGTTGCGAGAGCACTGTAGAGCGGGGTGAGGATTCCTGTCAGAGAAGGATGAGGTTGGGAGGAGAAAGACTTGAGTTAGGAGCAGAATGGGGTAAAATAGAGTCACATGGGCTCGATGAGGGATGGTGAATGCCAGGCGAGTGGCAGAGCAATGAGGAAGACAGTGATGTAGTGGTAGCGAGTGGAAGAAAAAAAGGATGAGCGGAGGAATAATGGATGAGGACAATAGAAGTGCATTAGAACAGGAGGTGACGTGTGTGTCTCTGTGGCATTGCGTGAAGACACTAGAATGGGAGTGATAGATGCCTACAACTGTATGTACGTCTACTTATTTAATGTTTTGGCATAAGCTGACATGATCCAGTGTAACTACCTCCTGCGTGCACATCTCACTTAAGGAGAAAAGCAGCCATTCTACTTGGATTATTACAATTATCCATTAGCATGTGGTTTTAAGATCCAAGCAGTGTTATTTTGAGCCGTAACAATGTGGTTTTTAAAAAAACGAGAGCCGAAGTCAGCGAGGCAGCACCCACAGAGCATTTACATTTGCCCAGACAATGCATCCAAATGATTTACTGTTGTTGTCTGCCAGAAAAAGATATTTCCAATAAAGAGTGTAGTCAGCTAAAATTTAAACAATGCTCGAAAACAATATCGTCACCCACTCATCTTTCGCTGCAGCTCTCCTCTAACTGTGGCCTCTCGCACATCCACACACATAAGTCCGCACGTTCACACCCACACATGCTCTCATCTGGCCCCTGGAGAAGCCTGTCACTGTGAGTGGCCCTCTGCCATGGGAGGATAAACTACCTGTCATGACGACGACTTTCTGTGGAATTCATATCAGAGGCAAAACAAAGGAGGTGCTGAGGTCACGGGGCATCACTCTTAAATTATTCATCCTCTGCTTCCTCCTTCCGTCTCCTCTCTGCCTGTCGCCCACTTTGTTCTGCCAGCTCACAACAAGGGCAACTGTCAGCCTCCTTCCCCATCTTGAATTTTTTTTGTGGGATATAAAGTAAATAAACATTTTGGTAAGAGAACTCCCTCAGAAAAGTTGTTGATTGACTGGTTTGGAGGGTATGTTTATGTTCACGTTAATCATGTGGCGAGGTTGGGGAAGGGCACCGCATGTCTTCCCACTTCTGAATGTCACAGCATCATGAAATTTTAAAATATGCTTTCCCTCCTACTCGTTGTTTGGTCTCCTTGCGTGCATAATTGATCAGTGTCCTGGCAGCTGCTCGGGCGCACACAATCGCAGGATGTCTCTATGTGCAATGGCCTCGAGCCTTGAGAGAAGTGAATCGAGGCGGTCCATATATTACATTGCTCTGTGTTTTCTAATTCCAGAAACAGCTGTCCGCTCTGGGCTTGACCGATGCATGGGACCAGAAGGTGGCAGATTTCTCCGGAGTGTCGGACAAAAGCAAAGGGAAGCTTCATCTCGGCGGCGTCGTCCACTGGGCTTCCCTGGAGCTGGCGGCTCAGGCTGGGAAAGGAGATCTAGAGGATGAAAACGTGGGAAAGCCCAAGCTGTTCTATGCCGACCACCCCTTCATCATCTTTGTTCGTGACAACATGACCGGAGCGCTGCTGCTGATGGGAGCTCTGGACCACGCGGAGGGAGAGGCTTTACACGATGAACTGTAGCACCCTCTAGCATCTGTCTTTCCCTGCCTCTTTCCCTTTTTCACATTCCCTCTCAAACGCCGCACGCTGGTTTCCAAGTCGAGACATTGTCATTCACTGTAGCACACTATCACTTCACACTGTGTCTGGCTGTCACACATTGACACCGCATAGTCTTACACTGACTGACACTGACACTGCCATACCCGACACTTACAGTCACACATACACACCAACACCTACATGACATCTATAAATGAAAATACAGAAATACAGTACAAGACATTACTAAAGTTGACGGATACAGCAAATACACTAACTTTGAGAGACTCCCTGTTCTTTGTCTCTCCCACACACACACACACACACATATATACACGCATTCAAGGGCTCAATGATCAAGTCAACACAAAACAAAATGACAAACAAGAGTGCACTGACAAACTCTAACATGCTGACAAGCAGAAGTGGTTACACTGACACAACACTTACAGCTACATCAACAGAGAACTTTAACAAACAGAAGCTCACAGTGACACCTGAAACCTCCCTGTCAGGCAAACACCAGGGCAGGTGTGTGTCTGTGTTTGTGCGTGTGTGCGTGTGTTTGTGTTTGTGTGGTGACCGACAGATCAAGGGTGCCCGTGGGGCCACCGTCTGAGCTGGCAGGGACCTATGCTAGGGGTCCCCTGGGCTACATCTGAGGAAGACTGATGGATCAGCCAAGTGCTTATTGATGAGGCAGCTTAATGCTAATGACTGTAATGCGTTACGGCGCTTGTCAACAACACGGAGAGGACGGGGAACCTTTTAATCTCTTAATGCCATCAGGGATCAATGACACCATTATGCTGTTGGAAACAAACATGACTGACATCCCTTGACTTCAGTGTAACAGCTTAATATTTAGAATGATTACAGCAATTCAGACTTAGTGATTTTCATTTGTGTATTTGTTTTTTTTTTTATTGAGCACCTTGGTGAGCAGATGGTGTTTTTTTACTGTCTTTTTTCACATAAGCTTCAGTATATATATCTGCATCTTCACCTTATCTCTGATACACAATCAATCAAACATGTACTATTAATATATAATACGCATGGATTGCCACAGCTCAATCTTTCTTGACAGCACTGATACAAGCCGAGACAGGAGGCTATATTTTATGTTTTTACTTCTACCCTCCACAGAGTCATCTGACACCGAGCCTCGCGGGTTTATGGAAGTAGATTTAAAGCCCCAAACTAGCATCAGTTTAGTGAATTTTAGTGGCGACACATGATAGACTCACAGTGCCTAGAAAGTGCGGCAGCAACTTTGTCAACGAACTCGCCGAATGCTTCCCAACAACCTCAGGTAAAATGTGTTTCTTCCATTCCCAACAATGAATAATTGAGAAATAAAATGTACGACTGGATCAAAGAAAATAGTCTGTTCTTGCTGTTTTTCTTAAAACAGTGTTAGTGTTTTGGTGTCTTCGGTAGTTTGGGTATTCTATTTAAAATTCTAGAGCATTTCAGTTTAACTACAAAAGATACTTGTGTGTTGTGCTGGTTGTCCACCTGAATACACACCCAGAATACTTTTGGTACACGGCGTCTTTTGTGACAAACTTAGAAAAAGGAGCGGCGCCTTTTCTTGTAGGTAAAAATGTAAATGCGTGCTGCATCTGTCCTGTTACAGTGTGTCTAGACACACAGCTGGTCTGTCTGATTCACAGCATTTGAAAAAAAAAATCTGTTCCAGTAACACTCTATTCCAGCTTTGTTCCCAAATTAGCCCCCTTTACAAGTCTGCTCAGCAACAGCGTGTGACGTGCCTGTGTGTTTGTGTGTCCATGTGCTGTTCGGGTGTGAATTCATGTGTAAATAAAGCCGCCACAATGGCCTCTCTGCAGTGGCCTCCTGTGTGGCTCAGACCAGCAAAGGGCACTATACTGCAGGTATAGTCCTCAGTGGATAAACCCGAGCGCTCAATTTAGACAAGCCGATGATGGATCTGAGGTTGTCTGCTGTGAGCACATCAATGCTGTTTATTCTAATACCAGCTCCCTGCTGGCTCAAATTCATATTCTATTGAGAACACTGACAAACATGCATGTTCACATCTGCTCACAGGTAGCGGGACATAATATGATTCACAAGGATTTGGTAGAAAACGGCTTCTCTGTGGTGTAGAGCTGCTATCTCTACCGTGTATCCAACCAATTGATGATATGAATTTTTATTTGATCACGATTTTCTTCTAACAAAAGATATTATGTTGGAGATGTTAATGATGCATTTGAGATATACACCGATCAGCCACAACATTATGACCACTGACAGGTGAAGTGAATAACATTGATCATATTGCTACTATGTGATGTTCTGCTGGAAAACCTTGGATTTTAACATCTGTGTTGATGAGACTTAGACACCCAAATAAACATTGTCCCACAACAAGAGCACTCCCTCATGCAAATGGAAATCCCAAATGTCACTGACCTACCCCTGCAGGAAAATGCACCCCACCACATGGAAACGACATCTACCAATCAGGAACATGTTGAGGAACATGACAATGGCCCAACATGTTGATTTGACCTCCAAACTTCCTACACCCCATTCTGATCAAGCATCAACAGGATGCAGTGGAACAAGTTTGATTGACAGAGGCCCCACTGCACAAGCCAGAGTACCCAAAGGATCCAGTGCCAACGTCCTGGTTCCAGACCCCATAGGACACCCTGAGAGGTCCTCTTGTCCATGCCCAATGGTTCAGAGCATTTTTGAGCACATAAGGGGACCAACACAATATGACAGGTGGTCATAATGTTATGCCCGATCGGTGTGCAATATGTGTTTTTTTCTGCATCGACTGAAAATACCATGTCCAAGACTATTTATGTGCTTTAAACTGCTTTAAACCTTGTATACCATTCAAATTGTAATAATCCAATTTAAGTAATTTAACCATGTTCTATAGCTTTCTCAAGTTTTATAAATGTAGAATAGCTGATGCAGTTCTGTTACTACTTAATTGCAGGTTATGGCTGAAATGAAACTCTTGTGCCAAGAGTCTCTCATTGTCCATCTGCACACCAGACAGGGAAGCGCTACAGAGTCATTTCCAAGTGTTCGAAGTGCCAGTGGCTGCAATGCAAGTGAATGCAAATGAAGAAGTACAAGGACCTGGGAGAAATCTCAAAGGATGTTGTAGGAAGCCAAAAGTGTCCTCTGTGCTGGCAACAATGTTCGAAGCCAAGAAGAATCCAAGGATCGCGACGAATGCCATCCTGATGAATCTGGTACCAACATCTGAAGACGAGACATTGAACAAGGCTGGTCTCCGCGGACACAGACCAAGAAGGACTCCCTTTCTCCAAGACAGACACAAAAGAGCTCACCTGGACAAAGAAGAAGAGTTTTAAACATCAGTTTTGTTATTGGATTAGATAAAATGGAGTTTTTCTGATGCAGGGATGTGACTGTTGTTTGACGAAAGAAAGGCGAATTCATGGTCAAACATGACGGTGGGAATGCGATGCTTTATGGTGTTTTTTTAGCCAGCGGGCCAGACAACCTTGCTGAAGCAAATGGCATTGTGAGAAAAAAAGAAAACTACATTAGGATTCTAGGAGGACACTTTGAGGCAGTATGCAGGAAAACTTGGCCTTGGGCAGCATTGGACCTTCCAGCAAGACAATTATTGGAAGTATACAGCCAAAGTGGTGAAGAAATGGTTACCAGAAAGCAGTATCAACAGTTTCCAGTCCAAACCTAAATTCCATCGAGAAATCGTGGAGAGAACTGACAACTGGAGTGACGGCGAGGAAGTCTTCCAACCTCAAAGACCTGGAGATTACTCAGGAAGGGTTTAAGTAAGTTTGGGCATGGCATCTTCAGTAGAAAATACAAAAAAAAGTTTGCTTACTATCTTTTGTCATTTGTTTATCTCATTTCCAGCGAGAAGAAACTTACTGGTTAAACAAAAACTAACTATAAATCAGAATTTGGCATGGGTATAAATAATTTTGGGCTCAACTGTGCATCATGGTAGGTATTGTATATAACATGTTTTAAAAGGCGATTGCACCAATACATACCATGAATCTCTTTTTATTCTGCCTTGATTCAGACGTCTGACAGGTTTGTGTTTTTATTGCCTAATCATTTAATGTCAGAAAAGCCCTTTTCAACGCTCAGACAAAACACGAAACATCTGCAATAATTCGACTCAGCAGCTGATGTCAGTATGTTATATAGAGAGTGACCAAAACCTAGTATTCAATTCCCTTCAGTGGAACAGCAATAAATCAGCCGCGCTGTGTGAAGGGAACTCGGTGCTTTTCTTTGTTTTCATCCAGAGCGCCGGCAGCCACAGCTAAAATGCTTTAAAGCTATGGGGTAACCCTTAAAAATGCTTTTTTCCCCTCATTTAAACCGTGTTTCTCAGGATTACGCCATTTAAGAGAATGTTTCCTTCTGATTAACTAAATAATTCCCAAACCAAAGGGATTTGTTTAAAGGTTTTAAAGTGTAATAATCCAGATAATAGTAATTTAAATTTGTTTTCACACTAGGCCTAATATACTTAGTCTAATATATTCCAAAAGGAAATGCAGTTGTACTCGAGGTGCATTTAAAGAGAGAGCTTTATTTGTATTTGTTGACAGTTTGTGTGTCTCTTTTCAGAGCGCTCGTCGGCAATAGAGAGCAGCAATATTTTGGACAGGTAGTCGAGGGTGAACTCCATCAGGAACGCTCTGTCAAGACTTGACACCAGCGGTAGAGTTTCTCCTCAGCCTCGCACATGAAAAAAAGGGAAGGTTTTAGGGGAATTTAATGTTTAATCGCTGTTTTTGAATAAAATATGATGCAAAAGTGGGACCGTGAACTTCCCGTCTGCTCTCCTGCCTCATGTGATGGGTTCAACTCACGGATGATCCAAGTGGTGGAGAAGAGAGCGAGGCAGGGAAAGAGCACTCAGAGCACAGTCATCCCAGTTACAGTACAGTACTTACCCTTTAGAGGGAATCATCGAGGTGACTCTGCTTAACAGGGGGTCACCTTGCTGATAGGGATGCTACAGGGGCCGCTCCATTTTCGCCTCGCTGTTGTTAAAAGCTCGAGATAGGTCATGAGTAAGAGGCAGGCATGTGATACACTGAAACAGAGATGTTTCATGTGTTTGACTGCAGGGACGACTTGCTGACATTCTGAAAAGTCACACAGATAGCCGACGGCTTCAGACCATTTATATTCACAGTGGGATTCAAAACCGACAAGGAGAACGAGAGAATAAGCTATTTAAATCGCAAAATCAGACCTAAGGTAACCTAACAAGTGTATGAGTTGGAATCATTTTGCAAATACATACAGTGACAAGATTAAATGAGAATCAACATGAAATATATTTTAATGGGAGGTTGGGCAACGATGCACCACCACAGCAGCTTCATTGCTCCCTGAGATTGATCCTCTAAGTGTCTGGAACTCTACTGGAGAGTTTAGATTTATCATAATGAAGAAAATACAAGCCCCATAGTCGGAACTTAATGCAGCAAATCTCAGTACACCTTTTTTTAAATGCCCATCTTTATTTTTTGATGACAAACTCAGTCCTCCTTGGCATGGGTAATACTACATGTTTTGCCATTGTTCAGAGACTTTTTTCACCTGCTATTTACTGTAGGAGTTGTGTTGCTCTGCCTCTGTCTTTAAAATATCCCAGAGGTGTTTTATTGGATTTCAAGTCAGATGTTATACTTGCCCGGGTAATAGATTTTGCTTTTTTCTTCTTTAGATACTCTTGTGTGATTTCGGCAGCGTGCTTTGGATTGTTGTCATGCAGGAATATTCCTCTTCTGCCAAACTTCTGCAGACTGGGAATCAGCTTGGTGTATCCACAAGCATTCATGGCGCCATCCATAAAAGTCATCTCCCCAACACCTTTTGCACTCATGCAGCACCATGTCATCACACTCCCCACCTTTGTGCTTCACTGTCAGGACTATGCATTCACTGTGGTGGTCCTGACAAGGAAAGCTTAATCTTGCAGTGTCATGCTGAAGCAACGCGATTTAAAGAGGTTTGTGTTGTACAGCGTCCTTCACACGTTGCTGGCTGTCACAGAAACATTGACTTTCACTGATAACCCGTGTGCCAAGTCTGATACATTTGCCGTTGCAACTCTGATTAGTGGTACTATGGTTCATTCTGTATCTCCTGATTACTGCTGCACTTTTGTTTCCACTGATTTTTTAGTTTGTCACTGATCTTCCTGTCTCCTTTTTCATCTTTGTGAAGTCTCAAAATCAGATTTTTCTGGTCCTCTGGTAATTCTTGTGGAGCCATGATGCAGGCCTGCAGATGTACACAGCCCCAAAGTGAGAGAGTTCTTTTGTTCACAGGTCATTATAAAGCTTTGCTCATGCAGTTAGGCTAATTGGAACTCATTTCTTTCAGTGATCACAAATTTTCTAACTCGTGTTTTAGTGATTTCAAGCACTTTTGTTGCATTGAATTTCTATTTTGGGGCCTGTGTTTTCCATATAGTCTTTCTCAAGAATTAGTTTTCTACTGTTCAGAAGAGGAAATGCTCTACTTGCCAGATTATAACTAATGCAGTAATTGAGGTGATGCATTTGTGAGGCATTTGACATTAAAGTGATACTGTACAGAGGTGTACTTGTAGAGCTTTCTCCCAGTGGGCATTTTGACTTGTCATGATGGAAAAAGCCCAGATGTAGCTCATATTATCATGCAAGTCTCTGCTCCATTCGTAAACCATTAAAAATGACCAGCACTATTGTTTTTAATGTTTTCACAGTAGACATTTGGGCATGTCACAGCAGGGAAAACACATGTAATTAATAACATGTCATAAATCAATGCATTCCTTTCAGATGAGCTCCTTCCATGGCCTTGATATCTCACATGCTGGTTCGCTGACATCGCTCACCGGGAGAGTTAATGGAACTGATCCATCCTTAACTGAATTACTTACACCTGTGCTCTCTCTGCTGTTACAAGTCAACATGTCCATTGTGAGGAAGGTCTGTCCCCAAACTGTAATTATTAACGCGTGTTCATTTAGTTATCGGTCAGAAATCATCTAAGACGGTGACCATCAAGCAATAAGAGTCCTGAGCTCTTTAAGATTGGATGTTATTTTCTGTGTAGGGTCACAAACTGTTTTTCTGTGTGTTTTTATTATTGCAGTGAGAATCCACTTGAAGACCTTGCACCGCATTCAGTTTTTGCATTGCTCTCAGTAATAGAAAATAACTTTCAGTCAATGTCTGGTTCAACTAATTTCAAAAATATGTCTAGAAATATGTCTAGTGTTGCCAGACTTTGAAAAATGTCTTTAGTCTGCATATTGTGAGCACCTTCTGTCCCATGTTGCCTTGTAACTTGGAGGATAATTGCAATGCTCCCACTGATATAATGACATGAGGTTATGGCAGCATCTTTATGCTCTTGGGTTTTAAGTGGTTGTACAATATCAGAGACGAGCCGGGCTAACCTGAATTGCAAAGTCAGTATAATTTTTCAAAGCTTTGCAAGAGGAATTTGCATCTTTAAATCATGTTCAACTATTCGGCCTATAGGTTTTATTTAAATACATGTAACTTTAAACCTGTAATTGATAAGTGGGATCACTCCTGCAAACCACGAGCTTATGAAATCCTTTGAAGCCTGATATTACACAATAGTTTCATTCTGTCACTGTGTCTATTGTCTTTCTCACCAACAGATAGTTAATCTGCCTGAAGCAGGCTGTCTGCAGCAGCCCATATTAATGTTATTGATCATTGTCAACTTTTGTGTTTCTTCCAGCCTCGGATCACACTGTAGTGTGATGTTTCTTGGCTTTTACTTTCCAGTAAAGGTTTCTTTTTTCATTAGTCCCTTTCTCTGTTCTTCTCCCCAATAACCTGTCTCCTTTATTGCACACAGTCCTTAGAAAGTGACAACTTGGGAAACTGAATCAAAGTTTCAATAAAGCCTGAAGTGCTGCAGGCTTTGACAAGCAAGGTGGCTAGAGTGAAGCAGTACAGAAGAGAGACTGAAGGAGGACATATCGGTTCCAGAAAGATAAATAGTTCATGAAGCTGTTGACTCCACCATTTTATTACTTTTGTCTAAGAATTTTCCGCCTGCCTGCAGCTCTTTCTGCCCACAAATTATTCATCGTGCTCCCTACAGGCCTCAGCTGTCAATCCCTGGATTAGGAGTTGGTAGGAAGGATGGGAGTTGTAAGTTTGTCATGAGCTCAGGTGCATGTTTGCTTGGGAAGATTTTTTGGAAAGTATATAAAAGATATCATAATAGCATATCATCATTTCAGCTTTACTTATAAAATGCAAAGGTACAGCAGTGCTGCTTCTTGCTTTTTTTTTTTATTTACCTTTTAGTGTCTTGACCTTTTGTCTTTCCTGTGTCTTGCAGCTGAAGAAATACAACCTCTGTGATGGCCTCAAGTCTCTGGTATTGACTATGGTGAGTTTAGCATGCAGGTAAACAACACCGATGGCTACACATGGGGATGAGCATACTCTATATGAGCCAACATAACATACATCTCGCACATAAAGATGTGATTATGGTCATATCAACAAAACCAACAAAAATCCATACCCTTTCACTGCTTTTTATTTTTATTTTTTTGATTTGAATGACAAGGCGTCACATAATCATCCTCCAACATATCCAGTTATTTCATTTTGTGGTTACTTCTCCCAAAAAGAAATTGTCAGATTTTTTTTTTAATCTTAGGAGTTTGGATTTTTCATTTACAGTATACAATAGCATGTCACAGCACAATTATAAGAAGTCTGAAGTGATGACAGGGGTAAAATAGGAGAGAATAGACAGGGTGGATCATTGTGACTGTGTGAAGTGACAGTTGGTGTCCTTCAGTATAACGCTTTATTTTGAACATCTGTTGAAATGTTTTCTGTGCGTGTCGCTGCGTTTACAGTCAGTGTATCTGTGCTGACACACTGTGATCCTGAGAGGAACTGGAACAAACATCACTCTGTCCACTGTTAACTTGGTAAAGCCATCAACGTCTTAATGGAAATCTTGTTAGGAGTGGAGAATTGATGGTCACGGCTTCCCGAACCCCTACAGTTACACTCTGCAGGGTTACATCAACATCATCTGCATTGCAGATGAAGATTAAACTGGAATATCACTCAGGTAAGACATATGTTATTCTTCTGTTCCACCTTGTCCAATAAATGTTTGCGAACATGATCTGCTCTCATGCAAAGCCAGAAAAATAAACAGGCTTGGAGGACTCACCTGCTGTGTCAGCCATCGCCTCCTGTGTGCTTCATGAGCAGGGAATAGAAGTTGGAAATTGAGAGCCAACAAATGTTTGTTTTAGCCTTAAGGAAACAGAACTGTTTTTTGTATAATAGTGGATAATACCAGTGTTGAATCAAAACATTTGGCCCTTATTTCTAAAAAAAAATCAATCCTTCTTTTCCATTTTGTCTAATTATCCACAGATGCATCACACATATCAAGAATTCAGAGGTTAAATGTGAATTCTTTTGCTGTTTTTCTCATCGTCACCTGACCTCTCAGTAATACAAACTCCACTTTTCTGTTGCATGATTCAACAACACGTGTTGAATCTTGACACTGAATAAATTCCTGCATTAGAAACTCATTTTGAAGCACTGACTTGGTTTCAGCGTATCAGCAGGTCATCAGGTCGAGGCAGGAATACAGTATTTACAGCCTGCTGGTCAGCTGGAGAAATAAAACCAGGCTACAAATAGCAGAGGACAAGTAACCCATGTACTGTGATGTACAGTATATTGGTTGGTCACAACACACTACTTATTGCTTTGAATTATCTTTAAAAAAGTCTATACAGCTGCAGTCAAAATTTCAAAATGCAGCAGTATTGAACATTTACTGTGATATATACAACAGTAAAACTACCTGCACCCCTTTAAGTCCTGTAAATTGCCAAGTGGAGCCTTCATGGATTAGACTTGTTTTTCCAGCACATCCCATGAATGTTAGATCGGGCTGAGATCTGGGGGATTGGAAGGCCGAGTCAAAACCTTAAACTCTTCGTTATCTTTAAAGAACATTTTAAAGTTTTTGCAGTGTAACAGGGAGCATTACCTTCCTTCAGATAGTGCGGTTGCCATGCGGAGGTGTACGTGGTCTGCAACAATGCTGAGGTGGTACGTGTCAAGGTTTCCCACCAGAACATTGCCTCCTCCGGCTTAACTGCTTCCCACATTGCATCCTGTTGCCATATCTTCCACAGGTAAATGATGGTGGTATATGTATTATGATAAATTTTCAATCTTATGATTTTTTTTATCAATTTTTGGCTGTATCTACATAGATGTTCTATGACAGTTTGCGGCAATAAGTAACCAAAAATGAAAAGTCTACCTGAATAAATGCCCCATTTTTGTTGTTGTAAACAAGCTACATTAGGCAAGTGGAATTTTGTCTAAAAAAGTTTAAGATTCTAAATTATAACATTAAAACAAATTAAGACAGTTTTTTCCCCACAAACTCTACGCCATCTTTCCTTCCTCCAATACATTGCTATTACACTAGTACCCTCCCTGTCCTCGTCCGATCCTGATCTGCTCCGATATCTGTCATGTACAGTCAATGTTCTCAGTTAGAACACCTGTAAGACTCTTGCTGAAGCGTATGCACGGTTGGATAATTCAGTTTCTGTTCTAACTATGCTAACTGGGTTCCCTATAATCTGTTAACTTGATAAGGAAAACTAGGTTTTTCTCTGTGACAGATGAAAGCCTTCATGAATCTGAATACTGACAAACATTGCTGCAAATCCTCGTAATGTTATTTACCTCACATGTCATCCTGCATACCTTGCCTTACCGATATTTGTCTGCTTGCAGTTGAAGTCTATTTTTCAGTTAAACGTACAGTAGACTGTGCAAACAGACTTTTAGTTAAAGGAATGCAAGGAAAGGAAAATGCCAGATTTGTAGAACATGGAGACCAGGTTGAAATTGCCTTCATGTGCTCAGTGAACCTGCACAGTCACTGTCCTCTCATCAATTGAATTAATAGAATTAATTACCACTCTCTGCCTGGGAACACACTGCTGGCATTTACATGCGGTGACCCATAATCCCTTCTCTGCATTGTTTATGTATGTGTTGGTGTGTACATGCACCTTACCCTTGAGAAGAACAGCTGCTGACCATGGGCAGTGATCACACACACACACACACACAGTTCTCCAATCACACTGGCACATGCACGTTTCGCTGTACCTGCCTGTTAGTATTATTCGACCAGACAGCTCCCTGTATAATCTGCATATTGATATAATTTGGATAATATTGGAGGTAGGTTAGGAGCCACCTGCTTGGTTGTTTAAATTGCTGCTGAGGAATGGGGGCCAGGTGGGCTTGAGGGTGTGCTTGAAGTTAGAGCACAACCGTCTCCAATTATGATATACATTGTTCTAATTGGGCAACTTTTGTCTTTAGGGTGTAATTGCGCAAACATTTCTAAGCGTTTCACTGCAGTGTGTACAGCTGCATGGTGGCGGCATCATAATGAATCACCATGTTTTTCTGTCTTGTCATTGGACCACCACCCAGCAGAAAGTGTTAGGAGTCCTGTGGGTCAGCAAGGACAGGGAGAGGAAGCTGTGCAGCTCCACTGCAACCATGACAGCGGGAAGACCTCTCTACGCCCTCACAGATACAGCCGAGCCCCTTCCCATCCAACACAAATGTAGCTCCAGCGGAGTGCAGCACCAACAGATAACGACCGAACCCCAGTGAGATGTGTTATGGAGCCCTTAATGAAAGAGTTGTGCCCCATTGAGCCCTATAATGAATGTTCTGACATTGAAAATCCCAGGAGGGGCTGTCTAATTCCTATGAGTAGGTTCAAGCAGCTAACACGTTTTGATAGGGAAAATAGTGGCTGAAGGTAGTGATGGACGAGACACTGCTGAACCCTTTTTTTTTTTTTTTTAATTGGCCTTGTGGTAGGTAATGTGGTGCGCATATATCTGCCCCCATCACAGGAAGGTGTTCAAATGCCTTTGTTCAGCCTCTTTATGCAGCCTTGTCCAACTTGTCTGATACCTGTTTAGCTTTCATCCTGACTAATGGAAATGTCAAAAACACTGTAGAAAAGCTGGACTGCCCATTCTCCTCAGAAGCCAAAAGATGTGAAGCAGAGATTGCTGCCAAGCCTTGTCATAGACGCACACACTCCCCGACACACACAGGCACAGTGCTACGCAGTATTATAACTGATAAGAGCTTTTGTAGATTTTGGTAATGATGTCCCTGAATACCAAGTGAGCTGCATCTAAAGAGACCCACAGGAATTAATAAAAATGTCTCCCATTTCATGGCCGCAGTGGTTTCCAGCTTTTCAGAGATCACAAAAGAGAATCACTGAATGCCACAATTTAATTATGTATTTCAGAGTGTCTCTGCATGTATTGCTCCTTTTGGAAATTTTGCATCCCCATTATGGTCCTGCTCTTTGTCTTTCCCCTGTCTCCCCTTTCTATGTCACTTGTCATTCCTCTTTTGCTTCCTCTCCACACTCATTTCCATTTCTTTCCTTCTTTCCAGTTTCTCATTCAATTCTCATCCCCCGTCCATTCTGTCTTGTCTTTAATTCTCCCACCCTCCTTTTATCCTTGTGTTCTCTTTTATATCACTACCTCTCTTCAGCACCACTCTGATTCATTTCTCCTCTGCTTCACTTTTTCTACATGCACAGGTGGCAGAGCAGCTGGCCTACTATGTCCATGTGTCAGAGGCGGTAATCACAGAGGAGATGTTTGATGCGGCTGTGCAGTTTGGCACGGTGCAGGGCGACTCCCACCCAGAGCTGAGCAAGATGACCTGTTTGCATGCCCCCTTGGTTGCCCTCAGCACCTACTGGGAAAAGAGCATCAAGGACAGCTACACCACCAACTTGTACTAAGACCTCACCGGCCCCATAGGCTGGTACCTCAGTGGAAGAAAAGGTACACAAGGCAGTAGTTCTAAAAACAACCTCCTCACGACTCCGATAGAGGGAATGTTTACAACATTAACTAGCCACAGATATTCATCATCTTTATTAACATTTGCCTATCTCCTCCTGCAGCTCACATCTGTCCTGTAGTCTGGGCCGATGTTTCTACTTTCAGCTTCAACTGTTTGGCTGCTGAGATTCCTGGACAGCTCAACAGCTAGACTTCTGTGATCAGAGTTGTCCTTTTTCCAAGTTTAAATACAGCTTTAATTCTAATTTCAAACATTTAAATTCAAGCTCCGTTTCAAACCTTCCTTTGATGGTTTGAAATAGAATAGGCTTCAAATCTACAGTCGACAAGAGAAGAAGTGCGTGCAGCTCTGTGCAATATCACTTCAATGCCAAATGATTCAAAATTGCATTGGTTCTAAATTTAACAGTAGGGTATTTAGTTTTATGTAGAAAACTGGTCAGATTTACTGCATTAATTAATAATACAGGCCCTGCAGTAAGAACATAACGTATCAAAAGTTAACCTTTCATACTGAGATTCACATCTTTTATTTTTCAATACTTTGTAAGTCCACCTTTATTTTTGCTGACAGACTAAATCCTGCCTGGCATGGAGGATACCAGTTTTTTAGAGAGGTGTTCAGCCATTCTTCAGAGACTGCTTCTCTTATCTATAGGGATTTTGTTACCTGACCTTTTTCTTTTAAGTATCTCAAAGATGTTCTATTGTATTCAAGTCAGCTGACACACTTGACCAGGTCATAGTTGGCACTTTGTTCTTTTTTAGAAACTTTTTTGTGAATCTTGACCTACCCTGGTCACCCATTAATTTTGGGGTCAAAAGGTCAAAGGTCAAGGTCACAGGGCTAATTAGTGCAAAATCCCCTTATAATCTACTGTATGAGCTTGCAATGATGAACTTTAGTATATATAAGGGTAGGACTACCACATTGCACCCCTTGGTCTTGAACTTGACCTTTGACCTTAAACTTACTGCCGTCTGTCTGTCTATATGTATGTGTGTGGGTGTTTATGTCCGCACCATAACTCGATAACACAGATAGATAGGATAATCAAACTCGGCACAGATGTTAATCTTGACCTACCCTGGTCACCCATTAATTTGGGGGTTAAAAGGTCAAGGTCACAGGGCTACCTGCCATGTTTAGGCAGGGATCCGGCATGGGTCTGCATCTCGCTTGAGTGCATTCTAGTTTTACAAGGGTAACTACTGTGGCTCTGATTAGTGGTACTATCACCTTTATAGCTCCTGATTGTGTTTTGACAGATTTTTAGTTGATTTTCCTGTATTCTTTTCAATCTTTGTGAGGTCTCACAGTCAGATTTTTCAGTTCCTTGGCATTTTTTCCCCAATATGGAGCCATGATGCGGACATGCAGATAGACAGAGCTCACTACTCTAGTCTGTTTAAAGTACTTGCTTTTGATTGTTTAACCTAGAAATAATGTAATTACTGTGATACAGACTGAAACTTGAAAGTTAAGTGATATTGCTCTGACGTTTTCTTCCTTTTTAGCCCCTTCATGTCGTGCCCCAGTCTTCCTTAACAGCAACACTTTTAATCAGTTCCACTAAAGCTACCTAAAATTAACCTTGTCATTTTGTGCAAAAACATTTCCTCCAGAAGAAGACAGCACATCACAATAAAGGTTATGGTGTTTCCTGCTCTGACAAAATGCCATTTTGACAGCCAACTGCAGATCTGCTTCATGCGGAACCACAAACGCCGCCACAGTTTGGACTTGTTCTTTAATGTTAGAGCCAAAGAAACACTGTCTGTTGTTCACGAAGCTAGAAAGGTAAATGCTAACGGACTACTTGAATTAAAAGACACACAGGGGTAATCATACTGCATACTGCTGCGTTGTGATGGTTCAATTCTCATGCTAATTATCTCAATCAGAGCACAAAATGCCACTGCTTTTCAAAGAAGCAACACACAGTCGTTCACAGGCACATGTGCATACACCCACATTGCTAGTAAACAGAAACCGCACACCCACAATTACAGCCTCCTCTACCTGACACAGCTCCATGTTTCCTGGATAATCAGACAAAGATTGGATAATCCTGACAGAAATCCTTTTCATTCCCTCAGCCCCCTGCAAATTCTCATTTTGCAATATCATTTTCAGTCAATACACCAACAATCAAACGCATTTCAAGGATTTAAAATTCCTAGACTGTCAAATCTGGCCCATGGGGTAAACATTTATTTTTATTTTCTGTTTTTCTAGAAACTTTATTCTAAACTCCCCCGATTAGCTAAAAATGAAGTCACAATGATCTACCCCCTGTGACTGTAGGTGGTAGGGTTACAGCATAAATATGTATGTAAATGGAGTACGCACGTTATATTATAGCTCCTGGGTGTACATTTCACTCTCATGTCGGACTGAGTGGTAGCAATCATGCAAAGCGCTTATTTGGCTCTGAGCAGGGCTGCACCTCAATCACTTGTCTTCAT
This sequence comes from Dascyllus trimaculatus, assembly GCA_024666655.1. Taxonomy (NCBI): domain Eukaryota; kingdom Metazoa; phylum Chordata; class Actinopteri; family Pomacentridae; genus Dascyllus; species Dascyllus trimaculatus. The sequence goes on from CM045467.1 coordinate 11,568,348, forward strand.
TCGTTCACTTCAGGCTCCAAAAGGTCAACGGACCCACATACATATGCACATAGAGACACACATCGAAGCATACACAGGGATATATGTTCACAGGTGTGAGAAGAAAACAGCACCCGCTGGTTGGACAAATTGCACATATACCCTCATACTCAGGTTTCTATTACTCCAGTTGTTTAGCTCACCTCCTGGGCTCTGAGTCGGCTCATTATTGCTCTGTTTTCCTCTGCTGTTTCCTGTCCTTGTCTTGTTTATCTCCTCTATTTAAAGGCTAATGGAGGGCTGCGTGTTGGTGCCATTGGGTTTGAAAGAGTGTTTTGATGATGTCCAGCTATCTTCTCCATGCTGCTCATAACTGTTGCCTCAGTTCGAGCTTATAAATTGGAAGTGAACTGTGAAACTGTGGTCTCACCAGTACACTGGCCTTTAAAGCCCCTCATTATCCATTATGAGCTTCCACACTGTTCCCCGTCTGTTTTCATCAACGCACTTCTTCTTCATTCGAGACCAATTGTTTTTCTTTCTGCTATGACATGATGTTATTTTTCACCTTGTGTACTTTCTGTTTCCAAACACACCGCGTATGCAGCATGCTTAGGAGTACAGGGAAGCTTTCTGTTGTCCGTCGCTGGTGAAGCTGTAAACACTTTCAATTTTTCCCACTGAGGGCTGCAGATTGAAATCTATTTGATCTCAGTGCAAAAAGTGAGTTATTTTTTTTCTTCCATGTATCTTAACAGCGGTTTTCCTTGAGCTGTGTAGACGCAAAAAAATCTAAAAGAGTGCCACTCTCTCGACGCCCTCCACTTTTTATGCAGTTTCTTATTCTTGCACTTTGCATTTATAGGAACCTCAGAGGGCCTCTGAGATGATATACATGACTTTGCTGTATTTTGAAAGAAACACAATCCTCTTTTTCTGCATGATCGGCACTACTTCACACCTAAATGTAATCCAGTGGAAACCTCGATGCAGCTGCGTAATGTTTTCTATGTGTTTTTTGAACAGATAATGTGTGTAAGGAGGCGGGCAAGACGGTGCTGTACATCCCAATGGAAGGCCTACAGCACAGCCCTGAGGAGGCTGGCGAGGATAAGAAGCCCGTATGGAGAATGTGTGTGTCTGGGTGCCTTTGTCTTTCCGTCGGTCTCTCTGGGGACGCTGTCTAAAAGGTCACACAGACTTTATCTTTTGATCTGTGATTCTCTGTTCAAAACACCATTGAAGCTCTAGCATCTGCTTCCTGACTCTGACTCTTTAGAGATGTTATTTAATGAGGCACTAGGCTCGCCACTTCTCACCTTCAACTATCTTCATTCTTTTTTTTTGTCTTCGTCTCTCTTTGTATCTCCATCATCTCTCCCCCTCCATTTCTAAACAATCTCCTCCAATTCCTGCCTTTATTTTAACCTTTCATTGTGTCCGGTTTCCAACAATCGTTTCAGCCTCCTATGAGCTGTCATTGTCCTTTCTTGATTCCTCGGACCTCTTCATCTTCCCTTCCCTCCATGACATCCGACAAAAGAGCTTTTGAAGGCTCAGAAAATGATGAGGAAGAGGGATACATCTGCTTCCTGGAAGAGGTGACTTCTGAAGGAGCTGCTGCGACAGTCTGTTGGGCTCATCAGCTGCCAGCAGCAAAAGCCAGAGGTCAAGTTGATTGAAGTTTTCTAGGTCAATAAACAGTGCAGCAGTGTTTTTACAGGGTCTATACAGCAATTAGACATGTTTTGACTGTACATATACACCGATGAGGCATAACATTATGACTACCTGCCTAATATTGTGTTGGTCCCCCTTATGTGCTCAAAAATGCTCTGAACCATTGGGCATGGACAAGAGGACCTCTAAGGGTGTCCTATGGGGTCTGGAACCAGGACGTTGGCACTGGATCCTTTGGGTACTCTGGCCCCGTCTGCTCTGATTGGTCCACTGGCCCGATGAACTCAAGGTAATAGTGGTTATTTATTATTGCCAATACAGAGAGAGAAACATAGCTGTGGCTAAAACAGCTTAAGCAGTAAATAATGGCAGACTTCTTTTTTTTTAGCACATGCAAAACTAGCCACAAGGCTGTTGTTATGCAAATGAGTCACTTAATGACATCGACAAGTAACAGGAGAAAAGCCTGGGCTTCAAATGGGGTTTTCCAGTTAGGCAAGGAGCAGAGTTTCCCTTTGATGTGGACTTGGAATTTTGTAATTTCACAGAAAAAGAAAGGAAACAACCCAAAAAGCATAGTATGGGCTCTTTACAGAGAGCTTTCAAAGTGTGGCTCGCAAAATTGGGCAGGAAGAGACACCACATAGCTCAGGCCAACACCACATATTGACTGGGATACAACCCCCCCATACAAGCATAATATGATGATTTATGGGCAAACTGAGAATATTGAGGCTTTATCCACTCTGCTTTACGGCTCTGAGTCGACTTAGCCGGCTAAACAATCCGTTTAACACCAACTCTGCCCAAAAGTACCAGCTTGGATGTGGAACTGGGGCGCAGTCACTGTTAGTGTCTACGGGAGAATAAAGCCAGTGTTGTGAGATTTTTCTTTTTGACTGTATTTAGGTGGGCATCAGTAAAGGATTGTGGGTAAAGTCTCAGTATGTGCACAAACGGGAGGCACAGCAGAAAGGAGCTGTGAGACAGACGCACACTTCGCTCTATTGGCGGCTCTCTTTTATGTGAAGCATGGAGCAGAGCTTGACGTTTGCCATTTATCACCAGAGGTACAGCACAGAATACCTGTAGATTACTGTACAGCCTGCAACTGTGTACAGAAAAGAGTTCCAAGAAAAGAGAGATGTTTGAGATGGATGGGTGTGGGTAAATGTCTCTCATTACTTTTAACAGCAAGTGCAGCTCGTGGGCAGGTCAACACGTTGCACTGTAGAAAGTCTGTTTGAGCCACAGCTGAAGTAAAATACTTTCTCGATTGAATCTCATTTAGTTTTCTGATTTGGTGAAGGTGTCTTACTTGTTTTGGATTCTGTCAACTTGAAATTACATTTTTTTGTCCATTTAAACTGGTGTTCGAACTTCAAAGTACACTACTTCTAAACTACTTCTTTAGCATTGTGCGCCTGACGACCACGTTGCTTCACTGTAGAAAAAAATCCTGTATAACAAAAAACTGTAAATCAATCACCAAGAGTGCCATAAAAATTACATTAAACAGTCCCTCCAGGAATTGGCGATGTTGCGATCGCAACAATTAACGCAAATTCAACCAATCTCCCTGAATTCTGCATGACCTTGCAATTTTGTCCAATCAACGCGACTTCTCCGAAATTTTGTCCCGCCTCCCGTGAGTTCCACCAATCACAGCAGTCCCCAGTAATGCACGTACGTCACCGAATTCACTTCCTTGTTTATGGTTTGAAGATACAGATACGTATGCAACAAAAACAACTGCAAAACAATTCCCTGATGTTCTTCACGAGAGCAGAGGTAAACTGTTTTGCACGAAATTCATCGAATGATAAACATTTTTCTACCGCGAGACATATTAGCAGAATGGGTGAAACGACCAGACAAATCACCGTGACGGAAACTGTTGCATCCAGATCTGTGGCCAGCACTGAAAGAATGAAGGTAAGTTAGATTAATTAACTGACGTGACGAGCTGTGAGCATGTGCGTGAATACGTGTGTGGCAGGATGTGAAATTAACTTTTTAAACTAAGAAAAGAAACAAAGAAAGAAATGCAACTTTTGGACAATTTTTTACTGTCTCCCGCAATTTTATCGCAATAAATACGCTTAAAACATCGCAACTTTCATCGCAATTTTTTAGAAAAGCTCCCGCGAATTCAGGCATTTTAGGAGCAACAGTCTTGAAAAAAGCCTGCGAAATCCTGGAGGGACTGACTATTGCTGGTGAAATGCTGTAAAATCACAAATATCTGTAAAATAATCATCTTTTCACCCCATTTAAAGTCAGTAAAAATGCAATTTTATAGTCATACATTATGAACGAACCAATTACTATTTGTGAAAATACTGATTTTTGATGTTTACATTTTTTACAGTTTTGACCAGTTTTATTTAAGGTTAACACGTAAATTACTACTGTTATTCTGTGATTATCTTCAGTTCTTAATATACATAATTTTCTTTCCAACAATCGTAAATATCTATGAAATGATATTTTTTGCGGATTTAAAGACAATTATTTTGCAAATTGTTCTGGTCAAACATTACAACAAATTACTGTTTGGAAAAATACAGATGTTTGATGTGGATGTTATTTAGAGTTTTGACCTGTATTTTACATTCATCGTGTCAAATAGGTTTTGTTTTACTGGATGTATCTGTAATTTAACAAAGCAGAGAAAACAGCAAAATAATAGTGAATTCAAAAGTTTGAGTTAAAAAGTTTGTTTTGTACAGCAACACTACTGCTGTTTTTATCCAGGTGGAACACAGGTTCAAGAAAATAAACGAAGTCTTAGGACTAAATCATATTTACATTTTAGTTTTAGGTAAGGCAAATAATTAAGTTGAAAAATTGGACCCTGGAAGTTGATTTTCATTAAAATGAAGATGCAGCAGTGCTCATTTCAGAGGTACTTAATAATTTAAGCAGGTCTAACTTAAGCCAGTGGTATTATTATTACTTATAAACTTTATTTATTTAACCTTTATTTACCCAGGTAGGTCAATTGAGAACCAGTTCTCATTAACAATGATGACCTGGCCAAGAGGCAGCATAACAGGTAAATACAAAACAGGGAGAACATAAAAAGAGAGAAGAAAAGCAACAACATAGAAACGGATATTACAATTATAAACGGTGACACGTAATAAGAGGTGAATGGTTAAAAACAGGTGAATGATCTTGTACAATCGTATAATTTGGTTAAACTAAATTCCATTGGTTGTTACCAATTGAAGCAGTTCATTTAAGTTGGTTCTACAGTTCTTTTTTAGTGTGTGTACTCAGCTTTTGATGCTTTTCTTTGTGTATTTATGTCATTCCCAGGACTACCTTCAGCTGGTGCAGTCACGTGTCCTACCCGTCTATCCAGAGGCAGCCCTGTGGGAAAACTGCACAGCTTGAGCCGATCCAAGTTGCACCTAAGCTTTATCATCTGGGTCAAATCCACCTGTCACACCATCAGTGAGGTACCTGCCAACTACCGCTGCACTCAAACAGATGCCTACATGCTGCATATATACAGTCTTCTCTAAAAAGCCACTTCATACATCCTTGTTGTATGCAATTAAGAGTCGTGCAACTTCAAAGTCAAGCAGTCCTGTACTTCATGGTGGTGCAGCATTAACTGATAACCTTTCGCTGTCAGGATGTTCTTTCCCTGGTTGATCAGCTCTCCAATTGGATTGGGGTTTTTTTTGTCTTGTTCTGATAAGCCATCACCACCATTGAAGCTCGCTCTCGCTCATTCTGGCTGTTCAGACATCACAGTTACAATACCCTGAGTCTGAGTGCGCCGAATATAAAAGCCACATCACTGTTTTCATTACCCCAGCTCCATTCATTTCAATTGACAGCACCGCAGACCAAGGGAAAAATGTTTAACCTCAAATAATTATGTTCTGAACCCTCATTGTTACAATCATTTGCTGCCCCGTTGCGTGACTTTTCTTTTTCTCTTAGTCTTTTATGTGTTGCCTTCATTTTTGGCATCATCCTCATCTTCCTCCTCTCTGCCCCGTCTCTCTCTCTCTTATTCCTTTGATACCACATCAAGGCACGCCGGCTCAAACAAAACATTTGGTGTAATTATTTTCCGAGTGGTGGATGCGGCTGCAGTGATCTGACAGCACCGACACTGTTAGGGAGTAACTCTCTGAATGGTCAAGGTGCCTTTAAAACCCTTTTGGACCAATATGCAACTTTAAAGTGCGCTAATGGAGAGGACTCTGTTAGCACTTCTGCTACCATGGACTTACCAGAGGAGTCAGTTTGCTTCAGATTTGTAACTTAAATCAGCTTTGAGGGTCTCTCATTCGGTTGTATCTCTAATATCTGATGTTTTGACCTTTTCGGCTGTTCTTCTGTATCATCATCAGGGCTGTAGCAACCAATAACCTGCCAGTAGTGTAATAAACTATTACGTTAGTGGCCTAGCATTAAAAAATCCTTTGAAAATGTTATAACTACAGCCGGTAATGTAATAATACATCAGTAGGACTGCATTTCATGGAAATATAAGATTTTTTTGCAGTTTTTGTGCAGTTTGCTCATCAAAAATAGGTACAGTGGATGGCATAGTCGTCATATTCATTCATCAAGGATACGTTCCATGTAGCTCTCACTCTCCTAAATTATGGTTTTAAGAGCCAGTTTGAGAATTATTTGATGTACAAAATCTTTATTTAGAATATTGTTTATTTGTTTAGATATGTAAATTCATAATTCCATGTCAGTGTCTCTGTTGGATGTTGCATTGTCGAATGAATTTACCACATTTCTTTCTTTAACGGGACCCACTTCTTCCAAAAAGTTCCATCTTTGACTCACCAGTCCACGGGATGTTATTCCAAAAGTCTTGGGGCTCATCTAGATATTTGTTTATGCAAATACTGGACAAACCTTAGTGTTCTTTTCGGTCAGTAGTGGTTTGCACCTTGCAACTCTCCCATGGATGCCATTTTCTCCCAGTGTCTTCCTCATTGTGGAATCATGTGGACAGACCATAACTGAGGCCAGTGAGGTCTGCAGATCTTTTGATGTTCATCTGGGTTCTTTTGCGACCTCCTGGATAGATATCGATGCGCTCTTGGAGAGATGTTGGTCGGCCGCCCACTCCTGGGAAGTTTCGCCACTGTTCCATGTTTCCCCATTTGTGGATAAAGTCTCTCACTGTGGTTCTCTGGAGTCCCAGAGCCTCAGCAGTGGCTTTGTAACCTTGTCAATTACCAATGTCAATGACTTTGTTTCACATCTGTTTTTGAGTCTCTTTAGAACACAAAACATTTCATGACAACTTTTTTCAAACATTTCTCAAGGACAAATGATTCAGTCCTCACTTAAAACTGTATTTAAATAACTGGACTGGCACTATAATGGCACTTAAACCCAATATACAACATAGAACATGAACACTCATTTACAAATGTAAAAAACAACTGAAGAGTGTTATGTATTGGCTTACAAACTTTATTCCATTATTTCCAAGTCAATACTTTATTGGCTTTCTTACATTTAAAATGGCTAGAATATAACGTCAATGGCTGCAGCAAAGACTTTTCTTTGCCCTTGTCCTCAAATATTTATTAATTCTCATACCTGACGCCATTTTATAGCCATTTACATGCCTTGCAGAGACGATGCAGCTGGATAAATGTACCTTGCTGATGATGCCCGTGTCACCCCTGACCCCACTCTCTGCATGTGTGGCTGCAGATTGAAGTGTGAATAATGTATCTCGTGAGTGTGTCTTTACCAGCCTGCACCTCTCTGTGCCGATGCATGTTGTCACTGGCGATGGAGAAACTTGGAAACCTGTGGCTCGGACAGCTGCGGCATCTCCCGCAACACTGTTCGCGTTCTGTTTTCCTTCTCTTCTCATGGATGGGAGCTTTTCTTCTCCCCTCCAGTTGTATGAAATAACAGAGATGGAAAATGTCTTGTTTGTTTTTCTGCAGAAAAAAAGGAATCCATCAGGCAGCAGGCCCTCGACTTTCTATTTATTTATTTTTTTTTGTTATTCTGGAGCCGAACCAGATCACTGATGTGGTTTCCATTTGTGTGTGATGTTTTTTGGCTAATACTTTGTAATCAGAGTCCATTTGTGTCATGATAGCATGTGTGGCTGTGTAATGCATTCACTTAGTGTGTCCCATTGTGTGAGTTTTTTTTTTTTTTTTGCACGCCTGCATCTGTGTGAGTCTGCATTGTATCCCAAAATTTCTGTGTGTGCGCGTGTGTGTGTGTGTGTGACTTGCCACTGCCCCCTCTCTCCCCTGCAGGGCCTCAACCATTTTCTTCATTTGTTGCAGCTTTGTGTTTCTTCTCCTTTCTCCCTCCTCTTCTCTTTCTCTTTTTTTTTTGCACTGGGGGAACACAATGTCTGGTTTAATATCATTTTCCAATCACTGAAGGCTGCAGGGCAAGGACTTTTGACTGGGCTGTTTCGTTCCAGCTAATACCAAAGAGAGGGGGAGAGAAAATAATAACCCTAGCGGTTGATAATAGCTGCAGTGATCATTCTGCAGTCATTTGCCTCTGGTGCACTCTGTAGCTGCAGCTGATGTTGTCTTTGTTTTCTTGCTCGCCGCTACATAGAGCTACACCGCTATTACAAGCTGTCCGACACCCTTCGTCTCCTCCATGTCCGTCTGAGATATATTCAGGGCCATCTGGTTGTTTTTACAGAGGGGGAAAACACACATCAAAAATGGGAGAGATGTGTGGTTAGAAGACCAGGGTCCAGTGGATGTGCACCTTTAAAGTCAAGACTGGCCTGTTGGTAACGTCCAGATTCTGAGGAAAACTGATTATACAAGCGCTTCAAGGAAAATCTCTGGAGAGTTAAGATTCAGGGACATATGTTGTCTTCATCTTCTCCCTCCTCCCTCCTCTCTCTCTCTCCCATACCCATCCTATTTCTCAGAGAGAGAGAGAGAAAGAGGGAGGGAGTCAGACTGAGTAAGAAAGGACGGAAGGAGGAAAAAAATCATTATTAACTCATAAGCTGGTTAATGCTGTAGCACTCTCAACCTTCAGCTCAAATGAGAATTTCCGTCATTTACATATCAATTTAATTTCCTGTGTTTCCCTCTTCTCTCTCTCTCTCTCTCTCTCTCTCTCTCTGCCCCTCTCCTTCATTAAAAGCAGCATTTGCTTGCCACTGCAATCAGCCTGTACAACACACTTTCCTGGGCGCACACACAGTCTAATGCCTCCTGCACACGAGGGGGAAAACACACACAGGTACACAAACGAAAATAAAAAAAAAAATCAAAAAGCTGTGATGTTTTGACACAAGCAAATGCAGAGATGGGCACACCTATATATATACTTTGTGTCATCCTGTCACGTGCACGCTCACAGTCATGCACACACACACACACACATGGGTGCGTGGTGTCGGAGCCCAGGCAGGCAGACGGAGCAGCTCCGTGGCCCGCTGTAGCTCTGTCAGGATTAAACCAGTGATCAGAGAAATGAAAGGGAAGCTGTCATTCCACATAGGCCTCTATACACATCATCCTCAATAATTACACCCTCTCCTTCCTTCGCCTCGCTTCCTCCTCTCTCATAACCTCCTACCTGTGTGTGTGTGTGTGTGTGTGTGTGTGTCTCACAGACGGCATGCTTGACTGACACCCAGCACATCAAATAGGGGCTTTTATGAAATGTGCGCCTGCTTGAATTACACTCACTTTAAGCCTTGCCCTTTTTTTGTCCTGTGGTATAAAGCCACACCTGTGACAAAATGTATGTGTGTACGTGTGCCAACATTAACATGCACTGGTGAGCGTCCCCCTGTTTGAATCGATACAGATGTGCCCAGCCCCGCTCGGCACCACATCTGGCGGTGAGACTGAACCTGCAGGGGATATATACGCGGCTAACTACTTCAATCTGGGGCTTTAAGCTTATGAATGTGATCAAATATTCAGTTCAAGCAAAGTGTTACACGGCAAGGCCTCGAGTGTAAAGTAAGTTTAAGGTCTGTCAGTTTAAGTCGAAGCCATATGTGACCTCTGGTGTGAAAGTCAAGAGGTACCAGATCCAGGCTGTCATAGTGTGATGCCTTTCGTTTTTTACGGCTTATATTTTGGATTTTCCATTTTCACTGGAAATAAACAGTGGCCGGAGGCTGGATTCAGTCAAACACACATGATTAGGGTGGTACTCTATTACAGCATTACACATTATTTCATTTGTCATCCTTTAGCTTTCTTTAACCCCAACCCTCACTTTGTTTCTGTAAACCCAGCAGGATTTATTTGTAACATTTTCTGCCATCACTGAAGCCTGTCTGGAGTGTTGCTTTGCCTTTTCATATTCGTGATAATTGACAAACAACCCCTCTCTGACAATTATTGTGTTTGTTTTTTTTTCGGTTAATGTGAGTTTGCGACAGTTCTTCTCTAACCTTTCCTCTGTACTAGTGTCAGTGGAAAGTATCCAAACAAACTGTAACAGCTCTGACACATCGCAGCCAATTTAATGTTTGTTTATATCCTGACATATTAATTATTAGTTTTCAGTTTTGCTTCGCTTTTCATGCGCACTCATGTTTGTTTTAATCGGTTTAAGCGGCCTTAGAGAACTGTAATCACTTTCTTGTAAGTACCACTGGACTTTTACTGGATCTGGATCTTAAATTCAAACTGAACCAGCCCAGTTCAACCAGTATAACTCTCCTGTCTCTTCAGCTAAGCTTTATAAAAACCGAAATGTGTGCTCTGGAGCGAGTAATGAATCAGCTAATACGTTGGTTTTGCTTGTGTTTGTCCTCTTTTTGTAGCTAATGACTTTGTACTGTAAGACTACTTCGTATCCAGGGTTTTGTATAACAGTGACTTGTTATTATAGCTCAGCACTTGAGCGTGTAATAAATGTAAATCTCAGTGTCTGTAACTTGGTCCCCCGAAGCTCATTATTTGTGACAAGTGTGTGAGACAGTGTTTGTTTTCTGCTGTGTTGCAGATGAGTAATGAGATCATTCGCCTGTACTTCCAAAGCATCTCCCCGGACAAGATCTGTAAGGGGCTATACGATCTCTAGTCGGCAAAACCTCAGCGATTGTACCCAGCTTTGCCAGTCTTGGAAGGAAATTTAGTCGCGCCACCTCCCAGATTCATCACGAGTAACAGAAATATCTTCCATATAGGGACTTCACAGATTCACAGTACTTTTAAAGTCTGTAAATGAAATCATATAAATTTTAAAGCAGCACAGCGGTAAATGGAGTAATTAGAAATCTTAATATTTTACCGTGCTTCACTCTGATTTATCTGTTTAATTTAACTCAAATTAACTGAATTAAACTAAAAAAGGCATCTTAAGCAGAGTTGGAATGTAAGCCAAACTAAATAAACCTGATTGAAGGCATGGTAAATCCAAATCACATTAGTCACATTTAGTGACTTACCTTTGCATATTGCAGTCATAATTGTGTGTTTCGGGTGATCGGTACCCACGACAGTGAAGGCATTGAGTGTGTTTTACCTTATCTGAAAGAAATACATGCATTTTCCTGTCATTTCTCACCATCTGATAAACAAAAATGGCAATTTTACTTAAGTAAATGAAACCTCAGTGAAGAGAGCTGGTCAAAAACATATCTTTTTATGTTCTCAATTGCAGTCATTTTGGTGTAAAAGTATAAGAATTAAAAAAACAGCAAAAGACACCACTTTTCAATTACACTGATTAAAAACATAAATGCTCTTCTTTTCTGACATGGAAAAAGGTTAGTAGCTTTATGTCTTTGTCATGATTGTGCACAAAACAAGTGCTTGTATAGCTTTACAGGACAACCATCAGATGGACTAACCAGCACAATGATGCTCTTTTGATCAATGACTATAAAAGGCCACCTAAAAATGCAGCTTTATTCAAATGATACGATGCCACAGACGACAAGAGAAAGACGAGACCGTTGACTGTTGGCTTGCTGGATTCTAGCATGTCATTTACTACTATTATTACATGTCTACCATTTGTCATCTAAGAAATCACACAGCATGATACGACACACAATCTGCCGCATGATCACAGCCTACATGTGTGTGGATCATCATCATTGCTTGTCCATCTGTAAAATCCTTTGCGATCGGCTACCAAGGCTGTTGACAAAGTTGTTGGTGTGTACAGTGATAGAATATTTGCTGTGAGGAAACGCCTGAGGGAAGCTGGTTTGCAATCTCGTTGCCCACACCAAGGCCTTGATCTAACAGCAGAGCTGTCGTAATCGACTCCAGTAGGCAAACGCTCATATTTGTTGGACACTGGCACACTTTTACTGATGAATCTCGGTTTAGGTGTCCAGAGCAGATGGCAGATGTCACATTGACCGACATCAATGTTGTATGACAAGTGGAGGAGTGATGGAATGGGCAGTGATATAGGATGGACATAGGATGGGCAACAAGCAAGCTGGCATTTCATCGACGGCAATGTCAATTCCCAATTTCAAGATGAGATGTTTTACAAAATTTCGTCCTTGTCATGCAAGAATGTGCACTGCCATTTTAGCAGGTGAAAATATTCTTGATAAGATAGATCTGTATTAATCCCAAAGGAAATTCCTGTGCTAGGTATTGCTCAGATAAAATAAATGACTGAACATAAGAAATGCAGAGCCTAAAAGTAGATTTCTAGTCCATCCCTTGGCTTAGAAAATGTCCTCCAACTTCACCAAGGTCTTCAGGAAGAGTGGAACAACATTCCACAAGGAGCATCAACTACCTCAATAACTCTATGTGTCACTAATGTGTGTGACTCATTACTAACTTTTGATTCCTGTTCTATGACCCTATTTTCAATATGCCCACTATAACATAGTGCATTGGCCGAAGGTTGTTTGGTGTCGTCTATTTTGTTGTAAAGATGCAATGTGTTGGAGCCACAAATACTTTTTCTTCTCAGGTAAAAAGGACAACAATGATGATATACAAGCACATGAATAGTCTTGGACATGGTATTTTCAGCTGATGTAGAAAAAAACACATATATTGCACACCGATCAGGCATAACATTATGACCACCTGTCACATTGTGTTGGTCCTCTTATGTGCTCAAAAATGCTCTGAACCATTGGACATGGACAAGAGGACCTCTCAGGGTGTCCTATGAGGTCTGGAACCAGGACATTGGCACTGGATCCTTTGGGTGCTCTGTCTTGTGCAGTGGGGCCTCTGTCAGTCAGACTTGTTCCACTGCATCCTGTTGATGCTTGATCAGAATGAGGTGTAGGAAGTTTGGAGGTCAAATCAACATGTTGGGCCATTGTCATGTTCCTCAACATGTTCCTGATTGTTTGATGTCTTTGCCATGTGGTGGGGTGCATTTTCCTGTGGGAGTAGGCCAGTTTTCCATTTGCATGAGGGAGTGTGCTTGTTCTGCACAATGTTTATTTGGGTGTCTAAGTCTCATCAACACAGATGCCAGAATCCAAGGTTTTCCAGCAGAACAGCACATAGTACCAATATGATCAATGTTATTCACTTCACCTGTCAGTGGTTGTAATGTTGTGCCTGATCAGTGTATACAGTTAAGTAGAAATTAGAAGAAGTCTGCTGTGTCTGTTCCTAAGTCAGATTCCTACAATGTTTTTAAAAACCTCTTGCTAAACAGTGTAAGAGGGGAAGGAAGAGATTTCTATTTCTCTATAGTCAGAGTTAATATGTGCTGATTGTCCTTGGCCCTATTTTGTGCAGACCAGCAGCACAGAGACTATAATCTAGAAAATCATAATAGCCAAATTTGGGTTCCAATGGGATTTAAGTAGTTTAGTGCGCTCCCAGCTGCACCTCATTTCCAGTTTATCATGTTAAGTTTAACACGTATGCCTAATCCACAGGGCCATTCTTCTCTTAGATCCTTTCAGAGAGGCTAAACCATGTGCAGGACCTTTCTAATGCTGTTGTCTGTCTGCAATACTCTAATCAGCTGTGTTTATTCTCCAATAATTTGATTTTGTTGAGGTTTTTGTTGTGTTCTCTAAAAAGTTTGGAAGCAATCAGATCATCCATGACATCAGTTTGCCATCAGTACACGAGGTGCCATGGGGTATTCACTTGTGTTTCAGCTTCAACTCGTTCTCTGGAGCTAATTTTCATTTCATTTTGCTACATGAGGCACAGTCATGTTTGCTTTATTGTCGAATAGAATCTCATCTGTTGAAAATGCAAGAAGGCGTGTTGGGTGGGAGTTTAGATTAGAAAACCCAGTTTACAGCAGAGAAAAGTGCTACTTATGATAGAAAGGGAAAGAAAAGCTTTGAGCTCGAGGTTACAGCAGGAACAAGCAAACCAGCATGCTGCATTTGCATACAGACCTGCGTGGTGTCAGTCAGTTAAAAATTGAATCTTCCTTTTAAAATGATAAACAATACTTGAGCTGTATAATAACTTCATTGACTAAACCACCTTTAGAACAGTTTTTTGTTGTGACATTATTAAATGAATTATCTCACTACCTCTGCTGCTGATGCTGTTGATAATAATGACACATTCTTTTCACTAAACGATAGCATAATAGGGCAGTGGTGACAAAAGAAGTGAATGCCTACTTACCTCATAGTGATACTGAATCCACTGCACTGACAGCACATCATGCTTTTCCAGTTAGCTCGTTGCTTTTATCACTCTCCCTTTTGCATGAATTCACATGGCCTCATCTATTTTAGTAATGTACACAACTGTACGTCCAACTATATCAACTGACGCACTCCAAGCAAAAGACGAATGCAAGTATAAAGCAAAAAACAGAGGACTTTTCCCCGGGTCAGTAGCAGAGGACGACCCAGAAACAGTGCTTCAAGTTATTTGTTTCCTTCACTTGTCAGTTAATCAGTGGGTCAGTGGTTTTCTGAACTGCAGATTTTCACTTCATTACTATGATTGCCCTAAGAGAGAGCCTGAAGGGCTCCCAGTGTTTTCACTGGCTGACACACAGACACACTCGCACACACACACATTCCAGACTCTCTAATACCCCTTCGGGCCTCTCACTGTCTGCACGGGCAATCGACCTCGTCCAACCAATTAAAGACAGCGCTTAGTTCCTGATCGATGGCTGAGGTTGGGGTGGGGCAGGATGAGGACGGCGGTTGAGGGGCTGCTTGGGAAGATCCACTCAATGACCTGATGAAGTTTTTATTTGGTGCTGCTATGTAAAGGACAGCCTGCATATACGAGCGGTGGAAGAAGTATTCAGATCCTTTACTTAAGGAAAAGCACCAATGCAGCCATTTAAAAATACTCCTTTAAAAATGAAAGTCCTGCATAAAAAAATCCTACTAATTACGTATTATTAGCAAACTGTTGTTAAAGTGTTGAAGTAAAAGTGCTCATTTGGTCTCTGATAACAACATAATTAGATCATTAATAGTGGAGCATCAGTATGTCAGCAGCATGTTACTGTTGTAGCTGCTGCAGGTGGAGCTAGTTTATATGACTTTATACAGCTTTATATACCGAGACAGCAGATAAATCTGAGGGCTCATCAGATGATTAATGGAAGAGGAAAGAAGGAAAAACAAAGTTCTGATCCACAAATCTGTTTTCAGTTTGTGGACTTTTTCCTTAATCTTTGATTTTTGCTGTGATATTGCATCATTTGAACATTTATTGAATTGAAACCATGTGAAAAGTTTGGAGGGAAAAACAACACTATATGGTGGAGCTGTTAACAACTCCTGGACATCTGAAATGTGACCCCGACTACACACTGCTTTTTGGAGGACGTCCCTAACCCAAACTATTGGAAGCCACTAGTTTGATATTTAACTCTGTGTTGTATTTTGAAAGCTTGTTATGTTGTATATGGTGTAAAATCTTTGTCTTAAACAGAACTAAAGCTGTCAGACAAATGTAGTAGGGTAGAAAGTATATATGTCTCGTAGACATGTAGTACAATAGAAGTACAAGTACCTTAAATTGTACACACTTAATGTGCATCAGCTGCTCTCTAGTGGAATTCACTTTAAATAAGAGAATCAGTGATCGTGTTTGGAACGTTTCCACTCGTTAATGTATTTGTAAAGTCAATATGGATTTAAGATTCCAACTGGAGCCAGGGACTGAGAGGAAAGGAGGGTTGCAATCAGTTGATCAGTTTATTTGTCCAGTGAATGTAGTGAGTCTTAGTTGCCATGATTTGTGATGATGGGTGCTGTGATGACTGCCATAATTTGACACAAAAAGAAACACATTATAATATCTTGCCCAAAGAAATACGACTGTCAGTCTTATAATCACAGTGTGTGTTTGCAATAAATAGGTGATTTCGCACTGCTGGAATTTGCAGGCCGTTTAAGGTTGCTTCAAGCCTTTGTGGTGTTTCTGACCACAAGAACTGCTGCGTGTTTCAGGCATTTTCTGGGCCAAAACTAATGCCTACTGTTGGATAGGTACTTCTGAATGGCGCTGAAGCACTGCTGTATTTAGTGTTGTTTGGTTAAATGGTAACAGTGACTGCGTCTGGAGACAAAGAGGAGAAGGTCTCTACCCAGTGGGAGGTACTACCACAAGTATACTGATCTACCATTCCTCACTGCCTTGTGGAGGTGAGAAGGAAATAACTTGCAGTTTCAAGCGCTCAGTGTAAAACTTGGGGCCAATTTATGGTTTGTAGCTTAACTGATGTGGACAGACAGCAGACATGCATGTGGTTCTATTCATACTGGAGTAGGAACACATCGTTCTGCTCCACAGATTCTCTCAGTGCCCTGCATATCGAACACGGAAATATACACAAGACTCCTGTAGATGTTTCTGAAAGGCTGTGACTTTCCACTTTTTACAGGAAAAAACAGCAAGTTGCAAGTTGGACTGTAGCACAGTGGGCAGACATAGCACAAGATTTCTGGAGAATTTAAAGCTTCCCAATGTCTGTTAATGGAAAAACATGTACAAATCAAAGCACTTCCAGCACAAGGCTGTTCACCACTTCATATAATTCTTTTAGGGATGAGTTATAAAGGTGTGGATGATGGAGAATATCCTCACACGGTCTCTTTTCATAGCAAGCACTTGTTTTCCTGAAACATGTGCAGTCGGCACACTTGCAGTGTGGACAGTCTGTGCAGTCACAAATTTTGGGTTGCATGCGATCATCCACAGAGAGCTTCCCTTGGAACTTTGTGGATATGGCTGGAAGACCAAGTTTAGGGTACATGTACCCTTGAGGGGGTTTTCGAAAGGCTGCGACTTTCCACTTTTTACAGGAAAAGCAGCTAGTTGCAGATTGAACTGTATCACAGTAGGCCGACGTAGCACGAGATTTCTGGAGACTTTAGAACTTCCCACTCTGTTTGGGCTGCGTTGATGGGAAAACGTGTCCAAACCAAAGCACCTCCAACATCTGGACGTTCACCACTTCAATATAATTCTTTTAAGGGTGAATTATTAAGGTGTGGATTATTGAAAATCTGCTCACACAATCTGTCTTCATAACAAGCATTTGTTTTAAGCACCATTTGTTTTCTTGGCACATGTGCAGTCATGTGGAGACAGTCTGTGCCGGCACAAATTTTGGGTTACTAGCAGATGTCCATTGAGGGATCTGCACGAACCTTTGCGGACTTGAAGATGAAATTCAGGTCACATGTACTCTTGCAGATACTCAGGCGGGGTGGTGCATGAATTAGCGCTGACAAAACCTACATATAATACTACAGCTCAGAGTGATCAGAGTCCAGGTTTCTGTAATAGAACCCTGAACTTACTGTGTAAGACTAAACCAAAGATTAGTTTTACTCTATTCTTGCTTGCAGTGGAATGCAGAGAGTCATTGGTTTACAGATTATACACTGGCACACCACGTAGATCATCCATATAATGAAGTTGTAGGGAAGATGTGAAAGTTTAAAAGAGAAATGTAGCCGTAACTTCCAAACATTCAGAATCAAAATTGTTTCCTTTTTGCATCACTTTTCTTTATTTATGGAATTTTGAAGAGACCTTGAACTCAAAAAGGCTCTCTGAGAAAGATAGCCACCTTTTGAAAAATAAATGAATAACATTCCCTGCTATCTCCAGTCAGTCCTTCCTTCATCAGCGGCTGGTGAAAGAGGGAGGGTGTTAAGTAAAGAGACGCTGATCTGTTTTTCTCCCCTTCAGATATCACACCAGCGAGCCTGTCACCCACACAGCCAATATCACAGTCAGTCCACACACCGGGTTCAGTCACAGGGCAGCGAGGGAAAGCAGAAGGGAGGGAGGACGGAATGAGGAGGAAGAAGGAAGAAGTCAACAAGGGTAAAAAATGTGCGACTGTGGCGTGTCCCAGTGGCTGTGAGCAATAGGGCACATGCCATGTTCTTTCTGTGCAGTGTGTTCTAGCACCTTCTTACAGCTTCTCCTATCGCTGCCCTTTATGTTATGTTGTAGATAGGTGCAAAGATAAATAAATCGAGACAACACACCACGTTGCCAACAGAGACGGGGGAAGGACTAATGAAAGGAGATGAATGGGAGAAGAGTGAAGTAGAGAGAGATGGAAGAAGGGGATCAGGAGAAAATTGTGTTGAAAAGATGAGAGGACCAGCTGAGTAGTGCCGCATAGGCTATAGAAGATGTCATCAAAGGGATGCAGCGTGAATAAGCCGAAGAGGACTTTTACATGAGAATACACCTCACTGGCTCCGGTGAACCTGGATCTATTTGCAAACCGTAAAAAAAGCTTGATCCAGGGAAACAGGTGAAGTGCTGCGGGATGTAAAGTCAACACAACAATGCTGGCAGTTTGGAAACCTATTTGTTAGTCCCCCTGAGGATTCCACCATTTCTGAATTTGTCATAGAATTAAGTATAAGCCAAGAAATGCAGCCTCCTCTGTGGCAAATGGAATAAGCTGCAGAATAAAGTCATAAATTGAAAGTCTACAGGCGGCGCAGTAGGCAGACTGTAGCATTTGCATCCTTCTCACCTTCCTGCTCTTAAAGCACTTCTCAGACTTACATACACATCATTTTTCACATGTTTCTGTGGTGATAAATTGGGCACTCCCACGCAGTATTAAGTGCAATAAAGTGGGACACATTAACACCGCAGAACAGGCTGTAATTGCAGTTAAGTAAATCTTTTTGATGTATGAATGCCCGTTTCTGAAGAACTGACATTTTAACTCACTTTAGTCAGTTTTCTCTAGGCTTAACAAAGCAGTTAAGAAGTCCTACTGTGTAATCATAGATACAATATTAAATAACTCCACTGAAACGGGCACTAACGTGGATTTTGTCATTTCTTTGAAGCGTCAAGAGACGTGAATAATCAGGACTCGTGTTCGGCTCCTGCCAGGTTCCTGTTGTTCTTGCTGTCGGAGCTGCAGAGGCAACCTTCGGCCTCATCGCACAACGCCTTGCCTTCATAAGGTAATAAACAGGTGTTGAGTCCTCCATCTGGCTCAAACTATTCCGTCTCTCCATTTCCTCACTTGGCCTCACTTGTCTCCCCTTTTTTTTTTGCATCCTTCACCTCAGCTCCTCCGTTCTCTGCCTCACACTGCCTGTGACTCAGAGAGACGCGAGAGTGCAAAACGCAGATCGATCAAAGTTGAGATTTGACACGTGGTAACAGCTATGAATCATGGTTAACCTTCCCAGTGTCTCGTAACATCTTCTTTATTGTTGAAACATACTTATATTAGGTCGAAATGCACCCACACATCGTGCAGTCTGTTTAAATAACCCTCAAGGTTGTTCCTTGATATGGTCAGCCTATGTATGTGAGTGTGAGATACTGCATCTATCTTGTATGTAAGTGCTGCACGAGCACGACGTGGTGACACATGATAAATGTGAGGTTGGCCCGCCGTCTGCCCTCCCTCCTCTCTGTCCTCCTGGTGGCCTCTCCGTTGCTTTCCCTCTCTCTGCACCACTCTCCCTCATTTTCAACCTTCTTTTTCATTTCATCACCTGCTTCCTCCCTCTTTTCCCTTTTTTTCTTGTAGACCACTTCCAAGCGCCGGCCGTTCATTGTGTTCTTTCCACGTGCACCCATGCAAGACACGCAAGCAAATATAGCCGTGCACACACACCTCTCTGTCTTTATTTAATCACTGGCTCTGTTACAGGGGATATTTTCCCAAACAATGCCTCTGAAGGCGGTGAGCCAGGCAGGGCCAAATGAGAGGGGGAGATCTCTCTATCCCTCATCACATGGAAGCCCCAGCACTGGCACTCCCACTGACTGAGATGAATGAATTTAATATATCTCCCTTTTGAAGCACAGATGACCTCCCGATACGGCTCTCTGTCTCTCTATCGCAGGAGGCCTTTATTTTTTTTCCTTGCTCCGGCTGTGAAATCTGGAAATGCACAGGAAGGCATCTGAAGGGATTTTGACAGAGACTAATTTGTTTTGTGGCACGACGTGACTCATGTATATCTTTGTCCATACAGAAGCATCCACATTTTCGCTTCGGCCCCTTTTATCATTATTAGATAGTGCTTATCATGGGAGTTTACGTGTGTGTGTGTGTGTGTATGTGTGTGTGTGGAAACTTGGCTTGTTTATAGTGGAAGCAACAAGCTGTGCTTATGAGAGATGCTGGATTAAAGTCGGTTCAATAGCCGCTGCTGTTTGTGATGCGATAATATAAAGTGATGGAGAAATAAAGCAAACAGCTGCTCCTCAATGCAAAGCAAAATGTGTTTCTTTACTTTATAAGTCTTGAGGGTGAAATTATTTTGTCAGCCGGTTGCTGTGAAGCTTCAAAACTGTTTCACTTACTGCAGCTTTAATTCTGCATCTCTGATATGCTTTTTTTGGCCACACAACATAGTCTTTGTGCTGCAGCCTGTGCATACCTACTGTATGTGTGTGTGTGTGTGTGTGTCAGTCTGTTCTGATGACGTGCTTCCATTCGAAAGTAAGCCACAGTGACCCCTCTCTTATTTCCATCCTTATTGGATCTACTGCTCTCCTGAGACGGCACAGACGTTGATGCCTCCGGTCATTTTTCTGTCCCTTATAACAGACTGTCCCAGGGTGCTATGTAAGTCCTACTTAATTAGGCCTCAAATTGGATGGATTTATGCTTATCCAGACGCCAAAATGTCTTTTATTGGGTATTCATCCCGTGAGGTTAGGACCACACCGATCAAATTACACTGATTCAGACTTAGCTGCATGGCTAACTACTCTGCTAAGCACTGAATGTTCTGTGTGCATGAGAGAATTTATAGTACACACACACAGTACACATAAATAGTGAAACCCTAACCCCACAACCTATCATTTGGGAGAAATGGGAATGTGCTTTTGATTCCTTAAAACCCCAATAGAGACCCCTAGAGGCCAGGCTTCTTTCTACACCCAACCCCACCAAACTGAAAGTAAATAACTGACCCTCTGGATGTTGCCATACTAATGACACCGGAACGTTGTGGGAGTTTAAAATAGCCACAAATCAGGCTGAATTGGTTCTTTTAAAACTTTTATTTTGAAAATTGTGCATCAAATGTTACTTAAACAAAATTCTCATTCCCCCTACAGTTTTAATGATTATTATATCATTTGATATTCATCTTGTTCCTGCATACATACTATACACAAGCTGTGCATAATGAAACCTACAGTTACTGATTGTCTTTCTCCATATCAACATCAACATTATCCAGAACCATCATCTGTCATTTAAATTATAATCAACCTTGTAAATAAATGACTCATCATAATGTTTTAATGACATAATTTAAGAGTCTTGACCTCCTGCGGGTAAATGAGTTTGATGAAGGGCTACGGTTTTTAAAAATAGGATAAAGATCGTATGTTCCCAGAATGGAAAGTAGCCAAAATCAAAAACAAAGCTTTCACATTCCCAAAACACCTGCAGTCTTCGTATGCGAGCAGAATACTGCGTTAGTGTGTTGCATGCAAATGTGTGTGTGTGTGTGTGAGAAAGTGCAGGTTTCGTGCACACACAGGGCACCAGAGTGCTGTTAATTTCCGCCTGAGCAGGGGAACGGCCACTAAAAGTATCATTGGAGTGATGAATGTGCTGCTCCGAACGGGCATCAGTGTTTAATCTGAGTCATTGGAGAAA
Source organism: Dascyllus trimaculatus (assembly GCA_024666655.1). Lineage (NCBI taxonomy): Eukaryota > Metazoa > Chordata > Actinopteri > Pomacentridae > Dascyllus > Dascyllus trimaculatus. The sequence continues at coordinate 11,590,047 of CM045467.1, forward strand.
TAGCACCACATCAACTTCAAACGACTTCCTTTCATCTGCAGTTAGAGTTGCAGATGTGGACCCTCTCCCCTTTTCCTTGTTTCTTCTCTCCTGCGCTTTTTCTTTGTGTATTCTCTGCTGTGACCGGGATGAATGTGGGACCCCACAGTTGATACGTTGATTTTAAATGTATGTGCAACCGCTTTTTCTTTTTACTTTCAGTACATACTGGAGCTGCCCTTATAAGGCACATACTGTATTGTGCAGTATACATACAATTGGGACATATTACTAGCCTTAAGCTTTGACCGCCTTGCTCGTATATCCATCACAATCTGCAGTGTGAAATCACTTTGCTGTGCATTCTTGGCAGCTGAAGTTTGTAATTCGAGCAAAACACTGTTAGTTCTTTTACATATCTTCCCAAGTCAAAGGACTGTAGATCAGAATAATCAGACAGACATGGTGGGTTGCATGTCACAAAATGACATCCTGGTATTGTGGTATGCTGCATGCAACATGTTATACATTGTGAAGTCTTTTCCTGGTATGTTATATGATAGGATGAGTATTGTAATGCATCCTCAGTTCTTCAAGTTGATGTGCTGGAAGTTGGAAATGTGCAAGTACAAGAATCTGAGCAACTTGTGTCCAAGGAAGGACAACGGGTCCCCAAGGCCTACTGATGCACGTGGAGAGGGAAGCCTGGTTCATGTTGTCTGATCCCACAGGAGAGCTACTGTAGCACAAATTGCAGAAAACCTTATTTAACCTAATCATTGTTTTTTCATGCGTAAACCAAACTTCAACTGAGGATCATTAATCCACCTTTTCAAAGACTTAAGGTCCCATACTTAGGAAGGAGACTCACCCTAAACTAACGTTCTATTTCTTGCCTTCGTTTCAATCTCTGGTTGGCAGTGATAGAAAGTTGTCAGAACACACACTGCCTCACTGCTCATTGTACTGCCAGTTCGGTTAGAGTGCCCCTGCTGTTCCCTGTCTATTACCGAAACCACCTACAATGGGCTTGTGTGCGTCACATCTGGACAATAGAGCAAGGGAACAAGGTGCCCTGGTCTGATGAGTGATGTTTTTCTTCACATCATTGCCAAGTGCATGTGTGCACTATGGAAAGAACACTATCTGACGTAGGCAGTGTGATACTTTGAGCAATGTTGTGCTGGGAAACCTTGGGCTCTGGCTTTCACGTGGCTACATCTACCTCAACACCTATGACACCCTTTCATGGCAGTATTTACTCCTGATGGCAGGATGAAGCTCCCCACCACACTGCAAAAATAGTCAAGAAATGGTTTGAAGAGCATGACAAGGTGTTTAAGGTGTTGATCTCAGTCAGTTCAAACAACTCTGTGTTGCACCAAAAAATATCTAAGACCCAAATCAGTGTTAATGTCTTGGTGTCTGATACCTCAAGACCCCTGAAGGTGTCTTGAGGCATCCAGGTCTTGACAGGTCAAAAATATTTTGGTGCCACAGGTGGCGCCTATATAATATTAGGCAGATGGTATTAATGTTGTGGGTGTGTATAGACCAAGACTGGGATAGACTAGTACTTTTAAATGGTACTGTTGAATTATAATTTGATGGCTAATTAGGTGCTTCAGTAAAAATACTAGTCTTTGGGTGATCTAAAATTAATCATACACCACTGCAGAGCAAATTAAAAACAGCAACTTCAACTTATCGGACTAATTATACTGCACTTATTAAAGCATACTAGTTGTGTCCACATCTGTTGCTTCAATGTTGCGTCTCCTGCAAGAGTACAGTCATGTAGTTTCTATTTTAGTTTTTTATTTATCAGTCACTGCATCATCTGATAGGGGTTGAAAGTAGCTGTTTAGGTCACTTTTGATTTCAAAAAAGATGATTTTTTGGCAATAGAAACAAACCTGTGCTGTATAACTGCATTTCAGTTTGGCCTCCAATGTGCCGTGTGTCTGTCTGTGGTAATTTGATTGCATTTAGGAATTTTCAGAGACAGATTTTATAGCACACAGCTATTTTTTTTATCTCCTTTGTATTCCATTGCTCGTTGTCCTTGTTGGGATACAGTTTGTATTGATCTTCTTTCTTTTTTTGCTGCTTTGTTTTTGCATTGAGATCATTGAGGTTGCACAAGTTGAAGGCTCCATTCCTCATCCGCAGCTGCTCATTTTAAATATACCTGCGGCACAAGAGTGATCAAGAATGAAAGGGTGAGTGTGAAACGGTGAAGCAGAGCAACAGCCAGCTCCAGGTCGCTCCCCACAATGGAGGCGGATAATGGAAAACAGGACAACAATAGATGAGGATGGTGACCATGACAACAATCGTGGTCTCAACAGAGTAAATAAGGGATGACAAGAGGAGAATGTCTACATCACAGACAAGGTGCACAGGGGAGAAGGAGTCACATGACCACAGCAGGGTGGGAGGTCGGGGGAGAAACTGGGATAACAATGTACAACCAGTATGCGAGTTAGTGGGACCCAGTGACCATCTAAAGTGAACATGAAGAGACTCCTGTGGTGCATCGTGTTGTTAGAGAAAAGTTAAAATAATGTTTATAGTTAGTTGCCATGGAGAAGCAAAACCACATTAGGGTTAAGTTGGGCGATGGGAGGTACCAGGATGTTCAATATTGCACTTGGACTCCAGAAACTGAGCTTCTCACATCCAAAAACAAGTCTGCCTTTACTTTTATTGTTGGAATTCTTCCTTCTTGATCTGGGAGCGGTTATTTTATTTTAGTTTTTACCATGGAAAATGTCTTTCACATTACTGGTATAAAGGAATATTGTATTTTTTTTACAAGGGGGTTTCTGACTCTGTTTTTTCCCTTTCTATGTGAGTTCACAAGCAACTGTAGTCTGCTCGGTGTCACCTTGGATTCACCTGAAGTCTGTCTCCCGCTCTTTCAGCCTCCCATTTCCACCACTAACTTTTGTGTCTCCAGGATTACCTTTCCATCAAGAGATGAATGAAGTGTGAAAAACAATCTGAGAATCGCCAAGTCACTGATACACAGCTTCGGCAGATGCAATTATGCCAATGACAGATCATTTTCTGACCTTTGTCCGTCAGCCTGTGCCACTGGGACAGACTGCTTCTTTTGTTTTCATGCGTTTTACTATTTTGTGACAGCTGGGAACAAGGCCCTAAAGTGCTAAAGTTCTCATCTGTTTGAAAGACAGCTTGAGGTTTTGTGCTGCTCTTTTTTTCCCCTCTTCGCTCTCTATTTACTCATGTTGTGTATGTCCCTGTCAGTGTAACATTCTCATTATTTCTTTATCGCTCTCTCTGCTCCCACTTCCTTCTCTCTTCCTCTGTATCTTGTGTTCTGTCTCTCTCACTATCATCTATATTTCTAACAGGTATTTTCCAAAGTCTGGCTCCTGGACCAAACCGCTGTTTTCGTTCTGGTTGATGCCTCCATTCAAAGGTTCACAGTTCTGCTCAAGGTGCATCGGCCTCTCACACAAGCAGAGCCGCGGACACACAAATGGACACAGGGTTGTAAGTCCACTTTCTCAGCCCTGCAGGCTCATGCTGTTGAAATGGCTGTCAGATGTATTCAATGGCATCCACTTCGCCGTGTGTTTTCATGCTGCTTCTGCCACTTGTGTCATATTCCTGAATATATCTGAAACACTGTCTGAATGCCTGCTGTTTCCTTCTTATCTCCTCCACAGTTTGCCCATGACTTTACCTTTTTGTCATACAAACTGTGGCTATCTGTCATCTCTCCTGTGGGAATGCATTGTCGCTTTTGTAGTTCGTCCCCTCCTTTTGTGTCCGTGACATTGCTGTGTTGCTGTCTGTCTCCTTCTGCCCTGAACTGGCTAACTTATGGTGCTTCACTGCCTAAAGTAAAACTTACATTATCTTGTTTTTGAACCACAATGGCCAAAATTTCAGTGTTCTACATCAAAAACCTTATTTGCACAGGACTAGTATTACACAGGAATCTAATGTGGTTTACAAATTACTCCATCAAGACTTACTGACATCATTTGCAGAGACATCTATAAGCCATAACATTGTGATCACCTGTCTATTATTGTGTTGGTCCCCTTTATGTGCTCAAAAATGCTCTGAACCATTGGGCATGGACAAGAGGACCTCTCAGGGTGTCCTATGGTGTGACGGCCTCCTGCCTCTAGAGCCTGCTATAGTTTTCGTGTTTCTCCTTGATGTTGTCTCGTCTACTCCCGTAGGCTTGGTGGGAGGTGCTTGCCACACCTGGGAAGATCCCCCAGGTGTATAAGATCCAGCCATCTTCATCAACCCTCGTGGGGCTCCGGTCTAGCCTGCCAGGTGCAGCTCAGCCTAGCTGCTCGGCCTCCAGTGAGGCAATTCCTCGTGTTTGCTTTGTTTTCTATGTGTTGATTTAGTTTCTTGGTGGGATTTAGTTAAAGTTGATTTGCGTTGTTGCACCTTCTTTTTACTCTGTATATAAATTCACTTAATTTCTCGCAACACCGTGCTTCTTAGTTCTTGTCATGGCTTTGAGCCAGGTCGTGACAGGTCTGGAACCAGGACATTGGCACTGGATCCTTTGGGTACTCTGGCTTGTGCAGTGGGGCCTCTGTCAATCAAACTTGTTCCACTGCATCCTGTTGATGCTTGATCACAATGAGGTGTAGGAAGTTTGGAGGTCAAATCAACATGTTGGGCCATTGTCATGTTCCTCTACATGTTCCTGATTGTTTGATGTTTTTTTCCATGTGGTGGGGTGCATTTTCCTGCAGGGGTAGGTCAGTGACATTTGGGATTTCCATTTGCATGAGGGAGTGTGTTTGTTGTGGGACAATGTTTATTTGGGTGTCTAAGTCTGTTCAACATGGATTTTAAAATCCAAGGTTTTCCATCAGAACACCACATAGTACATGATGTCGTGGCTGATCAGAGAATGACATTAATAGGTTGACACATAATAACTGTTGAGCTTGTTAAAAGACAGCACGATGTTCCATACCGCATGCTGCCATGTATGTCATCCATCTAAGCATCCTCGGAGATTTTGCTTCTTTGATGGATTTGGTCTTTGTGTGAATGGGTCTGCATGCTGTGTAGTGACATGAGCCTCCTGCGTTTGCATCCAAAAAGCTCCAGACTTCCATGTGTAATGTCTTAATACAGCCTCAGTAATTCTCGAATAGGAAAGAGGCATAAAAAGGTATGGAGAAAACAAGAAAACCTTGGGGAAAAAAAAAACAAAACAACAAATAAATCAAGACGCTGATTTGCACTCGACTAATTTCATTTTAGCACATCTGCGTTTGGTGAAATATTTGCTTTAGAAGTCAGGAACAGGGCAGATTTGCACAGAATTAAGATCATGGATGAACTCTGCAATTGTTAAAAAATAGATTAGACTAGATTTCCTCAGGTAATGCCATTCACATTTTAATTGGGCTAAAATTACAAGTAAAATTCTATATATAATGTAAAACAAAATGTCAAAATGAAATTTTTGCAGCTTTTGTAAATGAGAAATTTGCCCATTAAAAGCATTGTTTGGATTCTGGTTTAATTCCCATTAGCTTCACCTTTGGCTGTTTTTTTTCAGTTTCACTTTCCTATTCTATTCCTATTCTACATCTCCTCTCTATCACTGCTATTGTTGACCAAGCATCTCTGTGGACTTTAGCTGGAGATATCCAGGAATGCTGATATCGTCCTTTAGAAAATCCGTGGGATGTGACCTTGAATACATTTTAGTCTTCAAACCAACTCAGGTCTTTTAACATATATACATAGATAACACATACATCCTCCTTTTGCAGTATATCTTCTTTTGCCCCTCCGTATCTATTCTATTTTGCCTTTTTCTCCCCCCCCTGCCCCCCGCGCTTCGCCTCTATGATCCACCTGCAGCTATTTTACATAGATTATACTGCATTATGTCATGCAGAGCAGTGTTGCTACTTAACATCTTATTCATACTTGTCCTTATCTTAACCCCTTTCTCCATAGCAGCTTTTGCCATGTGGGATATGATTTTTCTCTTTTCGCCACATGACTGCCAGCAGCAGCTTGCCCACTGGGAGGATGGTGAGCCGGCGCCAGGGGCCGGAGGTCACCCTCTCTGCCTGCTGGAGATACAGAGCGACTTCCACCACTGTCCACACATTTTGCAGTGTGTTGGCACCGGCGCTGCGGATGTCAAAACACCACCTGGTACAATGATTACAACAGGTAGTGCTATTTATTTTTAAAGGACAATGACATTTTTTTCCTGTTTTCTGTTTTTTTGCGCAGCATCCTCACATATGGGCCCCAGTAACCCTCCTGGCCTCGTGAGTGTCACTACAATTATTAGCTGGTATGAGTTGTCCGAGCTCATACAGCATGAACGATCAAAGCTATGGTGTTGGGCGTTATTAAATTTAGCCAATGGCCTCTAAAACAGTTGAGAAAAGTCCTGCATTTTGAGCAACATGTGGCGCTGCTACTTTTTCAGGGCCGCTAAAGCAAAATCTGTTAGTGTAGTAAACTGTAGTGAAGGTTGAGACCATTTTATTCATAGACTGCTGCAACTGAAACTGCTGTTTTAAAGCTACATCCACACTAATATGTTTTCCACATATTTACACCTTGTATCTACACCACTCCTGTCCTTTTGGATACTATGACATGAACACCCATTACGTGACCATTTTCTAGAGGAAAACAACCACATATGCCCTGACTTCAGATGGTTAATTCAATACAGAAACCACTGAGGCTGCAGGCATTGCTGAGCTTGTTGCCTGTTTTAGTAGCTGTCCTTCCTCCGTAGTGTTTTCTGCACATAAACAACCAACCCCCTGCTCCATGTTCTCACCTGCATGATCCATGTATGCAAATGGATGTGATGGGAATTTTCTGGCATTTTCAAAGCCTCATTCAGACATACACACTCATTAATCTGACAGCAACCGAATGTGTCTGAATGAGCACTCTTCTGCAAAAGTTGTGCCGGCAATCTTATTAGGTCATCGTTAAGTGCTTAGAGACAGGCTGTTTCCATGTTTCAGCACCAATATTAGCCCAAAAACTTCACAGCAACAGAAACAGTTTGTGTGCCAAAATCACAACACACCTCTCTCACTTACAGTGCTCTTCAGTGTCAAATATATGCAGCTACAAAAGGACATTTTTACTGAAGTTGCACGTATTTGCACAAGTAAAACAACAGTGCCAGTAACTTAATAAAATTCTTGTAATGTTAAATTTTCTCCAGGAGAGAATGGAGAGTGAAGCATTCCAGATCAGGATCCCACGGCAAATTACACTGTGTAGGCCTGCGTGTCGTCACAGCAGACATGTGAGTTGTCACACACTGAATTGCAGTTTGTTTGTTTGTTTGTTTTGCTCCCAGCTGTTTAGGACTATTTCCTCTGGGTTTATTAAGTATAAGCAGCATCAGATAGCAGCAGGATAAATATGAGCATCTCCCAAGAGAGACAGTTACACTTACCAAAGGTCTCTGCTACTGTGGTGGGTGTGTCTGAGGTGACTAATGTCTAAATGTCAGAAAGCCATCACTTTAATAGATGGATGAAGCCAGCAATGTTGTGGATCCTTTGTCTGAAAAGTGCTTTTGTATACACACACAGATTATTTCTGAAACAGTGCAAAGACGCTTGTGTGGACCGAGATTTAATTTTAAAATGCTGTTTTGAAACAAAACCATATTAGCATGGATGTAGCATAATATCCTTTTCGTATATTTCTGGAGAGTTATTCAGAGCAACAAAATAGTTTAAGATTAAAACCCTGCACAGGAACTTTGACTAATATCACCTTTACAAAGTTGGCAAGTTAATTGCATTTTCTTGACAAATATTATGTGGAAGTTATAAGTGACCTCATAAAACACATTCCTAAACAGAAGGCTAAAAGACTCTATAGCATAGACCATTAGTCACGAAAGTAATTTGCATAATAACTTTCAAGAACATAAAGATTATGCATTAACAACAAACAAACTCCCTTTTTGGACCATGCAGTTATTGAAAATAGCACTTAAACACAAAGCAGATCATAGCTGATACCAAAGAGAAAGAAAACACAGTTGGTCATGCTCACACATCGTATTCCTGTTTGGTTTTTGATCAATGTTGGAAAAAAGTAGCCAAAACAATGGATCTTCTTAGTTCAAGGACACTTACTTCAGGGTTTAAAGTGTGTTTTATCAATCAGATTTGTGCCTGTTTGTCTTTCAAATCTTACAAATGAATGCAGTTGGATAAAAATTGTCTGAATCCAGCAGCAATCATTAATATCAAAGTTAAGGCTGAGCTGAGGTGACTGAAGATGCATCTCAGGGCAATTTTGAGAGTAATCTAAGTATTTTAAAACTGTTGACTGTTCCAGAGGTAAAGCTGCGTCCTTTCAAAGGTCACATTCGTGGGCAAAACACTACAGAGGTTTCAGCGAGATTTAGTTTAAAGCTTCTGTCTTGTTATGCACTTGATTCTTGAGTTGAGGTGTTCAGGTGTTCCGTCATTGAGGATGCTGAGCACAACCGGGAGTGAAGTCGAGAAACTTGAACCCGCATTTCGAGTAAATAACTCCGTCTGTAATTTCTAAAGAGCAGGTTTCAAGACCATCTTCTCCTTGCTGTTTATTCTCTCGAAAAAAAAAATAACTAACTTTGAGCCAAAAGAGTGTTAAACATTTGATATTAGGGGATCATGTTGATAACTGGTCTAAAATCCCTGGGCTGTCATCAGCAGAATTTAGATGGCTGGTGTTGCTGGAAGTAATAGAGATAAATGTGCCGCGGCCGAGAATCCATCTTGTTTTTTCCCTCGGAGTCGGCGCTTTGCCCCCGCGAGCCGAGATAAAATATCTCCTCTCTTATGCTAGTTCACACACACATGCAGGCGAAGGTGTTTTGTCATCTTTTTTTCGCCATTTTTCAGGTAATAATGAGTGGCTGTGCACAGCTGTCGGGCGGGACGGTTTTCCTTGGCTGGTACAAACACACTTGTATGCAAAACATCACACCCAGGAGTTTAGCCTCATGAGTAGATTCTCATTTTGTTTGCATAAAAAGCAAATTTTGTACCAAAACTGATCATGGATGGTGATTTGTCCCGTATGCCTCTGTTTTAAACCGGTCAACATCAGTGCAGCACAAATACTAAGCGATAAAACTAGTAAATAGTAAAAATGGTAACTAGTAAATCTGAATTTGTACATTGCTGGAAGTTAAAGGAGGAAAATAGCCACGTACAAGATACTAAATAATAAAAATAACATGTTTTGTAAGCTAAGCATCACACACATACTGCACACAAAAACACACACGGCGCCAAACTGTTTACGTCTCCAGCTCCTCCATATGGACTAATGGCTGCTGTCCACTGCTTCAAACTAAAGTGCAGCAAATTAGTGTAGCGTCTAGACAGTCTGTCCACAAGGATCCGCTTGTCCATTAATATGACATTAAACGCATAGTTAGTATGTGGCTCCCAGATAAATGAGCCTGCAGTGCCATTTATTTATGCATGTGTTTGTGTGCACATGTGTAATTTATCTACGTTGGCTTCCCGCCGGAGCCCGACGTGGAAAAAACGCCCCCTTTTCATTGTCATTCAGTGCTGCCATTTCACTTCTTATCTGGTTGACATGATGAAAGATGGATGAATCGCCTTCTCGACATGCATGTGTAGATGCAATATATGTGTTTGTGCATGTATATATTCATTTGTTACAGTGTATGATGATCTCTTTATGTGTGTTTCCAGGAAAAAGTCATGAATTTCTAAAGGACTCGCCTCGTCCTTCCCCTCACTCATCTGACACTTGGCTTTAAGGTCTTGGGGGAAAAGGCGTCTGCCGGCGGCACGTGTGTGCGTTGTGTGTGTGTGTGTGTCGCAACGTGGATGATGGATTGGGGTCATCCGGGGTTACAGGGTTGTGATGTTGTTGCCAAGACAAACAGCTGCGCTTGTGTCTGGGGCAGGTGTTTCATAGCGACTCAGCACACTGAAATTAGTCAAATCAATACACCGCTTCCGCTTCTCTGCATATTTGTGTGTTTGAGTGTGTGATGTTTTTTTTTATTTATTTAATGGCTTCGGCTGCTTAGATTATCTTTATATGTTTGTATTGCCATCTGCGGGCCAGAGATGCTTTCATACTTGCATCATTTACACCCTCTCCCTGCTCCTATATTGTATTTACACTTACCTGACTGTAAGTTGTAGAAAGCATAATATCTCTGTCATTTGCCATAACCCACTTTCACCACAGTCCATTTTCCTCCCATAAATGGACCATAGAGAAGTGCCCGTTCTATCACTTTAATACACCGAGAGCAAAGGCACTTTTCCCACAATAGTTTGGGTGTATAGATTATCCACCCTTCGTTGATTTCTGAGCTTTCTGAGAGCCCCGAGGTCTGTCTCAGCTTCACAGTGTGTGCTGCCTTCACTGGGAGCCTCTTTCTCACGCTCAACCAACTTTATGTATTCACCCATAGATATAAACACCACTCTCCTGAGTAAAGACTCTTTTTTCCATTGTCTTGCTCTTTTACCTCCTGTATTTTCAACCCCAGCACTCACTCATAGTCTCTTCACTTGCTTTTCGGCTTCTTGCTCCACTTTTAACAAGCTCAGTTTCTACTTCTTCCTCACGACTCGTCTTTTTCGCTCTTGTCCAAGCAAGTGAAGTAAATGTAAGGCAGAAGAGCAGGGGTTGGTATTCTGTTTAGGAATGTTCATAATCTTTCTTCCTTCATAGGGAGAAAAAACAGCAGAACTTGCTTTAAATTCAGGTTTAGTGTGTTTTAAAGAACAGATCCAGAATTACACAATGACTCAAATTACTGAGGTTGCCATGGCAATATATGAAGCAGGATGCTCAATGTAAAGTTAGCACAGGTGATCCTCACCCAGGAGCAGAATTAACTTTGTATCATGCATATTGACAGTGTCATTAATGGCTGATCATGGTCCGTATCTTTGTGGTTTACTGTGGCACATGGAAATCTACAAATAATGTGGAAAAACTCACCTGTCACTCTACTTTTTTCTTTTTACTAGCCTAGTTTATTCTTTTTTTCCAGTTATGAACCCTGAATAAGCATTAAAAAACAAAGAAATAAAAGAGGATGGACACATGCCCATAACTGAAAGCTGGTGGATACATGCCAATGCCAAGTCCCACCTTCTTGTGTCTTACAGTGGGCCCAACAGACACATTTTTGTTGGTGTTTGATTAATTCAGCTGTGAGTGAGTGAGATCCAGGCGTGTCATCCTCACTGTTAATTTTATGTCTTTTCCTCTTGTGTTTTTGAGGAAAAAAAGGAAAATAGGACCCTTTTACCCCCTGTAACTTATATACAGTATAACCGATCAGCCACAACATTATGACCACTGACAGGTGAAGTGAATAACATCGATCATATTGGTACTATGTGGTGTTCTGCTGGAAAACCTTGGATTTTAACATTCATGTTGATGAGACTTAGACACCCAAATAAACATTGTCCCACAACAAACACTCTCCCTCATGCAAATGGAAATCCCAAATGTCACTGGTCTACCCCCACAGGAAAATACACCCCACCACATGGAAAAACATCAAACAATCAGAAACATGTTGAGGAACATGACAATGGCCCAACATGTTGATTTCACTTCCAAACTTCCTACACCTCATTCTGATCAAGTATCAACAGGATGCAGTGGAACAAGTTTGATGGACAGAGGCCCCACTGCACAAGCCAGAGCACCCAAAGGATCCAGTGCCAACGTCCTGGTTCCAGACCCCATAGGACACCCTGAGAGGTCCTCTTGTCCATGCCCAGTGGTTCAGGGGGGACCAACACAATATTAGGCAGGTGGTCATAATGTTATGATTGATCAGTGTATAGTAGTACACTAAAATGTCAAATGATTCTAAATTGTATCATCCTACAGTAACTGCTTTGCTTCAGAGTTGACCACAGTAGGTAATTTGCTCTTAAGAATTAAGGTTAAGAACATTCAGTTCACTACTGAGACTCAAATCTTTTATTTATTTCAATACTTTCTACGTCCACCTTTAATCACTGATGACAGACTCAGTCCTCCTCGGCATGGAGGATACCACATTTCTGGAGAAATGTTCTGCTCTTCTTCAGATACAAGTTTTCTGCAGCTGCTCTTTGCTGGAGGCGTTGTGTTGCTCGGCTTTTCTCTTCACAATTCCCCGAAGATGTTCTATTAGTTTGAAAGCAGGCGAAACACTTGGCAATGTCATAGTTTTCACTTTTTTCCTCTTTTTGATACTCATGTGTGAGTTTGGCAGTGTGCTTTGGATCATCATCATGCTGGAATATTCCTCTTCTCTCAAGTTTCTGCAGACTGTGAGTCATCTTGTCCGCTAGTATTCTGGTACATCCAAAGGCATTCCCGGTGCAATCTATTCATGTCATGTTCCCAACACCTTTTGCGCTCGCTTAGCATCATGTCATCACACTCCCACCTCCATACTTCACTGTCAGGACTATGCATTTTGTTCTGAGCTGAACAAATGTATCTTTTTGTCAGCTGACCAAGAAATGTGCTGCCAACATTTCATGATGTTTCTTTTTTTCTCTTTGTTATTTAGCAAAAGTTAGACCTTGCAACTTTGTGCCAAAGTACATGCAGTGGTTTTATATTTTGGAAACCATCCATAGAGGTTGACATTACACCAAGTCCTTGACAGTTTCTGAGTGCTGAGACTCATGCAGTTTGTGTGTCAGCAATCACGTATAATCATTTTTGTTGCAGTGAATTTCTACTTTCACACTTGTATTATATATGGTATTTTGAAAGGATTTGTTTGTAAGAGAAAATACTCCAATTGTCAACTTACTGCTGTTGAGTATTGTATGTACAGACACTTGTAAATGGTTGAAACTGTCAAAAAGCAGTGAGAGAGAGGTCGTTATAATGCAGTCAAGATGAAGTCAGACAAAAAAACTCTCAACATGAACTTTCACCTTGAAAAGAATCACCGTACTGAAAACACTGGACCGGAGAAATGCCTTTACTCACAGATAGGAGTTGAATGTGGTTTCTGCTTAGTCATTATTCAGCGAGTGGAATGTGCTGATAGTCTGCTGTTCAAAACGCCAGCTCTCACTGCTCCGTGAGCCAGATCATCCCTCAGACAATCACAGAGCTGTTTTGGGTTCAAAAACTTGTGCCCGCCCAGACTAAAGTGGACTTAGCCTGGCCAGACCAAACCTTCCTGTGATCCCCGGCAGCAGCCCCGGCCTTCGCAGCTTGGTCACTATTAAACGCAGCTGTTGCCGTCTCGCCTCTGGTAACATACACAAATACGCAGGAGTACAAAAACAGACAGAGCTCGGTCCCTGTTTAACATTATTATCTTCATCCGGATGTTCGAGAAAAATTACCAACAGTAGGGGAGCTTTAATTGCAGACAGATATGACTGTACTGTCTTCCATTTACTTGTGTTCTTTTTGGAATGAGAGATTCTTCTATTGAGGTTGAAATACGAGACAAGAGCCCCGTATAAGAGTCTCCAGTGAACAACAAAATACATAATATATGTATGCAGCTGTGTTGGACTGTGAATTTTGAATATACGACTATACTTCTTTGCACTCGACTGTTGAGAGTGTAACTTAGAAACAATCCTCTCATGATTAAGAGATAAGGCCCCAGACTCTGATCCTCCCTCTCGTAGTTGTACTGCTTTTTATCTTTTTTTCTGAAGGTCATGATACTGTACATAGTGGGCAGCGTTATAGGAACTGAGTAAGACAACAGTTTTACTGTTAGTAGTAATCCGGCAATGAAATTATCATAATTAAAGTATTACAATTGAATAGAGTGCCATCTGTTTAGCTTGATGACATAACACTTCAGGGAATAAATGAGGTGATGACTCTTTGACAACTGCGGAGGAATCTCAATGCAATAGTCAACCTGGAGTTCAGAAGTGATGCCTTAATAGATTAGATAATTAGATGACATCTGGAACAAGTGTTTATTAAAAGGCACAGTAATTTCATTGATTAACGACACATCTTTTAAGACGCGCAGCTCATCAAAATATAATTTCAGTTTTATCTGTGCCACCATTGACTGCGTATAAAAGATGAGCCCAGGCTGTTGTGGGTCTGAAAAGTGAAGCCAAATCAGAAGTGCCTTAAAACTGCATTCTGTCTCACAGCCAACAGGGGGCAACTCCTCTGACTCTGGTCCAATTGTATTGAAATCTGTAAGAAAAAGACTCGACTTCTCACTTGCTTTGTTACCTCAGTAAATATTTTCCTCATGAGTTTATAGTCTTAAGGTCTAGTTTGAAGACTTTCTGAATACAGTATATATGTATATTTGTAGTATGGTGTTATATTTGTAAATTATGGCCACATGTAGAGGAAATCAAACAATAAAGGAAGACAAGTTGTAGGGTCTCCCTATGTTGTGATTATCAGGTCACCATCGACGTGTACTGTCCTTGAGGTTTTTAGATCTACTTTTTGCTCGTCACATCTAGTTTCAAAAGATGGCAACACCCAAATTCCCAACTCAAGGCTTCACAACAATCGTCCACAAACCAATGGGTGATGTAATGGTTGCATCCGTCTCTTATGTGCAATCTGTGGTGTGGTTTCTTTCTTTTTTATTGCTTTGTTTCTTGCTTATTAATGTTCTTATTAACCTTTTTTATTACTATAAACAGTTGTCTGTAGATGCTTCCATCGTAGTCGTCTACTGCACAGTTACAATTGACTGTGTAAATGCTCCCTCTACACAGCGGCTTCACACTGACTCTCTTTAGACTTTTAGTTTTTGCCAGCATTTTAACTGCTATCTTTACTCTGGATGTTTTGGTTCTTTTGGCAAGTGCACAGTCAGACTAGAGTGCAGTGTGAAGATTTGATAAATACAGCTTGGTGTCAGAATTTAGAATAACACAAACTCCAGCAGTAAACTTGGCTGAAATACCTTTCGTTACAGTGTTTAAAATATGTTTAATTGTAAGATAACATTGCTGTTACTCGTGATGTGTAACCAATTTCTCATGTGCATCAGAGCTATTTCACTTGGAAGTGGTTAACAAAAATAACAGTGTTGATTACTGGAGCCAATAGGCATATTTTGTCATTAACTAAGTAATGTTAATCCATAATAAAGAGAGGTGCTTCTCTAAGATGAAGCTAATTTCCTGCTTTCCTTCATCTCTATACATTCAGCTGTGATAACTACACACATGTTGATTCTCAGCAAGCTGACAAGCTTCTAATTGTAAAAATGTTATAATGGAGTGTTGGTGAGGCCAGGGAGGCAGACTGGAAGCGTTATCTGCACGGCACTTTGTCATGTGCTCTCATTTAGGAAAAGAGAATAACATGAATCTCAACTAGATCGAGCCTGAGGCATTTAAACCAAGATGGACTCCAGTCAGACCCGTA
The DNA here is from genome assembly GCA_024666655.1 of Dascyllus trimaculatus. NCBI lineage: Eukaryota > Metazoa > Chordata > Actinopteri > Pomacentridae > Dascyllus > Dascyllus trimaculatus. The sequence continues at coordinate 11,605,455 of CM045467.1, forward strand.
CCCTTGGCGCTGGGTCAGACCTAATCAGGTGCTGGCTGCAAATCAGAGCTCTGGTGTGCCATTTTCTGAAACGATAAACTACTTTCAACTTGAAAGCACTGTTCTCTGCTGGAAAAATAAACCAGGCAGCGCTTGTTCTGAGTCACCTGCTTTTCATTGGCTTTGTGGCTTCTTCATATTTACTTTAATGTAATAGACAACAGTTTGATGAAAATATAACACTGTGAACATGCCTTGTTTGCGGAGCTACAACCGTCACTGTTTACGGTCTTAACTGAATCCCCTTTTTCTTTGACCTTCTAATCTCTTGTCCCCCTTTCCTTCCCCTGCAGGTAATCCAGAAAGCACACGTCGTGCCTTAGACACGCAGCCGCAAGCAGTTGGTTTTGGCCAGATGTTCTGGGTTTTGGAGGAGGTGGTGTGGAGCAGGAATTCATGGTAGGGGAGTCTGAACTGTATACAACACCCACATGTGGAAACACAACATATGAGGAGGTGATTTGCTTTACTGCTGTTTAACAGACTGACAGACTCACCTCTGGAATGCAGATTATAGATATATGTGTGAGGTGTCAGAATTACTAGCATCAGCTGGATGATCACAACTTTCATACATGAAATAACATGTTCACACAAATACACACATATTTTGTTGTGGTGGCTTATATGTAGCTTTAAGAGTAGGCCATGTTGATCTTAGCTTCATTAATAAAACTAGGACAGTCACTACTTTATATATTTAACTGCATCCTTACATTAAAGCCTTGGGTTACACACATTATTTAAACATTTATGACTTTGTCAGCTCCTGTGACACTGTACACCCATCCCTTCCCTGCTGTTATCACAAACATTTTATACTCAGGGGATCTGAGCAAAACAAGGACGACAGGAGAGCAGGAGAAAGCAAACTTGACCTACACATTCACTAACACCTTCATGATGCAAAGGTAAGAGTTTTGTAGCTGGCATCAGAGAGCTCATGCTGCATGTATACAGCTGGGACTCCTCTGAGCTCCACGCACACTCGTCTGGAAATTAAGCCTCCATGTAGTAAGTGGAAGTGCATTTCAGTAGGGGAGTGCTTCTCCGCAAGTGAATCAGCTCAAATCTAGCTAGCCATGCATGCCGTGAATGTTCATAACCCAAGAAGATCCCCACCGAAGGTCAAGTGGATGCACAAACACAGCTAATGCTGGGGAGCTTTCGCCTGATATTTCTCCATAAATGAAACAGTGATACCCTCTAAGACTTTTGTCAAATAAGTTTGTATTTGCAACAAAAAAAAAGGATTGTATTGTAATTCCGGACTTTCCAGTCTGTCAAACATATCCTATTAAATATTTGTTCTTCTTGGCTTTATTCCCTGACAATGTAATTTTCAAAATAAAGTCACACATGTACACATATAAAAACAGCAAAATCCTCATCCAAGATTGTCTTGTAAACATTTTCAAGGTTGTATTGCTGTTCAACACAAGCTAATATGATTATGTGTGCAGTAACTAAGGCTGCAACCAAAGATTTTCCTAGTTGGTCAGTAGTTGTTGCACTTTTATGAGATTTGTTTCTAAAAATATTATGCAAAAGTTTTGAGTGACAGGGCTGTGACGGAATATTATAAATGCTGCTTTTAACACTGTCCTACTTTACAAAGAAATATAACAATGCAGCTAATACTGACTATTCCAAATACAAATATAGACAAAGTGCAAATATTCTTTACCTTAGCAATCCTGTTGTAGCTATTCTCTCTCTTCCTGACCCTCTCTGCAGGTTTTTCTGCCAGTGTTTATGGTCTCTTGTCTGTCTGTCTTTCCTTTTCTTTTTCCTCTTTACCCTCACCCTTACCAGTTAAGGCAGATGGCCTCCCTCCCTAAGCCTGGTTCTGCCGGACATTTCTTCCTACTAAAAGGGACTTTTTTCTTTCTACTGTCAGAGCGAATCCTTGCATTTGTTGGGTTTTCAATGTATAATTTTATAGGAACTTTAATTTCTAAATTAACAAGGTGAATTTCCAAAATTAGTAATGTTGCAGGGTTTTAACATTATAATTTATTTTAAACCAGTAAATTTGTGTTTTATACAATAATGTAGCTGATTTACCACAGTATTTAAATTACACAGGTATGTTTGCATAAAAATAACATTCTATGCTCTTAACCCTAAGACTCATTGACTGACATGTAGTCAACTATCGAGAGCAGCCATAACAGTAAAATTGTCTCTGTAATAACTTTTGCAGTGTCTTTTGCCATTTTGCTCCCAGTTGCTGCATCCCATTTGCTTAAGAGTTCAGAAAACTATGTCTGTCCTTGAAATTTGCAAGCATCAGGAGAAAACTTAGCTCTGTTCAACAGCTTTCAGGAGAATATATATATGTATATATGTCGCTAAATGGATATGGAAGTCATTACTGCAAAAGTGGTCACAGTTAACCTTCCATGAATACAAGAAAAGGATTTCTCATAAAAATGTTTCGCCATGCTTGTCATAAAAAATAACGTTCGGATCGTTTCTGGAGGCTGAAATTTATAACAGTGGTGCTCCTTAGTGTGGCAAAACAAAACGGTGTGTGAGGCAGTATCTGTTTGTGTGTTCACTAAACAAGTGGGACAACTTGATTAAGTGTAGTTTACTGTGAAGACGTGGGCCTAATGAGCAATATTGGCTTCAGTGCTTTAAACAAAAACAATGGCATTATCAAATGGGAGCCAAGTGGTATATACGAGGAAAGTTCATTTGATAAAGATGATATTATATTATACATTAAGCATATTATATAAAGCATTTATCATCTTAGCTGTCAGTTTGGGGCTGCAGGTGTAATAAAGTTCCCATTTACTACAGATTAAATCCCAGCTGAGTGCAAAATGCAAGATATAAGGGAGCTGATGAATTCAGGTCAAGTCAACATGCATTGAACTGTGCTGTATGTAGGTTATGGATTTATCAGCAGTGTGTGCAGTGGCTCTGACCTTGCTGTGTTGTGGTTCTGAGCACAGCTGGGGACACAAGTACAAGAGCAGCTGTAACTCCAGGAAAACAAATGGGATTGAGTTGCGCTCTCCTTTTACCTCTTCCTCCATTACTCTGTTCCACATAATATTTCTGTCCTCTCCCTCTCTCTCTCTTTTCTGATTATCTGCTTCACTCACTCACCCACACTCTCCGCTATTTTTCTGGCTGCTTAGCTGTCATCATTCTGTCGTCTGCGTTTTTGGCCCTGCTTCGGAAAAGAAATGCAGCAGAGCAGCAGCGGAGGCCGTCTGGCTGCGGTCCAAGCCGTGATGCATCGGCTGTTTGGGGTGAATCTGGAGTCAGACCCCACAAAGGTCATAAAAATGAAAAGATGGATGCAGTGCTGACATTCAGCGCGGCACTCTGTTATGGCCAGAAGGAAAATACATGTTTGTGTGTGTGCAGAAGGCAAGTGTAAGCGTGTCAATATGTTTATCTGTTCATCTGCACTCATTTAACGGTTCATCAGGGAGCAATAGGCATTAACTGTAAGAATGGCAAATTTATTGGAGATGACAGACACGTAAACACATATTGGAAACTACACACACACACACACACATCCATACATGCACTGCAGAGCTTCCTTACACGGGTTAAAGCTGGCCTGCAGTTCAAAAACAATAATAAAAGCCTTGCGATGAGTTGCCAGGGGGCAGCTGGAGCTGCAGCAGGTTGAGCATGCCTAATGAAAACTTAATGCTCATTGGCAGGGATTGCCACTGCGGTCCTCTCCAAGGATTTAAGATCAGGCCGACATCAAGCCAATGTCAAGATCTGTAGAGCCCAAAGTCAAAAGCTTGGCATTGTACCTCTGAGTTTCTAGGTACACAGACAGAGAGAGCGTGAGAGAGACAGAGGGGAATCTGCAAAAGAGATCTAAACTGGCTCCGAAGAGTTGCCCTCCTTCCTGACCAACAAAATTCCTTTCAGAGGCTTACGCTGCACGCTGCGCCTTATCCCCATGAAAGCCATAAAATCCGGAGATTGGCGCATGGATCTGGAATTTTGAGTGAGAGCAAAATTACTCTCCTCAGGAATTAAGTCCAGCAGTGCAGAGAGCAAGTAAGAGAAAGAGGTTTCATACATGCTATACAGAGACAAATTTGCAGACGAAGAGTTGTGGAAGGGGGACGGCTGCATGTCGAATCTTGGTCGGATGCTCTCTCTGCAATTTGAAGAGGAAAGAGTTGGATGCATGTTGGCTCAATGCTGTCTGGATAAGGCCTTCCTGCAGTCATTCAAACCAGAGAGTGAGACACCGGATATGAGGCACTCTTGTTGTATTGGAGACGTTAGAGTCATAATATTCCTGCGTAATTAGCTCCCCTCTGATCTGCACAACTGTGAAAAAGATGCAAGGAGGAGAAGGAGGGAGCGGCTGGGAAATGGAGAAGAAGGGATTATGATGAGGAGGAGAAAAAATGAAATGCCGTGGAACTCTGTGGAATTCCTTGTGCTTCCTAATATCCTCCCCTGTCCTTGACACGGTACACACAGTCTCACAGCAGGTCAAGTTTATAGATGATTAATACATCTGTCTGTCTGAATTTTTCCCCAGATCAGTGAAAATCTTGCTGAGGGTGATTTATTACAACAGGCGGCGTTCAGTAAAACAAAGAGGCATCTTGTATCATAGTGCAGGTTTCACATACCGGTCAGTATTATTTATTATATTTTAAATAATACATTGAAACACATTGTAGGTGAATTCACATATTTGTATTTATGTCTTGTCTTGTGATTATGAGTTTTTTATGCAGCAATGTATATTTTATGCCACATTTGCATATCAAAGCATTTTGGTAGATACCAAACAGCACAATACAGTGAGGTAAGACAGATTTTTCAATGAGTTTATCATTTTTTAAGTAGGTGATGTATTAAATATTACAACAGCGTGTGCCTGTGTGGGTTTTTTTTTTCTGGATGTGATGGTTCCACTTCACTGAACAATCTGATTGCTTTCAGGAATGACACAGTAGAGCAGATGCCTCAGATGTATTCCAAAAATGAGGCTTCTAGCAGCTGTTGTGAGCGAAGTCCAAGGAAAAGATCAGGATGATGCCGATAATACATTTTCCAGGTGACATTAAGGATCCCAAGTCTTTTCCCTTCGACTCCAAGAGGCTCTAAGAGGTTTAGCCAACTAAGTCTGTGGCTGAATCTAATGAGTTGGCTCTCGTTCCTCTCCTTCACAGTGTGTTTAAACTCAAGGAGCAATGAGTGAAGTTTACAGAGGAAGCAGACGACATGTCCTCAGTCCTGGTAGTGTGTCAAAGTGAAGCAAAGGTAACTAAACACCTCTTTGTACAGTTATGTGATGGGATCACATCACTATTTTCACAATGTATTATAGTGCAGAAACAGTATATCTTACAGGTTGTTTATAGCCTTTTTCAGACACGGAAGATGGAGCATTGCTGCTTCATTAATGTGGTGAACAGACGACATTCTGTAATGCAGAATTAGGTCACTTTTATACCAATGTTCCTCACGGTTTCATTCAGACAAGCCCACCACAGAGACAGAATATAGGTGCCAAATATTTGTCATATACTTGAGATTAGATGCTCGTCTTCTATGAGGAAAAACAAGATAACACCTGTATTGGCGCCGCTCCAATGGCTTCTGTTTGATTTTTTAGTTTTAAATGGGTTATTATTTGGCAGAACTTTCACATCACTATATCCAAGTTAGACTACTGAGGTGAACCAACAAGATGGTGTTCCTGGATTCAGGCACAATAATGGAGACAATCGAACCTTCGTGGTGAAAGGAGAGGTCACCACAGCTTACCTTTTTATGTGCTCAAACTTTAGAAAATCTCTGCTAAAGACCCAGTCTTCTTGTCACGTAGCTTTCTTTTTGTCTTGTAACTTCTATTTTATTTTAATGTTTTTATGTAGGCTTCTCTGACAGTCATTGTTTTATTGGATTTTACGCCCTGATATTTGAGTTGAACTGCACTTTTGTTCAGCTCATGTTGTTTTAAATGATTAGACTTGACTTTAACTGTAATGTACTAATAAACAGAAGTCTAATAGGAAGCTTATCAAACTGTCCAAATGATTAATAGAATAGTTTATACACCGATCAGCCACAACATTATGACCACATGACTAATATTGTGTTGGTCCCCTTATGTGCTAAAAAATGCTCTGAACCATTGGACATGGACAAGAGGACCTCTCAGGGTGTCCTATGGGGTCTGGAACCAGGACGCTGGCACTGGATCCTTTGGGTACTCTGGCTTGTGCAGTGGGGCCTCTGTCAATCAAACTTGTTCCACTGCATCCTGTTGATGCTTGATCACAATGGGGTGTAGGAAGTTTGGAGGTCAAATCAACATGTTTGGCCATTGTCATGTTCCTCAACATGTTCCTGATTGTTTGATGTTTTTTCCATGTGGTGGGGTGCATTTTCCTGCAGGGGTAGGCCAGTGACATTTGGGATTTCCATTTGCATGAGGGAGTGTGCTTGTTGTGGGACAATGTTTATTTGGGTGTCTAAGTCTCATCAACACAGATGTTAAAATCCAAGGTTTTCCATCAGAACACCACATAGTACCAATATGATCAATGTTATTCACTTCACCTGTCAGTGGTCATAATGTTGTGGCTGATCTGTCTAAGTAATTCATGTAAAAGTTATTAAAGTTACTGCTGCCTGCATAAATGTGTGCAACTCTCGCTTTCTTTTGCAGATGCTCACATGGATCCTGCTGCTGTTTGATGCTCAACTCAGAGGAAAGACGCCTACAAACAGATGGAAGCATCAAACCAAACTTCTGTTTCTGCTAATGTTCTGTCAGAACCTGGATTACATTAATTATCGGTGAGTCTCATTAATCTGACCTGTGACAGACTTTCATGAACATTTTGGTTTAGAATGGATGTGAAAGTGTAGAGCAAAGTGAATGAGAAAAGCGTTTAGTGGTTTTGGCAGCAAACTGTTTTTTGCTCCCTGTGATGTTTTTGGACCAACATCGGCGCTGAAAAGTGGAAAAGGCTTTGCTCGGATCGCTTCACACAATTTTATGTATGTCGATTGTGTGTGTGCCTCTCTGTTAATAGGATGGCAGTTCAGATTTGTGATGTTTTGATAGCGATGTGGAAATCTGATCTAGAAAAACTGCCATAGTGACCTGTAAGGAAAAGCAACCAGGGGGTTCAGATGCAGTCAGATTTAGCTACACAAATTCTGCAAACACATTACATTTCACAAGTAATCTTTGTCTTCCTACCTCTGCTATTGCTATTTGAAATCACATTTTCTTTGTTGTCAGGAGTGATTTGTGTACACATCATGAAATACTGCCTCTCCTGCTTCTCTGTTATTTCAATCAAGTCAGTTTCCAGCGCAGCAGTTTGCCATCCAACTTGTTGCTTCACTATATTAACTTTGACGAAAGAATTACAACATTTCTGCAAAAGCAGACGGAGCGATCGCTGTCTAAGATGGACAAATCTGCCAACAGGCCTGGGATTATTAAGCAGTAATCTGCAATAAGCCGTGCCTCTTTATTGATTCTGGAGCAGATAAACAGAATTAGTCTCTACTCAGTGTTCTGTGCAGCGTAATTAGCTTTGACACACGTCCTTGCATTTAAAAGGAACTTTTACAAAAGTGGAATGAGTCTCATTCAACTTATAATTACATGTTATTTTCCCAACAAGAACGGTTGTCGTCTAATGAGACTTTTCATGATATCTAGGAGTTGTCCGAGAATGAAAGGGAACGTCTTCTCAGGCTTCACTCTGGACCATTCCTCAAAAAAAGTATTTATATCCCAGAAAAATATGAGACTATTTGGTTGTACAGAGATTGCATAAACAGACATGAAAGAGGGAAGAAACGCCAAAAATCTTACACAACATGAGCAGTGTGGTATTTTGCAGGATAGATATTGCCAGACATGCTGACATATTATCATACATAGTCTTCTGCAGAAGGAAAGTTTTTGCATAAGGGATGCAAAACAGCAATAGGCAATAAAGGCTTGTGGAGGGATCTTTATTTATCTTGCTCTGACATTTACTTCAGGCGGGGGAGTTGTACTAATATTATTCTTTGCCTCAGACACAAACACATATACAAAGGGAAGAATTTCATATTTTTTGGCCCGAACAAAGTCATCTATCTACTCTGTGTGATGCCACAGTTTCCTCGCCGTTCCAAGGTCTGAGTCACATTGAGGATCCCATGCAGACGGGGTAACACCTTGCATACGGCATGATAGCAGAGGAGAGCAGCCATTTGTCCTTGTCAAACAGCTCGGAACACACACGACAAAAACCAAGTGCACAATGCTTGGATTCTTATGGAAAATACCTTGTAAGTAAACATGCAGACACTCTTCCACACAGCGACACTTAATAGACTGAGACAGTGTTGCGCTGGAGAGCTCCTGTTCAGGCCTCTGCTGGGTATAAATCAGGACTGACATTTGAGTCATGCCTTATGCATGTTGTTTGACTGTAACCTGCATTAAAGAGACGAGCTATAGCGCAGATCACAGCTTATTAACTCAGCCTGGTGTTCAGCGATCCGGACAAGCTGGCCTTGATGGAACAATATCAGCTTAAAGAAGACGAGAAGCTGGTAAATCTTTATGTCACAAAAATCAATGATGTCAGAAAGCAGAGTTTAGATTTGACTGTTTTTTCTCGTGTAGGAAAAAGAAGACCTCTGACTGATCCCATCGAGGGTAATATTAATATTAACCACAGGTCCAGCTCTCCCCGACATGCCAGAAAGCGTTTCGGCGCTTTAATACCATCTCCATCCTGACCCTTTCACCACATCAGCACTAACAACATATTTTCGTAAATTTCGCTTAAGAACTTCTCCTCTGGGACTTTCGATTTCCATGAGCGAGTAACCGTGCGCAGGTCTCGCTCTTCTGGCTGAATGCCGGTAAGCAGCAGACCTGGAGCACAAATGAAAAAGAATCTCCCGAGCTCATAATCCATGTTCGCAGTGTTTTCATCTACAAAGTCTTTATCATGCAAATCAAAACATAGCATTGCAGTGAGAAAAGCTCGGGAGCTTGAATCCGGCATGCAAATACATTTGTAACAATTTTCATCAACACATCAAGACAGTTTTCTCCAGACCTATAATTTAGTTTTCTTCTGGTTTTCAAAACAAACCCGCTCTCATGAAATATCTTTGCCTGTACAAGCTTTTTTATGATCTGCAAGGTCTGTGTTTAAAGCCTTAGCTCATGACTGTCAATACCGTTATTCGGAGCATTACTGACTTCCATAAACCTTTTGAATCGAATCCAAAGAGAGAAATGTCATATAATATGTGCTGCATTGCAATACTGATGCTTTTACATGAACACTTTCCACATGTGCTTTGTTGAAACGGAAGGTTTTATGTTGCCAATGGGACGGTATCCAAACCAGAACCAATAACACAAATTAAACTGGATAACACCAACTGTAGTCAACACTGTTGGTGTGTTTAGAACACATATTTGACCAGTCATCCTCTGTAATCCTTTTATCTTCTCTCTGCCCATTTCACAGCCCCTCAGTAAATTCTATTCTGCCTCTTCGAATTTTTTACAAATATTTTGTTTTCCATATTTTCTCCTTGTGTTTATTATTCTTCCCCAGTGACCAGTGAGTGACGCCTATAGACTGTGGAAAAGATGGACAATGGTTTGTGGACTACTGTTTTGAAGTCTAAAACCGGATGTAATGATCCTAAATCAACATCATGCTAAATTGTAGGAGACTTGAAACTATGGATTGAGACCATAAACCTATTAAAAATATTTACTCAAGTAATAAATCAAAGTAGAATTACGGCTGTTTCCCATAGACTTTCATACAAACTGATTTCTTTTAGCAACCATAGTAGTCGCCCCCTGCTGGCTGTTAGAAAGAATGCAGTTTTAAGGTGCTTCCATGTTGGTTTCACTTTTGAAACCCAGAGGATACATTCATCTTTTCCATATCGCCCATGGTAGAAACATAGCTGGTATGTTAGATGTCATAGAAAGCAACACATGTAACACCTTTTAGATTAGATTAGATTCGTTCCAACCAGACATGCAAAAGCAGCAGTAAAGTGAAATATTTACAGTATGGTATACACGGTACGTTACAGTATAAGAAGAGTTAACAGTATGGACAGAGTACTATGAATTACTATGAAAAACATTAATATATGAATATATTGATACATGATATTACATGAACAGTATAAAAACTATAAATAGTATGGATAGAGTAAGCTATATGGACAGCATAGACTGTATGTACAGTGTAAACAGGATTACACTGTATTAATGCTATGAGTATCGTTTTTTTTCTAATTATCTATGGTAGTCTCATCTTCTGCTGTTTTCAACCCTTCGTACATGTCTTTGCATCATTTAGAAATGTCGGGAATTGCAGTAAAAGGTATACTTTAGTGGTCAAACAAACCCGCTTTTTAAATTTCCGATACTATTTAGAGAGCATCAGCAGCCGATTGATAATATATACAGTGTATAATGCTGATATTATGAAGCTTATGCATAGGTTCAGATGGGAAGATCTGTTGAGGTACATTTTATTCACTAGAGTTAGTCAGCAGCTCATTTCCATCTGTTGTCCCTGGGCCGGAACACACAAAGCCAACCTCAGGACAATAAGACCACTAAATAAAACAAAACAATCCCTTGAAGTCCATCAGCGTGAGGTAATTAACACAATTAGTAAATACAATAAATGGAAGGCAATCACTGGTGGTGACAATTTAGTGCTGACTTCAGCCAAAGCTTCCTGAGGCTCGAATGTTTTTTTACTGTCTTTCTGAATCACCTCCAGTAGATGCTCCACTCCTACATGCTCGAAACGCTTCGTCACTTCTGCTTTGTAACGTTGTCAAAATCACTTCACTCTCAATTTGAACGCGACTGCCCTCATCCAGAGTTCTATCTGCCTGCGTTCTGCCATCCAATCAGTCCATAAACACAGTTCTTCAAATTCATTGTAATTCTGCCACTCCTCTTCCCGCACTGTTGATGCTGCAGCTCTCCTCAGCCCGTCTACATCCTTCTTTAGGGCTCTTGTCTCTCTCTTGTCCCACATTCATTAAGATGGCATTTAATTGGACAGCTCCATCACCAGTGTGTCCTTGCAGCTTGCTTTTTATATTTACAGAGCAAATGTTGGAGTAAATTGTTACGACCGGACTCGCAAAGAGAAAGGGAAGCAACAAATATACAACCAGATGTTTACAATTTTATCAAAGTAATTTCTATGAGTGGAAAGATTTGGGGATAAGAGATAAGATAAGATAGAACTTTAATAATCCTGAAGGAAATTCTTGTGCTAGACATTGCTCAGAAAACACAAATGAGCTATCATAAGGAATGCAGTGCTTGAAATTAGAAAGTAATACGATTTAAGTATGATACATTACTGAAATAAAGTAAGTAAAACTACAACTGAAAAGTAAAAAAAATATGCTAGTAATTATACAGAGGTAATATTACACAGGAAAATGAAATAATGAGATGAATATTGCACGTAAAGAATGAGATGAAAGTTGAAATGAAATATTGCACATTACTTTACAATTACAATGCTGCAAATGAAAATGAAATGTTACACATGATAATGACATATTACACCTTGAACTATAAACTATAAATATTACAACTGAGATACAAGAATATGAAATGGTGCACATGAAACTGATATTGCCAAATTACTGAGAAGTAATATTGCAAACAATTTTGATATTATTGTTTAAATAATAATAACAAAAGGAAGAACGATGCCCTGTGGATGCTGCTCAAATCTTCTAAAATGTTTAAACTCACTTACTTGATCTACACTGATCAGGCATAACATTATGACCACCTGCCTAATATTGTGTTGGTCCCCCTTCTGTGCTGAAATATGCTCTGAACCATTGGACATGGACAAGAGGACCTCTCAGGGTGTCCTATGGGGTCTGGAACCAGGACATTGGCACTGGATCCTTTGGGTACTCTGGCTTGTGCAGTGGGGCCTCTGTCAATCAAACTTGCTCCACTGCATCCTGTTGATGCTTGATCAGAAAGGGATGTAGGAAGTTTGGAGGTCAAATCAACATGAAACAATCAACATTGTCATGTTCCTCAACATGTTCCTGATTGTTTGATGTTTTTTCCATGTGGTGGGGTGCATTTTCCTGCAGGGGTAGGCCAGTGACATTTGAGATTTCCATTTGCATAAGGGAGTGTGCTTGTTGTGGGACAATGTTTATTTGGGTGTCGAAGTCTCATCAACATGGATGTTAAAATCCAAGGTTTTCCATCAGAACAGCACATAGTACCAATATGATCAATGTTATTCACTTCACCTGTCAGTGGTCATAGTGTTGTGGCTGATCAGTGTAAATTATCAACAAAAAAGAAAAAATTCAAATACTTTATTTGCACTGACTTGACAAAAAAATCACAGGCAGCCTCAGTGACAAACAGGTATTTAATGCATGTAGCAAAACTATTCTATTCTCACACCTACAATAAGTTCTTTGGTACAGCCACAGTTTGCATTGGAACCAGAAACACTGAATGCTAAAGACACACAGAGGCAGGCAGCTCTCTCCAAATCACAGCTGCCCAGAGTGACAGTTTTTCCCGGGGCTTTTAAGCAGGTGCACTGATGACAGGAGCAGCTTGATTGGAGCGCAGCGCCGGAGTCAATCATTCAGAGCAGTAGGCAGGACGGAGGAGGAGCAGTCGGAGCGACTGACTGAGTGGGGTCCAAGTGCATGAAGGCACCGATCGGGGACAGACGCTGGCACCTACTAATTTGCATCGAGAACCAGGACAAGGTTAATCACACAGAAAAGGAGCACAGCGGCCCAGTGAAATATATAAAGTGAAAGTGAAATGTTACTGTGATTCTGTTTGATTTGAAATATTGTCACATCTACTGTACCGCCGCTGTTGATGGCAAATATTAATATTGACTTTGTGCAAGCATGCGTTTCCAATATAGACAGTGGATTCAAGCAGCTATTATCTACTGCGACTGAATCCAGGCTCAATCTAATCCTGGGAGTTGAAGAGTGCAAGAAAAAAAGTGCCAGACTCCAAAATCACACAGTTAAAATGATGAACAGTGCTGTCAAAAAGTATTTAGCACACGATTCCACATTGTAAAGGGATTCAAGAACAGATAGAAAGTCATTAAACTAATAAATGTCTTATTAATCTGGAAAGGGTTACAAAGCCACTGCTAAGGCTCTGGGACTCCAGAGAACCACAGTTAGAGCCAGTAACCACAAATGGAGAAAACATGGAACTGTGGTGAACCTTCCCAGGAGTGGCCGGCTGACCAATATCTCTCCAAGAGCGCATCAATGTCTAATCCAGGAGGTCACAAAAGAACCCAGACAACAGATAACACCCTGTGGACTGATGAGTCAAAGGGGGAACTCTTTGGAAAACATGAGTCCCGTTGCATCTGGTGTGAAGCTAATACTGCATTCTACAAGAAGAACATCATACCAACAGTGAAACGTGGTGGTGGTGTGATGGTTTGGGGCTGTTTTGCTTCCACAGGACCTGGACGACTTGTCATACCCGATGGAGCCATAAATTCTGCTCTCTGTTAGAAAATCCTCCTGGAGAACATCCACTATCAGCTCATGACCTGAAGCTCAACACAAATGGTTTATGCAGCATGACAGTGACCCAAAGCACACAAGCAGGACCAAGTCTGAATGACTCAAAAAGCTTCAAACCAATTGAGATGCTGTGGCAAGACCTTAAGAAGCCGCTGATGCTCGAAAACCATCTAATGTGACTGAATTAAAACTGTTTTACGGAGAAGAGAGGGTGAAAATTCCACCATGGCGATGTAAAAGATTGATCACTAGCTAGTGATATCGGGTGATATCGGTTTTCAGTAAGTCATTTAAAAACTGCATTTTGTGTTTTGTGGGTTATAATTGTCTAAAATTAAATACATATTAGTTTGAGAATCTGGAACATTTAAGTTTGAGAAATACGCAAAAATCGAAGAAACAGGACTGTATATAAATATGAACATAGTCAGAAAATGTCATGGATCCAGGCGATCTATTCTGCAGTCTTTTCTGTCAGTTTTCTTCTCTTTTCCGTTCAAAATATTCAAACGCTGACCTCTGTGACCCCAGCAAGTCTTCTTTTTTCCAACTCTGTATACCCTTCATCTTAAAACATGCAGCTACCCACCCTCTTTATGCCTCTTCCTTCTTATCTCTCCTTCTTTTGCTTATCTATATGCATTCTCCCATCCATTTTAACCAGACTGTGTGCCGGATAGTGGATACGTATATGACCAAGCTGTGCGCTGTATGCCGCGGCGTGTTTGACAGACAGCGGGGGGTCTCGGCTCACACTGCTCTGCCTTAATGAAACTGAGAGAAAGAGCCGGGCACAAAGGAGTGGCATGTACCAAATATACACCGACTTTGGTGTGCTCCACAGTCCGAAAGATCAATGTGTGATCATCGTGTCCTCGTATGGGTGAGCTACTTTTCTGTTTACAACTTGCAACATGTATTATATCTCCAGGGAAGTTACGGAATTACAATGCCCACCTGGTTTCCTCGCTGCGATTCCCTTTGTAACCTTTTGTCTCAGCTTTCTTTAATCCTTAAAGAGGAGGAGATGAAACGCTGCAGTGGCTGCAGGTATGACAGCGAATACTGGACACCCACAGCTCCATCTGAAGCCCCGAGCAAAAAAAACAACAAGCCCTCCCTCCATTGTTCTGTTCCACTGGTCCATATACAGACACAGGTAATGCACAGTAACCAGTATTACCAGGAACAAATGCACCTTCCTGCTTCTCCTTCTTCTTCATTTAGATGTTGAGATTGTATTAGATGTTATGAGTAACTCCAAAAAGTAATTCAAGGAAACTAAAATTTAACATTTAGTTTACTTATTTAGATTAACCTTTAGAACTATAAGCATCATTTTGACAGGATGTGTTGATGTAATAATGTTGCTAATTGCATCAACTTAATATTGTGTATAGTTTAAACTCAAATGTCTGCGTCAGTTAATTTAAAACTAAATTCAAGTTGAGGTAACTTAATGAGATTGGCTTGATAACTACATTTTTCCTCACCTTCAGGTCAGGATTTGGCAATGAAGTACATAACACTTAAGAAATGGAAATACTAGCTGAAACAACTTAATGTTGATGAGTGATTAACTTAAAAATGTGGTTTTATTGAACCAATAATTAAGTAAGTGCTTGATTGAATAGGAAAAGCTAATTCCCCTCACAAAAAGTAGTTTGTTGGTTAATCATTATTTATTAAAAGAACAGTTTTTTTGTTGTTGAGCCAAAACATTATTATTTAGATTGACAATAAAGGCTTGTGTAGGTTTCAGGTTTATTCAGTTGAAAACCACGTTTTTCAGTTGGCTACCATGTCATTATGGGGTTTTTACATACTAGAAGATGCTGAAGTGAGTGAAACACAGCAATCAGGCACAACATTATGACCACCTGCCTGATATTGTGTTAGTCCCTTTATGTGCTAAAAAATGCTCTGAACCATTGGACATGGACAAGAGGACCTCTCAGGGTGTCCTATGGGGTCTGGAACCAGGACGTTGGCACTGGATCCTTTGGGTACTCTGGCTTGTGCAGTGGGGCCTCTGTCAATCAAACTTGTTCCACTGCATCCTGTTGACGCTTGATCACAATGGGATGTAGGAAGTTTGGAGGTCAAATCAACATGTTGGGCCATTGTCATGTTCCTCAACATGTTCCTGATTGTTTGATGTTTTTTCCATGTGGTGGGGGGCATTTTCCTGCAGGGGTAGGTCAGTTACATTTGGGATTTCCATTTGCATGAGGGAGTGTGCTTGTTGTGGGACAATGTTTATTTGGGTGTCTAAGTCTGATCAACACGGACGTTAAAATCCAAGGTTTTCCATCAGAACAGCACATAGTACCAATATGATCAATGTTATTCACTTCACCTGTCAGTGGTCATGATGCTGTGGCTGATCAGTGTAAGCAGGCAGTGCCTTTAGTGGAGCATTTTCATCTTGAAAATGCAGCATACTGATTTCTTCTGGGGTTTAATATATAACAAACATGAGAAATCTACTTACTAAAGTGGGACTTTTTGTGTCATTATTCTTCTTTAAAACCAGTTTCCAGTTCTCATATGTGTCGTTTAGACACTTCAATATTACAAGTTGCCATTGTGGAGTAGTTTACGGTTTAGGTTATTCCTCTTGTCAGATAGGAGTAGATTTTGGATTCGGTTAAGTGATTTGCAAACAAAAAGTCATCAGAGGTGCAGTGGATCAGCTGGCAATGATCCTGCAGCGATGCACATTTGTCATCTGTCAGCCACTAACCACACTGAAGCAGGAGGAGGAAGAGAAAAGGAGGTCTGGAGCTGAATCCCACACAGGGACGAGATTCTCAGAAGCCTTCTAAATATAGTTTGTCATGCCAGGAGGTCTGTTGTACTGTAAAGTCTCCTCACTTTGTCGACTATTTGAGGGCAGCTTCCTGATGATAAACTTGAAAATCACTGTTCATTTTCGGCTTTGAGGCGTGATGGTCTAATTTGGGGAGGACAAGCGTGCTTTGCTGGGTCCTCTGAAGGGCATCTGATTGTGGGCCACTTTAGAGCATCCAGCCCCTGAAATGGAACACAGCCTGTGAGTTCTAAAATTAAGAGGGGAAAAAAGAAGCCTCGGGAGTACTGCACATCAGTTCAGAAATGAAAGGATGCTTGTTTTATATTCAGTTCAGTTTCTTTTCTTCTTAAAAATATGTTTAGTCAATTAAAGTGATAAAAGCATAGCTAATGTAATAGCTCTTGCATGTGGTATAAACCCCATTGGTGGTGTGCTACATAAGAATGCAAAATGGCTGAAATTGCAGTGCAACGTGAAAAAAAAACAGCACATACATAAGACACCACAGTGCTTCTATTGAATTTGAATGTTTATTGCTCATAATTTGTGCGAAAAACGGCATTACAATTAGTAAAAACGATGTTACGTCACGTTTTGTTGAAGAAAACTCTGAGATGTCAGTTCGTCTGCTTAGTATTTCCTGCTAAGCTGAAAACTGGCAGTACAGGTTTAGATTTTTAGTTTTTAAATTAGAATAAAAAAGAACATGTATACCTACAGCATTGGTATACTGAGCTAGTCATGGAGAGCTTTTGAGCAGTCAAAAGTAGATGTGTGAAAAAGGACCAGAATAGGATTTGCAAGCTTGTATAGCTCTGTGTCTGTATTCATATTTGAGAACTTTTGACCAGTCTTAGCTAAGGTCAGTTTGCACACGATCTGGGCTGTAGTCAACCAAAAAAATCTTGATCCCCGACAATCTTTAACCAGTCAAACGGTCGTGCTGAAAAAAATCTAGACGTCATCTGTAGTTCGACTACACAGGCTACGGTGCACTGAGTGAATGTGACCTGCTCATGTTAATGGCCTAAATGAATTATTAATAAAGTTAAAGAGCTACCACCAGCATGCACCTTCCCATATTTATGTGATTTCTGAAAATAGAACTGTACCACCTGGTGATCTCAGTACAGAAACTGTTGAGGAGTATAACACAGATAAGTTAGCCCGTGGTTCTTTGATCGTATGCCATGTTGGGTGTTGAGTTGTAATATGCAAGCTTTATAGCCATCCATTTGAAGCAAATGTAGCCACAACAACCACTTCTTTGACATGGTGCCAATTAGTTTGGAGCCAACTCTCAGTGCATGTTCAATAAATAGTCTAATCCTAGTCGTCTCCATGAGGGTGAGCCAGTTCAAAACTGTGACGACACCGGCCTGTTCATAGGTAGACTGTTGCTCCAGCTTCCAAAAATGATGGATTAATGCTGGAAGGCTACTGATGCAGCACGTCTCGTAATTTTAATCCTTGACATGTTATTTATATTCTCAACTGAATGTTATTAACTTTATATCTTCGCTGTCTCGCATTTTATAATTTGTCCTCTTGGGTCTGATTTGCAGACATTAGTCCTTCCAACCTCTGCTTACCTTTTCAATCTCCACTTTACCCTCACCCTAACTGGTCGAGGCAGCGGCTGCCCTCCCTGAGCCTGGTTCTGCAGGACATCTCTTACTGTTTAAACTGAGTTGTTCCTCTTCACTATCCCAAAAATAAATAAGAAAAAAATCTAAAATCAAATCAAATCAAATTAAAAAACACACTAATACACATAAAAATAAAAATAAGTTCTTTGATTTTTGTTGGGTTTTCTTCAAAATTTTTGTCCAGCACTGACTTAAGTTCTAAATTAGATCTTCATAATTAATAATACTGTATGGTTTTTGTTATCGTAAGGGTTTAATATTTTAATTCATCAGGTAAATTTACACCATAAACAACAGTGTTGGGTCTTAACCTCAGCCTCCTATTTTTCTACTGGAAAGTATTTTGGCACCTCGGCTGTTGCTTTAAGTAACAGTGACTTGATTTGACTTGACTTTCTCACTATGAAAGCAGCATCGGAAATTGTCTATTCAATAAGAATTTGGTCGGATGAGAGCGTATCGACCAACCAATCGATCAGTCCACCTGGGGACTTCAGTTCTACCATACTGTATCTTTCAGGATCTCAGTTTAAGGACATTACAGAAAAGTTTGTATGACTGTGTAGATCAGCTGTTAGAGGAGAGCTTTCTGATTTTTTTTTTTTCACTTTGAAACATGCAGTGCTCTGAGTGAGAGAAAGTGAGCGTGGGTAGTGGAAAGTAGAGAAGAAATGATGAGATGGCGAAAGAGGTGACAGGTAGGTTAGAGCAAAGAACACTGTCCTTGTGACCTCAGTTGAATCTATACACTCAGGCTACAGTCACACAATCTCTGCAAACATCAGACACCAACACACACATACACATACTGTACATCTACCATGCAAGTGTGCATTATTGCCATATGGATTTGTAAAAGACGTATGTAAATTGTTGTAGTGTCAACACTGTTTTGTGCGTTTACACACAGTTGCCTGTCTCAGCACTTTGGGTATGTCGATAATACTCATCCATCGATAAAACTAATCTGATTTCTTCCATTGCACAAATGAAGTTTGTATTGTGTTATTCCTTGTTGCATTTTGTGGTATTGACGCTATTACACAAGATTGCAGGATGGTGCCGGTGGTAGAGTTTATTGCCTGATTCCTTTTTAAAATTGGTTTTCTCAAATTTGCACTCTTACTCAGTATGTGAGTGCTTTTTTTCTGACAAAGTACAAGTCCACAAATTGACGTTTTCTGAGCAAGTGAATAAACAAGAAAAAGAATTCAGAGAGGAATGCTTGTGGTGTTGAAGGGGGTAAGAGATCATTTATGTAGGAAATGAAATATGCCCTCATCAGTGGGTGGAGTGTGGCATGAAAACATGGCAGACACAAAAAAGCCTTAATAACAATGGGCCAATACATTGAAAAATACAGCAGTGTGTATTAGAACATTTGCCTTCCTAGGGATGTCTTCTTTTTCTTCTTTTGTTCATCTGTCTATTATCTGGATTGTCTATTGTTTATGGCCAAAAAGTGATACTATTTTTTTTACTGTACTTAAATCAGCAAAAATGAGCAAATATCCATAAAATATATGGATATTTGCTGTTATCTAAAAGACTAATTATGTATATTAAGAAAGAAAAACATGAAATAGCTTTTAAAGTGTTGCTTTACAGATCTGCCCTGTTTTGTTAAATTATTTAATTCTCAGAAATTAAGTATGTCGACCTTTTTACATTTTAAAAATCAGTATTTTTACAAACAGTAATGAATTCCTTGACAGTGTGTGATTGCAGAATTACACAAAATGAATCATACTGGGCAATATTATGTGTCAGCAGCACTACACTCTGCATTTAAGTCCTTTATTTACAGTTTGATAGTTAAGTCTAGGGCTGCAGCTAATGGTTACTTTCAGTGCCAATTAATCTGATAATTATTGATTTCTTGTTTGGTCTAAAAAAAAGTCAGAAAATGATGAAAAATCTCCCAAACCTAGGGTGACATCCTCAAATGTCTACACCCCAAAGATATTTAAATTTCTGTCGAAAAGGAGGAACAAAAAAGGAGATATTCAAATTTAAGAAACTGAAAACAGAGAGAGTTCATTATTTCATTTATTTCCCTGAAATATTACTTGAACAGACTAACTGATTATCATCTCTATTATTTATCTATTAATGTAACATTTGGTAATATAATATTACATAGTTGCAATCCTGTGAAATACACCATCATTGTGGGTTATCTCTGTCTAATATTAAACAAATATTAGTTTGATAATCTGCGACATTTAAGTGTGAGAAATATGCCCAAATAGAACACATCGGTGCATGTGAGTCCCTACCTTTGAAACTGTCGACCTCCCGGCATTTATAAACAAACAGTGATCGCCAACATTGCACTGTAAAATCAAAAGGGCAGTCTGCGCACACATCCCCTCCTATGTCTGTTCTGCTCTGGTCTTTGTGTATTTGTTTCCACAACGTGTCCAACTCTGGTTCAGGAAGGAGAGACAGATGAAGAGAAGATAAGTTGACAAGTGTAGGCTAATGGATCTGAAAAACCAGATGGCTCGTATCTAGACTTTGGCATTTGGCTCTTTTTCCTTCTACTCACTAGCTATTCCTTTGGTATTCTGATCTAGACAGAAAGAAAATAATGAGAGTTTGCCTTTGATGTTTTCCTTCTAGCTGCATTGTCATACTACCAGTGATAGGAGAACTTTTCAAATGTATTATTATGGAAAACATGCCCTTAAATGCAATAGAATGTAAAGCATTCTGTTAAATACTCTGGATTACTGCAACATACACTTACATGAGCATGCCATTCTCACAGTCTGTATGAAGCAGACTGAACCCAGGAGTCACTCTGATGCTGATGTTTTGTGTGAAAACAGATGAGCACCCAGTTTTTCCTTTTATTTTCCACAGCATTAAGTCAGAGTGAAAACCAGCAAACAAGATGAAAGGAAAAACTGTGCGAATCTACAGTTCGATAGAGCGTTTTGTTTTCTTGCAAAGGAAGTTTTTGCCTCCTCTGTTTTCCCACAGCATCAAATGGATGAAAAATAACAATAATGTGTCTGCAATGCTGCACACAGCTGGAAAACTAGCTCGCTTAACGAACGGTTGTAGTTCTCAAATGGTTGTTTAAAAGTTTCCAGACATTTAGGTCGGTTCAGGTAAGACCAAAATTATTCATATTTGAATTATAGTGAATATTTATTGAGCTAATGAGTTTCCTCGGGCTAGAAATGACATAAACAAGTGACAAAAGGTGGTAAGACATTGTGTTATACATTTAAAGTATGACGAGAACTCCACTTCTCCAAGACAGGCATATAAAAGCCTATGGACTCTTTGCAAAAGCTCATCAGGACAAAGATGAAAGCTTTCGGTTGTTATTTCTGTGGTCAAATGAGATGAAATTGGTTTTGCTTGGGAACTGGTCTTGGAAAAAGAAAAGAGAAACATTCAACCGCAATATCACCATCAATATGATCAATTATGTTGGTGGGAATGTGATACTTTAGGAGTATTCTTCACTGCCAATGGGTTAGGCAACCTAGTCAAAGTAAACAGCTTCATGACAAGAGAGGATGACATTTAGACTCTGGAAGAAAACATCAGGCAGATCGCAGAGAAAAACTTGGTTTTGCATAGCCTTGGACTTTCCAACAAGACAATGATCTAAAACATACATCCAGAGTGATCAAGAAATAGTGACATTTTGGAAGGTCCATCTGTGGAGGGATCCGAAAACAAGAAAGAATGTGAGAATGTGGGAAATAGAAGCTTTTCCACTGATAACTAAGATGTTGTAGACATGGCATTTTTTGTATAAATGTAAAAAAAAGCATAGAAAAACTTAAAATTCATCAATAACATCTCTTACACAATGTATTAGTATTACTATGGCCATACCACCTTGTGGATGCCCGATCCTGTCAGATCTCGGAAGCGAAGCGAGGTTGGGCCTGGTCAGTACCTGGATGGGAGACCGTGAGGGAACACCAGGAAGCCTGGGTGGATGCAGTGTGAGAGTGAGTGGTTGGTGGTGGTCGGAGGGGCTGATGGAGCAGACTGAAGGCCTCGCCTCCATCAGTCTACCCCAGGGCAGCTGTGGCTACATATGTAGCTTACCACCATCGAGTATGGAGTGAATGAATAATGCAAAGTAAAGCGTCTTTGAGTGCCTAAAAGAGCTATATAAAACCAATTCATTATTATTACCATGTTTTGTCGCTTGTTTATGCCATTTCTAGCTAGAATAAACCTATTGGTCAAATAGAAATTCACTATAAATCAAAATTTGGTATGCATGTAAATAATTTCAGGCTTGACTGTGTATGTTTTTTGGTTTGAATAAGCAACCACAAATATAGTAAACATACTGCATGTTGTGAACTTCTTGGTCTCCACTTGGTGGTTTATTTGTTAGATTCTACTTAGCAAGCTGCTTAAATAAACTACTTTTACATTTCATGGTGAATGGTGCAGACTAAAAAGTAATGCTGTTATGCAATATACACCGATCAGCCACAACATTCTGACCACTGACAGGTGAAGTGAATAACATTGATCATATTGGTACTATGTGGTGTTCTGATGGAAAACCTTGGGTTCTGCCATCCGTGTTGATGAGACTTAGACACCCAAATAAACATTGTCCCACAACAAGCAAACTCCCTCATGCAAATGTAAATCCCAAATGTCACTGGCCTACCCCTGCAGGAAAATGCACCCCACCACATGGAAAAAACATCAAACAATCAGGAACATGTTGAGGAACATGACAATGACCCAACATGTTGATTTGACCTCCAAACTTCCTACACCCCATTCTGATCAAGCATCAACAGGATGCAGTGGAAAGTTTGATTGACAGAAGCCCCACTGCACAAGCCAGAGTACCCAAAGGATCCAGTGCCAACGTCCTGGTTCCAGACCCCATAGGACTCCCTGAGAGGTCCTCTTGTCCATGTCCAGTGGTTCAGAGCATTTTTTAGCACATAAGGGGACCAACACAATATTAGGCAGGTGCTCATGATGTTATGCATGATCGGTGTATAAGATAATCTCTAATCTTTACTATTAGATAGTTTGGAACACGCCATGTAAATTCATTTATTCTCCTAATGTTAATCAGCTTCACTTAAAATAAGAAGGTTGATGTTTCTTGAGGTGAAAATACAGAAAATCATCAACATCAGGTGGCCTTTTCACATGAAACTTGCCGCAGCCCTCCGTGGACACATTTGAGTGATCAAACTGGAGACTTAAATGGAGAGTGTCATTGTCTCTTGGCCATGCTGGATGTTAGAAAGCTCCACCGTCTGATGCAGGTCGGCGAGCCACACAGTCACTGTAAGCTTCCCCTCCAGACACTGGCAGGACTCGGTGAAAGCCACAAGCTCTTGGACACTCTTCAGGGGAGATTTAGCCATGACAGAGGCTCAGATTCCTCTCATCCATGAGCCTCATATCCTGGACAATTATGAGTCTCTGTGCAGTGAAATGACCAACAAAAACAAATATCCTCATATATATAGACATCATTGTATAGAAATTATATAGATAACGCTGAGTATTTACCTCATTTCATCTCCGTTAGACCTCCTGAACAGTTTGAGAGAAGAGTCACCTTCCATTACTATTTAATATTACTTACAGAGTGCAAATTAAAATGCCTGTCATACTTTGTGCTGATTGTAATAATTGTGCAGGGACGCAGGGAAGGAAATTACTCATTTGCTCTTTGATAAAAAGAGAGATGTGACATCATTTCACCTTCATGATGATCATGAACACGCTTTTGAAGGACTTTTTGACCCCTCTGAAGTGAAGCAATGAAATTGGCGCTCTGTTTGGCTGCACCGGCATCAAAACATTTACATCAGTGGGAGTCTTTGATATGATGTATATTAGAAAAACATCCTCATCATTTTTCTCTTTAGGATTCCAGTGCTGCCACTTGCTTCGCCCACAGGAGCGGGACATGTATGAGGCGCTGAATGAACTGCCGTGTGGCTTCAGAAGGTGTCGACTGATGAATGGAAGAAGTTCAAGAACAGCTTCGACCTCCACTGTTCCGAAAGAAGATCCAGATCACAGGTCAGACACGATCTCACTCCCTCTTTCTCCGTCTGCCATTGATGGCTGGTAAATAGAAGAAAAATGTACTGGAAAAATATGTAGCCACAAGTCTTTCAGAAAATACCTTGTTATTTGGTGTTTTGATGGTCATTGGGAGCAATTTCCTATTGAGTGGACTGAAATCAGGTGAAGACTGTTTTTTAAACAGTTTTTAATTATAATTTAGCATAACTGACTTATTTTACAGGATTTCCAATTTATGAAAATACAGATAATAAATCACAGAAATAAAGTATTAATCTGCAAGTTAACCATTATAAAATGTCCACATTAAATGTCTGTATTTTTATAAATGACGGTTTGTTCTATTTCAGTGTTCAATTCTTTAACTGCTTTTAATCTTCAAAACTTGATTATTTGACGTTTATTTACATTCAATGATAAGATCTTGAATATTCTGAATGTCAGGTATTGAAAAGGGTAAGTCATTTTTTAAACGATTATTTTACAGATTTCCCTGTTTTATGAAAATATAGATAATAACAAGCAAAATCACAGAGATAAAGTATTATTCTGCAGGTAAACCAATAAAAAATGTCCACATCAAATATCTGTTTTTATAAATGGAAATTTGTTCATTTTCAGTGTTTAATGACAAAATTGCACAATTTTGCTTTATTTAAATCAGTTTTAAAAAGTATATTCTTTTATAGATATTTGCTTTTATTGATAAAATCTTAAATATTCTGTAGGGTAAATAATTTTATTTATTAAAACTGTTACTTTACAGATTTTCCTTGCTTTGTTAATTTACAAATATTATTTGGTAAAATCACAGAAAATCTTTTCTTAATTTACACTCAGATAAAACTGTCGATCAAGTCCACATCAAATAATACAACAATACAAATATAATAGTAACAGTACTTCAATGTTTGCAGTGTGTGATTGTAAAATTACACTAATTGAATGTATTTAAATGACCTAAAATATTATTATTTTTACTATTTTATTATATTTTACAGTTTTTTATCGATATTTTTCTGGCACCCCTTCTGCAAGATTTTACTGTTGTTTTTATGGGATTTTTTATGCAGTGTAAGTGATTCACACCACCTGCATCCTCCATTAATGAGAGAATCTGAACTTGTGTTTCTTCACTAAAAACAGCTTATCATCTGTCTGTATGTTGTTATTTAAACCTTACAGCCCCACACATTGCGTCCAGATTCACATCCCGTCTTCTAGGTTAAACCGCTCTCAAAGTATTTATTTCAGTGAGATGTAACACCTATTACATGAAACTGCACAATGTGACCTTTCAACAGTGTCAGTTCCCAGTTTGTAATTGTAAATATACCTCTAACATATTTGTACATATGGAAGGAATCTCATGATGAAGGCAGATCAAAGTCATTTCTTTTCTAATTTCATTTCATTTTTACATTCATGTAGACAATCTTTATGATACAGTTATGGAAAGATACATCCACCGCCAGCATTTTAGGGTCACATATAAAAATCTAACAATTTTAATCATCTTTTTTTCCCCCTTTATATAAGCGCTAATTTAAAAAACCTCCAAGCATTATCATATCAAATGTTCTGCAGCCTGGATAGCTGAGACTGTTGTATGGGTATGCATGAGCCGCCCTTATGACCAAAATAAGAGCTTAAAAGTAAAGGTAGTGAAGTTAATCTGAAAGTGTTTGTACATTGTTGTCTTCTCTGATTGCTTGATATATATATTTATATGTGTGTGTGTGTGTGTTTGCATCTTTTCGTATTGATTTGTCAGGGGCAGCACACATTAATCAAACATGCTTAATTTCACCCAAATTGAATTGAGTAGTGGACAGTGATCATGTAAATCAGCCTGTACCTACAGAGACCAGACCAGTCTCACATATTTATACCATTTTGACACACAGCATTTACATTATACTCGACATAAAACGATGTTAAGTGGATTAAAGAGAGGAACCCGACAAAGAATCTGAGAGACCTTTAGTGAAAGTATCCGGGCCAATCTGTGTGTGCTGGCATTGCTTCAGCACACGTGATCACACTGAAATCTCTCTTGAAGCACGGCTTTATGGTGTGGGTATCTGGAAGTTGTGTGCTTGTGCTTGTGTGTTTATGCGCGCATTTGCATGTCCGTCCATCTGTCCCATCTCCCAAAGGACCAGATGACTCAGCTGGGCGTCTATCTGCATGTCTGACATGACGCGAGGGCTCAGCCTTGACTGGCCTGGTGGGTGGTCACGTCCCTGCATGGCGGAACAGCAGGCCGAGGCGTCGCTCTTCACCTCCAGCCCTCTGCTCCAGTCCTCCCTTTTATCTTCCTGGTTCCGCAGCGTTTTTGTCCCAACTGTCAAGTGGATTAACAGAGAAAGGCGGAATTAACAAGTATTACACATATGGTGACATTTTGTAGCTGATGCACTGATACACAAATCATTTTCACAGGAGGGTGGTTTCTTTATTCCACCACATATTGCAGTTTTCCTTTACATCCAGGGCATCTACTTCAGCGGGAAGCAGCCTCTTCCTGCTGCTCCGTCTCTCCCGCTCTCTTTTCCTCTGTCCCTACTGAGCCATTACTGATCTATACGAGGTCTCATCAGGACCAATAGCCTGTATCTAATCTGTTCCTGCTCCTGATGATTTCTGACTACACGCCTGCTACCTTCCACAGTATAAGTGACGACTCTGACTGGAAGACACACCATGACTGATCCCTGTGTCCCGTCATCATTCCTCAACCCCCTCCTTTTCCCCCTTTTTTTGCTACTCTATTTTTTCCTCCCTCACCTCAGTTTCCCCTGTCGTCCCCCCTCTCTACCTCCACCCATCCTCCATCCCCAGCTTGTTTCACGAACAGCCGAGTGTTTACTTCATGTCGGTCTCATCATCCATTCCGACTGGGGCCCCCGTTGGAAGGATTTGCTCCTCTCTTTCACATTTTATTTGTTCCCCTATTTGCCGTTTCCATTAAAGATGAAATTGAAATCTCCCGTGCTAACACACACACACACACACACACACAGACACACACACACAGCTGCCTCGTGCGGCGGCTAACAAAACAACGGCGTGCTGTGCCAAGGCATATGAAAGAGCACAAACCTCTCGTCCTACTTTTACCTTCTTCTCATCCTTTTTCGCTTCACTTCTCTCTCTCTCTCTTCCCGCCGCCTCCTCCTCCTCTGCTTCCTCTTTAGTCGTTGCAGATGCGGTAGGAGACACATCTCAGTTTTTTCCCTTTCGTGTGGCGTTTTGTTTTATTTTATTTTCTCCTTCATCAAAGCGACTGACTTTTCCCCTTTCTCCGTCTGGCACTTTCCAACACATTTAAAACCTCTTTAAATAAGTTTTTCACACATTCAACATCTTTCAGCTCCTCAGCTCAGCTTCCTCTTTTTAACCCTTCCTTTTCTTGTGACAGAATTTTGCAATAAAGCTACTCCACTTACCCATTTCCCCCCGACTCCCCCACTCTGACTTCTGCTGCCACACTTGCACTACCTGACGGCTGCCTTCTTCTCCATCCAATCTGGCGTGACTTCCGAAACCTCTTCGGACAGGACGTCGGGAATGTTTGGAGCACTGCAGAAGGAAAACAAAAGGCAAGTCTTCGGCAGGTTAATGAGGCCAGGAGGAAGCTTTGTGCCGAGCTTCATCAGTATTCAACAGAAGCCTCCGTCTCTCGCTCCCCCAATAATATCCCAGTCATTTGGGTCAGCCACATTACTGTGCCTATGTGAAGGGCACCCACACACACACAACAGAACCGGAGAGAGTTCTTTGACAATTTAATAGAAATACAGTCTCATCAAATGTTCACCTCCTCATTTTCTCTAATCATTAGCTCTGTCCTCTGCTCTCTTTGTCTTTTTTCATTTTCCTCACACATCCATCTCTTTCACCGCAGCCCTCCCTTCCATCTCTGGACTCTCTGCTCCTGCTTTGCCTGTCTTTCTGCCCCACATATACAGCAGTCTTCAATTAAGATAAAGTGGCTAATCATATATGAATTACATTAACATCTCTAATAGCTATTGGTTCCTCATTAGGACCCCGCTCACTTCAATGTAGGCCGGTATCCAACAGCAGTAGGAACAGCAGAGCTATAAAGGGCTTAAGCAAAACAGATATGAGCTGCAGGTGAAGGCCTGGAAGCTGGGACGTCGCCATGGTAATGCTCAGTGGCCAGATTATGAGGAGACAGGAGGCGAGGGAAACTTGTAAAGATCAAATATCTCGTAAATCAGCTTTTGCATAAGCAAGAAGGGCCATGAGAGCTCCAGTTTTTGTGGGGCTCTTGGCTGAGAGCAGGGCAAAGGAGGATACCTGGGCCCTGAGCCAGTTCCTACTGTCACCTGTATTTCCCTTCTCCCTCTTTGACTGTATTTTGCCCACAACTCCTTTCACACATGCATTTTACTCCTTTAATCTTCTCATTATTTGGGTGTCTAAGTCTCGTCAACATGGATGTTAAAATAAAAGGTTTTCCAGCAGAACAGCACATAGTACCAATATGATAAATGTTATTCTCTTCACCTGTCAGTGGTCAGAATGTTGTGGCTGATCGGTGAATCTAACACCACTCTTCCTCCTACGTTGTCCTTCCTCTCCTTCCATTCCTCCTCTCGGTGTGACAGCATTTAAACTAAACATCACATAGATCTCACAATGTTCCAGCTCCTCCACCGTCCAATTATGCCACAATTCTCCCTGAGCATGTTGACAAGGATGTCTAAAGATGATAGTTATTTTTGTACCATATCTTTCTCTTTATTTGTGTCTGTTTGGATCTTTTTACAACACATACGAAACAATTAAAACTGATCATTTCTGACTTTAGTCTGTCTGGGCGATAAAGCAGTACGGCTATGTACTGGTGATAGACGCTTAATCAATATCAAGAAAATTGTCTGAGTGCATCGGATGCAAAATGCCATGAAAGCACGTAAGGAAAACACAAAGTTCAGTTCCATGAATAAATCCCAAGTGTGCTTCCTCCCTGGCTCATAAACAGCCGATCATATCCCTTGATAATAGAACTGTTCACCCTCCATCACTCTCCCTGTTGGCTTCCGTGCAGGTCTCCCGAGGCATGCCAGTCTGTGGTTGCCTGGGCCTCTTGTCACTCCCATCTGTGTCTCCCCTAGTGGAGGTTGCAGCCGGCGGGAACTAGTGGCTTTACAGTCTAAAAACACCCACGACCCTGCTTCCCCGACTACTTCCACCAAAGTGCTGCGTTCCCAGCACCAACCTTCAGGCAGCAACCTACCACTCTAAAAACATCGAAATTTGCTGAGGATTTGGATCATGCTGTAAAGCAGCCATGCTAATTTTTATCATGTTTAATCACAGTGTTCTCCTCCCAGCATGCAAGTGTTCCACCACAGCAATTCCACTATTTACTATTTTGAGGGAACACCAAATCAGCATCCTTTGCTTAGCCCCGCCCCCAACAACTGTGATTGGTTTAAAGAAAATAAAAAAAACAAACATGCCAGAGCATCTTTTCCGTTATAGCAGAATGATAGTGAGGTATAGCCAGATCATTAAAGTAATATAGAATATTATCTATAATAGAAAGGTTTTACCTGCTTTCCTTATTTAATATGTATCAATGTGACATCATTCCTTTATTCTGTGTAATTTTTATTTACATGTATAAATTTATTTGTCTGTGGTTTTCTTTGTTGTGCAGGCTATGAAGTGGTTCATTCAAAGGAAGGAAGTTAATCTCAACCTTTTTTATCTTTTCTCTGCTTGTCTTTTTTAAAAAATAGGTCTTTAAAAATGATCA
Source organism: Dascyllus trimaculatus (assembly GCA_024666655.1). Classification (NCBI taxonomy): domain Eukaryota; kingdom Metazoa; phylum Chordata; class Actinopteri; family Pomacentridae; genus Dascyllus; species Dascyllus trimaculatus. The sequence goes on from CM045467.1 coordinate 11,635,423, forward strand.
GTAATTATCAGTATTGACAGAAATGAATGACTTTATCCTGATAAAGTTTTCTAGCTACAGCGCCCGGCCCCGGGCTTTACGATGCTATAAAGATTTTATTGGCTGTTTTTGCTCCACATCTGTGCTTGCAGTGTCGCTCTGCATGAACCTAGAGAATGAAAACACTGTTCAGCATGAAGGCAGCTTCTCCAAGATGGAGAAATAAACAAATGTGGATTCTATAAAGGTCTGACAGAGCACCAAGTTCATCGCCCGAACATACTGTATTATTATCCTGACATAAGCTGACCTTACTAACAGTCAACAGAACAAGCTGTTAATCCACTGAAAGTAACTCCAAGTGTGTGACCAACATGTGTGAATCAGGCGAGATATGAGTAGGGGTACCAGCTTTTTATTTATTTGTTCCTCTGCTTTGTTTTTCATTCCTTCCTGGCCTCAGTTTTCACAGTTTAAACTTACACTGTGGGTTTAATAATGTGAGTGAACAGATGTCGTCTGTAATGAGCAGAGAATCCGATTGTTTTTTCTGTCTTTGCTTTGCTTTTTTGCTTAACATAGTAGCACTTTGATGACAGATTCTATTGTCAGATTTGGGGCATTGTGAAAAATTCTGAATTTGCTAGTACTGCTGGCTGACCCTTATGAAATACAGAAAAAAATGGTCTAGACATGATGGTTTCTGCAAACCTCATTAATGTATTATCATTAATGGAAGGTTGTCAAGAGGTTCGATTGCTCCTCAAACCAAGGTTACAGGAGCAATCAGGTAGGATTTTCATAAACAGCAACAAAAAAATTCAGTGGCTGCATGTTTAAAAAGTAAGTATTGTAAAATATGATGTTTTTTATTGTCTGGAGAGCCGGTTTTAATCTGTTATAGTATCCATGCTGCGATTCATGGAACCCCTCCTTACATTATTTTGTTAAGCACAATAATACAGAAGATACACAAGTTTTATTCCGTCATGCTTCTTTGTTCATCGACTTAGACTCCTGCTGGGTTCCTGTTTACGGTGCAGTGTAGCACAGCGTTGAGTGTGTGGCTCAACAGTGGCTGTGTAAATGCATGAGCCATGAGATCTGAAAGAGTAGTTTTGTATTGTGAATATCGGCCTTGTAATAGCCCTGAGCCCTGACATATGCTGATCAGCCACAACATTACTTCCACTGACAGGTGAAGTGAATAACATTGATCATATTGGTACTATGTGCTGTTCTGATGGAAAACCTTGGATTTTGACATCAGTGTTGATGAGACTTAGACACCCAAATAAACATTGTCCCACAACAAACACACTCCCTCATGCAAATGGAAATCCCAAATGTCACTGGCCTACCCCTGCAGGAAAATGCACCCCACCACATGGAAAAAACCTCAACCAATCAGGAACATGCTGAGGAACATGACAATGGCCCAACATGTTGATTTGACCTCCAAACTTCCTACACCCCATTGTGATCAAGCATCAACAGGATGCAGTGGAACAAGTTTGATGGACAGAAGCTGCACAAGCCAGAGTAGTCAAAGGATCCACTGCCAACGTCCTGGTTCCAGACCCCATTGGACACCCTGAGAGGTCCTCTTGTCCATGGCCGATGGTTCAGAGCATTTTTTAGCACATAAGGGGGACCAACACAATATTAGGCAGGTGGTCATAATGTTCTGCCTGATTGGTGTGTGTTACTGTGAAGCCTTTTTGTTTTTGTACATGTGTGTGTTTTACCAGGATGCCGACACCTGGTCAGTTTGCTGGACAGAGGCCGTGCAGTGACCAGCACAGGACATGTTCACAAAAAACTAAACAAAATTCCAGAGCGATCTCAAGGTCAGTCCTGCCACACAGGCTTTATTAAACCAGCTGCAGACTCTGGCTTCCTGCTGCAGCACTACAGTCAAGGTTTAGCTTTAATATATTACTCGGGTCGCTCCAGGTTTTGTTTTATGCAAATAGAACCTAAATGCCAAAAGAATTTACTCGGTTGGTACAATACAATCTTTAACTTAAACTTTCATCATGGTCTCTGTAGATGGAACAGAGAATTACACTTTGTGTTTATAATGGATACAAAGTTTGCAGACTCTTCGGGGACATCATTATAAGTATTTTTAGCTTCAGACCCACAAACTCTGCCTTAAAATGTGTTTTATAGTGACAGCTCAAACTTTTTTGTGGCCTTCTCTCAGGACGCAGAAAATTTGGTGCTAATATTACAAAATGCTTCGTGCGACCAGAATAAACATCTCTGCAGTTTTAGCATAAACTTAACATGATGCTGAGGACGTGGTCTGGTTGCAGGATGAGCAGTGGGACCCAGTGGATTATTTCAAGAAAGAAACTGAACAGATCAAGAGAATCATCCCTCTGGGAACAAAAATATACAGATAGGTGACAACTTGAAATCACATTTCCATGTGGTGTTATTTATGTGTTGGAAGACATATCATGACTAAATAAAATAATAAATAATCCACCTCGAAACTGAAGCGTACTATTATATATAATATACCTAATTAACCAATCCTGTCAGCTTCTAGTGTGGGGCTTTCCATATCATTATTCTTCCTTTAAATTGATTTCCTGTTCCAACATGTACAGCTAAATTACTCTAGTATCAGTAGTTTCTAGTGTGTAATGTAGAGTAGTTTACAGTGTTTGAGCAGAGTCGTAGGTGAGCTGGTGTGCTTGAGCTGCAGCAAATGGTGGCTGGAGAGAGACAGGGACTTCATAGATCTACGTATTCTAGAAGAAGCAATGGTATAGAGTTATATATAATCTTTTTTGGAATATTTTTTTTGGAAAAAGAAAATGTACCTTTGATACTCAGAAATCAGTTTTCAGGAGTTTCATTATGTTTACATTAATTTTCTACTGATGTTCAACATATGTTTGTGCAACCCATTTTACTGCTGGAACACTGCAAATTTCGCCACTGTGTAATTAACAAAAGTTTGTCTTAGCTTATCCTTACCGTACCCTATCTTATCTTAATTTATCTTATCTTATCGTATCTTAGCTTAGCTTCCAGTGACAACACTTCCATCCATAGGGCACAAGAGGTCATTGAATGGTTTAATGAATATTAAAATGATGTGAATCATATGTTACAGCCTTCATTCACCAGATCTCAACCCTTTTGGGAGTTTGGATCAACCACCTTCATCAAAACATCAAATGAAGGAACATCTTTTGGAAGAATGTTGCTCCAGAGGCTTGAAGAATGGATGCCAAAGTGTACTGAAGCTGTTCTGGTAACACATGGTGGCACAACACCTTTCTTTTGTCACCTGTTTCTATATTAACTTGTCATATCATAATATTTTTAATCCAAATATCTCCTGTCTTTAAACTCAGCACAGTGTACAGAAATTGTCCAGTATACCAAAGCAGATCTTTTTCTTATAAGTACTGAATTGTTGCTTTTTAAATGCAGTGGTTGGTTGTCAAAATTCTGGTAATGCTGGTCATAAATAATGATGATCCCACAGAATAGTTTTATTTCTGTGCTTACACCAGTATGTTCTCCTTGATGTATGTTTTTCTACCTTTTTCCCAAGTTTCCCCTCCACCATCTCAGTTTTGTTTCCCCTCATCAGCGTCTGCAGCTCTGTTCCCTGAAGACTGTCCAGACCTCTGCTGAACTCTGTCCCACTCTGGGATACCTGTCAAAGCATCCACCCCGCCCCTGAAGAAACATCCAGCTCTTTTACTACCAGCACCCCTGTCCTGACTCGTCCTCACCATTTTGTCAGAATTGGCACCGGCGTCGCCAAAAATACAGTCGGGTCAGACTCAGCACAACTTGTTTTGACAAGAAGCCAACAGCAAACAAATGTGAGCGGTCGACGGCGATAGGTTCCATCGTCAGTGATGTAACTTTCTGAAAGAAAGCTCAATGCACTCAGGGAATAAATGAAAATAAACAGAAGATTAGATCTGAAGCCACAAAACAGCAAGAGTGAAAAAAGAGAACAAAGCAAAAAAAAGAGAGATTAAAAATATATATATCTCTCTACTCGGTGTGTTCCCTGGTTGTTATTAGACTCGGTGAGGGTAATGAAAGAGAAAGAAAGAAGGTGGCAAGGAGTCTTGTCTGTATTAAACATGGGTGTATGCGCCTTGTGGTTAATGTCAAGTGTGGCTAAGGTACCTGGGTCTCCAAGGGGTTGCCGAGTGAGAGCACTGTTGCTGTGATTAAAACGGTGGAGAACAGCCAGAGGGTGATAGCTGGCACAGATTCTGCTCTGTCTCCTCCCCCTCTATTTCACCCTCCATCCCTCTCCTCTCAGTGCCAGCTGTCAGTTATGTCAGTCAGTGTGCTAATGATGCTCCCTTACAGAGCTCAGAGCACAGCCATACATCTGTCATGCCCAGATATGTTTCTATTCGCATGTAAGCAGTCCACAAATGGCCTAGTTTTGTCTGCTTTGGTTTTTACGCCGGATAAGCAACGCATGACCCGTAAACATCCGCTTTTTTCGTGTCTTTGCGTCGTCTCCGCAGAAATCTGTGGTCCACTTTCACACAAATACCCACAAATCAGATGCAGGACCACCCATGTTGGACGCATTCCAGCCACAGTGCTGACGTAAGCGGTGTCAAAATCCCAGATCTGCTGTTTCACTTCCTGCTTTCAGTTCATTAAAGGTGGCTGCTGTCACCTGTCTGCTATTTTTATTTTCCTGGATGTTATCGCTGCTGTCAAATGTGCAAATAATGTGTGTTCATAGCGCGGCAGAGTCTAACGAACAAAGCAAGTTAAAGTGTTGGGATATTAAAAAATTCACACCTTAACTGCAAGTTTTCACATGAATCCTCCAGCGGCTTTTCAATGCCCTTTTTCTGTGCTGGTACTAAATTAAATTAGCCATCAAGATTGACATGTGGAGCTACACAACTGCTGGGTGTGTTTTTTGTTAAGTCAGTGCAGAGTTGCTGATATTTCCCAGACTGTGAAAATTAATTTTAACAGTGTTTAACAAAGACAACTGTTTTATGTATTTTCCCAATTTTGTTCATTTTAAGATAATACTAGTAAAAAATGTAAAAATGTAATTTTGTAATAACCTCAAAAAACAGGCCAAAATTGTAAATAATGTCAACATTAAAAATCTGTAAATACAAATATTAATTTATTCTTTTACAATGTTATAATGACAAATTACACTGTTTTCTTTACTGTATTTAAATAAACAAAAATGATTTTACAGATATTTTCTGTTCTGTATATTAAAGATTAAAAATGCTAAATAATTATTTATTTTAAAAGTTGTTTTACAGATTTCACTGTTTTGTTAAATTACAAAAAATATTTAGTAAAATCATAGAAAAAAGTAATAATTTACATGTTGACTGTTTCAAAAAAGGAGAAAAATCTGGCCAAAATTTTACATTATTTCCACATCAGAAATCTGTATTTCTTGTGTGTGTGACCATAACATTATATAGGCTTACCATATTTAAATCAGCTAAAAAATATCAGAACTTTACAGATATTTGCCGTTATTTTTTACAGAGTTTATGAATGTTACAGTATTCTACCTTTTTGTAAAAAAATATTTCTTTTGGGGGGGAGTTTTTCCATTTTAATGATAGAGGAGAGACAGGGTGAAAGGGGTAGAGAGAGGAGAGAGACATGCAGCAAAGGGTCGTGAGCCAGACTCGAACTCAAAACCGCTGCTGGCGACCTGCGCCTACATGGCAACACCCTAACTCAGTGAGCTATCCTGGCGGCCATGTTCTACCTTTTTTAACACATTTCTTCTAGCACCCTTGCTGCCAGCTTTTCCCTTTTTCTCTTCATTTTCTTTTTTTGCTTTAGTGCAGCTTGTCAAGTAACTTAATTGCGTGTGTGTTATAGCCATACTCGCTGCCTAACAATAGATACCTGGGAGTCAAGTAGTGAGCCAGACGGCTGTGATCGCTGCCAAAGACGCAAATAATTAATGAATAAACAAAAACTCAGTTTAGGAGTGCTACTCAGAACCAGAATCCAACTAAGAGTCAAAGTCACTCAAATGAGTAATGAACAGAAGTTAAAAGCTCGAGTTTGGAATGAAACTGTGTGCTAATAAAATCTCATTTGAGGTAAATGTCGTTAGTGTTTCACTATTCATGTGTAAAATAACCACGAGAAAATGTTTCAGTAGCATTTTTGACTTGATTAATAATTAGTTTTATACATTATTTAATGAATGCCAAGAGTACTTCAAAGCTGTTTGTGTGTGTTCGACTTTAATTATACTCCTTCCTTCAGGAACCAGAAGCAGATGAGCCGTGGTGCCCTTCTGACCAAAGGAGAAGATCCTATCTCGGCTCATGACACCAACTGTGGGATCTCTGGAGAACCCAGACAGAAAAGGTTCCTCTGGACTGACACTGCTTTTGCTCTTCCTGCTTCCATTCGCTCCGACGCTCACCTTTCTGCTGCAGGAAGCTTCACTGAGACAGCTGCTGTAATGTAGATGCATAGAGATGCTGCTGCCTTTGTTTTCCTATTTTTAGGTTTTTGCCTGCCAGGATTCAAAGCTTGTGTTTTCCCACTGGCTCCCAGTTTTACTCACCTTTCCTCTCATGTACTTTTTTCCCTCCTTTTTTCCCTGTCTCCCTCCATCCATCTCCTCACCCCTTTCAAAAGGTCACCGGCATTAGTGTTTGAATTCGCCATGGTTAAGTTATTCATCTGACCTTGCCATCTGTCAGTACAGTGGCGTCCTCCTGGGCCCGCCATGTGAGACCCTTGTTTTGGTTTTCAGGGGTGAAAGGGTCAAATGGGTATCCTTTCAAATAGTTTTTACCCCAAACCTTAAGCCACCAATTCTGTTTGCATATATATGTATATGAACCCTAATGCAAGTGCCATCAGAGCCATATCAGGGTATCATAGGCTACAGTGCTGCTGGCGATGATGAATGGTTGCCAGGTGCTGAGCTCCATGTGGTAATCACCTCAGGTGTGGTCTTCTGGCCCTGCTGGCTGGGGAACAGAAAGGGTTAAGTGGCAATGGCGACTCGGTGGTGTAGACTAGCATAGCCTCTGGCAGCAGCTCATCAGCTTATTCCCCAACATCTCCAAAGGCCTGGATGAGGATGCATGTTTGAGGTCTTGAGCTGAGGCAGGAAAGCGATGAGGGAAATGGAGGCGAGGCTTAATTTCCCCTCATACCAGGAGTGGGACCAGGGAGCAGAGAGGGTCTCCTCCGCTTTCTGCCTCCAGGCCTCTTGTCCTGGGGCAGTAGAACCCTGTCAACCTCTGTCAACATCAGCTCTGCCCCCTGCCCCTCTCCACTCCCCCGGCTTGGTGCTCACACAGGGTACATGAGGGCAGGTTTGTTGTACGAATAACCTCGACCGAGGGAGGTGTCAAAGGTGTTTAATTCAGACCTCCCAGTAAACCCACACTCACTCCCCTCAAATCACTCTGCAGCTCACTGACAAGTCATGTTGTGTGGAGGGAGGGGAGGCTGGCAGAGAAGAACAAACACATAAAAGAGACGCTGTTACACGCTGTCATCATCACGCCTCCTTCTAAAAGGTTCATGGTCTCTGATGTGCGCATGCTGTAGCACTCAATAGCTGCTAAGATCTGTGGTTTCCTGCCTCCAGTGCTGCCTTCGATCATCATAAAATGTTACAGCTGATCTGGTGGAAAAGAAAAACTTGGGCCTCTGTTATGACCGGTGAAGATGTTTTCCAAGTGTTCTCTTTGATTTTTGGCACCTTGAGGGAATTGGGAAACAGCGCTGGACGTCGCACCTTGCAAAGATTAGGAAGTGGGAAGAGAGCCTGCAGGGCGTGATCGAGTGCAGGGTCTCGGATGTCAAAAGGTCAATCAGCTTTAAAGCTCAAATTCTAAGTGGTTGGAGGAATGTGTTGAACATCAGGTGATCGGTTTTGTGTTAATCGCTTTACTCTGGATTTAATCCAAACTATTTCTCACTGCGCTGATTTCAATGCTGTTGAAGGCAATCGTCTCCTTTATATTTTTTATCTACTTTAAATCAAAACTAGCCCTCTGTAAGTACTCCTGCCCCTCCACAAAAGACACCGCCAGCCTTGAGTTAGATGAAAATCAGTCACCCTGCACCACAACACACACACAAGGTTCTACATCCACTCTATTCAGACCGACACAGCATCTATAAATAGTCACTACAAGCACATACTCTCTCATTCTGTCCCCCTCTTTCTCTCACACTGTGTCTCCTGCTTCCTTGTGTGGCCAGACATGGGCTCGGTCCCAGCAAAATTCAATTTGGAGTCTAATTCCATATCAAAAACATGGTCAAAGCCCAGTGTTTGCTGAGCGTGACACAAACAAGCAAGGACACAGTCTCAGCATGGCTCCTCCCGCAACCTCATTATAGCTCTGCCCTCAAGTAACAGATTTGTCCTTAATTGGTGAGTTGTCCTAATTGACTTTAGCTAATTTATGGATTAGATTATTTTTACCCTCTTTCCTAATTGAACCATAACTTTCATGTGTTTCCCTGGCTGGCTTGCTGGCTGACTGGCTTGTGAGTAATCGCTGCTGACTGCTGTGAGTTGCTCATGTCTCCGTGGAAGCTGTGGGTTTTGCACCATCACATTCAGTTATGTACAGCATCCATATAGAAAATGAATCCAATAAGCGCATCATGGAGGAAGAAACAATAGAATTACCTGAGCAGGGGTAAACAACAGGAGCATCCATTTCTCAGGCTGATGGAGTTTAGCACCTTGGGGTGCAAGTCCATCTTGGCGCATTGCTTCTCAGCGTGTTTATGTTGCTGCCGTCGCCACATTAGCGTAGCTCAGTGGCTCTGAGGTACTCTGGATGTGAGAGTAAAACAGAAGGCACTTAAGTAGAAAAGTTTGAGCTCTCAAAAAATCTGATAAGCAGGGACCTGAAAAAATGGATGTACATTGCAATGGCTGGTACCACTGATTGTTAGCACCTAGGGGTGTTTAACAGTCCATATATTCACCCCAAAAAGTCTCATATGTGATGTTGGGTTTGGGTTTGTGCTTCCATTCTAACAAAGAAAAATGCATGCTGCTTGGCAACAATGTCTGCAGCTCTTAAATATCAAACATGTTTGATATTCTTATGGTGCCTTGATGAGTCTGCAAGTAGTTTAGGAGGTTTAAATCTGGATCTACAAACCCCTCACATTACCAAATAATCTGAGCTGAATATCAGTTCAGACCAAGATCCAAAACCATATTTCTCCTCTAAATGCTATCAGGGGTAAAATGGGGCTAAAATGGCTTGAAACTGACGTAGCCTGTTCCTGACTTCAGGCTCATCCAAAATATGAGCAAAGACATAGAACCAGAGTGAAGCTGAGGCAAGCCATGGAGACATCTTTGAGAAATACACTGATCAGGCTTAACATAAAGAGCACCTGCCTACTATTGTATTGGTCCCCTTATGTTTTCAAAAATGCTCTGAACTATTGGACATGGACCAGAGGACCTCTCAGGATGTCCTATGGGGTCTGGAACCAGGACGTTGGCACTGGATCCTTTAGGTACTCTGGCCTGTGCAGTGGGGCCTCTGTCAATCAAACTTGTTCCACTGCATCCAGTTGATCCTTGATCAGAATGAGGTGTAGGAAGTTTGGAGGTCAAATCAACATGTTGGGCCATTGTCATGTTCCTCAACATGTTCCTGATTGTCGTTTTTCCATGTGGTGGGGTGCATTTTCCTGCAGGGGGTAGACCAGTTACATTTGGGATTTCCATTTGCATGAGGGAGTGTGCTTGTTGTGGGACAATGTTTATTTGGGTGTCTAAGTCTCATCAATATGGATGACAAAATCCAAGCCTTTCCAGCAGAACACCACATAGTACCAATATGATCAATGTTATTCACTTCACCTGTCAGTGGTCAGAATGTTGTGACTGATCGGTGTAGACTGTAATGTGACGGCACCCACCTGTCACTCAAAGCAGCTCTTAGTTAATGAACTTTAAGCATTAGTACAAGTTAAACGAGTGAGTTAAATAAAAAATTCCTCCCTGTACAATTGTCATGAATGGGGAAACTGGCTATTGAGACCCAAATTGTTTCTCGTAGCAGACTGTAAACATGTTTAATTCTCCTGTAAGTTCGACATTTTAACATGGGGGTCTATAGGGACTGAGTCACTTTTGGAACCAGCCTCAAGTGGCCATTTGAGGAAATACAGGCTTAATTTTCAGCCTCAGAAGTTGCTGTTTTGTAGTTATACACACTAAATGATATAATTGGGTCTCTGAACAGCTAGAACCTGTAACTAATAAAGGTGATATCCTTAGTGTGGACATAGAGAGAGAAGGGCAGGGTATCTTTGTGCTATGCTAAAGCTTAAATTGCACTGCTGGCTTTAATGTTGAATTTAATATTTAATGTGTTGCACTTAAGACGAAGTTGTTTATTTTGTACTTGTCAGCATACAAATCTACAGGAGTCTTTTATTATGGACAGTATGCAGCATTTGAACCTGATAATTATGGCGAGTTAAACACTTGTGAGTGTCTAATTTTTTGTGTAAATGACACAAATTTTCTTTCTTTAATTGCCCTGCTGTCCCAAACATTCACGGGGTTGTTCCGGTGCTTGTCATGGACGCTTGATCAGATGGGACCTGGGAAGTTTAGAGGCCTTGAGCTCTTGGTCATGTTCCTCAAGCTTTTCCTAAGCGATTCTTGCAGTGTGGCACGACGCATTGGGAGCGCTGTTATCTTAATGTTCTGTCTGATTAGTTCCTACATTTTCCACTCATCTGTAAAGGTTGAGATTTTGTTCCTGCAGGCAGTTTAGAAACAAAATATGTCCAGAACAATTCTTGGTTGATTTGAAATGTTTACTATAGTTACATGCAGTGTTATCCGCTCAAACATTTTCTCTAGTGTTTCAAACAAAGCCTCGAGCAGGGCTGCTGTTGTTGTTCCGGTAAACTATTTATCTTTTATTTTAATTACAATGTCTAAGCGAACCAAAAATACACAGTGGGATTTTTTTTGATGTAGTGGTTGAAGCTAGGATGTAGGCGGCGTTGCATATATTATATACTGTATATGCAGCTGTGCTTTAATGAGAGTATTTTTTCAGTTAATGAACTTTTTTATTTTCATCTATTTTGTGGATAATTGTACCCACAGTTGTTGCAATCAGCCGAACCACCGTGCACAAAATACACCACAGTGAAATTATTGGAAAGAACTTGGAGAAGACACCTGCTCAGTTTAATTTGAGGATTGTTTCTGTGTGTGCTGTATGTACATGCTGTTTTTTAGTGAGTGTGTGTGGCAGTATATGTGTGTGTGTGTGTAGAAGTTCATGATGGGGAGGAGAGGAGGTTGAGATGTGTCAGGGATGAAAGTGCTGCATCTCTCCTTGGGGCTGTCAGCCTGTTACCAGGTGTCACTTCAGCTCCTTCTCGCCCACCTGCTTTCCGGCCTCTGCCAGACCGCCGCCGCACACACACCGACACACAAAAGCTGCAGACGCCAGCGAGCCGACTATAAAGAGGAAGTAAAGCAACAAAGGTAAAGGACGAGTAGGAGAAAACACGATGGAAAGGAAAATGATCACAAACAGGTACTTGAGCATAACACAGCCAGTGTTTAAAACGAGGGCTTCAATGCTACGTTCACTTCCTGAGCATTAGTCTGCAAATGCACCACATTCATCTCTCTGCTCCTCTGAGTTTTTCCACTAAAAAGAATTCTCTCTAACAGACTGATGCTGCTGAATTATGGGTTATCGTAGATGCTGCAAAGCTGCTGTGAATAAAGTTGGGCATATTTTGAAGATATTTCATCGTAAAAATAAAAAAAAGCTGTAATTTGAAACTGACTGAGGAAGTGTTGAATGTTGTCAGCAGATTTACAGGAATTGGAAGTAAAGCCTCTCTCTGTGACAAATCACTGGAAAAAATACAGCCAAATTCTAACAACAGTGAGCTGTTTCCCCCAAAAAATACAGTTAAACACTGTGAAATCTGATGCATTTTTATGTGCCAAGAACAAGAATAGCTATTTACAGCAGGCTTCTGTAAAAACTGACAATGTGAATGGAAAATTTTTACTCAGCAGTTGACAAAATACTGTTTAGAGTTGCAACTTGAGTTAGACAACTTAGAAAATTATTGCTAACTTTAAACCAATGCCCTGAGATAGGCTGCTTGTCATGTATTACTACCTTTGCATAAATATTCCTGATCCATGAAAATGTAACTGGCCTTCCTCTTTATTCCTTTATTGTTTTGGATTTGTATCATAAATACGAAGACATTGTTAATTATGGCATATTTCTGCAATTCACACGAGTATTTGTACATTTTCAGAGCTGAAAATGTTGGAGTTAACAGGTAAAGCTGAAGATAATGTAAAGTTAATGTTGATATTCTACTGAGGAGTCCTGTAATCAATTATACTTAATCGCATTTTTATCATATCATTATTATCTGTTTCGGTAAATTACAACCATGACACTATAGAAATGCTGTAAAATACTGGAAGCTACAGGAAGTCTCACTACAATGGCCCTCTTTTAACTTGACTAGGTCACCATGGTAACGTCTCGTAATGGGGGGACACTAGGACCCAGGCACAGTTTGGCTAATCAAGGTGAGTCTACCTCACCTGTTGAGAGGAAGAAGGCGCAGCTCAGGTGTGTCGGCTTCATTCTGGCTGCTGTGATCACTCCTGCGTACAGGCTTTGCTGGTAAGTCAAGCAGACGCTGTGTTTTAATTCGTATGTTTAAAATGTTGGGGTATTGTAGTGAGATTTCACACTGAGATATCAAATTATGCAAATTTCTAGTTTTTGCTTTCAGAAAGGGTCATAAAAGCCTAAAAATAGTGGCAGCTGCTGCAAGAAATGAGAGTTTATTAATATTAGGCTGTGTTTTCACCTGTGATTACTGAGATTCATTTGTATTGTGTTAAATTCACAGGCAAAGTGCTGCCGTTTACTTTTCACTTTGCTTATATTAGTTGGTTTACATTGTTTTATTTTTTGGTTATTAGTCGGTTGTACAACTAACCTGCTAAGTTAGGCTAGTGTTGGTTTTAGCAGTGGTTGGTACGGCTCACCTGTTGATTTGTGATGATATGATTTAAGGTTTGCTGTGGCCCTTGTGGTAGAGTGTTTTTTCAGTTGAGAAAAATAGACTCATTTTGTTTGTAGTTTTGGTTTTCACTGTGCCTCTTGCAGCAAGACCCTTGAATTTTTAAGCCTTTTTTAAGAACTAATGTCGGTTTAATAAACTTACCTGTAATGTCATTTTGACCCACACTGACTGTTGCTTTCTTTATTGTATTTCGCCTGCATTTATATCTAAGGCGCCGCATGATGCTGCATAGCTACCCTGTTCTGGAGGAGGTTATGTCTGCAGACATGTCAAGCTGTACATTCGTTATCCCACCGAACGACGTCGTGCAGGTACAGTAGCACAAACTGTATGCATCAACTTGCTACAGGAACCTAAATACATTCAGTTGGTGATGGGGAGAATGCATAAATGTGCTTTTATGCTTGGGCCTGATTTGCTGCCAAGTCTGTTTTGCACTGCTCCTGTGTGATATATATGACAGAATATTCAATCAATAACAGTAGTAAGTGTACTTCATTATGGGACAGTGTCAGTAATTGTACTTTCTGAGGATCATGTTTAATGCACAAAGTTGAAAGTTTAAGAGCTGTAATGTGCAGCTTTTATGTTAGAAATAAGAAGTAAGATCCATTATCTAGACACTGCTTAATCCTCTGTAGGGCCACGGGGGGCTGGAGCCTATCCCAGCTGACTCAGTACGAAGGCAGGGGACACCCTGGACAGATCTACACATAGAGACAGACAACCAGGCACACTCTCATTCATACCTACGGACACTTTAGAATAATCAGTTAACCTCAGCATGTTTTTGGAGTGTGGGAGGAAGCTCGGTGAAAACTCACGATGCACAGAGAGAACATGCAAACTCCACACATGAAGATCCCAGGCCCAGACCGGGACGCAAACCGGGGATCTTCTAGCTGTGAGGCAACAGTGCTAACAGAAATAAGACCACTAAATGTTAAATTAAATATATTAATTTAGTTAGCAGTCAGTTTTAGCTACCCCAATATTATTTTATTTTATTTGCCAAAGCTCTTCCAACAACCTGTTTCTTTTGACTGAAGCAGGTGACATTCCGTTTGCTCAATTTGTGCGAATGACATGTTAAACGCCTCCTCCTATAACAGCATTCTCAAAGCGTCGTCAAATATGTTTGCAGTAAGAATGGAAATGTTGAAGAATGAGGCAATGCATGTGTCTTGTGTATGAATCCACAGTGCGGAGGGAAGTTAATGGGAGGCAGGCAGGCAATTGGCAGTCGTGGATGAGAGAGGAGGGATGTTTAGAGTGAAAAGTTTGGTATCAAGAACTAATTCACATTTGGAACAGCAACAAAACAATCAGACTTGGAACTGATAGCTATATGCCAGAATGGACGGGCATCAGTAGCTTCTGAAATGCTCCATTGCTGCTATCGTTTAGCTCATTTTGGCAGCAGTAAATAAAGGATTAAAATAACGGGAATCTTACTGTATGCACAATTACAATATCCTTATATAGTAAAAGCCACACTGTAGGAACCCAAGGCAGCAGGGGTCAGCTTTCATTACTGAGGTTCAAGTGTTGATGACCGAACCAATCCTCCTTTACATGGACGACAACAGTGTTGTACAAATTTCTAGAGAGATGTTCTGACATTCCTCTGAGACTGTTTTTTTCAGTTGCCCTTTGCCGGAGGGGTTGTGTTGCTCTGCCTCTCTCGTTAAAATATCCCAAAGGTGTTCAATTGGATTCATGTCGGGGAACACTTGGCCGGGTCATAGATTTCACTTTTTTCTTCGTTAGAAACTCTTGTGTGATTTTGGCAGTGTGCTTTGGATCATTATCATGCAGGAATATTGCTCTTCTGCCAAGCTTCTGCAGGCTGGGAGTCATATTGTCAGCTAGTATTTTGGTATATCCACAGACACTCTTGGTGCCATGAAGATGCCATCTCTCAAACACTGTTTGCACTCATGCCCCTTTATCAATCCCACTCCCACCTCTGTGCTTCACTGTTGGGACTATGTAGTCACTGTGGTTGTCCTGGCCCGATTCATGTTAAACATGATGGACGACTGAATAAATCTATCATGGTTTCATCTGATAAAAGAATGTGCTCCCAATATTCGTCAGGCTTCAATTCATGTCTATTTAGTAGAGTTTAATCTTGCAGTTTTGGGTCAAAGATTGGCATCCGTAGGGGTTGATACATAATGATTTTCTGCAATGTCCTTCACACTATCTGAGTTGTCACAGAAACCTCGATTTCCATAGTCTAATGCACTTGTCCATCTGTTTTTCAAAGCTTGATTGAAAGATTTTAGGACAACCACTTTCGCTATGATTAGTGGTACTCTGGCTCATTCTATACCTCCTGATTATTGTTGCAGCTGCGCATCCACTTATTCATTTATCCACTTTTCCACTTATTTACTTATTATTACTTCCACTTAGTTGGTCACTGATCTTTCTGCATCCTTTCCCATCCCTGAAGTCTCGATTAGATTTTTCAAATCCTCTGGCAATTCAATTCCTTGTGGAGCCATGATGTGGACATGCAGAAGAACATGGCCCATAAGTCTGAAACTGAGACCATAACCATATTTGAGCAGTTATGCTAACTGGAAAGGTGTTGTCAATCTTGTCTCAGTGATCACAGGCGAATTCACATTTCTATTTTGGGCCCTGAGTTTTCAATATAGTCTTTTTGAAGTATCTGCTTTCGATTGCTCAAAAGAGGAAATACTGTACCTGTCAACTTAGAAATGCATTTTTACTATGAGGTGACACGCTTTTAATTAAGTGAATTTGTGCAAGGGGTGTATGTTGTAAACTCCTTTTTAAAAAAAATTCCTATTGAATGCCTCGATGCCAACTAATGTGAAGCTCAAATCAGTGGATGAAATCTCGAGGAGAAAGGGAAAATAAAAGCTCTGAGAGGGTCTCTCAACCCTCGTACGTCAATCTTTCTCCTATTTATAGAGGCTTAGTAGTCTGCTGTTCGGCTGGAAGCTGTCTCTCTCTCTCTGAGCCTCTCATTGTCTCTCTCTAACTATCTCTCAAGGTTTGTGTGGCTGTCTCTCTGACGCTCTCTCTCCTAAATCTGTATCCTTGTTAACACGAGGGGTTTGCGTAGGAGGGAGAGATTCCGTCCATCAGGTTTCCTCCTCCTCTTCCAAACTGACTCACAAACAAGTAAATGCTCCAAACAGGAACACTTTCTGTAGAGTCTTGCCTCCTAGTTGTTCTGCTGACAAATAAAAAAAGGGGCAGAAATAGAGAATAAGAGAAGGAAAAGATAGGGGGAGAGGCACCTCTCAGATATTTACAGAACTGTAGAGCTTCAGACGCTGACAGCCCTTTATCATTAGCTTTCATTCTTCTGTCTTGCCAGAGGAGCATTTTATATTCTGTGCCAGGCTCCGTGTGGGGGGACTAAATCAATTCCAAATTATTGCACCTCTCAATAACTGATGGCCGTGTCTGGGCGGAGGAGAAATGATTAATGATGATACTATGGACAATGTGAGTAAGACACACATTGAGACATTATCGGCCGCATGCCGGCAGACACACACACCAAAGATGCAACGCTCTGTGTGTGTCGACAGTAACTGGTGGTGATTACTGAGGGGAAAGAGACATCACTGCTCCCTTTTGTGATTAGAAGTAGAGAGTTCAGAACGTGTGTTTGTGTGTGTGTGACAGTACACAATAGAATGAGCGGCTGAGTAGGGGAGCTCACAATCCAATACTATCAAAATAAGGCGTATAAGCTGTAGTAACAGCACTGTCACAGTGGTGGTGACCCGTCGTCTGTAACCAAAGAGGAAAACAGGCCGATAAAGTTGCTGTTTCGAGACATAATTATTGGATTTTACGATTTGTTAAGATATTGCATCATATGTTGAAATTATTAATGCATTATTTGGGTTATAATGTAGATGCTTGTCAAGAAGGAGCTGACAAAACTAGTAATCTGACAACATAACGCGTAGAAAATTACATACTGTAAAAGCTTGATTAATTAATTAGTTTCTTTTGCCATTATTAGACAGAGACAGTGGAGGGAGATAGAAAATGTCATGAAACGGGTGAAGGAATGTCATGCTCAAGGTCCAGGACAGCCAGGATTAGAATAGGAGACACACTGATGACCACTCATTTTGTATGTTATCAGCTATCATAATTGCGGATCATTCCAGCTCTTATTGGCCAGTAGGGACCTCTTCTGTCTTCTAGTGGGCTCAGTAGGCCGGTATCTCCCCGTTTAATGGAGCTCCGTTATCACCTCATTATTTTCATTATTATTATTATTATTATGGTTGAGCCACAATTCTGCATGTACTAAAAGGAACAAAAGTCTGCATTTGGAGGTTGTCGGGGTCAGTGGGGGAGTAGAGATTTAGATTTCTGGTATCATAATTTGCTTTATTTTTCACTGAGGCCTCATTTTGACTTTGACTTGCTGTTTTTCAGTCTGTGTTTACCTTCAGTCAGTTAGAATGATAGTACTTTATTCATCCCTTTGGGGAAATTCAGGGTTTCCAGTGGCTCACATGTTGCATTCGAGATTGGTAATAAATTGTTGGTTCAGTTAGGAACCAAAACTGTTTGGTTAAGTTTGGCCGGCTTAAGTACTGTAATGGCTCAGGTGCCCTGTGTGCTCAGTTTTGCTTTCCTTTTCACTTTCATACACCACTAATTCTAACTACCACATGCATAATTTTTACTTTACGTCATTAATTTTCAGTAGGTGGCCATAAAACTCCTGGTGCACATCCCCTCTTTGTTGTTGCCTGCAGGTCGATCATACCTGTAACAAACTGCTTGGTTATGGAACCCAAATCACTTTGTTCAGGTTAAACACAAAGCTGTTTAGCTTGGTTTAGGGCACCAAACCACTTTGTTGAGTTTAGGTACAAAAACCACTTGGTTAGGTTTAAAAAAGGATCATGGTTTAGTAAAGAAACGTGTATGCTGCCCACTCATCTGTATTGAGTTTAAGATTTCTTTACAATGTACATTAAAAAACTATAGAATTCCTTATAAATGCATTGATAGATGACACCATTGTTTATATGTGCAAAGGAAAACTACACCACTGTACAAATGGAAACATTCTGTTGCAGTGCCTGTTGTCTTACTCAATGTTTTAACTCTTTCTAAATTATTTAACTCATATTTTTATGCAGCTTTAATCCTGAAACACACAATCGATCGCATGAAATGAATTGCAACTATTTTGGCTTTTATGAGATGTTTACAGTGATAAAATCAGCACATGAACTTCACATTGTATATATGAGTGGAAACAGAACTTGTTGAAACACCAGCAACAACTAGCAGATCGATACATAACTAAACCACATAGACAAGTACGGGTATCACTATGGTCATTATCTAAGGCATTACCAATCAATCAAGAGTCAATCGAACTACGCTGAGAAGGATGTGAATCACTATCCGCTATTGTCTGTCACATTTTCGGGGTGATGATGCTACCGGAGATATTACATGTAGTTATTTACACAATCCCCAATGTTATCGGGTTATTTTATGATTATTAATGATCAGAGTGGATGATAAAGGCTTACTAACCCTACTGGCACATATGAATGGCAATGATCTGTGATGATAACTTCCATCAGAAAAACCATTGTCAAAAATTGCCTTAGTTGGAAGAGTTTGCTGCTTTTCTCTGTTTATATCCATTGACAAAATTGGTAATTTAAAGAACAGACACCATGATGGACACCATGATGTCTAGAATAATGTTCTTTTTCTGTCTTCCATTCCCCATATTTTTCTCTCCACATTTCCTGTCACCTCACAACTTTCTCCTGTCTCATAGAAAAGCAGTTCAGCTCCATGAGAATGCCTTTCAGCTGAATGCTAACATGAGCATGCTAACAGTCAAAAGGCTGATGAACAGAAGGTGTAATGTTTACCACGCTTTCAATCCTAGTTGAGTTTGGAAGCATGCTAATTACCACTAATTACCAAGTACAGCTAAGGCTAATGAGAACGCTCCACATGAATATTCAAGGTTCACAAAAGTTATTATCATGAATCCTTTTTTTGAAGGCCAGATTTCATGGCGGTTCATCCAGTAGTTGTAAAGATATCTCACTCCGGACGAGCATCCATTTCTTTGAAAGCAGAAAAAACCCTCTATGTTTGAAAAACCCAGAAGGTCGTTTATCAGCACTTATCCCTGTCATGAAGGTTCTCTCCAAATTCTCACTCATCTAACCATCTGGATGGAAAAAAATATTCCGTCTGTTGCATCCTAGAGAGAGTTTTAATGTGTTTCCCAAGTCGGACAGGTATTTATATTTAGGCAAAATGAATACTTAACCTCTGCGACTGGAATGTAAATACATGAGGGGCGCAAACTGGGTCCAGACCAAGGAGTTCATTAGATACCAATCTTCCAACCTGATGTTTATTCACTGTATTATGACGTATCTTTCGCATAAGTTGAGATAATTTCAAATCACACATAATTTCACACTAATACGGCAGAATAAACTCTGGAACAGTTTCAGATTGAAAAGTAACCAACATGTAGCTAGACTAAGTTGCAGTTATTCTTATACAGCCTTGAAAACACGTCTGTCATTAGATGAAACTGTAATTGTCTTGGTCTGTCTATAATAGAAGATAGACAGGATGCACCAGGAACAATCACCTGCAATTACCACCCACAGCCATTTATCTCTAACTTCTCCCAGACCAGCGCGCAGACACACAGAACATCCACAGAGATGCTTCCAAATAACCACTTGTGCTCATGCATTTGGGCCAAAAAATGTATAAACAGACTTGCTTACAAATCTAAGATCTTTGTACAAAGAGGTACTGTCACGCCCACAGCCCAAATGGCTGTTTTCTGTTGTCAGTCATTTACTCCCAAAACATACACTTACCCGTGCTGACAAAGAGTTCCATCTTTTATTATCTTGCTGCACAACAAAGCCCAAATTCATGTGTGCTTTCTATCTCACTCATAATCTTCCTCATAGCACTCAGGCTGCACTCTGGGGAGTCATCTCAAAACAGTAAGCGCAGCCCTGCGCAGGCATAAAGTGTGCTGTGTTTGCCCGTGCACACGTGCACACATGCCGTTAAACGCCTGCACGCGCTCCCTGATGCGTCGTCCCTGATGCACTTGATAGCTGGTGATAGTAGCCATTGTGAGAAGCAATGTTCCCCATCTCAGTGTTGTGCTGTTATTACATTAGCAGCTCTGATTTTTATCCCCTTCTCCCTTTCTTTAGCCCTCCACCTCTCCGCCTCGCATCGCTCCATTTCTCCCTCTATCTGTCTGCCTCCCTCCCCGTTCCTCCTTCCTTCCCATTCTGTCTGTTGTGATTTAGTGCTTACAGTGTTTACTCTCCAATGCAGTTTCAGAAACCAGGGGAAATTATAACTCTAACCCAGGCTCAGGCTCTCTCCAAATTATGGCCATTGATTTGTGTCTTTATTATGTCTTCAATGGAACCTTGTTCACCAGCCTCACCAGGTTGTGACGCTGAGTGTGGCTCAACACTGCCATCCAGTGATGATTTAACCCACTGATGTGTAACAAAGACAGTGAGAAGAGCACTTTTTTTTCTTGCTGTGTATGTGTAGGTGCCTGTTTATGGAGTTTATGTGGCATACACAGTGACAGTTGTGTCCATTCATGTCTGGTTTATAGAGGCTATAGCAGAGAGCATGAGGATGATTGTTAATGTGTGTGGCTCGCTCGCTCCATTGCAGTCCACTGTGAATGTAACTGAGGAAAAATGAGAGTTTGTGTGGAACCTCCAGAGTTGAAGGTCTCTCTGTCTGTCTCTCTCTCTCTCTCTCTCTCTCTCTCTCTCCGTGGTGGTTTACTTTACCCTGGGTAGGAGCAGAGTGGCAGCCCGCGGCCGGTTTGATGCAGGAATGCCCTGGCCATCTGCTGCACATTAGAATTAGACCTCCAGCCCAATTCAATTAGCAGCCCAAGCCAGTGCCACTGATTGGGCAGAGGGGGGAAGGCTGCAAGTCAGCCACTGGCCCACAGTAAACATAATGGAGGCAGGCTGGGAGGGCGGAGGAGGCAGAGGGATTACAGAGGAAAGGGAGTAAAAGCAACAGAATATGAAACGAATCAAGCATTTCTAAATACATTCTTCTGAGAAATTAACCGCAAGTGGAAGAGATCTGCAAACTAAACAGCACCAATCAGACGCCAGTAGATGCCGCGTGTTTGATCGGCAATTTATCACCTCACCGCTAACCCCCATCAGAGATCATGATTAAAAAAGAGGAGAAAATAGCGAGGAAGCTGGAAGCACAGTTTTTTCCGCGCTCTTGCAAATCGTGCCAGCGCAGATTCGACGGCAGCAGCGGTGGAAGAAGAAACAAAAGGCTCCCAAAGCAAGGTTTCTGCCAACTTCTGAGCAAAACAAGAGGAAATAGACAAAGCTGATTGAATAAAGGGGGGGGAAAGGGGGCCCTACAGATAAGCATCTCATTCGCCTTCATAATATTTGGACTAAAACAGATGGAAACAAACCTATCATCATGCAGAGCAGAACTTAAGCAGTGTAGCTACTTTGAATAGGAAACATGTGACTCAAACTTCAGTACAAAATCCCTCCTTCTAATTACACAATGATATCTCCTTTAATAATCAGGGTGTTATAGGTCAGTGGTGCTTTTAATCAAAAATTGCATATTTGAAGCTCTAAAAGGCTCCATGCACCTTTTGTGTCTATTCTTTAAGAATAGTTGCTTGGAAGGGCATCGACTCTATGAATTAGTGACTGGAGGCCCCACAATATGGACAACATATACAAAAGCACACCGTTGAAGTGCGTAAACCTGCCTAATCCGCCTGATCTCTACTACATGTGCTCTTCCACACGCTTCGGAGACAGCAGAACACCAATGGAACATACCTTCTCGTATGTTGTAGATGCTGTCAGATATTCTCAGAGCCCTTGGAGACGTAATGCACCAAAACACTGACTCGTATAAACAGCATTCTGTGTGGACATGTTCCCAATTATCAGCCGCATATTTCTCTGATTTTTAACTCATGCCAGACTGGCATCTTTGGGAAAAACGCATACTTTGAAACAATTGCGGGATTGTGTATTTCGGCCCGAGCGAATGTGCACTGGAATAACAAAATATGTTGAGCAGTGTGTTTGCACGAGCTCGTTTCCACCTCGTATATTGCTGTGCAAGTTTGTACCGGGATGTGATTCTGTCGACTGCAGCGAGAAGAGGGGGGGTGGGGTGGGTGGGAGGGATCTTGTTGACTCCCTTTTCTCGTCTCTCACCTGTTCCTCGCACCACAAAAAAACCCTGCAGTGGATCAGCACACCACGCTGTGCAGACATGCCCTCGGGCAGATGCCACACACACAAATAGGAGCTCATGCACATAACAGATTTTCAGAAGTAACAAATACACACAGGGCAGGAGAGCTCCAAATATATCATTACTCTTTTAAAAAATCTCAAAGATGACAAAAAACCAGCGAGAGGAAGCCGGAGAAATGGGGCAGACACAGAAAACGTTTTCCTTGGTGCGTTACAGGCATCAACATAAATCTGGCAGATAATGCTGCGGTACTTCTCGTGAATGACTGCTAGCATTTCTGTGTGATGGAAAATGCACACACAGACACAGGCGGCTAAGCAGCATGGCAGTAATGACTGTTTCTCATTGGGCATCTGCGTGTATGTGTGTGTTTGCGTGAGTGTAATCACCATCTCCCCATTGTTTTGCCTCTCAGCTAAATTCAGCCATGAAGCCGGTAATGTGGGCCAACAGGCAAAACCTTGGCCTGGTGCGCTTAAGTGTCCGGATCGATAAGTGTGTTACCCTACCTGTGGTCTATGAATATGTGTGTGTGCGAGTTTAAAAGAGGACAGATCACATGAACCACATGTGCAGAAGAGATCAATATATTTGTGGTTTAGCTATAATTATAACAGCCTGTGTGTCCCTGTGTGTGTTCTATTGTACACATACTCGTGTAATAATACCTAGATTATAATACATCATTATGATATGCTCTGCTGGTTGGTTTTAACATGCGTAGGTACTCATAAAGTGTGTCACGGCTCATCACTGTGTACAGTAGAGTCACCACACTGAGTCAGCATCTCATTAGTGCAACTCTGAGCGAGTGTGTGAGTGTCAGGCTGGGTTATTTCAGGCACACACCTAAGGTTACAGCATGTGTTTTGAAGCACATCATGCATAATGTACTGCCATGTGGACATTTTAGCCCAAGTGTTGAACAAAATGTTTAATTTTTATACAATATATACACACAAACTACGGTTAATCATCTGCATATGGTGGTATAAAAAATGAAAGTAAGCCCTCCACAAATCTTATGCTATTAGGTCTTTGTTGCACAGGAATAATGCACAACTGTGGGCAAAGTTATGGATCTTGACGCAGCATTTACCTTTGTTTTCTCCTCCAAATAGGGTTATATAGTGTGGTACTACATAAATGTATGAACCCTCATGTGGTGTGCTGTTCCATTGGAGAAGTTGACCAAATCTGAGCTTAAAATTGTGATATTGTATTAAAATGATTTCAATCTACATGTCTATTAAAAAAAACTGCCCCATTTGCTCCAGTTCCCCTAATAAACATTTTAAAAATCCTTCTCAGAGGAACTGAGAAGCCATGAGAGCAACCAACAGTCATGTGACAAAATGTCAAGGACTTCTCAGCTAAACTGCAGACAGTGTTTACACTTAGCAGGTAGGGACGAGCTCAGAAACAAATTAAACATGCACGTAGTAAAATATTAATAGTATGTAGAGACATCATTTTTCTCCCCAATGTTGCTCATATATGAGAGTTCAGGTTAATGATAGCACTTCTGCTCTGAATGGGATTCCGTGAGTTTACCTGAGACGCATTTGTACAACAGATCAGTACACCTTTATCCTCAAGGCCCTTTAAGACCTCAAGATTCTCACCAACATAGCTCTCTTTAATATATTTGTCTGTATTAAGCCATACTCGAATATTGCAAAAGTGTTATGGTAAATTGGATATTTACATGATTTTGTTTGCTGAAGCACCTTTTTTTGGTGAGCCAACAGCTAAAATGTGCAGCTAATTTTCCAGGAAATTAAAGGTACCTTGAGATTTTGAACACTCGCATCACAAAAGAGCAATGTTTTTACAAGTGGAGTCTTATTTTTTGGTTTTTTATTTGAGTTTTCATTTGCACACGTGCCTTCTATGTTCATGTTATTCCACTGATTGACATTTCCTGGCTGAGAGGAAAATTGCAAGTCGGGAGACATACAAGCAATTAACAATTCATTTTATTTTTATTTTTTTTAAAAAAAGGCAAATTAGCTTTAAATGGTTTTAGTTCTGAGAGAAAGACAGTCAACACAATATAAGCTGTGTATACTGAGATAAACACAATTTCCTTCTGTTTACAAAAAACTCCTAAGGGAACCTTTTTATTTAATGACATTAGACTACATATACAGTAAGTAAGGATTGGCAGCTATTATTAAAGATAAGATAAACATCCAATACTACAATAATAGGACCCAAGACATAATGGACGAGAATTATCCTTTAACATCCATATATTGTGAAAATGTTGTGTTTACTGTGTTTATTAACTCAGAGGTTTAAGATAAAAGCTGGAAAAATATAGGATCGCTTATGACTGCCGTTCTCCTACATGCCCAATACCAGATGACCAGAATTTTATGTAGTTTCTGCTGCGAAAGTGGATAACTGACTTTTAGAGAACCTCCCCCTGCATTGCCCACTTCTTATGAGGTGAGTCATCAAGGATACGAAGTGCAGTGTAGCCATGTTGTTAAAAAGAGTTGCAAAGCTCGCCCAGTGTTCTCTTGTCAGCTGCAAAAGTGAACGCGAGAGTCTTCATGCACTTCCAGCATCTGAGGCACTAAATACTTTTAGTTTTGATAGCAATGTGCTCCTTGAAAGAGGAAAATCTGTAGTGTTAGCTGAAGTTCCATAATCTCCATTCGCCTGTGTTGTGAATTTTACCTTAAAGATGGCAACATTCAAGGGAAGACGAGAAGACTGAGTTTACCCAATCAGGATTCGTCCTCTCAGAGTTTCACTGATCAGTGTAAAGACCAGCTCAGCAGATGTTCAGGGCCACTCCGACGTATTTACCCTGCAATAGGTTTTTCTCTCCCTGAATTTGACCCTGAAAGAGGTTCAGCAGGTTTCTAGTGGTTGGAGCATGTATAGTCTTATTCACTGGACGTAGGACGTAGGCATAAGCCTGCCATTAGCCACTCATTTCAGGTTCTATCTTTTATGTTTCGCAGAAGGTTTGATTCATGCAGTAAGCCATCTCTGATAGTTTATTAAAGGATTTTGCATGTGAATCACAGCGGTTGCCAGCGGACACTTTGAGACCAATTTCGAACCATTAAGCAAGGACCAGGTGGATGTTTTCATGTCGCCTTTTGTGCTCCAGTAGCCATATTGAGTTGTGCCTAATTTTGGTATGCACTTCCGCAAAAGGGGCAGCTGCTCAATAGCATTTAAAGCTCCAGACATTGAAAGAACCCATTTGGACCAGGGTTAACCAGGCGTGGTAGAATAAACAATCTGTTCAGCATTTGGAGCCGAGGCTTAAAAGACACGTTCTGGGGACACGTGAGACCAACCTTGATATGCGACCTTTAATATGTGATATGTATTCTTTGTGCAGCCACATGTTGTATGTTTACGTGTGGGCTGTTAACATATAGGAAGGCACAGCTAGATAAAAGGAACATTCCTGCCTCGTCCCTCCATCCTAAGTGTTGAAGAAATTTCACTCTTGGTTCTGCAAAGTTTGCTGTAGTGGGGTGTTTTATTAGTATTTCCGGTAATACGGTGGATTTACCGACACAGAGTATGGGTCTGCAAAGGTAAGTCGACCCAGAGCATTTTCAGGGCACACATTTTATAGGAATGTCAGAGCATGGACCAAAGGGTAGGGAGGGGCTGTATGCAAATACAGGGGGTAAGACAAAAGGGACATCTCAGAGGATGGGTAACAAAAGGGTAACTGGATCAAAGAGTCTGGTAAACACTTGCAAATAACAAAGGTGTGATATAACAGTAGGTAGGCTAGATGTTAATTGTGGATGACCGTGGGAAAGGGAATGAAAGGGTGACATGGGACAATAGTAACAATACAATATGTGGGTTATTTTCTTCATCAATCCACACTTTTTTTTTTTTTTTTTTTTTTTTGTGTGTGTGTGTCTGTTTGCTTGTGTGTAACAAAACAAGAAAAATAGTAATCAAATTAATCAAACCAAGCAATATAAATTCAAAAATTATGTAAGTCAATTGTCCCATTTCATTCTTAATCCAGTCAAATAATCCAGTAGAAACAGGTTGGTGTAATGTCTTTGCAATGTTGCTCAAGTGATGACTTATTTCCTGTATGGTGGCATTGTGATCAGGAATGAAAGTGCAACACTCGGCTCCAATGATGGCGCATGTTCCTCCTTGTGATGCCAATATGAGCTACCAAATTGGCTAGCTGGAGGTACATGTTACCTGACGTCTGTAGTATTCTTAGTGTGTACTGCAGCGTCACGTTTGTAGTGTCTGCGGTGTACTTCAGTTATGTGTGTGATATCTGAAACTGGAACTCCAGTATGCACATGGCTTCTGTGCTCTGGATGTCCAGCGTCTGCGTCTGGGACTCCGGTGTCCGTGCTGCTCCTCTGTTGTCCTCTCAGTTGTAGACGTCCAGCATCTGCTTCTGGGACTCCGGTGTCCGTGCTGCTCCTCTGTTGTCCTCTCAGTTGTAGATGTCCAGCGTCTGCTTCTGGGACTCCGGTGCCTGCGCTGCTCCCCTGTTGTGGGTGTCCCCAGCATGCTATAACTCCGAAGGTGACAAGGACAAGAGCCAACGTGTTGAAGAGGCCTCCTGCTGATCTCTGGTACCTGGTGGAGGAGGTGCTTTCTTGCAGTGTGAGGCGTGTACCCAGGTGACACGACCTTCACACTTGACTGCTGTGTTGGTGGTAAGCAGGACGTGCTGAGGTTTGGACCAGCAGGGCTTCAGAGCGTTTTTCCTTCGGAACTCTCTGATGCAGACCCAGTCCCCTGGCTGGATATTGTGGCACAGCTGGTCACTAGGAGAGGACTGGACAGCTTTTACTCGGCTGTGAATTATTTGAACAGCAGAGTTTAGAGCAGAGCAGAATGACAGCATGGATTCGTCCATTGCATGGATTTCCATATTTTTCATACACAGTACAGAATTACTAGGTATAGTCATTGGTCTACCAGTAATAATCTCATGAGGTGTGAGTTTGTGTTTTGTGATTGGAGTCGATCTCATTGACATTAGGGCCAAAGGTAGGGCTATTGTCCATCTTAGTCTTTCAGTACTGCCTCACACATCCCCCCTTTGCTTACATGTGAAAGTCCGTGTGACATGTGTGCTAGCCACAGGTACAAGGAGGTGGGAGCCACAACACGGCCGTCAGTGTGGACCCACAGATTATTTACATTTTTACATCCATGAGAATGCCACAACCTGTGCTCCTCAGCATCAGCGCTCTCTTGTAGGAGAGCAACATCATTGAGAGAGGCAAGGTCATTAACAGGTATGGAGGAACAGAGCTTTACTTGAACAGGATTACCAAATTTTGCAGCCGCTTTGGCTGCATGGTCAGCCAAAGCGTTGCCTCTGGAAACAGGATCATCTGATTTTGTGTGCGCTTCACATTTAACCACAGCAATAGATGCAGGACACTGACATGCATTTAACAGTTCGCCAATTAATTTGCCATGTTTAACAGGTGTCCCAGAGGATGTGATGAATCCTCTGTTTGCCCATAGGATTCCAAAATCATGCACACACCCAAAAGCATATCTGGAGTCAGTGTAAATAGTGACGATTTTACCTTTTGACAACTTACAGGCTCTCATCAGTGCGTATAGCTCAGCTACTTGGGCGGAGCTGGAGGAAGGCAGGGCTGTGCTTTCAATAATAGAAAAGTTATCACAAATTGCATACCCTGCGTACGGCATTCCATTTTCCCTGTAAGCTGATCCATCAGTGTAGAGGATGAGATCTGAGTTAGCAAGAGGAGTTTCTGAGAGGTCAGGACGTGGTTTGGATGTGCATGCAATAACATCCATACAGTTATGAGGATCACCATCATTTTCGGTAGATAGTAGTGTAGCAGGATTGAGGATAGAGCATCTTTTGAGTGTTATGAGTGGGGCAGTGAGTGTTAGTACAAACTTTGCCTCCCTGTTCCCTGTTCCCTGTCACATGTCGGTGTGCCTCTCTAGTTATCAAGGTGAGTGCATCATGTGGCATCCTAACTGTGAGTGGAGACCCTAACACTATATCAGCAGATTTGTTGACAGCAAGTGCAGCTGCAGCAACGGCCTTCAGACATGGTGGAAATCCTCTTTCTACTAGATCTAATCTGGAATAAAAGTAAGCAACTGGCCTGTAAGAAGAGTTATGGCGTTGGGTAGAAAAGAGTGTGAGGTTGTGAAATTTGGCACATTAACAGTGAAAGCAGCGAAGCTCCAGTGTCTACCAGAAATTTAGCTGGTTTATCATTTACATCTACCATTAAGTGAGGTTCTTCATTCATTTTCGCCAATCTAATCAGTGGAGCTCGAATCATGCCTGTTTCAATTTGGTCACTGTCCTGACAGCTCTATAGGTTGGGCTGTGGGAGTTGTTGGTCTTCCACTTGGTTGCTTAATGGAGGTGCCGTAGGCAGGGTTGATTTTGGTTGTGATGATGCATATGGGCAGTGTCTTACCCAATGATTTGGTTCACCACAATAAAAGCAGTTTCCCAGGTTTCTGAGTGATGAGGGTGAAATGCGGCTTTGTCCGTGGTGTGAGTGACCTCCTGGTCCACGGCTTCGGCCCCACTTCTCTCTCTTGAAGGCTCCTCTGCCAAAGTTTCCTCCCTTTGATGCTCCGCCTGTGTAGTGAGACACTTGGGCAAACATTAGCGATTCCTGCATTCTATGCTCCTTTTGTTCAGTGTTATCCCAATGGTGTTGAGCTATTTCAACCAATTCAGCCATTTGTTTTCCTGACCACCCAACAGTTAATTGCACTTGCCCTTTTATCTTTGGTAGAAGACCATTCACAAACATGTGTTGCAAGTACCCTGGGGGTAACCCATCAATCTGACTCTGTGACAGGCCACAGCTCTCTTTAGCTGTTGTCATCATTTTTCCATAAAACTCACGTGGATTTTCATCTCTGGTTTGTTTAAGTTTTGTGAGTGGAATGTAATCAGCTTGCTGTACTACTTCTTTTTGAATTGCTAAGGCTATGATGCTATAAAATGTCTGTGCTCTTTCGGGTGGGATCTTTGCAAATTCTGCTGGGTTACATGGAATTTCACACAAAGCAATCACTTTCTCTTTTATGTCAGCAGGCAGAGTAAGTTTTAGCAACTGCATCATATCAGGCATGTGGGGTCTATATATTGTACACACTGAATCCCACTCTTCCAGCCACTTTTGTTTGTTCTTTCTAATATCTTTTGGAAAGTCTCCCACTATTGCCTTGAGTTCTCTCCGGCTCCAAGGCTTGTAAACAAGATCACCTCCTATTGTAATCAATGGAGCTAATTTTGTTAGATTTTTTCTTTTTCTGGTTTTATTTCGTTGTGCAACGGTCCACCCTTCCCCATTTGTTTGACAGCTAGACCTGGGGTATTCAGCCCAATCATCATCAGTACTGTCATCATCACTGGATTCCTTAATTTCTTTTACAGGATAGAGATTTGTTATTTGGCCATTTTTGTTTTCTTTAATGTTAGTTGAGGATTTGCTTAACTCATTGTCTGATTGGTTTGTAGTCTGCGTTGTGTTTCCTTGTTCTTTTAGTTGATTCAATAGCTTTTTGTTTTGGTCCAAAAGTGAAGCTATTTGAGATTCTGCATTACGTCGTCTACTTTCATCTCTCCACAACCTGAGGCTGTTGAAATGTTTGTTGTTATCTTTTTGGGAACACAGTCTCTCTCTCAAATTTTCTAATCTAGTTCGATCAAAAGTCCCATTCCAGGGAAATTTTAGTGGACCATCACCTTTAGTCAGTCTGACCCATTCTTTGACAAATTTTGTGCTCTCAGCACCATGATTGTCATGCATGTATTTCATCGGACCAGTGAATCCATTCGCTGTCTCTCTGCTAAAATAACTCCCCATGTTTACTCTGTAAGAGAAAACCTTCCTAAAATCCTAATTCACTTACACAATTCCTTCAGTCACCATTCTACTCAGAAGATACAAGTCATTCTTTGATGTGAGGAGAGCTAGTCGAATCCTTACAAAAACACACATGTAGCTTCTAGTATTGGGAGAGCGAGTCATCCCTGGGAGAGCAAATCAAATCCCTACTTCTCAACTGATCCTGCATCAGCCACCTAGGCTCTTCTCTATTCTTCTTAGGCCTATTTTCTGCCACTGTTTTTTCTACCTTCTCTATATAAACAGGTTGTCTATTCACTCATGTGCTTACCAATGCTACTTATCAATAAAACCTAAGACAACAAAACCATATTTCTTGTGCACATTCCTCACCTGACCAGTAAACACTTTATTCCTCACCTGACCAGTAAACACTTTATTCCTCACCTGACCAGTAAACACAACTCACTATCCCTCTGCTAAAATCACTACCACATTCCCTCTAAACACAAAATCCTTTCAAAGAAACCATTAATACACACTTACTTTTTCCTTTTAGTCACTTTCCTACTTCCTTCAGTCAACATTCTACTTAAAATATACACGCTATTCCCTTTGGTGTGAGGAGAGCGAGTCAAATCCTCACAAGAACAGCAGTAATTCTACGTATTGGGAGAGCGGGTCATCCCTGGGAGAGTGAATCCTATCCCTACTTCTACCTGGTCTTGCCCTGGCCTACTCTGATTCATCTGTTTTAGGCCTATTCTTCTCTTATTCTCTTAAAACACATAAAACAAACAAAATACAAACAAAGAAACGAACAAATGTTTAACCTCCCCATGCTCACAACCACGTACAGCAAACTTACTTCAAAACATGGATGGCGTCAACTTCTTTGGGACTACAGTTCCACAGACCTCCAACAACACACAGTGACAATAATTGGGTTTTCAAAAGGATCCCTTACCTCAGTACAATTTGGAATGCTGAGCCACTGGTGTGTCCTTGGTCTGGAAAAAGAGTCTCCTCCGAAGTATATTGCCATCCGGGTCACGGCACCATATTTTTGAAGAAATTTCACTCTTGGTTCTGCAAAGTTTGCTGTAGTGGGGTGTTTTATTAGTATTTCCGGTAATACGGTGGATTTACCGACACAGAGTATGGGTCTGCAAAGGTAAGTCGACCCAGAGCATTTTCAGGGCACACATTTTATAGGAATGTCAGAGCATGGACCAAAGGGTAGGGAGGGGCTGTATGCAAATACAGGGGGTAAGACAAAAGGGACATCTCAGAGGATGGGTAACAAAAGGGTAACTGGATCAAAGAGTCTGGTAAACACTTGCAAATAACAAAGGTGTGATATAACAGTAGGTAGGCTAGATGTTAATTGTGGATGACCGTGGGAAAGGGAATGAAAGGGTGACATGGGACAATAGTAACAATACAATATGTGGGTTATTTTCTTCATCACTAAGCACACACTGGAGGTCAAGTACCACATTTCTCAGACGCCATCTCACTCAAGGGCCTCTCTCTTTTTTCCTTCCCTTGCTCTGTGTCTTTCTCTCTCTCTTCCTCTCTCTCTCTCTCTCTGCCTTTTCCCGACTGCCTTTTAATGCCTCCTTTCTTCTCTATCAGATGCAGACGGTAGGTGCTCAATGCCACTGCAGAGCTCGGCTACATGCGCTTCTGATGCAAGGGGTCGCTATCTTTTCCTTTAGTCTAACACACATACATATTGTAACCTTTTCTCTCTCGGGCGCAGAAATCCCACAAAAGGCCGAAAGCAGGCTATCAGTCACCCTCCAACACACATACACACTTACCAAGCCCTACCTCTGTGTCCTTTTTGCCCTGTCTGAAATGTATTGTTTAGGTAAATGAGTCTGTGCACCCAGCGGGGGAATCAGCATGAATAAGAACCTGAATGCATTACCCCATTACTCTTCCCTCTCTCTCTCTCCGTCTACTGTGTCTCTCCGTCCCTCTCCCTCTCTCGCTCTTTCTCTCTGTGTGGCCTCTGCCTCGCTCAGCACCCACAGTCCTTGAGAGCTCAAATTGACATTGGAGACCTGGTTATTAATATGTGGGTAGCGGATGCTTGTGGGTTTTTCTGTTGGGGTTGAATCCCTGTGTCTGGGTGTGCACACGCGTCCGCGAGTGATGGAGTGCCTCTTGTCATTTGCGTGCACTCAGTGTTGTGTGATTTGTTTTAAAAGAAAGATGAAGATGTGTTTTGAATGTGTGTGCGCGCGTGTGTGTGTGTGTGTGCCCCCATGCAGACAGGCAGACTCAGGCAGGCTCTCTAATTAGAGAGACAGAGTGGAGCACACCGACTCAGAACAGGAGGAGAGGGATAAAAGAAAGGTTGCTTTTTCTATACACCTGCTGAAAGCACTACACTGCGCACATGTGTGTGTGTGTGTGTGTGTGTGTCCCGCTGCCTGTTTGTGCTCACATCTACATGCCCTTGTGTGCATCTCAGCACGTATTTTTTACCCACCTGTGTAAAGCTCACCTGCTCATGTTTCTTTCTTCCCTTTCTTTCCTTTCACCAGCCTCCTGCTTGTGAATATGAGTATGTGCATGTGTGTATGTGTGCGTGTGCGCATTCGTCAGGTGTCACCCAGCGAGTCTGATCCCCACAGAAAGCTGCCGCCACTGTTGGCATGGCGACGGCTGCAGCACTGTGAGACACTGCTGCCATGGTTTCCAGGCACGCCAAGCAGGGGAGAGAGGACCAGTGCTGCATCACTATGTTCCCTTCCTCCTCCTCTTCCTCTGTATGTGTGTGTAGTGTGTGTAGTGTGTGTAGTGTGTGTGTGTGCATGCGCGAGGGAGCTCCCCTTCCCTCTTTATAGCCCTCACTCCTGTCTCACACACCTCTTTGTTAGGATGTGCTCTTAAAATATGCAGAGAGCCATGTTTCCCATCTTCCTGCTATACTGTAGCTTATGTGTTTATATGTTAGGAGGTGCTGTTTTTGTGAGGCCTCTACTGCAAGGCATAAACCATGTGGCTGTGTGTGTGTGTGTGTGTGTATTTTCTGTCAGACTTTATTTGTTCACCCACGACTGGATCAGAAAGCCATAATGTGCTCGGAGCCTGTGAGTTCTACACAGGACCACGGTTAACCTATATATAATGGATATTCCTCTGAAACCACCGTGTGGAAAGAAACAAGTCTGCAGTGTCAGAGTGTGCGTCTGTTTGCATATGCAGGCATCTGAAATATTCCTTTTGAGCAGACATGACTCCTGCAGAGTATTCATTGTTTGAATCTTTTTACAAAGCAGCAGGGTTAATTATTTTTTGAGAATCCAAGTAAATATGATTTATTTTATGATATCCTGTTAGCTCTAGTGCTTTGTTGAAGTAACACTGTATTAGAAGTACACACCAGTCTTGTCCATGCTCATTTTGTTCATTTTTCTAACCGTATGTGTCATCATGGTGGTCAGCGTTACAAACAGAGGATGCTGTAAACCAAATGAGTCCTGTCTCCAGACCAGTGAGAGGCAGCTTGTGGGAGCTCCTGCCTGAAGCTGTGGCAGCTGGCTGGAGGTTATCTGAGCATGCCCGCTACCCCCGGTGCCTGATGAATGTGTCTGCCTCTCACTTTTTTCTGGTTTGCTCTTTCTTTGTCTCTCTGTTTACTGCTCATTTACTGTTTTATTTAGCTGTGGAAGTGATCAAATAATAGAGGGAAATTCTTGACCCAGCAGCATTATACAGTATGCAGATTGTACACTTTGACTGTATATTTTATTTGAGGCTATAAGCTGTTGGATTACAGCCTCCTCCAGCACACACACCGCACTAGTTTATGATATGCATGACACATCTCATGTTGAAATGTATAATGTTTTGTGAAAGGGAGGTTTATTTTGGCCTACCTTTGCATCTAAATGCAGAGAAGAAACTCACTTCCTGGTTAAATCTAATCCGAGATCCATGTGCGACATTTGCATTTACACTCACCAGCCACTTTTTTTTTTTTAACCCACCTGTGAAATCTAAAGCAGCAGCTCTACCATAAACTTCTGCTTTAACCCTTCGAGCCAGATGGATGCACTTTCCCTTCCTCTCAGTTGAATTGTTATGGAAGTATTTATGGCAGGGAGGCATTGCGCATATCAAATAAAACCACACGACTTGACCTTTTCAGTGATGCCAGTCGCTTGTCTGCATGACGAAGTGTTGGTGAGAGAGAAGAAAATGGTGAATTCACATCAGATTTAATCATAGTTACGATCTGCATGCAGCTCTCCGCACGCATTACTGTTGAATTAGTCATGCACAGATAGGTTAATATCTTTACAATGATATGTTAATATATCACAATGAACCAGAGCTACATATTGGTACATATAGAGGTAAAAACATTATGAAGACAGATTAACCTTCTGCAAAGTAGTACCTTTACTAATTTCTTCACTCCTGCTTTGTGTTTGAATAAGTCATGAAGTCCCTGTTATTTCATAGCAGGCCCACTTTATATTAAAGTAAACAGCAGAACGTGTCGTTTTCAGTGATACTCGTTGTTTTTAGTTGATGTTATAGCATATTTCTGAATTGTCTCCGATGAAGCGCTGACATTACTTCCCAGTTTGTGTAAATAAACACAGTATAATTGGTTTGCTTTTTGGTTCTGATTTTGCCAGATTCCAGACTATCTCCTCCACAAAATTATATAAAAAAATACTTCCATTGACAGCATTTAATGGTGAAATACATATAAAAACATAACAATTCATAATACAGGATTTTTTTCCCCTTGATTTAAAGGCTGCTATGAAAAATGTGCAAGTATTATCCTTACAAATGATGGAAGACCTGGATAGCCTGTACAGTTCAGATACAGCATGGATGGCTCGTCCTTATAATGACTAATATCAAAGCTTAAAAGAAAATTTAGTAAAAATTACTGTGAAAATTATGCTTATATCGGGGTAACAGCTTTTTTGTAGACTTATTGAGGTCATAGTGGATGGTTTGGACGACATTAAAGTGTTCCTAATATGTTGTATAGCCCATTAACATACATGAGAGGGTCAAAATACAAAATACAAATGTAGATGCTTTGTAAAAGTTTATTTTGCTGTCTTGAACCAGGTTGCATTTGATTTCAGTTTAGTTCAATTCAATTTTACTTATATAGCCCAAATTCACAACATGTCACCTCACAGCGCCTAACATAATAAGGTACAGACCTTATGAATTATACACAGAGAACAGAAAACCCAACAATCCAAAGCTGCCTTTGCATTCCCTATGAGGACGGTGGGAAGGAACCAAAAAAAACGTAGGATAAGGAGGGGGGCCCACATCTGCCTCGACCGGTTGGGGTGAGAGTGGGGATGAGGGGGGAGGGGATGGCAGGAGAGCAGGTGGTGAGGCCAGCGGCTGCAGATCAGAGATGTGTAGCTCCAGATCCAGAGACATCCGTGGAGAGAACAAGCACAGGTTGTACAGATTTTACAGGTGTACCTAATAAAAAATGGCCTTGGAGCGCATATACAAATAGTTCACATTCATATCTGATTTGATTCAGCCCAAAAGTGACTGTTCATCACATTTTTTGCACAGTAATAAACACTGAAGCTTCCAGACTGTAGCTTTTGATAAGCCCATAGTCTTGGTGGACCTGCTGCTTGTTATTACCATGAAACAGTGTAGTTCTGTTCATTAGCGTTGGCTGTGAGTGAAGTAATCCATTATAAAATGTCACTGCACACAACATTGTACAAAATATTTACTCATATTACAAACAAGCAGGCTGAGTTAATCCCCTCCACATGCTGTTAGGCCCTCTGTAATCTGCCCAGCAGCGTCCTGAAGCATATTCACTCCTGTTTAATATACGAACGGGACGACTTCTTTCTCAAGTGGCGCACCAACTCTGTATGCGCTTGTTTTACGAAAACACCAGCATATAAAAGTCTTGCGACTGATATGTTTTTAATGTCTGTTTTTCTTCCCGACATCCTTTCATATTTCCTTTCTGTCTTGATTTCCGCTGCCTTACCTCAATCTCTGTCTGTCATTCTCCGTCTGCCTTTTTTCTTCGTCATTCTTCCAGAACATTTTCCAAGGAAAAGGATATCAGGGACCAGCTGCTCACCAGATAAGAATCTGATAAGTTTGCTTGGGAAGCCTCCATGACCTGTGAGGTCCTCGGAATTCAGATTTTAAAAACAGAGGAAGTGAAGAACACAATGAAAAAGACAGAAGAATATCCCATATACAAGAAGAAGGCCACATTTTGCTCAGTTTTGTTAAATTATGCAGTCCCGATGACATTTATTACCTAAATTAAGAAAAATCATCTCGTCTAAGTGAACTCTGTGCGAAAGTGTTCCTTTCCTTCCAGGGTTTAAAAATCTCATATGCCAAGATTTATCTGATTTTCCACCTGCAGGCTACATTTATTGAGTGTGTCAGAGGAGCAGGACTGCTGATCTTGCCCCATTTCAGCATTTTCCATCGTGATGAATCAGATGTTCAGAATGAGCCAGCCTGCGTTAGCGCCTCAGCGGAGGGACTCGGAAGGTACATAAGTACATAATATTCACCTCATGGATGCCATTTATTAACATTTAATCAGGTGTCTGAGGAAAAGGGACATTTGATGCGCCGTCACGGATCATCCTTTGGGCCAAATGTGACCCTTGTTTAACCCACTTTAACCGCCTCTTGCTTATCAACAAAGCGCCCTGATAACATACAGGAAGACATTAACCCCTACATCATGATCATCACTCACTTGATGATGTGTATCTGATGTGTGGGACCATAATAAGATATCGTGGACCAGTAAGTTAAGATCAGCTGCTCTTTA
The DNA here is from genome assembly GCA_024666655.1 of Dascyllus trimaculatus. Classification (NCBI taxonomy): domain Eukaryota; kingdom Metazoa; phylum Chordata; class Actinopteri; family Pomacentridae; genus Dascyllus; species Dascyllus trimaculatus. Next base: position 11,672,542 of record CM045467.1, read on the forward strand.
TCTATCCATAAATAGGACAAAAGAGGGAAATGGCAGTGAATGTACACAGTGAGCTGATGATGCCGATAAGGCTGTAATCATGACGACGCTGGACATGAACACAATAAAAGTGATCATGCTGCCGAATCTGAGGACGGTTTTGTGTGTGCAGGTGGGGCTGTGTGGTATTGTGAGATTTAAGGAAAGTGGTTGTCAAAGTGAGGGTTGTGCCCCCTGGGAGGGTCGCAGGACACTTGCTGTTTTAACACAGCATGTTTAAATGCGCATTTTGAAGTATCACATTAAAAAACGTCAATGCAAATTGAAAAAATTGGGGGGAAAAACAAATTTATGCTTGCTTGAGTTGACTGTTGACTTTTTTGAAAAGGAGTTAGTGTAAAAAATGATGGAAACACCTGTTCTGACGTAGTGAACGTTTAACTCACATGGCTCATCTGGTGATTTTGCTTCACCTCCAGACAGCATGAAATACGCCTGACACCAGTACTACCAGCATTTTGGGGATTTTTTCCCTGCTTCTTCTATTCTGATTATTACAGCCATTTCTAACATAACACATACTGCCACCTTCTGACGCTGAACAGTCGAGTTTATTTGCTCCAAAGCATCCATCCATCCATCATCTATGCACCACTTAATCCTCTGTAGGGTCACGGAGGGGCTGGAGTCTATCCCAACCGACTCAGGGCGAAGGCAGGGTTCACCTGGACATGTCATCAGTCAATCGCAGGGTCACATAGGGACAGACAACAAAGCACAGTCTCATTCACACCTATGGACAATTTAGCATCATCAATTAACCTCAGCATGTTTTTGGACTGTGGAAGGAAGCCAGAGAACCCGGTGGAAGTCCACGTTGTACAGGGAGAACATGCAAACTCCACACATAAAGATCCCAGGCCAGGATGCAAACTGGGGACCTTCTAGCTGTGAGGTGATGGTGCTAACAACCGAGTCACCATGCAGCCCTGCTCCAAAGCAGATTAATTAACCAAATCCACATTTTCTTTACTTTTTCTTTCTTTTGCAACAAAAGTTTGCTTCAAATTAGTTTTTACATGGAAAAATGCCCACTGAAGGAGATTGTTACTATTTGAGTCTGCTGCTCCTACATTGTGTATATTTACTCAGTTCTATGGTTTATACTGAGACATTATTTTGACTGACATATTTTGTTACCAGAATAAATGAAGTTACTTCAAAATAATGGTATTTTACATGTTTTTTTTCTGGACTTTTATCTTCTTCTGGTCACAGGTACAGTCTGTGTAGGTGCAGGACCAACGAAAAAAACTAACTTCTCCCTCCGACAACTGTCTTTTTAAATAACATTGTGAATTTATATTATTTTGTTTATTTTATTCCTATGTTTTTAAAATGTCATTTTAATGTCATAATTTTTTTATGTCCATGACTGATGATGATTTTATTACTTTAATCTATTGTAAAATTTTATTGTTTTTTATGTCCATGATTGATGATGATTTTATTATTTTAATCTTTTCTTTTTCTTTTTTTTTTATTGTGTGGTTTTAGAGTGTGGTGTAATCACGTACCATGGTGCACTGCTGACTGTATGACAAATTGCTCCTCTGGGATAAAAGAAGATTACCTTGACCTTGACCTTGGTGTGGTTGTTAGGCTGTTGTGTTGTGTTTTTTTGTCATCATATCCATGTTTAAATAGGCGTAGCTGTGCATAACCTTTCCTGGATTCAATCAACTTCGGGGACAGTCAGGGTCACAAGTATCTTGCAAAGTAATTATGAAATTTGGCAACCCCTTCGCTAAAGCAACATGTGAATGACTGTTTAGTCGAAAGGACATGGTAGGACAGAGACACAAATTGGCAAAATGTTGGCTCAGTCAGGTACATATGTTTAATTTCATTCGACTCCTGCATTTTTGACATTTTGACAGCGCTGACAGAGGCCTGTCCACACGAATATGAGTCTCTTTTGTGGTGGATATCTATCTAAAAACTCTGTCCACATGATCATCATTTTACAAAAAAATCTCGACACACAAGAACAAAATGATTATGTCATAAGCCCAGTCAATGATACATCAAATACTGGGAAAATATTCTGTCATTTTCTTGTTTTTTGTAGAATTAAAGCTGATGCTTCTGCATGCTGATGAACTGGTGCAGCAGTGCCATCGGACGTTGTATCTGCTAGTGCTAACTAAATGGAAAGGAACCTCTATATACTGTACATACACCGATCAGACATAACATTATAACCACCTGCATAATAATGTGTTGGTCCTCCTAATGTGCTCAAAAATGCTCTGAACCATTGGGCATGGACAAGAGGACCTCTCAGGGTGTCCTATGGGGTCTGGAACCAGGATGTTGGCACTGGATCCTTTGGGTGCTCTGGTTTGTGCAGTGGGGTCTCTGTCAATCAAACTTGTTCCACTGCATCCTGTTGATGCTTGATCACAATAAGGTGTAGGAAGTTTGGAGGTCAGATCAATATGTTGGGCCATTGTCGTGTTTCTCAACATGTTCCTGATTGTTTGATGTTTTTTCCATGTTGTGGGGTGCATTTTCCTGTGGGGGTAGGACAGTTATATTTGGGATTTCCATTTGCATGAGGGAGTGTGTTTGTTGTGGGACAATGTTTATTTGGGTGTCTAAGTCTCATCAACACGGATGTTAAAATCCAAGGTTTTCCAGGAGAACACCACATAGTACCAATATGATCAATGTTATTCACTTCACCTGTCAGTGGTCATAATGTTGTGGCTGATGGGTGTATATTTTCAATTCCTGCTGTTGCAAATGCATGCTCATCGTACAAAACATCAATTCCATTCCATTTATGTGTCCTCTCAGATGCACATAAATCAGATTATTTAAAATTCTGTGCTTTAGAACACACTGAAAAAATCTCTGACCTAAAACCCAATCTGTGTGTAGATGAGAGGCCCAAATGTAGAGGAAAATGTTTGCAAAATATCTGTATTAGTGAGCACAAAGCCTAATACTAGTGTGTCTCTGAAGGTCATACAAAGTAAACCAATTAATGTTTTTCTTTTTAAATCCAATCTCATATCCAGTAATTTTCTTTTATTACTGTTAAGCCTTTTGTACTATCCACAATGACAAACCCTCCTCAGTGCTGAAATAAATACAGCTCCTCTCTATCTCTGCTAGATGTTAATTTGTGATCGTAAACAGATATGGAGTACTTGTAAAGAAAAAAACAGATTTAAAATTATGGATACTGGCACCACATAATGTGAGCAATAAAATACTAATTTGAAACTTCTTTTAATTAAGAAAAAGGTATTTTTTTGAATGTATGAAACGGTATTCTAAGATACTGGTAACCTCAACTGTCTCCCTCAGGCTTTTTAAAGGTTCTCTGATTTGCGTTTGAGATGTTGGTGGAAGCCTTCCAGGGCAGAGTGTAATGGCATCAATGCATATGAGTGTGAGAGGGTGAGAGTATATTGGCAAAAGAAGGCCACTGAGGGAGGAAAGTAAAAGATTATTGTGAAATAACAGATGTTAATGGACAGCGGGAAGAAAAAGCAGGAATTGGAAAACAGACACCTAAAAGTGATAACTCTGGAAGTGGCTGTTAATGGTCATTTAGAGATGTGTTCGCTGGGATGACGGCTGTAAGCTATGCAGCGGAAATAAATTGCGGAACATCTCAGTGTGGCTTGCCACTACAGCTATTTAATGAAATTTAAAAGTCTAAATCAATGGTGTGATGGAGGACGAGGGTGCAGATGAATAGCTTTTACGCATTCAACAGTTTGTAGCAGTGAAAGCAACACTCAGAGCACTAACACCCACTCTCTGCCTCACATTTGTTACCCGTGTTATCAACCTTTCTCACTTTCCACCAATACTCATTACAGCGCCGGACAGAAGAAAAGCAGCCAGAGAAAAGTTTTTGAGCTGGAAGGAGGCCAAAAAAAACCCTCAAGTTGCTCAACTTGCTGCCCTGTTTTTGCTTGTTCTTCAGGCAAGCATTTGTAGTTTGATATTTGAGGCTGAGTACCATTGTCACTTCAGTTAGGCAGAGAGACATTGGTGGGTTTGATTGTGCACCAAGCTTTCAACTGTGGTATATTGATGGTTTCAGGTTTTCAAGTGACTTTGAAGGTATTGACTGTCAGTTTTGAGGATATATGCTGCACCCAAAGACAGTTTTATGGTTAACTATGCAATAATGCATGACAACATCCCTTCTTATTGCTTTTCACGATTGAATCATGGCCAATTTAATTTGGCTTTTTGACAAAAATTTACCAAAAAAACAGTCTTTCATGTCAAAGTGAAAACTTATTTCTCCAAAACAAAGTCAGTTACTTAAAACGATAAAATGCAAACTAAGTGATTGCATGAGTTTTCACCTGCTTTAAAGGGACTTGACTAATTCAAGTCAAGTGCAGCCAGTTGGTGCTCGAAGAAATGGAGATCATCTGAGTGCAGTGACTGTGTCTCAAATTACTGTAGCATAAAGACGCTTTTATGTGGAAAGTCCAGCCACTGCTGAATCAGCACGTCTGAATTTAACTACATCACGAAGACAAAAGAACAGTCTGAGCAACTCTGTGAAAAGGTTATTGAAGAAAAGAACAAGTCCAGAAAAATTCCAAGTCACTGAATATCCCTGGGAGTACAGTTCAAACCATCATTAGGAAGTATAAGGAATATGCCATATGCATAAATCTACCCAAAGCAGGACACTGTCATAAAGTTGGTGACTGTGTAAGAAAAAGACGAGTGAGGGAGGCCACCAAGACCCCTGTGACTACCTTGAAGAAGTTGCAAGATTCAGCAGATGAGATGGGAATCTGTGCATACAACAGTTGCTGCTGGTTTTCTTCACCATCCAAAGTGGACTAGAGTTTACCAAAGGCCATGTTGGAGACTCTGAAGTTAACTGGAAAATGCTTCTTTGGTCTGATGACACCAAAATTGAGCTATTTGGTCATCAGACTAGAAGGTACTGCATGTCATCACAACTACATCATCCCCTATGTGAAGCATGGTGATGGCAGCATCATGATGTGAGGGTGCTTCTTGGCAGCAGGCCCTGAAGGGTTTGTAAAGACAGAAGGTAAATTGAATGCAGTTTGTGAGAAGATTTATTTTCCGACAACACATTGAAATGGTTTAAAGATAACATGAGAAGTGTTGTGGAGTGGCCAAGTCAGAGCCCAAACCTCAATCAAATTAAGAATTTGTGACTGGTCTTGAAAAGATCCATTCACTCATGATTCCTGTGCAACCTGACAGAGCTTGAGCAGTTCTGCAAAGAAGAATTGGGTAATAATGCAGTGTCCACATGTGCAAGGTTGATGGTGATCTATCCACCAAACCATCACAGGATCAATGCTGTATTTGAGGCCAAAGGTGCATCTGCTAAATACTGACTTGACGAGGGCTGAATATTTAATCAATATATACTTTTAATTAATTGGCATTACGTTGAAGGAAGCAGTTTTCACTTTGGTGTGTCTTTTTTTGTAAATACTTATTGAAAAAGTCAAATTATATTGACCGTGATTCAGTGTTAAAAAGCAATCAAAGGGGCAAACTTCCAAAGGGGTGAATGCTTTTTATAGGCACTGACTGTCTGCACCTTGTCATCCATTATTGAATAGTTAACCTTCAAATTATCTTTGGATGGGATGAGCACTTTTTATAGGCTCTCTAAAAGAAAACAAATTGTAGATAAGGCAAGGTCAAAGATTTCCACATCAAATGAGAGTTTCTTCTTCCTCTGAGGCCATTTATTCTGTTATAACATGCACATTTACCATGAAATATATGGTTAAATGTGTTTGTTTTGCATGTAGATGTGTTTAATTCACCCTGTCTTCATCATAATATTGTAGAAATGTGTTTTTAACATAGATTGACTCATGAAACCAACACAAATGTCTTCATCAATATGTTTTTCCATTGTTTTCCACAGCGTTATGTTTGACTCACACTCTTAATTCTGTCATTATGTTCCAGTGGATGTTTCATGGCACCAAACTGTAGCATTTGCTCCAACAGCTGGTTATCTTAATGCGTTCCACCTTTTCAGTGAAAATTGGTGCTACATTTGGATGGAAACTGAAGACATCACAACTAGTAAATAACACATTTGGAACAAAAAAAGTAAAGCCAAATAAATCTGTTACTTTTTCAAATCATCTCTGCCAGCTTCATGGCGTTGTCACCAGGAGTTATTCCAACAGTCTTGAAGGAGTTCTTGCATATGCTGAGCACTTGTTGACTGCTTTTTCTTCACTCTGCGGACCAAATCATCCCAAATGATCTCAGTTGGGTTTGGGTTGGGTACTTGTGGGGGCAAGGCCTTGTAATGCAGCATTTTATCACTCATTCTCCATGATATAACCCTGAAAGAGCCTGGACGTGTGCTTTTGGTTATTGTTCTGTTGAAAAACTATTGACGGTCCCTTGCAGACACACACTGACACCACAGATGCATATTTGGTGTAATTATATGATTTTTCAGTCTGCATGGAGGATGTGTGCAATACATGTGCAGTAGGTAAACTTCTGCATAAACCGATCAGCCACAACATCAAACCCACGCTAAATTCAAAGTGATGGCTGGCAATTGGACCAAATAACTGAGGGAAGTAATGCAACATCTCAAGCTTGTGGCTCTTTTGAAACACTCCACTTTCCTAAATGCAACTCCAAATCGACTGCGTCATATTTATTTATTACCTATTTATCTATCTCTGTCCCAGTAGCCCATCACAATTAGACAAGCCTTTGTGTTTTTCCTTTTTCCATTTTCTTGTTTGTTGCTATATTTGTGCATGTTTATCTTTCCCCCATTGTTTTCTTTTTCCATTGTCATGTGGATTCTGTATGTTCCAAAAAAAGCCAATAGAAATATGTTTAAACAAATAAATATAGCTACGATTACATTGAAGACACTGGACAGCTTGTCATCACTCTATTCATTGACAGGTGTCACTGACTGACAGTCAATCAGTGCAACAAGCAACACATAGTTAAGCACATCAATCAGCCTGTCACATATCTGTCAATTAATTAACCCTGCTTGTTTGCATCATTACAGCTTGCCTCAGCCTTGAGTTTGTTGGGGAAATACATCGACAGTATTACAGCCTTGGCAGCAGATTTTGTGTAATACACACTCTTACCAATCCAGATCCAGTACAGACTTGCACTGTGGTTTAGCTGTGATAGCTTCCTTTTGAGCAGGCAGAAACATGCGTCATTATTACAAGTGTAATCACCATCTAACACCTCTGCTTTGTGTGTGTTCAAAGGATTACCATTGTTATTAGGTTGTGCAGTTGTTGCACTGGGTACAATAGTATTTGCCATATACACAATATCTGTTTACACTGGAGAGCACAGCAGAATGCATTTACTCTTCTCTGGCACAGGTAGGACAGAGGATGAGAATGACGATACAGATATCAGGGAAGATGATTAATTGTGAAAGGTAAAGATTGATGATTATTAGAGTTAAAATTATATCAGTGCCAATGATATAAACGTACAAGAGCTAAAATAGTCACGCAGGAGACCTTCGGTGAGGATATATTTGGCCAGTCTGTGTCAGGATGTTCCTGAATTTAGATACACTACATTTGACACAGCTTGCTTTTCTCAACTGTATTTGAACTTATTTATATATTCAGTCTTATTTAAGGAAAACATGTTTACAGTCCACATTCCCCCACTTTTTTCCCGGAAAAATATTGTAATTTTTACAATTCTGCACATTTGCTATTCCAAAACAAAAGTAACACCAAATGTGCTGCACACTGCTGGATGATTGTTTGAAAGTTTCCTTCGGTTTGTGTTCCTTGCACAACAACAGGAAAAAAAACAGCAAGCAGAGAATTGAAGACTGTTTATCATGAACACAATTTACAGCAAATGAGAAATGGTCTTCTTTTTCAACTACACACTGATCAGGCATAACATTATGACCACCTAATGTGTTGGTCCTCCTAATGTGCTCAAAAATGCTCTGAACCATTGGACATGGACAAGAGGACCTCTCAGGGTGTCCTATGGGGTCTGGAACCACGACGTTGGCACTGGATCCTTTGGGTGCTCTGGCTTGTGCAGTGGGGCTTCTGTCAATCAAACTTGTTCCACTGCATCCTGTTGATGCTTGATTACAATGGGGTGTAGGACGTTTGGAGGTCAAATCAACATGTTGGGCTATTGTCATGTTCCTCAACATGTTTGGATGTCTAAGTCTGATCAACACGGATGTTAAAATCCTAGGTTTTCCATCAGAACAGGACATAGTACCAATATGATCAATGTTATTCACTTCACTTGTCCGTAGTCAGAATGTTGTGGCTGGTAGGTGTGTGTTGTCATTGGATGTTAATGGATTTAAGTGTTTAGCAGTTTGAATGTCTGCCACTGACTTGTGGTGGATTCATGCGCTCAGTGTTTTGTGAAACAATTTTGTTTCCAATATAAGTTGTTGGACAAACAGAATTGCTGTGCCATGGTGAATCTGTGCAACAAAAACCTGATTTGGCTCCCCATTCTTCTAGCTGGAACAATGCTGCAAGAGTATAGAGTTGTTTAGCCAGGACTGGTGTGCTGGTTGTTGGCCAGAGACTGAGCCTTGTCATTTATTTGGGAATACAGAAAGGCATAAGGATACCTCCCTGCTTCATATGTCTCACTTTCCAGTAACAAGGCCTTGTCTGTATATTGAATGTATCCATTTAATGAATTCTGTCTGGTTGCTATTTTTACCCTGTACACAGCTCTGAATATGCACTGATTTCTAAAGTATATCTTGTTGAATTATCGCAGCCTTAATGAAACATCCTCGCTTCTTTTATGTGAAGAGCTCAGGCAATCAGCAGATGAGATTGAGTCCTTCTACACTGATAGAGATGCAATATCATCAAATCAATCTGATGGATTCAATTAGAAATACCCTGCTTGCCTTTTCATGTCAAAGTTACAGACTTGTAGACTTTTTTGATAGATTTATATTTCTTTTCTTTAAAATAGATTTATAACTGGGATTTTTAACAGACACATTTCTGCACAGTCATTCTCCCAAATCGAAAATCACTGCCATTAAAGTGATTTTGAACAGGAAATGTGCACTCCATTATTGGAGCGGCTGGAGCCTGAGCTGAATATAGATCAGCAGTGGGTGTTGATCCATCTGTTTCCTACTGATTTTCCTAGCTCCTTTAAGAAGTGAGCACTGGTTTGGGATCAGTGTCAGCGTGTGGTTGGGTGCAGGACCAAGGTGGGAGAGGATTAATGTGTGTGTGTGTGTGTGTATGTGTGTGTGTGTGTGTACATGTGTGATGATTACCACAGACACGACATAATTCTCAGGGACCAGAGCTGGAGCAGGATTACTGCTGACTCACTAGGGAGTTCTTGCTGCTTCATATGTGTGTGTGTTCAAATGTGTACCAGTGTGCAGGCGTTTTTTTGAGGGGGAGAGGGGTGAGAAGAGGTGATGGTGCTGTGTACGCGCCTCCTAACCAGCATGTGTTTAACAAGATCCTAATTTTGTCTAGCACCTGAACATGAACACCTATTTTGGTCCCTGGAGACTTCAGCAAAATCCAACACTGCCACCCACACCAACACGTACTCGCACTTCCTTCCCTAACTTTTGCAAAACTTGAGCTAAACAACAGTCTTACTATTACTCACAGACACATTCAGAAAACTCACCCAAACAAACACACTCACACACACACACACAAATATATGAGGCTGAGTGGTTTTCTTGCCATGCCGGATCCTGTAGGGAACAGTAATTATGTGCCAGACAGAATAAGGAGAGTTAACCAAGCAGCAGTGCAAACAACAGCAGATTAAGACTGAAGACACACAGCCACCCAGTACTCGATTCTAACTGTACAGTGTGGCGTAAGAGCTTGATTATGGACTCCTCAACAAGGTTACCAAGCCTTCTCATTCTGGCCCATTACCTCAGGCTGACCTTGTCTTGTTTAAACTTAACCCTAAACCCAAATTATTTCTGAAACCTGAATTGTCCTCATGGCAATGTCGGTGCAAGGCAGAGGAGGGTGTGAAAAGAAACAATAGAACAACAGGAGTGAAGAACTGCACCAAGGTATGAGTTAATACATTTTCATATCCAGAAGTGGAGGAACTCTTAATGGGAGTGTAATAGATTGATTTTATGAGAATGCTTATCAGGGTTTTAAATTCATCTGGTAAAAAAATAATTCAGAAAAATAAATGTTATTGAAACGAGGTTCTGGGGAAAAATAGTTAAAAAGTTAACAAACTCCTTCAGGGTGACTTAAACTATGATCTATTTGTTAAGTCTGACAGATGATGCCTGCGATCGATTAGTCATGCCTGCAGCGGCCGAAAGGGGGAGCTCTTGGCAGCGAAGTTTCAACATGAGGGAGAAAGATTGATATGTCCGTGTTTCAGGTACGACATTAATATTCATGCTCTTGAGCATTAAAATATTACGACTAAATTATTTTATTTGAGTTTTTAAATATGCGGACTTAACGCTGAATGTTCTGAGAAGTCTTATTTTAGTGTTTAGACGAATAACCTGCGTATTTTTGAGCTGCTAGCTTAATTCGGTTCTAGCTAGCCATGTGCATAACAAGGCTAAAGTAAGTGTATTGTGTACTTTCTGCGTTTTTAATAGCGCTGAGCTCATTGTGACGCACATTGAGAGTAGCTTGCTAATATGTATGTGTGTAGCTAACTTTTTCAACTGTCAAGTGAGTGTTTGCTATGATTGCTGTTGTGTGTTTCTCTCTGAAGCAGGAATATAGCAAATAGAAGAGCCACTAATGATTTTTTTAAAAGTATTTCGTTCTATTACATTTTACGAAAGAAAAGATTAAATTTGACCTTGAATTGTAAAGAGAAGCTACCAGAAAGGATACATTGTGTCTGGGTGTCATGACTGTTCCTGCCCCTTTTCAGGGTGTAACAGGAGCAGTACTTTAGTGCACATTTTAAGACCCTGCTTTCACTCTTGCTGCAGGAATTTATTTGATCATTTGTAACTGGTGTTGTTGATCTGCATACTTTGAAATCCTGGTTTGTGGCAGCTTGCAGTAATGTGATTTAAATTATGAATGCTGCCACATCAGTTGTGTAGCTAAACAAACAAAGCTAAATGAAATGGTTATGATAGCCTTTAATTGTCTCATCAGACTCTGAATGTGAAAAATGTTTGTAAATAATTCACAATTGTTTGACGTATATTCAAGGGCATGTTGTAACTGCGTTATCTCCTACATTCACTAACCTTTTGCTTTTTGAATTCTTTCAGCATGTTGGCATGTCTGTTGGTGAGATGCTTTGCCAAGTTGGACATATTGGTTTCCTTGATCTATGTAGGTAGAACGTGTTTTACAGATGGACTTTGGGGTGTCTGCGCGCTTGTTCTGGCTGTTGCTTACGAGTCAAGTAGTGCCATATTTTGTTGTCTGTATTTGCTATGGGGACAGTTTGTGGAGGGTTAGCAAGAGCACTTGTTTTGTTTTTCTGGCCATGCCTCTGATTGTGTCGCCTTGAAATCTGTAGTGTACTTATGAGAGAAGAAAAAAGTGGTTGGTTCTCTTACTATGCCTGCAGAAACCATAAGCACAGTGTTGCACACACACATTCCTGTGGCTTCTATTAAAATCCTGTCATTCCTAAAGTACTAATAAAATGGGGAATAGTATTTTTTTTTTTTTACCAGTATTGTATTGCATACTTATCTAGTGACAGTATACAGTGCACCACTACTACCAAACTCCAGAACAAACAAGACAATGAACACCACATAGGAAGTAAAAGAGAAAAATGAGGCTCCTGTTTTTTTTTTCTTACTGCTAGTGGTAGTGTCTGATTACATTTGATTTAATTTATAAGTAAATTGTGTTTGTTAGTTAGTGAGCTTGTAAAAATAATGCCAAATGTCAGTTTTGAGTTCCAAAGCCCCTCCCCTGTTCATCTTGTTTACCCAGGTTTTTATCACTCTTCTTCTTCAACCCCTTTGCATCCTCTGGCAATAGGGCTCCACAGTTCCTCCGGTTGTTCTTTTAACTGTAAATCCAACTTTCATTTTTCCAGAAGATTTTGCACAGTGAAAGCTAGGCTGGTAAGGTACCAATCTAACCACTTTAATTCTGCCATTTTATTTCTAGCCTTCAAAGTTATTTAAAAAAAAAAAATCTTAGTTGTACCCACATTCAAAAATATATTGGTCTTTCCAAAGTTTCAAATCAGTCTGGAATCCACCTGCAGAGACACACGGTATGTTTGTTCACCAAACTCTCAAATGCGGTCATGCACACATTTAATAGACACAAACACCTTTGACTGGTTGCCAGGTGCTGACAAGATCAGAACATTGTCCCTGTTGGCAGGAAAACCTGTTCAATGCAGGAGGCTTTGGTCCCAGGACTGGCCTACTTCAGCATGCGGTGGCCTGGTTTGGGAGCTCTCTGACTACTCTTTGAGCTGGAACAGAACGGAGGTGGATTTGCCTCCCACAAGCCCATCATCTGTGCTGCCTAGTATGACAGCCGTGCTGTGTATGTGTGTTCCTGTGTTGTGTGTCTGTGCACGTCGTTGTGTCTCATGAGCTGTATGGAGCAGGTTTTGATGAGAACAAACTGACATAGTGGCCCAGGAGTCCTGCATACTGATTGAAATATGTGTGAGAGGGGTTTCTTTTCCACTCATACTGCTCCCTACCCACATACTCAGGTACGCACACTAATGTTTACTGTTTACATGAAGAAAATATGTTGTGGTAGACAAAGCAATGTTTTAAAAAACCTATACTAGTGTTAACATGACCATTAGCTATTTAAATTCTTCTGCCACATGTGTGATATGTGTTTAGTACTGAATGAAATATTTGCAGCTTTGTTACTCTAAGTATTTATGAAAAATAACAATACATGTAAACCCAGTGTGTTACAGTATATACACACACACAAAAAAAATTAAACCACCTGCCTATACTATTTGTGATGTCAAAACAGCTCTGACCTGTCAGGCATGGACACAAAACCGCTGGGGTGTCCTGTGGTGTCTGGCACAGAGACTGTGGCAGCAGATCCTTTGGGTCCTTTGGGTTGTAGGGTGGGGTCTCCACGTATCAGGCTTGTTCCAGTACACAGAGGCCCGATTGTGCATACCCGATTGTGAATTTGATTGACCTCGGGATTTGGAAACCGGTTTAATGCCCTATGCTCTTTTGTCTTGTTTTTCAAGCTACTCTTAAACTTTTTCTACTTTTTGCAATGTGATGGGGTGCATTTGCTCTGCTGGGGGAGGCTACCACTGTCCATGAGTGCTGTTGCCAAGGAGAGGTGTGCTTGGTCTGTAAAAATGTTTAGGTGGGTGCTACATGCCAAAGTAACATCCATGAGAAATTTAGGATCAAAGGTTTCACATAGCATTATAGTGAGATGAGCAGTGTTGTACACCAAACCTGTCAGTGGTTTTATTGTTGTGGCTGATCTGTGTATACATGTCAGGATAATAATATATTTTAGGTAGAGCATGTACATGTTATAAATACAGATATATAAACACTCAAACTGCCAAGAATAGGGTTTACACAAGAGGCTGGGGCATCAGAGCGGATGCCCACACATACTCCACAGATAGACACACATTTTACATGCACATTATACTCTTCCTTCTGCAGTGGAAGCTGGCTGTATGGTTGAATGGATGCATGATTTGAGACCTGTCTTTGAAGTCCACTGAGGCAGGGAATGGGAAGTGATGGATTTATGTTTCATGACATGCTTTACTGGCACACTGCCATTCTCAGTCACCCCGGCTCATCTCTGGTCTACACTGCAAAATTTTAATCGTATTTATCCAAAGCTGACAACCTTGTATAATTCAACCTTCTCTACTTTGTTTCTCTTGATTCCTTTATTTTTAGTTTCTGTTTATGTGTTTCTATTTACTTCTCCATACTTCAGTCTCCTTGTATGTCTTCACCCTCTCTCTAATTTTTTCTCTCGACTCCTTAGCTCCCGGTGAAGAAGGTGTTCAACCTGCACTCCCTGGTGATGTGGCAGCTGTCTAAACAGGACAACTATAATGTTGGCCTGCGTGCCCTCTACTCCCTCTTTTGCTGTGCTGGAAAGAAACTGGGCTCGTTGCTGATGAAGAGGTCAGTCTGTCTGTTTCACACGTAATGGGCGTTTGAACACTTGCTGCAGGCACATTAGAGCCTTTATCAGTATGCATAAGGTGTAATAAAGCTTGTTCTCAAACTTGAAGGGAAGCATTTACTTAGGCAATGAAAATAAAGCAGAATTTGACTATGTAACACTCCTGTTTAATGTGAGAACCCACTTAAGTGTCTTTAATAGGCAGGTTTTGTCACTAAACCATAACATCTACAAGGGTTTTCACAAGCTTGGAGAAAAGACAACACCCCAGAACATTTTGCTGAGTTGAACTGGGCAGGCTTTCAGATTAACATCAGGGCTGAGTGGGACACGAGCTGTGTTTCCGTAGCATATTTTCATGCGCATTTTTAAGTATTGCCTTAATAATACTTAAGGTAGCAGAAGTAAAAAAAAAAAAAAACACCTGCAAGATGTGAGAGATGGCCTGATAAACTGAGAGTTTCGCATTCAGGCACAGTTCTTTCTTTACCTCTTACTAATCCTAATCCCCAAGATATGTCTTTTTTTTAATGCAAACCCTTCCTACCCACCAACGGACACGATGCACTATTTATAAGTAAATGTTGTACTCTTGTACTTGATGGTGCCGACTGTTGATCTACCTGCTTTAGATTTAGCTGCACACCGCTCAACAGCACACTGATATCTCAACCTGACAAATCTAGCAAGACCACATCATCATCATCATCATCACCATCATCATCACCATCATCATCACCAAGGGGCAGGAGATGCAGTGCTAAGGCCACAAACTGGACACTCTACACTCCTCTGCTGTGCATGAAAATCACAAACAGAATTGGTGACAAGACAGCCTTGGCAGGGCCCAGTAGGCACTGAGACTGTACTCGACCTACTGCTGAGGACACAGCTTTCTCTCCAGTTACACAAGGACCAGATGGCTTGGAGTACAGCCCTAGAACTTCATACTTCCTCATCCTCAAAATCTATCCATGTGCTGGAAAGGTTTGAGTTGCAGTATCATGTAACACTGGGAAAAGTGCACATTATCCTAACTAGTCAGAAGAGCTGTGTGGTATAGAAAACCAAATATACAGGAAACGTCTACCTAAAATACACAAAACGATTACAGTGATTCACCAAGCATTATCAGTTGCCCAGCTCTTGTTTTTAATCCATTAAACTAGTTGATCTAGCACTTGATTTTCATTGCTTACATCTATCTTACAGACCGAGAAAATGTCTCACAGGCAGTTGACATCAGCAGAATGCAGCATGCATGTCCACGCACCTCTTTCCTGACCTTGTAATCTCCAGTCAGAGGCTAAAACAGGATGACAATTGTCCCCTCTCTGCTTCTGCTTGTTACCAAGGCTCTTTTCGGTAAGTGATCCACCTACACACATGCACAGCCACACAATTGTGCACACTTGCTCGTAGAGGGAGTTGATGAGACAGTGACTGTAGATGAAGGCTTGACACCAGGAAAATGTGTGTCTAACGCCCCACAGGGATCTGGCTGTGATCAAAAATGTATCAAAGAGGGGATAAAACTTGAAAAAGCAAACTTGAAAAGACCTCATCATTTTGTACCTAATCACAAAATCTTTTCTCCAGGTTTTTTCGGGGCAATGTAGGACAGCCGTTTCACTAATAGCAGACACTGGTTGTCACATTTCACAGTTTTTACCCTAAAATGTTGCCATTGTTTAAAAGCCTATTAGCTTGCATTTCAAAGTATTATTAGTCATGCAAGCTGTCAACTGTCTCTCTGTGGGGTTGCCCTGATGGCTGCATGCTCTAGGACAAACTTGCATGGGAATAGCAGGCAGTTGCTCTGACTGCATTAGCTGGAATGTGAACCCAAGCTGTGCTGTCATCTCCCTTTTACTGCCCTGTCCGTCTACACTGCCAAATACAAATATAGGTGAAGCAGCACTCTTAAACTTACAGCACTAACCTGTCTTCTGGTCACACAAATGAACCAAGCTCTGTTCAAACAGTGGGGAGTGAAATTATGTTTGATTTTGCATCTGTCCTTCAGACTGTCCTCAGAACCTACATAATGGCCCGTGAAGGACATGAACATCGCTAAGCTAACCTCTGCTGACCTGACGCTGATCAATGGGATCACAGGACTTACTTTCTGGTGTGGAAACTAGGTGATCAAGGTTAGTAGTAAAGTGAGAATTCCTGGAGAGAGTCAGTGATTTGTTGTATTCTGACAACATGCAAGTGTTCTTTCCTCTTTGACTGCAAACTACAAAGAAGGTGAATTCTCATCCGAGTAGGTATGTGCCAAATAAAACGCAGTTGAGTTGTAGTTCATTTGCCCCCAGAGAGGGTCCTGAGAGCTGTCAGCTTTTCTTAATATTCACTGTAGCACTAAAATATACATAAATATCTCTTGCCACTGCTGAAACTGGAATGCTCAATAGAGTTAGGCAATGTTTAGATGCCACCGCTGTCACTGCAGCTGCTGTCTAATTTTTGTCCTTGTCTCTTTGCCTGTCTGTCTACATGGTTGTTGGTTTGACTTGTTAAAGGTTGTGCACTCAAGTATCTGCATGTCTGTGACGATGTGCATGACTGTGTTTATAAACACAGGTGATACCAGATAGATGAATAGCCGCACATTAACACATGCAGAGCACACACAGACTAAATTATTTATGCAGCTGTGATATTGCATTTTTCATCTCTGCCTCTTCCTCATCTCTCCATGCTGTGAAAAGCAGATGGCATATTTTGAAGTGGCAGTCATGTGTGTAGAAGGATGGATAGATGTATGGGATGGTCTCTTAGTCCACACATTTTCGTCTTTTTAGTACCTCCTTTTGTCACATTACCGATGTGTGTGTGTGTTTGCATGCCCTCCTTGAAGTGTGCAAGAGGACACAGGGGATTTGTGTGTGTGTGTGATCATGTCATTACACATTTGTGCAGATGCATGTACTAATTTGAATGTGTGTGTACATCTGTATCCATGTTTGTGTGTCTGTGCATCAGACAAAGGCCCAGCCAGAGTCCATTGGCTGGGCGGGAGCGCGTGCAGCGTAGTAATGAGGGCGTCATTAGTTTGGCTGGGAGGCTCCTCCACTATTAGCTAATGGATTCTCAGCCATCTGCTCTGACAGGCTCCACCGGTTACTCATTTCCACCTCGATCAGAGTATGCTTCTGGAGATGTCTTTCCTCTCTCTGTGTGAAGTGGCTGAACCCCTCCTGGTGTGTGGTTCAACTCCTCCAGTCTGTTTGTCTGGCTTACCGTCAAGCAGCCGTCTGTCCGTCTCTGTGGTTGATTTTGTACCTCAGACAGCATCTGTAGTTTTTCCACATAATCTACATTTTAAGTCTCTTTTTCTTCCTTTTTATTCACTTGGCTGAAGATTCTGCTCTTGCCTTTTTTAAAAGTAAAAATGGCAAGTAGAATATTAAAAATTGTTTGTATTAAGTGTTTACAAACAATTGTAAACTAACAATTGTAAACATGGCTTTAATCATAAGTGTTTTTTACTATTGAATGATATGTCTAGCTGCCTTTTGTAGAGACAGCATCACAAAGATTACACCTCAGCAAGTTGTTGGCTGTTCGTGGAGCTTTAACCTCACTCAGCCTTTCTTTCTCAAGGTATGACCTTAAGAAAGTCTCACAACTTTACCTTGAGATAGACCAAGTGCGTTTGAAATATCTTTTATAATAGGGGCATTAAGTAGAGCTGTCTCCAGTTGACCAAGTCACAGTGTACAAAGAGAGCAGTGTGAAGGCTAAATAATTATCAAAAACGTCACCAATAAAAGCCATTTCAAAGCTGAGATTTCTGGCTGGGGGGAAAACAACAAGTTCTTGGAAAAGACAATGTATGACCTATCTAGTCAGCTTCACTGGGAGCTGACCTCTTTCTTCCACTCAGGCTGGAACCAGAAATAGGCTGTGGGCCCATTGCTGGTGGGTCTCCACAGGACGCAAGCTGTAATAGATTTTAAACAGACTGGCTCCCAGGGCAAGAGAATAAACTTACCACCTCTGATCCTTTTGGAAAATGTGTATGAAAACCTGGTCTATTTACCCAATATGTGTTGCTTCCACTGTGCTGTGCAATCCTACCTGTCTCTTGATACGTCTGTGCTTTGAGGCTGTTGTCAAGTGGCTTTTATACAATTTTTTTGAAACACCAAAAAAACATAAAATGCCAGTCATGCCTTTGGATCAGCTGGGTTCAACTGGATTAATTGTATTACTTATTGTTTTTACTTTTTATTTAAGCCCTGACTTTTACCACTAGAGGGCAGATAAGCTCAAATTTGGGTTGTCATCAAATTAAATCTTACTTTAAATTGTCGACTCCTTACAAATCCACCAACAGAAAGCTAAGCGTTTCATTGAGCTCAATTTAAAGGTAATGCTGAAAGTAAGGTTAACATTCACTGCCTTGTAGTTCTATTTTGGTTCTTAAACTCATGCAAAACCTTCCAGAAATCTTCAGCTTCCTGTGCTTTTCCTTTTTGACGAGTCCCTTACTTACTGTGGCGCTGTGTTAGCCAGGTGAGTTACACTAGTTTTATATAAACCTCTGTTCCAGGAAACAGCTACATGTGATTTAATGAGATTTTGTTGATACCTGTTGGGATTTCTCCAAGACTGGCAAGCCGAAACAATGAGCTGAACACTTCCACATTACAAGAAGCAGATGCTGTTACCTAAAATGTTTCATAATTTACATGCACATAGTGGGTCAGCCCTGGTCGAAATTTCTTTTACTCTCCGTAGTTAAGCAAGAAAAAGATGAACTATTTTCCAAAAAGGCTTAGAGTTAAAGATGACACATTCCTTGAATATTTTAATCTGTATTACTTCTCTATTTTCATCCTTTACAGTTTCAAAATAACAAAAACTGAGGCAACAGTTTGGGGCACCCTGCAGTCTGTACTTAGTCAGTACTTAGTGACACTTCTTTGACAAGTATCACAGCTTGTGAGCACTAGTCTTTCAATTATTGTTTGGGGGGATTTCTGCTCATTCCTCCTGCAAAAGGCTTCTAGTTTTGTGAGATTCTTGGACGTCTTTCATGCACTGCTCTTTTGAGGTCTGTCCACTGGTTTTCAGTACTGTGCAGGTCAGAGGACTGAGAGGTATGGCAAAACCTTCAGCTTGTGCCTCTTGAGATAGTAAACTGTGAGGCTGAGGTGTGTTTAGGCTCATTATTCTGTTGTAGAAGCCATCCTCTTTTCATCTTTGGCTTTTTTACAGGTGGTGGGATTTTTGCTTCCAGAATTTGCTGGTATTTAATTGAATCTTCCTTCCACCAGTGAAATGTTTCCTGTGCCGCTGGCTGCAAAACAAGCCCAACATATGATCAATGCACCACCGCTTTGGGTCTGCTACATCTTTTGTAGTCAAATGGGGGTTTGTATTCGCCTTTCTAATAATCTTAGAAGCAGTTCTCTTGGAAAGTTTTATTGGTCTTCCAGATTTTAACTTGACTTCTACCATTCCTGCTACTTGCAATTTTTAGAATTAGACTATGAACTAAGCAGGCAGCCACCTGCGGACCACTGTGCAACGTAGTGTAGTTTTACAGAGTTAGAACAGAGTTTTAGGTGGGCTGGGAAGGGGGATCATTTTCATTAAAAAAACTTTAAAATATATGTAACTCTTATAAACAGCAGTAAGTTTTAATTGAGGAATTAAATCAGTGACTTAAGAGGGACTTAACGTCTGAGACCTCAGTAAGAGTTAAATGACAGCTCAAATTCTTTGAGAGCTTTTGCAGGGGGCTCCTTTTCTATTTTTTTTTTCAAATTCATCTCTATTTAATGCCTTTTACAGATCAGTTTATTTTTTACCTACGTAGTTATATACAGTAGCAGAAACTTATACCAAACTTTTGCAGAGCACTGAACACAACACATACACGTGAAAAAAAGTTTGTGAAAACATGCTTAAGTAAATGCTTTAAAGTAAATCAATTTTTCAATAAATGCCTTCTTTTCCTGAAGTGCTGCCTTTTGCTGCAGGTCCCTAATGATGATTGCATTGTATTGTATGTACTTGTCTGTATTCGTCCCCAGAGCCACTCATGAGACTGTTTTCCACTGCAGGGAATTTATGAGATATGTCAGGACTTCCCGAACGTTTATGCGTGTTTGAACCCTGTGGAATCTCTTTCATGGCTGTTTTCGGGGCAGATTAAAGTACTTACTCCAAGGTAGGTAAGATAAGATAATAAGATAAGATAAGATAAACTTTATTGTCTCACAGGTGAGAAATTTGTCTTGGGCTATTCACCCATGCTGCAGCCAACACATTGTACATTACACTCCACGATTACGAATAAATAACAAAAAGCATAACAACAAATTCAGTCCACGTATACTCCTGAGTAGCCCTGAAAAACTGCTATGCAGTTATGAGCACTGTTATGGTGAGCTCGTGTACGACAAATAGTAATTGATTAAACTCATAAAATGTTTTTCACATTTCAACTCGGTCATAATCTGAGGCTTTTTGGTCTGCTTATCAGATATTTCAGATTTTGAATCAATAGCCCGATGAGAAATAACAATACAGATTTTAGGCTTTTGTCTTTAATAGATCCTGATATTGTCAATGTGTGGAAAAATGTGCTCAAAGGAGGTCGATGGGCACTAAAAGCAATTATCTCAGAAAGTATTTGATATGTCAATCTAAAATTCCACAGATACCATTTTAAATATCCATAGTTAATGTTTAGAAAAATGTTTCAAGCAAATCAGAGATGGTCACCCAGAAGCCCCTGGTGATTTGAGATGGATTAACCCTAATTGTTTATGGCATATTTTGGAAATCTGTAGATATGAGCACAGTTGTTTTTTTTTGCTCACTCTTCATGTTTTCAAAAAGAGTCCCAGTTTAGCACTTCCAGTAAAATATACAGCCAAACTCAGAGTTGGACACTCTTTGTAGCCATTACAAATATATAGTAAAGTATAGTATAGTAGTAATATAGTAAAATAGTATAGTGAAATCAAGAATTTATTTTTTGTACAAAAAAAAATGTATAGAAGAAATATTTAAAACATATGGAAAGCTAGCAAACGTTCAGCAGGATGTCACATAGAGGAAGACGGTATCAAGACTGCACATATTCACATAAATATTCAGTACGTGTGTATCCACTCTGCCATGCAGATTGGCCAGTCATCAGCAGTGTAAGTGTTTGTCTGTTTGACTAATCGTCTCTATTTGTTTTTATCTGTCTGTATTCCCAGTTCCCCCGATCCTCCATCTCTTTCTCCCCTTCTAACATTGTCCATCCATTTCTCATTTACTATGAATATCACAACATCCATCCCTGAGGGGCCCTTCCAAGAAATTACACATTATCACCCTTCGCTTTGACACAGACGTGTTGGAGCATTTATCACACCTATCAAGATGCGTCATCAACATATGATCGCATCCGCTGTCTCCGGGGGGGCAGCAGCTCATCCAGAACACGCATACATACACCGACTGCCAAACATCCAGATGTATCTGTCAACTCTGTGACACTCATCTGTCTCGCACACACAAACACTCATCCACACATACCCTACACATGATGCAAATCCTTTCTCTCTCATGGGTTTCTCTTCCTACTGGTTTAGCATGGCTCCCTTGGGCACAGTAGAACCCCATCCTGTTTAATTGAGTGTATCTCATCATTTGCAGTGGGCCTTCCCCCCTCTAATCAGTTTTAAGAGCTCCTTCGCTTTCTACCAGCCTTTACACTTCAAGGGAATCCAGCACTGTGTGTGTGTTTGTGAGTGTTTTAAAAAAGAACGGGTGAGTTAAGTGAGGAGGATAAAAGCACCAATGCGAATCATCTTGTTGACATGGAGTCTAAGAAAGTATAAGTGAGAGAGCGAGAGCGGTGAGGAAGTGACACAGACTGACTGACTTGCAGTGAGTGACTGAACTTGAGATAAGAATGCACTTCTAGTAATGGCGACAGTTTTTGCACTTTTCCCTCAAGTGAAAAGAAATAAATGGACATAACTTTAAGAAGTCTTGTGTTGTTTTGCACTGAAGATATCAGTGACAAGGCATTTTAGTCTATTTGCTTTCTGGAAGCTCCTGGTTTTTGGAAAGACTTGTCGTTCCCTTTGACAATTTACTTATTTTCTGGGGTATATGATTTTTACTGTGGAATCCTTGTGGCAGTAAAGGGATTAGAAATTCTTTCTTCAACCTTGTAGCAACCAAACACGTAATATCTGCAAATAACGTAGCAGCATTTTGCCAACAATGTAATAAGTTACTACGGTACTGGCTAGTTATTACATTAACGGCCTAGCATTGAAAAACACCCTTTAAAATGTAATAACTGTAGCCGATAATGTAATAACACGTCAGTAGGACTGCATTTCTTGGAAATAAAAGATTTTTTGCGGTTTTTGTGCAGTTTGCTAATCAAAAATAGGTGTCGTGGATGGTATAATGATATTTATTCATGAAGGATACGTCCCATGTAGCTGTCATTCTCCTTAATTATGGCTGTAAGAGCCAATTTGAGAATTATTTGTTGTACAGAATCTTAATAGAGAATATTGTTTATTTGCTTAGATATGTAAATTCATCATTTCATGTTAGTGTCTCTGTTGGATGTTGCATTCTAAGTGAATTTACCACATTTTTTCTTGGAAAACATTTCGTTGACACTTTGTTCAAACTATTCTCAAGGAAAAATGATTCACTCCTCACTAAGGACTGTATCTAAATAACTGGACTGGCACTCATTTACAAATGTAAAAAAAAAACCCCATGAAGAGTATTATGTACGTTATTGGTTAAAAAACTTTATTACAGTATTGGCAAGTTATTACATAATTGGCTTAATTACATTTAAAATGGCCCAAATTATTACAGTATTAGTGGCTAAAAACCTGTTAATAAATGTCAAAAATGCAATTTGGGAAAAAGACATGGACATTAAACAGAAATGGGTGAATCTGGATTTGTGTTTCATTCGTAGTTTAATCAGCTGCTCAACTTACTGATGGCTGCCCATTTGTGACATTACAGCGTTTATACATACTGTCAAGGAAAACCACAAACATCTGTCAAACCTGTGCAGACATTTGACTGAAAATACAAACATATCTTCAAACGTCAAATAAATAACCACACAGCGAGCAGCCAGATGCTGTCACTGACAAATAAACGTCATGGATTTATGTCTATATTTGGGGGTTTTCATTTTGGTGGGAGGCAGGACAAGCAGATTTAAATGCCACCTGTTTCAATATGATCTATAGAGAGTGCTCTCAGAACAGTCTGCCGATATGGGTACACTCAAAAAGATGCATAACAGAGTTTAAAAGTCCACATCAGAGTCGTCATGCACCTCATTATTTGACAGTAGGACAGCCCTGAGAGTTCATGCACTTCATGGGAACCTGCCTCAAAGTATGTGAGTGTGGAGACTGGGATTTTGCCTGTAAATGCCCCCAAAAATAATTTGAAAAAGCAAAGCAAAACAAGAATTTACTGACATTATCCTCAGATATGATGTTAATACGTCGCCACGTAATAACTGTTGAGCATATTGAAAGACTGTAAATGTTTCCTACCACATGCTGCCATGGATCTCATCCCTCAAGAGTCTGCTTTTCTGATGAATTTAAACTTCTGTGTACTGACATGAGCCTCCTCCATTTGTACCCAGAACGCTGTCCAAAAACCTTCTTTTGTAACTGAAGGCAGTTTCCATAATTGTGAAGCAGGAAGGAGATGGAAAAAAGGTGCAAAGAAAACAAAACCTTCACTTGCCAGAAAAGAAAAACCCCAAATCACAGAGATGCCGATTTGCACAGGAATACTATTATCAAAGGAACTCTGCGTTTGGTGAAATGTGGTTGGTAATTTGCAGTGGAATTTTAACTTAACAAATTATGGATGTGGCAGATTTGCACAACATTAGGATCACAGACAACTTCTGCAATATGAATTTCTTGAGGTCCCCAGAAAATACTTGGGCTCAAGACTGCCTTCACTTCTATCTTCTATCTTCACTTTGTTCTTGTGTCTGGGTGTCTTGTCTTCATTGTGGTCTGCAGCAGGTAAAACACATCCTCATTTGGACTTGGGTAAAGTTACTACGTTGCCACTGTAGAATAATTTACTGTTTGGCCTTGATGCCCTGAATACTCTATCTGTATAATCAGGATATCTGTCCTGCTACATTGACTTATAGATCCTTCATAATCTCTTTAATGCTTTCTTCACTAGTATTATATCCACGTACTGTATGCTGCACCAGCTTAATCTGGATATGTTGTCTCTTTGGGCTCAGAGACAATCACGTCACACACAGATACACTCAGCTAGATGACTGCGACGTCTTACAGTGTTTTAAATGGACCCCAGAGACAATGTACAGGCAGAAAAATACATACATACAAACCCTCACACTCCTGTGGACAGAGTGAAAACATCCTGCAGCAGATAGGGATGGCAGCGCTAATTGCTGCTGCTTACCGATGCTTTCCAGTGACAATATGTTTGTGATGGTGCGTCAGACTGAACTGTGCTGTTTGATGTCGCCCCAGCTGGCTGCTGCTGTTTCTAAGTCAGTGCTTATACTATGGTCTAACTCTGCATCCCTCTATGACCACCATTACTGTTGTCTCCTGCTCTTTTTCTTTCTAACCTGTCTGACTCTTGTGCCAACTCCATATGCTCTGTGTTATAAATAGGTAATGAGGGTGAGGCTGGCGGTAGGTTGGTATAAAGGGAAAGAGATAGAAAGTTTAACCTCCTTTTTAATGTATGCCTGTGTGTTTGTATACATATAGTTTCATGCCAGACTAAGTGCTCATCTCTGAGCATATTGTGTTTCACCTGCTTAACCTCCATCTCTTCTTATTCCTTCCTTTTAACTTTGAGCCTTTTAAAAAGTACTCTTTGCCCTTGCTTTGTCATTCCACACTTGAGAAGTGCATCACTACATCACATATGCATAGGGATTGCGTGTGTGTGTGTGAAGCTGCCTGTGGTTCCTGCTGTAATTCTGTATGCTTTCAGCTTGTTCTAGCTTCCCACTGTGACTCAACCTCACATGTCTATTTGTGTCTTTCTCTGTCTTTTTTACTCACTACATCTTGCTCTTAGTAACTCTTCCTTGCTTTCATTTTTCGACAATTTTTTCCCGCATTTCCTCCCTCTCCTGCTTTCTTTTCCACTCCACATCGTTCATTTTACATTTCATCCTCTCTCCTCTTTGTCTCTCCCTCCATCTTTCCTGCGCATTTTCACTCCTCCTCTCACTTTCTCCCTACTTCACTCTCTCTCCTCCTCCTTCCATGCCTGCCATCTCTCCTTTCATTTTCTGACTCAACACCTTGCTCTTTGCATGTCTATTTCTGGTCTCTATCTTCCTCTCCCCATGCCAGCATCACCTCCCCCTGGTTCTCATTATCTGTCTCCCTCTCTTCCTCTCTCTTGTCTCTGTCTCTGCTTAGAATCCTTCTATTCCCGAACCTGTCCCACCCACCTGTGCATGTGTGCACACGTGCACCCACACAGGCATATACCTGCATACTCACAGATGCACACTTGTTTAAAGGCATTGCATTCTTAGACCTGTTATTTTCCTCTGTATTCTCTTTTTTATCCTTTGGGAACATGACAAACATGCTAAAAGTGCTTGTTAAAATGAAAGGTAACTAAAATATCAAAACAAGATTTGTCCTCCTTCGTCTCCTAAACCCATTTGTAGGATTTCAGTGTGTCGAACTGCAGGCAGTGGAGGTCTATGATGCATAATACACGATGAAAGAAATTCTAATTGCTTTTGGTCATTTTGCCACTTCTTCATCATCAGAGCATTTATGAACTATAGGTGTCATGTAATGTCTTTGTTTCCAAGATTATCTATTCTAGCAACTGCAGATATAGAAAAAACCAAAGGAACAGAAGGCAACCTGCCAATAAAGGAAAGCATCTGTTCCTGAGATGTCTTTTTCTCATTTGAACTTTTTTAGCAGACTGCAAAACAATTAATCAGTGATCTGAAAAATGACAATGTGTGTTATCAGACTAAGCTTTTAATGTTTTTTTTCCTATCTTGCTGCCCTTCATTCTATTGAAACGTTTTTTTCTTTCCCACAGTAAGCCCATGTTTTTGTCACTAATGATCCCTACTCAGTGCAACTTCTAGACAAAGCAGAGCAGATGTTTCTCAGAAAAATGCTGTTAAATTGTGGCACATTATATTTTTAGTCACTCTAACCCTGGTAGATAACAAAAGACACCAGTCATCAATGATATGATCACAACACAACAAGCATTTATGAAAATGCAG
This sequence comes from Dascyllus trimaculatus, assembly GCA_024666655.1. Lineage (NCBI taxonomy): Eukaryota > Metazoa > Chordata > Actinopteri > Pomacentridae > Dascyllus > Dascyllus trimaculatus. The sequence continues at coordinate 11,699,017 of CM045467.1, forward strand.
CTACACCTACAACTTTTTTCTCTCTTTTTTTGCACTGATTTGTTTTGCACATTACTATGCCCTCATTTTTTGTCACTTGAAGTGGAAGATGCACTCCCTTTGCTACCCTCAGATGAAATGGAACAGATGTTCATTGAAAAGCTAGTGTGGAATTATAATTATAATGCATTTTATTTTTGTCATGCAAACCTTGATAGCTGAGAAAACAAGAGAAGCATTTGTGATTTGATCTACCAGTAATGGGTATTTGTATTGCTGTTACAAATTCCTCACCATCTGTGTCTTTGGACTCTTAGTATTTTCTATTGGTGCCCTCCATTTTATCAGCATTTCTTCAATTTGCACTTGTGTTTTTCCCATCTGATCTTTGCCTAGGTTCCCAGTGGTACAATGGAAATATCCTCTGAGCTCCATGACAATGAGTGTTGGAATGCTGAGAAAGCGACCTCTCCAGCAGCAAGTAAACTGACTGTGGGTTTGCTTTCCTCGTGAGATCAACCTTCACAGGTACAGAGAGTGGACTTGTTTTATTAGGCGCTGGTTAGTACAAGTATTGGAAATTAGTGAAAATGAGTGTACAGTACAATTTATAATAGAAGACAGTATATTCTGTGACAAGAACCCTATTTTCACACACGTTTTTGCAGCTGTTATTGCACACATTCACCATATTCTTTCACTGTGTAATCAGCGCATCTAAAATTATCATCTGCACAACCTAATTTTCTTTGTTTCACTGTTCACACCAGGGTGACAGTTTGTTTTTGGCAATAGACCCACAGAGCTTTTGTTGTCATTATTATTATCCTCCATTCAGCATCTGAGGAGAAAATAAATAAAGTTCAGGCAGAAGAGTGGGCTACTGGTTCAGTAGCATTTCCTCTTCAGGATTCAAGGCTGTACTGGTAAAGCTTCTGTGAAAATGGATTGATTTGATCCAGCACACAATATTGTTGCTCCAGTATGGTTTTTACACTGTGAAAGTTTACCATTCCATACACACAGTGGTGCACGTACAAAAAGATGCTGTTCATTTTTACGCTCTCTTGTAGATGCTTCTACATCTGCAGAACAGGCTTAGAGATAACGGGATTTTCAATTGGTCTGTGCTGTGTGAAATGCCTGTGGTGCAGCAGTAGCCCATACAGAACAGCTGAGAACCCACTTGTTAGAAATGGGATGAACTGGTGTATACATCAATATGTATGGAATTGTGACCACAGTGACGAGCAAAGCACATATTAATAATACCTGCTCGCCTTCTTAAATCTGATGCAATCGTAATAGCTGCAGGAGTCACCTGCTTTCAGCTGAACAGGCTCTGACAAACCCCCACAATACACGATCTGTCCAGTTGAGCAGAGAGACAGAATTAGTAACTAGCCGGTGAATATAGTGGAGCCGCTCGCAGAGAACAATACAGATTTTTTCCTTAGCAGCTGGAGACCAAAACAGAAGTAAAAGACAGTGAATATTAGACACTCAAGCCCAGCCAGTGCCGACAGTGATTCTTATGGAGTAAAAAGCTTCAACTTGCTGCGTAGGTACCACTCGAATCCACACCACTCTCTGCTCCGTGAGGATGCATACTCTGCTACATGTGCTGCAGACAGTTTGAACATCAAGGCCGCATCCTTCACTTAGCCCCGCCCACGATTACTGTGGTTGGTTTAAAGATATACAAATACATTTTTTTTCCTCTCAGCAAAATGATACTTAAGTGAAGCCAGACCATTATGTTGGGATGTGTCACATTTACACCTTGCTGCACTGCCCTCAAGAGGCAAAAAACAAAAATTACAACTGCTTTAAAGGTGTGTTCATTTTAAGTAGTTTTTTTCAGATGACAATGATTATTGATTTAGAACAGTAAGTTGTTATTTGTTTAAAGTTTTGTCTGGTGCCCACCTGTGCCAGTGGAAAAGCTACTTTCCAATTGAAAACAAAAAATGCTGACAATCCTACGTACATCTAACACGTCTGGTACACTCCAGTGCTTGAGAAATGGACACACATTTCACTGTTTGGATGGGAAATGAATACACAGCTCTTTCTGTCTGCTCAGGACAGCTACATAAAAAAAAAAAACTTGACACAGTGCAGAAAAGAGGTCAGAGCTCCAACGTGTTAGACAGGAGACCAGAGTTCAAATAGAGATTTGGTCATACTGGTTTATTGTCAGCGAGTGATGCTATGGGGAACGGAGTGACATTTTGAGAGAGTGAGAGGGAGAGCGGGGGAGAAGATCTAAAGCTCTTCTGAAAAGATTGAGAGATTTATGGAAAGATGGAAAGAGACAGACAGAGCGATAGATTGAGATAGAAGTGGCATGTCGACTGAAATTGAAAGTGGAGTATCTGCAGTACTTTGGAAACACACACATACACACAGTCATCATCAGACAGTCAGGTAGAGAGAAAGCGTGGATGGGGGGAATCTATCAGACAGCGTCATCCTGTTGCCCATCAGAGCTATCTGCCCCCTCCTAGTCTTTGTCTCTCTAAAACCATGTCTCTGTTTAGCCCTCACACATCATTACCTGGAAACCCCATTGCTTTCTCCTGAGTCCTTTCTCTCTTAACAGCCTCTCTTCCTGCACAAACTCATTCCTCCCTACCGGACAGAGAGGGGGAGAGTTGCAGGAGGTTGGTGAGTCAGACTCAGGTGCCTGACAGCCAGACAGCCAGCTCAAGAAATTTTTCATCCACTGCCTCCTGTGTTTCCTTCCCATTTGCCACCTGTCTGTCTCTGTGGTCTGCTGAGGCCCAGTGCTGGTCAGTAGAGATACCAGGACCCCCACGGAAAGGCCAAATCCCCCCCATCTCTCTTCCTCTGCTGCTCTTCCTATCATTCTTGCACTTGTTCTTTTTCTCCTTTTTACTTTCCATCACCCAAACCATTCCTTTTCTTTACACCACAACCTTTCCACCTTCCTCTCCTTTTTCATTTAGTCCCTCTTATACAGAGGTTTCCTTGCAGGCCTTTGCCCAGGTTCCTCAACCAGCCCAGTGCTGGCACATAATACCATCCTGCTGGGACACCACTCAAAAATACATATTTTGCAATGGCCGAATTTTCACTCACACGCTCATCTGTCCATATACAGATGCACAGACACTCATAAATGCATAAAATGAGTCTGCTGAGAGAAAAGCTGCATTTGTTTATGTGCCTTGCTCCTGTTTCAAGTTCCTTTTCCTTCATCAAGCATTCATCCTGTATGGTTCACCTTTGGGACAGCAGCTCTAATCTCTCTGTTCCCTCTTGTTCAGTTTGTATGGCAGACATTCTTTGAGCTGCTATCAGATTGGTTGCCGTAGCCCAGACTTTGAACTTGGCTGCTACTGCTGGTGTTTTCTTACTCTGATGTGCAGATGGGTGACAAATTACAGGAAAAACTTCAATAAGTGGAGAAACACAACCAATGCAGGTGCTTTAACAAATGCCCTCATAATATAACTGATTCTGATTTTGTATTGAAGTAGTAAGAGCAGTGTTCATTTCGGTAACAACAGTTATTCACTGATGACCCTTTTTTCAATGAAATCCAAACTAAAGCTAAAGGAAAACTAATATTTTCAGACTGAAATCGACTATTTGGATCTCAAAATTATTATTTGGATACCACAACGACCGACTACCTGGATATTCAGATGTTCGGATGTTCGGATGTTCGGGTCCAGCCCTATAATTTAGCACATGTGACATGGATGTAATGCTGACGTTATTGTAGGAGACCATGGGACAGACCCAGTACTTGCTGGAGGGATTATACACTGACCAGCCACCACATTAGAACCGATAGTTGAAGTGAATAACATTGATCATATTGGTACTATGTGCTGTTCTGATGGAAAACCTTGGATTTAACATCCATGTTGATGAGACTTACACACCCAAATAAACATTGTCCCACAACAAGCACACCCCTCATGCAAATGGAAATCCCAAATGTCACTGGTCTACCCCTGCAGGAAAATGCACCCCACCACATGGAAAAAACATCATCAGGAACATGTTGAGGAACATGACAATGACCCAACATGTTGATTTGACCTCAGAACTTCCTACACCCCATTCTGATCAAGCATCAAAAGGATGCAGTGGAACAAGTTTGATTGACAGAGGCCCCACTGCACAAGCCAGAGTACCCAAAGGATCCAGTGCCAACGTCCTGGTTCCAGACCCCATAGGACACCCTGAGAGGTCCTCTTGTCCATGTCCAATGGTTCAGAGCATTTTGGAGCACATAAGGAGGACCAACACAATATTAGGCAGGTGGTCATAATGTTGTGCCTGATCGGTGTATGTTGTGAATTGCCGCTATATAAATTGAAATATTGTGACAGCTAAAGGCTTGTTCTTCAATAGAGTTCGAGACACTCGGGCAATCAAAGCCATGAAGCGTTGAAGCTGTTCTGGTATCAGATTGGGTCCTAAAACCTTCCTATGACACTTTCTTTTCGTTTTTCCTTCATTCATCACCTGTCTGTATATTCTCACCATAGTCTTTTGTTTTTGCTGTTGCAGTCTTCTGCCCACTGTGGTGTCACACTTAGCATATTGCACAACCAAACAACCACACAGACACACAGAAATGCCTGTTACCACCGTCTGTACAATCTGGTTCTGACCATCTAAGAATATGGATCTATGCCAAGCCCCACTTCTGACTCTCTTTCTGCAGTACATCTATATTCATTGTAGCTCACAGCTACAAACAACTGGCTCATCGAGTCTCATTTAAGATGAGTTTCCTTTCCCATCCCCTCATGCTCCCACACTTTATATTAAACTTTTTTACATCTTCCTACTTTTTTAACACAGTGTAGTCATCATTGCTGCCTTCTGCTGCCATTTGCTGTTGCTTTTTTTGTGTGACTGTTAGTCAGCCGTGAAGTTCTCATTGCTGTGGCTGTGTAGTGGTTTTAAGGTCAGCTATTTCTTCTTGTGTGAGGCTCAAGTCACACACAAATGGATGCTGATAATACAGTAAAAGGAGTTTGACTAACTGTGCTGCAGCAACATGAACGGATAGTCTGGAGATGTACTGTAGTAGGGTGTAGACATTATTGCAAATTCTGCAAAGATTTACATTATTGAGTATTCTTTTTAACATTTATGTTGATTAGTAATCAAAATGAAGGGTTCTTACCACATGGGGGTGCTTGGTCTGGTGAAATTAATAAACTTTATTGAATTGCATTATCATGTTCCAATTATGTGAAGCATGTTAATGTAATCAAATGTCTATAGGCTGTGCTACTTACAATGCAACAAAGGGTAATAATGGGCTTGCTTCTCTCTATTTGGTGTGATTGCTGAATCACATTTATGCTTTTTAGCTCTGTGTTATTATCCTTACAGGATCCTGTGGATGAAAATTTTATACATGTCAAAATAGTTGAGTTTTTTCAGGTGCGAATGAGATGACAGATTGATTTTCATGATTGTTCTTTTTTTATCTTTACACCACGCAGAAGTCAAAAAATTTGGTCAAGTGTAGCCTCACTTGAAGTAAGTGTTCACAGATCAGGTCGGAACCCCCAACAAATGCTGCCAGACTTACCAGACTTTCTGAGTGGTCCTAATCAGAGAGTAAAACAAATATCTGCGTAGAAGAGGGCAAGAGATCAAAAGGGATTTAGTCTATTTTTTTTTTTCCAATGTTGTTCCTGAAATGCAGTTACCTTTTTCCTATGCTTTCTAGTCTGTCACTGCCACTGCAATGTGACGCCACTATTGGCGTCGAAGAGAAAGGACACAGACAATGTGCTACCTCACATAGCGCTGTCATTTTTAGTATTAGGATATTTACTTGTGTAAAACACAACCTAAAAAATCTCCCATTAATCATCACATTAGAGCACATGATAACACACTGCAGCTTCTGTGCACATATACACGAATATGAACACAAAGCCATTCATTTTCGCTGCACCCGTTCATCGCATTCATCCCCTTAACACCGCTTATTTCTTCCCTCCTTCCCTCTGTTCCATTTCCCCACCTCTAATTGCTCTGCCGGCTTCTCTTCCTTCAAATTCAGTGCCTTTCATGCCTTTCCATCTCTTATCACAGTGACTCGATATTTATCTCTGCACTGTTCTCGCCCCGATCACCTGTTCGCCCTCCGCCTGCTCCCAGCTGTGTTTGTGCATTGCAGTCCATGCACTGAGATGAGAAGGCTCTAACAGCTGAGACACAACCACCAATCTGCCTATAAATCAGTCATGCTATCACCTGCTAGCACTTCTGTGTATTTGTGTGTCTGTGAGCCTGTATTCATGGGCACGCCTTTCATTTGCCTCCATTTTTCCTGAATATCTACTTTCCCCCTTTTATTCAATTCCAACTCTGATAGGGTTTGTGGAGTAGTTTGGTCTCCTTAGTATACCATCTGCTTTGTTGTTGCGTCTCTCCTTATGTGAACATGCGTGCAGGTGCATCAGCATGAGTATATACGAATATATGTGTGTGGTATGTGTGATCGCCTATGCCTGCTTGAGTGCTTCTCCGTTCAGCTCGACTTGTTTATCTTCCCCTCCCTACCTTTATTTGCCAAAAGGCTCAATCCCAGCAGGCTTGTGACAGTTTTACTTGTCAGACGTGTGTTTGCATTTCCTCCTCTGTGTGTCTCTCTGTCTGTCCCTGTTGTTGGTTTGGTCTCATTCATATTTGAAGTTAGTGTGACTTGTCTTACTCCTTGGTTCGCTCTGGAACAAACTGGAAACGCTGGTGTGAGAGGACTTGCAAAATAAGAATAAAGTGATGTAACATGGGTAAAATGAAGGATCAAAAGGTTCCTATTGTGCAGGACAGTAAAGAAAGTTTGGTCTGGTGTTGGGTGATGCAATAACTCAAAAATAATATGTGATGTGTGACCGAAGTATCGATTTACACCGTTGACGTACTTGAGCATGTTAAGAAAGACATTCATTTATATTGATATTTATCTTTGCAAGTATCCAGAAATAAGCAGTACAGCAGTCAAAGTAAAGTTTAGTCACTGTGGAATATCAGGTGAGATCAGTGGATGAATGTAACAAAGTGTATTTAAGTACAAATTTGAGGTACATGTGCTTGAGTCTTTTCTTTCTTTTTGCCACTTTCTGCTTTTACTTTGTTAATTTTATCTTACAGCTGTCGTTGCTCTACAAATTAAGATTTTTGTAGACAAAGCATATGGAAAGCTTGTACAATATGATGTTTTGTAAGTTCATACATGCACAGTTGAAACATTAGGTGATTATTCATTATTCAGTTGACCAAAAACTGACAACTAGTTTGACAGTTGATAGAAATCCGTAATGAGAGTAATCATTAGTTGTAGTTGGACCCATTAGTTCGGTTGAATTATAAATAGTTAAAAATGAGCTCCACATGAACCAAATAAAGCAGTAAAACCCTGCTTTTACAAAAATACATGAGTAATAATAACTATGTTTTAGAACAACTAACATAGGCTGCACTTTTGTACAGTGGGTACTTTTACTTTTAATACATAGTTTTGACTCTGTAACGTTTCTTGTAATTCTTGTAATAGAGTGCTTTTACAGTTTGGTATTAGTACTTTTAGAGGATATGAATACTTCTGCCATCACTGGCTAAAATCAGGTGAGGGAGAAACGGTAACAGCCAGAGAGAAATTTAAAGGAAACTGAAGATGTGTTCGGATTAGACAATAATGCAGCATAATCCTACAGAGTTGCATAATTTCTAGTTCAAAGTGTGTTGATGTGCCATCATTTGTTCTCTCTGTAATTGAAGAACTAGATACGAAGTGCATTATGTGGACTGGACACTGTTTAACATTACCTAAATGTTCAAATGATGTTTTAAAGAACACGTTTTAATTTAATGTTCAAAGACCTAATGAGGATAATTAGCATTTCAAATCATATTTGAAGGATGTTGTCAGGCCCAGCATAGATTGTGTTATATGATGGTGAAGGAAGAACATTCTCAACCCAACGTTCAAAAAATGTATGTAAGATGTGATGAAGGCCTCAAATGAAAAAATGTTTTTAATGAAACGCTTTTGCCTGTAATAATCGGAGAATCTTTTGGTGTTGAGGTGACACATTATAGTGCATTCTTTTATAAAACATTCCCACAACGTTACACAATGATAACAAGGGGAGCACATTCTGAGTACAACATGCTGAAAGCGTTTTAAGATTGATATGGATGTTGTTAGAGAACGTTATCCTACCTTTACCAATAACATTCTGGGAGCTCCATAAAAATAAACTTTACTCGAACCTTGCAGAGCTGAGAATGTTTTTAGAACAAAAGAAATCCTGCTAGGAAGGATCCCACACTTATCAACAAGGGGAAAGCCTTCTTGTCTGAACAGGTTAGGATGGAAACTTGACCTGTGAGTGTCAGGTGTCGCCACACATTTCCAAAAAGAAAACAGTTCAGCACAAAGACAGGCCAGGATTAATGGCTTAAAACAGAAAAGGAGCTGGAACATTCAAGTGGCTTGATCCATTTCTCTGACAGTCACAGGCTCACGGAAATGGAAATGAAACAAACTGACAGCCAAACAAATCAGCTCCATGTTTGTGTGTTTCGCATGATTAAATGATGGTGGGAGTGTTACATCAAACTGAGCTTGCCTCACAATCCCACTGGCTAAAAGACACTCCTTTGTCGATACAATGGCAATTTCTCTGCCTAAGTGAGCTTTCACTGTTTGATACACAAATTAATTTTTCTCGTCGACCACGTATTGTATTACATGTAATAAGCCTGCTGTGGCTTTGTAAGTGATCTAAGCCTTCTAGCTGTAAAGTTCAACAACTGCTCTCATGTTTCTTCTGTGCTTACTTGTTCATATCAGCACTGTAGACATTAGTCTTGCACTCTTGCCATTACGTAATAACTTTGCTCTGTGTTCAAACAGTCAGGATAATGACAGTATTCCTAGTTTGTAAGCTTTGCAGTCTCTCAACTAATAAATTAAACTGTAATTTACTGTGTGGCACACATCAAGCCCTACTAAAGCTGGGCAAAGTGTGCAAAAACATGCGACAGTCATGATACCCAATGAATGAACACATGTTCAATCAATTTTTTTAGCCACATTAACTCACATTATGTAATCAAAATGTTGTCAGGAGGCGAAGTGAACAGCTGCATTTTCGCTTTTATCCATGTAAATTAATCACAGTAGATGCTGCACAGTACGTTCTTTGCCTTTGATATCTGTCAGGTCATGAAAGAAGAATTGTAAACCTGTTGAATGATTAGTATGTATGTGATATCCGAGAACATTGTCTTGGAAAGTAATACTGTTTTGCAAAAACTTTTTGGTATCCTTGTCAGTCCCTTTCCATTATTGCTTATCTCTATTTATTCATCTCTCATCAAACTGGAGTTGACGAAGTAAAATATTTGAGATATATTGAGAGACTTGAACTTTAATTTGGTTCCAGTTGCTGAGCTCTGTGGAGTCATTTCTGTCTGACGATGGCATTTTACATAACTGCACTGGGAACATAAAATTAGTGGTGGAAGAAGTATTCACATCCCTTAAGTGAGCAACAGTACCAATGCAGCAATGTGAAAACACTCCATTGCAAGTAAAGACCTTCTATTGTTAGAGTCCATAAGTATCAGCAAATGTAGTTAAAGATGCAATATACAAATACTTGCACAGATATAGCAGCAAGCAATTACATAATCCTTCAGACAATGTGGTCACACTTCCTCTGTGTGAGTTGTAATCCAAACTACACTGATGTACACTCACTTGAGTTCAGTTCATTGTGAGTGTGAATCTCTGCTGCTGTTTTGCATCTGTCCTTTGCTTCAGCATCTCTGCTCTGTTCTGCTGAGCTCCATGTGTGTCTGTTTCCACACAGGAGTGACACAAATAGTTAAAATATACAGTTAAAATACTACAAAAATATATAGTATACAGATCTTCCTGACTAAACCAAATATTAAAATTTGGACCATACAATATTATTTATTATGCAAATTTAAGTGATTAATTGAAATATTAAGGTTGAGACCTTAAAATTTTACATATCAGAAACCTTCCAATATGTAAAATTAAATAAGAATATGACTCTACAGTGTAATATGTAAACTAAATTAACCTTACTGAAATCTTAAGGTTAAGAACCTATTATATTTATTATAACAAATTTAAATCTAACAAAAATACCTTACTGACTGGAGAAGGATGACTCCCTTTTTACAGGAAGAAACCTCCAGCAGAACCAGGTTCAGGAGGGGCAGACATCTGCTTTAACTGGTTGGGTGAGGGAGAGCGAAAACACTGGGCAGATTGGTGGAACCAGTAGCTACAGATCAGACCTGTCCAGCTTCAGAAGACAAAGCACAACCTACCGGAGAAAGAGGGCAATATCCAATAGTGTAAATGTGTGTCTCCATGTCGGTGGATTGGAGTGGAACAGACACGAGCGCAGCAAAGAAGCTACATATATTGCATATATTTTGCAATGCTAGTGTGGGCTAAAGGTTGTGGTTGGAGGTTTTTTTTCTTGTTTCATACAGAGCTGGTAAAAAATGAAAGTAAAATAACTTGTTTGGTCCCTCTTGCCCATATATTATTATTTATGACATCATTGAATTGTTAATACTGAAGCATCAGTGTGTTGCTGTTGTAGTTGCTGCAGGTGGAGCTAGTTCGAACTACTTTATATATGGTTTTACAAACAGGGACAACGGACAAATCTGAGGGCTCGTCAGATCATTAATGGGAAGGAAAGAAGTAAAAACAAAGTTCTGACCCACAAATCTGTTTTCAGTTTTTGACTTTTTTGTCTACTCTTTGATTTTTGTTGAAATATTGGATCAACTGAACATTTATTGAGGTGAAACCATTTGAGTGGAAGTCTGAGGTAGTATAAGATAAAAATACTCAAGTAAATCATAAGTACTCTAGCTGAGTCAGTGTACTTTGTTGGTTTCCACGCCTGCATACGATGTTAAGATTGACTCGACCCCACTCAGCCCTTTTACCTTATCTTTCGCTTCATGCTGAATAACCTTCCCGTGATATGTCTGTGATTTGGAAATAACATCAACATCTACTGCTTTTAATCCAGCTTCTATGCTATTATTGTCACTCACATCACTGTCAGCCTTCTTTAGTTGAAAACTTGGAGAGAAGCTAAAACTTTTTTTGTGGTTGATATCAGCAGAAAGCTTTGTTGTCATGGATTTCTTTGTTTCCAAGTGTTGTGTCTGTGTCTTTGATTCAAGCAGTGGGTTAGTGGAAGTCTGCACACTTTGGGATGTACAACAAAGCCATATAAAATCTCTTGAACTTGTCAGGTTTTATTTTTCTCTCTACATCAGGTACTCTATTTGCATGGCCCTCGCACCACAATTCCCATTGCAGCAGTATTGCAGACAGAACTGTTTTTGATTTTTCTCTCTTGTAGTAGAGCATTGTAGCACTGTGCCGTACTTACCTGACTATAAGTACTGTCCTGTCATATGTGTTGGACTTCAAGTGTAAAGACTCAGTTGACTCAAACAAGAAACTACAAAGAGGCTACAGAACCTAAGGCATTTACCAGGCGGGGGCTTGGGTCAAAGGGCCTCAAGCATCGCACTAACGTGTAGCAAACAAATGTGCAGCAAACAATGGGTGCCGAATATACAGTATACAGCAGAAATAAGCACATTCCAGTGCAAATCACTTCAATGTCAAATGATTCTCTATCGTATCACCTCTTAATAATTGCAGTGTTTCGAAGCTGACATCTTAAAAACAATCAAAAACAAATACTCTAGAATTACTGTTTTAAAAATACAGGCCCCAAAAGTGACTCAGTGCAACAAAAGTAAATACACCTCTCACCATTGAAACAGTGCACCTCTGATTTCCAGTTTGCTACCTGCATTAACATGGTTCTACAATGACCTGTGAACACCAGAGCTTTCTCGGTCTCAATGTCTACATCATGGCTCTACATGGACAAGCATTTCCAGGGCTCCTGAAGTTTCTAAATGTTAAATTAAAAAGATGGAAAAGGATACAGGGAGATTGGTGTACAACTAAAAATCAGTGTGAACACAGTCGCAGCAGTAATCAGTAGGTATAGAACAAACCATGATACCACTAATCAGAGTTAAATTGGTCGTGCATCTAACATTACGAAACAGTGTGCTATTTGTACAATCTAGCTCTTTGCACAGGGGTTAACAGTAGAAATCAGAGTTTCTGTGACAGCTCAGACAGTATGAAGTATTGAACATCAACCTCTATGGTGTCCAAAGAGAACAACCCTTGCTGGCAGTTTCACAAGATAAAACTTCGCTAAATGCAGGAAAAACAAGCCTGATTAGTATTGAGAATGCATACTTTGTTCAGATGACCAAGGTGAGTTTGTTCAGCTCAGATGAGTTCCAGCATGTTTAGTGTAAACCTGGCTAGGACTACCAGTTTATGGATAGTTCAGAGAGTGAAGCACGAAGGTGGGAATGTGAGGATATGGGGCTATGTAAGTGCAAAACTTGGTGAGGTGACAGTTAAAGATGGAACCATGTCAAGATGATTCCCCATGTGCAGAGTCTTGGCAGAAGAGGAATATTCCAGCATGATAATGATCCAAAACGCACTGCCAAAATCACACTAGAGTTTCTAAAGAAGTGAAAACTATGACCTGGCCAAAAATGTCACCTGACTTGAATCCAACTGAACACCTCTGGGGTATTTTAAAGTGTAGAGAGGGCTGAGTTTGTCATCAGAAATAAATGGGAACACAGAAATTATTGAAAAAATAAAAGAGTTCAATCTCAGTGATGAAAAATGTATTTTCTTTTATTGCATTGTGTTCTTACTGTGGGGCTCTAAACTGTTAGTTTTTAATTTTACTCAAGAGCAAATAATGTTTAACTTGGAAGATTGGTATAATTTTAAGTCATTTGGCATTTAAATGACATTACAAAGAACTGTACTCACTTCAACTGTATACTGTACCTTGTGTTGAGCTTTCGGATTACGTTTCAGTTAATGTTTACGGTTTCCTTCTTTTACCTGGGAATTATGAGAACAACTGGAGTGAACTCATGTTTTTCACATTTCTGACAGCTGCCTCTAAATATTACTAAGGGGCTAAGAGTACCTGTAGTCTCACGACAGACTGAAAATAATACGTAACTTTCCTCCTGCCGATTTGATTAACAAACTGAATCCCTGTCTTGGCAGGTACCAGCGCTTCCTAAACTTTTTACACAGCCAACTCTTTTAGGAGGACATCATTTTACCCTCACCATGTGGACACCAAGAACAAAACATGGTTTTTGTTTGAAGATAAGCTGCCAAAGGGCTGAATTCTGTGCTGCCAAGCGAGTAACCGTCTGGCCTTGTGTACCCGACATCAGGTGGTGTTTCCATATATGTGTGAGTTTGTGTTTATGTGCACCTGACACTATATACAACCTGCCAGACACCTGCTGCCAGGTTTGTTCAGCCGCAGTCAGCAGCCTCACCTCCACAGACTCCTTTACTTCCTTATTGCATTTGTATGTGTTTGTAATGTAGGCAGAAGCTCTAGATTTTTGACTTATAGTATCTGAACACTACAAAAAACCTTGTCATTATGTCAACATTATGCTCAAATCCATCAATGCTGCCAAAAATACCACAGACTGATCATTTTCCATCTGTCAGGATTGTCTAGATTGTTTGTTGTATTGTGGTCCTACACTTTTCACCCTAGTTCACCCATTCTTTTTTTGTCGCCAAATATACTACTCCCCTTTCCCTTTACTTTTCACCCTCCTGTCTCTTTTTTTTCCCATTCCACTTTACCTCTCTCACTTCACTCTGTCATCCATGCTACCCCCTCATCCTTTCATCTGTCTCTCTCTATTCTGAGCCTTCATCCCTTATCTCCTCTGTCTTTCTCTCCCTGTCATGCTTTTATCCCTCCCCTCTTATCCTTCCTGTCTCATCTTTTCCCACTTTTCACTCATCCTTTCAACCATTTCCCCATGCGTCAGTTTAGTTACTTCACTGACTGCTTATCAGACACTGTTTTGTCTAAACAGCGTATAAAATGTCACTGTCAAAAAACAACAAGCAACAGTTTCTAAAGTAAAAACCATGCTTCCTCGTTCCCTATGCTTAAATGGACAGTGTACATATGACATGATAACATATCATCACTATTATCTGCGGCACAGCCTCAGTCCTTTCATAGATGGGGAGGCTGAGCCAACGTCTAAAGCTCTCATGTGTTGTTATTTCAAATTTGTGTGTTATAGACAGACAGGTGACTTCTTTGACTCTCTGGAACTCTACTGGAGGGGTGGATCACTGTTATCCCCAAAGATGTTCCCTTATTTGTTGTTCGATGATGGTAGTAGACAGCACCATCTAACACATTGGTCCACAATCTCACAACATGTTAAACTGGGTTGATGTCTGGTGACCTCGAAAGCCATAGCATATGATTTGCATCTGTTTTATACTCATCAAACTATTCAGTAGCCCCTCTTGCCTTATGGATGGAGGCATCGTCATCTTTGAATAGACCGCTCCATTCAGGGTAGAAATGTTCCATCATAGGACGAAGGTGATTACTCAGGGCAACTTCAAATTGAATTGCATTGACCCTTCATTCAAGAGTTCAAGTTTTTCCTTTAATTTGTCACCTATCTCTGTGTTTGTGTTTGTGTGTGTGTGTGTGTGTGTGTGTGTTTATGTTTATATGCCAGATCTTGTTCTTTTATTTTTGCAAGACCCTGCCCTTTTAGAATAAGGACATCCACACGAAGGACCAGCACTTCAACTCGAAGGACCCTGTTTTTGTGGCGGTGCGATGGCCAGCACAAGCAGAGCTCTGACTGTTTGGTAATTACCTGACCTTGGAAATCATTTTGTGCATCGTGTGATATTTTGGCACCAGGTGCAGAGCGCAGGTGGGAGGTGAGGTGTACACAGGTGGGAGGTTCATTCAAATGAAGCATCACAAGGCGAGTTGTAGGTATTTTACTGGAAAATGTGTCTTAGAGTTTGTGCTGGGAATACAAGTTGGTATAAGGTTAAAAACTGGATTCACAGATGTTTTCATGAGGTCTGGACTGCGTTTGTTAGATGTGTTTTGATAAGAGAGGCTCCACAGGGCACCATTGTGGTCTAATTTAGTGGCTGGGGTTAGGTTTCAGAAATAAGTCGTCATGGTCAATGAAGGTTCAAGTATATTAAAGGGGCAACTCACCGATTTAACAAACAAAAGTCAGTTCACTCATTGTGCTACGTACCACTCAGCCTGTGGAATGAGTTACACAATGTAGGCTTCTAGAGGGAGCACTCTGAAGTCTGAGAAAATAACACAAGGATTTTGTCTGTGTTATCTCAGGTGGATACTGAGATAGTTGGAAACTAAAGATACACAACAGAAAGTCTATGTTACAAACTGTGGTTTAAAAGTTTGGGAGTATTTACCAGGCAGGGAGGCTCAGACAACATGTTGGATGCATTATGTGAAAAATAGCATGGAGCTTTCCAAATACCTGGGACCAAAAGCCAGGATGCCTTAGCCTCTTTTTCCTCAGTTGCAACCATTCTTTTGACAGATTGTTAGTTGTCGGTCCCCACACTTAATGGAAGTTACCTTTAGAGCCAAATGGAAGCACTACACAAACTGATCTCTGATGTCTAGTAATATCTGACGATGTTAGTATATCATCACAAGAAAGAGCACAACTGGAGCTTTAGAATTATGCATTCTATAATTTGTCTGGTTTGTCACCACTGCCAGCTGAGCTACTTTATGTGAATAAAAGATTGACAATCACATGTTTTTACCAATTTCTAAGACACTTCGTTTCCAACCATCATGGTTCTGATATTTTCTGATTCCAGACAGTGTTCTCTGTGCAGTTATGAAAAGATACGTCCACTGACATAAAGGCTAATATAGGAATCTGAAAGTATTAAGATCTAGACTGCCTAGACTATAATGAAAAAAGAGCAACGTACAGCATAAATGGCAAGCACTCATGAAGACCAAGGTAACACCTCGAAGTAAAGGTTGCCTGGGGTTAGAAAGGTTTCTGTGAATAGGAGAGATTCACATCTTTGAAATATATACAGCATTTGTGCCTCTGTGTGTATATATCCCTGTCTTTCCTGCAGTACCACTGCTTTATGTATTCAGTATGTCCAACACACACATTCGTGAACTAGTCGATGGCACACACACATGTCTCACCTGTCAGCTAAATATAACTTTGGACAAGCTGCCCTTTCTCACAGCATGAGATGCAGCCATGCAGAGGTGAATGAGTGCAGGTGTTTTGTGTGCATGTGCCACTTTTCCTTTTTTGAATGTGTGTGTGTGTGTGTGTGTGTGTGTGTGTGTGTGTGTGTGTGTGTGTGTGTGTGTGTGTGTGAGTGAGTGCATGTGCCTCCATTCGACCACGTGGCGGCTCTGAATAACCTCCATCAGGGCTTCACTACAGTTAGAGTAAAAATGACGCGTTGCTCCAAGGCGCTGCAATTAGGTTGAGCTGCGTCAGTGCTGGACAGCTCTGATGAAGGGCTATTATAGAGCCGGGCATGATGGAGGCACTCTCCCCCCCACCTTTACCACCATCACCATCATCACCATCCGTCACCACAACCCCCACCACATGGCCTCTCCACCATCTTCCTCAACCATCCATCAACATTACCAGCGAACTTTCCCAGGCAACTTCTCTGAGCAAGAGTCATTCTAACCTGGCAGCTCTCTCCCTGCCATTTCTCCCCTCCTCTCTCCTCTGCATCTGTCTCATTTCCTGCCACAGATTCATATATATTTCGGGATAAGTGCTCTCCATGAATCTTACACCTGCTTTCTCTCTCTCTCTCTCTCTCTCTCTCTCTCTCTCTCTCTCTCTCTCTCTCTCTCTCTCTCTCTCCCCCTTTCTGCCTTTTCCAACTTTCTATCCTTCATCAACTCTCTTTTCCTTCTGTTCATCTGCGCGTCTATTCATTTTCCTCTCCAGCCTCTGAGTGCTTCACTCTCTCTCTCTTCCTTCCGTTTTTTCTTCTCAGAGTCATGCACCTCTTTTAATAGCTCAATTTCTCTTATTCTCCCCTTATCTTCTCCAATTTGATGCATTTCACCTGGCTTGAATCATTTTGCCTGTATCAATCCATCTCCTCCTCCCTCACTCTTCCACTCTCACACCTATTTTAATACTCCAAAGCCTCTATTTGTCTCTGAAAATGAATATTTTGTGTGGTGTCCAGGTTTATGGTATAGTGTTTTTCAAGGCTGATTTTATATGTTTTATGTTTGTCCTGTGGAAAAAGATATCTGTCTTTTGTTATTCACTGTAATTAGTTTCTTTTTAATGTGACAAACACCTCAATGGAAAGTGCTGCTTGTGACTTGTTTAATTTATGTTTGAATTCATGCAGTATTACCTCAAATAGATCTGCCATTAAATTTACAAGTATTGGTTTTAACGGAGATTTAATTATTGGATACTTGTGGTGCTACCAATATAATTATGTGCACAAAAGAAATCCGTTTCAGCAACATTTTCAGAGGGCTTGTTGAAGGCAAACTTCAGTCTTTTTTAACATGCTTATATGTGACTCAGCTGTAAAGTCCACAAATTGAGGGTAATGAAATCATTATATAGCAAATGCAGCTATAATAATCTGAATTCCTACTTGTGTGACTGAAAGTATAGGATTAATTATAGCAGATAAGCATCGCTTCGACGACTGGGTTGTAAAACTCTTACAGTCACATGAAAGCAAGAGGAAATTGTTGGCTTTTTTCACATATTAACAAACATTAGATCCTGCTTAAAACCGTAGTGCAGATAAAGGTAACAGCACCCTAAGGAAAATTAACTTTTTCAATCATCTGTTCAGCAAAAATATTAATAGATGTAATGTTCCTCTGTAGAAAAAGTAAGTACACCCTTGGCCTCCGGAGCAAGTATTGCCGGCCTTAACTGAAATATCTTTTTGTAAGTGTTTTGCAGAATTGTCCACCAGTGTCTGAAATGGTCTTAGTGGAGTTTTCAACCCCTCTTCCTGCAATATTCCCTCAGTTGCAAGATGTTTGAGGGTTTTCTTGGATGTACTTTAGATTCCCCTTGTAACTTTTCGATGGATCAAATCTGTTCTTTGACTTGACCGTTCCATAACCCTCAATTTCTCCTTTTTCAGCCATTCCGTGGTGGATTGGCTTGTACGCTTACAGGATCATTATGTTAAGCTTTCGGAGAGATGGCCTCACAATTTCTTCACCCACTCTTTGATATGATGCAGAGTTTATAGTTTGATTGAATGACTGCAATCTGCCCAGTCCCCAACGGAGTGAAGTAACCTCAAACCATAACACTTTCTCCTGAAAAGCTGCCTTCGATCTGTGCCAAAAAAGTCTACTGTTACTGTAGCTAAACACCTCTGTCATTGATTCGTCTGTCTAGAGCACATTATTCCACGAGGCCTGCACTTTGCCTGCATGCTCACTGGCAAACTGTAGTTGTGCTCTAATGTTCTTTTTGGACAGCAGAGGCTTTTTCCTGGCACGCCTCCCATGCAGGTCAAACGTGTGCACTCTCTTTTGATTGTAGAAGCCAACAGTTGCATGAGCTACCAGCAGATCCTGTGTTGGAAGTATTCGGGTTTCTTAGAGACTTCTTTTCTGCATTGGTCTGCTACTGGACTGAATTTGATGGGATGGCCAGTCCTGGGGAAATTGACATTCTTTGTAATCTACACCACTTGAAGCCATAATTTCCTTGAATAGCACCACCTTTCTTCACAACTTTTTCTTTATTTATGATGGCGTCCAAACCTCTGCTGTTTTAGGACCCCAAAGTCACTGGCCCACCCCTGCAGGAAAATGCACCCCACCACATGGTAAAAACATCAAACAATCAGGAACATGTTGAGGAACATGACAATGGCCCAACATCTTGATTTGACCTCCAAACTTCCTACACCCCATTGTGATCAAGCATCAACAGGATGCAGTGGAACAAGTTTGATTGACAGAGGCCCCACTGTACAAGCCAGAGCACCCAAAGGATCCAGTGTCAACGTCCTGGTTCCAGACCCCATAGGACACCCTGAGAGGTCCTCTTGTCCATGATGTATTTTTGAGCACATAAGGGGACCAACACAACATTCGGCATGTGGTCATAATGTTATGTCTAATTGGTATATACTGGTGTCTGCATATCCAGTCTTCAGACGTGTTAGTATGCATGGAGATTAATACTGAAATCCTCAGCTGGATGTAGAGTATCTAGTTTGAATATGCCTTTTTAAAATTAGTACATATTAGTGTGGATGTTGCCTTGAAGAGCTCTTTAGATCTTGGCATAATAACATTAAACACTTCAATAGCAGAGAGACTCTATGTGGAAGAGGTTTAGATAAGACAAATTCCATCCATCGCTCCTTAAAGAGGCTCTAATCATTGGTACCTGATCTGAAACCTATGATCCAAATTTAATGATTTGAAGGTGCAGTGATGTACTTGCTTTGTGTATGTTACTGGTCTCTTTTTTTTTGTAAAATTAGTTTGTTTTTGAAGTGATGAAAATGTTTACAAAATACAAATGTGATTTATCATTGCTTGAGTATATCTCATTTATGAATAAGCACCTTTTCAACAAGTATCAAGTGCGTGCTTCATCAAGTAGGTTGAAAATATGCAGTCACTCATTTTTCTTTTTACATTTTCCCATGACTATACATGAACAGCACAAATATCATCCTCATTTTAAAAAAAATCTGTTGCAGATGATAACATTCAAACTTCTTAATCATCTAGTTTGTCTGTAAGCCCCAATGTAATGGTGTTTTTGGTTATTTTGTTTGTTGCTACCTGCTTGCTTCCTGAATTGCCAGAGACTTGTCATCCATTTTCTTCTGTTGAACCAGGGTTGGGTTATGTTTGAAGCAAGCTAAGCAGAACATTCTAGACAATTTTGTGTTTCTCATCAATCTCCAGTGCAAAAACTATGGAGTCATGGCATTTAGTACAGTGATCTGTAAGGGTCATTTTAATAAGCACTTATCATAGGCCAAGTTTGGTGATTCTGGCAGCTTGGTAAGGAGTCTCTCTTTGTGTCTTCATCTCTGGCCAGACCACCTCTGATCACCAGGTCATCATGGAGAGCCAAATAGAAAAGAAAACCAAAGCTGTGTTTGTGCCAGCAGGTGGGAAAAACACCTGCTGTGCTTCCTGGACGACCTTATTGTGCCGGCAACTGACCACTTTGGAGTGTTTTAGTGAAGGTCAAGTGAGGTCTGCATGAGATCACTTCTCTGTTCTCTTCATCTCTGGTATCATTAACTCTTAATTGCTCTCTGTAATTACATTTTCTTTTTATTGTGTGGGACTAATTGTATACAAGAGATTTATGTTATGAAATATGGCTTTTCTTAGCTGCTTTTTATGAATCTAACAATTAGGCTCACAGCTGTAATTTTCTGAACCTCAGACATTAGTGTGTTTGTGTGCTTAGTTTGTTGTCAGGTGTATCTGTGGAGGCGTATACACATGCCTGAATTGTTAGAATTATATCACCGTACCACCAATACATCACTTCCCTGGACATTTACAGCCTCTAGAGGCAATGGAACTTTGTCAGTGGTGCCTTCTGTACTTTAGTTTCTGCTGACTCTTCTCAGAGGTATTCTCTACTCCTTTTAACTGATATTTCCACTTTTCCTAGTTAACCCAATGTGGCCTTTTTTTTTTACCATGGCCATCATTTCCGAGTGTTATTAGGCATTATCTTCTATGATTCATTACATTACGCCTAAAGTGGCCTTGAAAATTCACTAGTGCAGTTTTAAAAAGTCTTGTCTGCTGTAGTTTTTTTTTTTTTGTTATGAAGCACTATTTTTAGTTTGGAGTTCTCGTCCTCAAATTATACTAATTAACAAATTACAGTTGGAAGTTTGAAAAATGCATATATTTAATATCCCATTGGAACAGAACAGAAATCAATGGATTTTGTAATTAAACCCTGTGTTTACTGGTATATTAAGGGATATTAAGGTATATTAAAGCCTGGCACAGTAATATCTGTGGTAAGTGAGAGGATGATTACTATTACTATTAATAGTGTTATTTTCATTACTACTACCACTGCTGTGACAGCAGACGGCCACAGTTCTACAAACTGAGTAATAACTGGGTAGTGACAGCGAGCAAATGTCCTCAAAAATACTTATTATATTATTTTTTCATTACATTGCTATTGCTCTATTGTGTCCTGAGAACTATTGTGCCCGTCTGATTTAATTAGGAGAGGTTAGTGCTTATTTTAACCGTCTATTTTCCAAACCTCGTGTCCTTCTTTTACTTTCATCAACCTACTGTATCGTGGTCTCTGCGTTTCACCATGGTTACACCCAGTAATGTCCTTGTTCCCGCTATCTGACATTTTATACTCCTCCATCACCCTTTGCCATCCGCCTTTCCATCTCGCCACACAGGAATTACCCTGATTATGATTATAGCTGTGATGATAATGATAACCACTGCAAAATTGCACTCTCTCGCTCGTATCCAACACCCAGGAGATTATGATTGACTGAAAGGCTGCCTGCAAATGTTTCTCCTATCTCCTTTTTTCTGCTTTTCTCGATCTCTCTTTGTTTCTTTCTTTCTGTTTTTTCCATTTTGTTTTATTTGGGGTTGTTTTTTGTACTTCCCTTACTCCGTCCACTCATTGCTCACTCCCTTTCCAGCTCACCTTTTGTCTCTTTTCAGTCTTTTTCAATTTTCTGGCAGTCTTTCATCTCTCTTGTTGTGCTCCTTTCAACCTTTCCTGCTCCATCTTACCTCGGCCACTTGTCCCCAGCTCTCTCTCTCCTTTTTTTTAGCCCTTATTTGTTCTCTGCTCCCTCTCACTACTCTTCTCCTGCTCCTGCCTGCTTATTCTTCTGCCACAAAGGAACAAGATAAATTTGCTTTTTAGCCATATTGCATTCAGGAAATAATTATAGAGTTGCCTTGCTTCTCGAATATGTGAAGTGGACAACATGAAATGGCTCTGTTAGTCTCCTTTGTGTTTCATCTTGCTGCTCTTTCTTTGTTTTTCTTTACCAGTACAACATCAAAATCCATGTATCTCACTGGCATTGATTCATAATTTATACAAGATGTGCAAAATCTAAACTAATCCAGCTTCCCCCCTCATCCCAGACAGGTGGATCCACTGTAGATCAGCCAAAAGCTACAGGGGTTTTGGTTGGAGGTGAAGCCAAGAAAAGTCTGACTCAGGCCACTTTATAACTGTGTTACACTTTGACAGCTCATGTTCTTCCTGCTCCAGCCAAGATACACAACCTCTTAAACCTCAAGGATACAGTATCTCACACAATAACAGATAATAATGGGTGAGATGGGCACAATTACAAATGTAGCACACACAGACACACACACTTTACGTACCACAAAAATGTGCTCAAGAAAATTGAAATACACCTGGTAACCGTAATTTTGAAAATTGCGCTCAATCCAATCCCCAAGTCATTTTCTGTATATAAAATTATTTCCAGTTTTTTTCTTTTGTAAATCTGGACTTCAACAAAAAGTGATTGAAATTAGACCATTTCAGTAATCACGGTATTTTTCACAATTATTTTTCACTCAGGTCTGCCCTAGCTCAAAAAATACTGGTTCTTCCTCGGTCTGTTGCAGCCGTGGCTGGCATGTCGGCATTGTGCAAAACTTAAAGAAGTAGTTATCCTTCTTTTTATTGTAGTTGGGCCAATCACATTTTAGCTTGGTTTTTCAAATTTGAGTTTCTCAAACTATTGATTATAGCCATAGATTGAGGAAGCCTTTGCTGCTTTCCTTTATTACCATAAAGAAATATCTCTGTTTTAACCCCTTTGATAAACACACACAAATAGACAGAACATAAGGGAATTATGAAAACATTTTTGCCTGTGTTCTCACTTTCTCACCGTGTTTGTTCATGTATTGATGAAAATGTGTTTTCTGTTTGCTTGTATTGTGCCTGTGTTTTGTATCATAACATGAGGTCATTGTAGATTTTGAAAGCCTAGAGACAAACATTTCAAGTGAGTTTAAATGCATTTTTCATTCTACTTTATATTGTTCTTTAACATGTCCGTACGGTATTTTTAAGATGGTAGACAACATATCATGAGTGAAATAAGCAGTTGACAGGCTGAATTACTCTGGTATTACAGCTTGCCATTGTGTAGTATAAGGTAGTTAGGTAACAGACCTGGTGTGCTCAAGCTACAGTGAGTTGTGAGGGATGGGTGGAGATGAGAATTATTTTCATCAAACAAACGCTAAATATTTACCTTTGATTCATAGAGATGAGTTTTTAGGGGTAAATCAACAACCTGAGAGGGAAAAACATTCTTACACTTTGACAGCTCATGTTTTTCCTGCTCCAGCCAAGACACACAACCTCTTAAACCTCAAGGATACAGTATCTCACACAATAACAGATAATAATGGGTGAGATGGGCACAATTACAAATGTAGCACACACAGACACACAGTTTACAGTAGCCTACCACAAAAAATGTGCTCAAGAAAATTGCACTCAATCCAATCCCGAAGTCATTTTCTGTATATAAAATTATTTATGGTATTTATGGTCTAATGTGGCTTCTTGTTTTTGTCTTTTTGATGTCTTAAGCCTACCTTTTAGGCGGCTGCATGTATACCTTTGACTGTGCAGTAGTTAAAATATTTTTTGAATTTTTTTTCGATTTTCGAGTTAAAATATCCATCCCTTCATGGAATAAACCCTCTTCCCACAAAAGGTTAAACCATTACAGGTGGAGTTATTGGTCATACATATATACACCGATCAGCCACAACATCATGACCACTGACAGGTGAAGTGAAGAACATTGATCATATTGGTACTATGTGATGTTCTGTTGGAAAACCTTGGATTTTAACATCCGTGTTGATGAGACTTAGACACCCAAATAAACATTGTCCCACAACAAGCACACTCCCTCATGCAATGGAAATCCCAAATGTCACTGGCCAACCCCTACAGAAAAATGCACCCCACCACATGGAAAAACATCAGCAACATGTTGAGGAACATGACAATGGTCCAACATGTTGATTTGACCTCCAAACTTCCTACACCCCATTGTGATCAAACATCAACAGGATGCAATAGAACAAGTTTGATGGACAAAGGCCCCACTGCACAACAAAGAGTTCCCAAAGGATCCACTGCCAGCGTCCTGGTTCCAGACCTCATAGGACACCCTGAGAGGTCCTCTGGTCCATGTCCAATGGTTCAGAGTATTTTTGAGCACATAAGGGGGACCAACACAGTATTAGGCATGTGGTCATGATATTATGCCTGATTGCTGTATATACATAGCAAATGAGAATGTATGCAGTAATTTCTTTTGATGTGACATTTAGTTAAATATTCACACTAGCTCTGGAGGTGAACTGGATCATTTCTCTACAGATCAAAAACAAGTGTATGCTCGATGTCAAATGATACACAACTATGTATGTTTGAATCCTGAGTCCCTCTCTCCTTCTCTTTCTGTGTGTTTTAGGATCTGTTGGACTCAAGTCACCCAAACTTCCCTAAAATCAGCAACACAATGACCAGGCTGAATTCACAGAAGCTTCAGGTAACCACCTCTGTCTTCTTCTTTTGTATACCTTTTATTCTCTCACTCTCTCTTGGTCAAGTTGTCTGACTGCTCTAACCTCTTGCTTGTCCCTCCAGTCTGGTAGTAGTACCTGCTGATATTTGAATATCATTACTTTGTCAGCAGTCCCATTTATCTTTGCATGTAATCTCCAGCCTCCTCCTAATCTTCTACCACTGCGCTAATGCAGAAATCGGATTTTAGCTTTATATTCATCAGAGGATATTCCTGCATTATCGTATTATTGATCAGCTTGTAGAGAGAACATCAGCACTGGATTTACATTTTTATAGAAAATCTATTGGCTAAACCAAACAACTCAATTGAAATGAATTGCAAGGTTATTAAATTTTGCACTGAATTATAACTTACATTGTCATAACCGATTCAGACACAGTAAATACACTAAACATAGCACATCGTAATGTTATTTAGCTTTTGTAATCACTTCAAGGCCTACCAGTTAGACTTGGGGTTGCTTTTTAATGGTACACCCTTAGTTTGAACTGTAAAAAATATGTGGCAATATCGAAGCGCTAAACACAGACAACCATGTTATTTGTGTTTCATCATCATATTTTTGCTGCATTTGAATACAGAATTCATCCTGAGACAATATGTCTGAGACCAGTTTCTTGTTACCAGCTAGGAAGATGATAATCCTTCTTTGTAAATGTCAGATTGTTTTGCAAGCCCGAATATAAATGTTTTCCCTCCTCGAGTGTGTTCTCGTGCCTTATTAAGATCTGAAACCATCAAACAGTCTCATTTATTAATGTATTTGTTGTGCTGCCGTGAAACAGACAATTGTTGTGGGTGTTTAGCATGCTTGGCTAAAACTTGCAATATCGCTCGTATGGTCAGTTTTATTGCTTTAGTGGCTTCATGTATGCTGTTGCTATGCTGTTTTTATTGGGGGCAGCAATGATGTAGGTTTTAATTCAGATTTTGTTGTTGTTTCTCTGGAAGTGAGAAGGTGATATGAGGTCCTTAGCATTTTTTTTTTTATCTCAGCGGCATATTATTTGATTACATCTGCTTTTCACTGTCAAGTTTTTATCATTGCAATTAATTGTTAATATTGTGCAAACACACTTCAGGCTGCACTTGGCAAGATGTTAATGCAAAAATAAACCCAGCTTATCAGCCTAAATCAGAAACAGGTTTGCAACAGAGAAGAACATTCTGTTTCTCTAATTGAAAAGCCCTGCATTCACCTTGGCTGCCAAAATGAAAGTCTGCTGACAGGTTTGTTTCTTTGTGTGGGTGGAGACAATTTTTGACTGGTGTATAAAGTCGAACACAGAATTGAAATCTAAAAGTGATTCCCACGCAGTAGTAACAGATCACAGTAGATATACTTTGTTGTGCTGTGTGTGACTGTAACAACTGAGAGTTTGCTGAGAGGGTTTGGTCTTTGCTAAATATAAAGCCAGAAAATTACTCGAGCTGTCCAGGGCTACTTTTTATTTTATTTTTCGTTAGTAAGTGAATTTAAACTTACACCGAGCAGGTAGAACATTCTGAGCACCTGCCTAATATTGTGTTGGTCCCCGTTATGTGCTCAAAAATGTTCTGAATCATTGGGCATGGACAAGAGGACCTCTCAGGGTGTCCTATGGGGTCTGGAACCAGGACGTTGGCACTGGATCCTTTGGGTGCTCTGGCTTGTACAGTGGGGCCTCTGTCAATCAAACTTGTTCCACTGCATCCTGTTGATGCTTGATCACAATGGGGTGTAGGAAGTTTGGAGGTCAAATCAACATGTTGGGCCATTGTCATGTTCCTCAACATGTTCCTGATTGTTTGATGTTTTTCCATGTGGTGGGGTGCATTTTCCTGCAGGGGTAGACCAGTGACATTTGGGATTTCAATTTGCATGAGGGAGTGTGTTTGTTGTGGGACACTGTTTATTTGGGTTTCTAAGTCTCATCAACACGAATGTTAAAATCCAAGTTTTTCCATCAGAACACCACATAGTACCAATATGATCAATGTTATTCACTTCACCTGTCAGTGGTCATAATGTTGTGGCTGATTGTTATATACAAGTTGGGGTCTATTAGCTTGACAGATAATGTGCCCTTCATCTGGCCTCATGTAAACAAGCTGGCATTTTAGAGATTAAAACCCTGTAAATGAATGAATATTTGGTTATGATTAGGACTGACATTGGTTAAAAAACATGCGCTCACGAAAAATAATGACAATATATGAAATTTTGATGGCTCTATTTATGACTTGCACATTTTTGTATTTAAGGAACTTTGTGTAACTTTCTTAAATTGGCACCTAATGGTTAAAGATGTTGTTTTTTTTTACATTAACGTTTTTAAATAGTGAACACTCTGCAAAACTTGATTTGAGATAATTAGTTGTAAATTTTGTATCATACTTTTGCTCAACACAGTCAAAACGTGCTCATTTGAATGGTAATGTGCAGTGTGAACATGCAGCCAATTGTTATGAGTGAAGTCATCTGTAAACGCAGATCTGGCAATCCTGATACCTACACTGTCACTTTTGTTTCTTTGTGTGAAAACATATTTAGAGGCACTGAATAACCTTTGTTTGTATTGTTACTTTTAGGTTTTTCTTGGTGCATTATTTGGTACATTTATTGCAGTGATGGCCTCACAGACAGGATGATGGATTGGACGATGGACTGTGGTTTAATAAGTGTTTGAAGTCGATCGATTGTAATATCTTAACTGACAGATTGATGAATACGGCAGGATGTGTATTTGGATGTGTTTTGTGTGTGTTTATTTCTCTGTGTGTGAGTCAGGTGATTTCACAAGTGTGTTTGAGGACTTACTGAACCAGAAGGGTATCAAAAATTTCAGAGACCCACCTGAAGGACTACAATCTGACACATGGCATGGTGCCCAAGAGCCTGGTGCTCTTCTGAAACACAGTGTTTCTGGGAGAACAACAGACACACAGACACATGCCGTCTGCTCTTCTGCCGACACACAGTGCAGCGAATTCCCCTGATGCATCCATTCAACGCCGGTTCAGTCCAGTCAATCCAGTACATTACCACAATCAATACAAGAGATCCTCATCTGCTCTGATGTGTCTTTGCTTTGTTCGCTGTTTCCCAGTTTTATGAATCAGACGCTTTTTAAAACTCCTCAGAAAAACCCAGCATGCGTTGCAGCTAAAAGCCACCCTGTAGTTGAAAGAGAGAGGCCCTCTCAGCACCGAGCGCCGCACTATACACACTGCTGTCGGCATGCCTCTTTACCACATGCTATTGCAAATCAATAGCAGTACATTACAAAAGAAACAACATGGATCAACACTCTGCTGATGGCTTTTGTG
Organism: Dascyllus trimaculatus; assembly: GCA_024666655.1. Classification (NCBI taxonomy): domain Eukaryota; kingdom Metazoa; phylum Chordata; class Actinopteri; family Pomacentridae; genus Dascyllus; species Dascyllus trimaculatus. Next base: position 11,726,999 of record CM045467.1, read on the forward strand.
TACAGTACATTTCTTTCTTTAGTTGAGTGTGTGAATGGGCTTCCATTAACGTTAATGCAGTCACTCAAAAGATATCACATCTGAACCATTTCTGCACACCAGAGTGCTCTATTGATTAAGGAGAAGTTAAGAAATATGGAAGTTAATCAGGTTTTATTTCATTATTGTTATCAAAAACCATCTGTCAGTTGTTCTTGTGTTCTTTCTAAAATGCTGTTTGTTATGTTGTCAATGCACAAGGCCTGTGAGTAAGGTAATACCATTTTGTGGTTTTTAAGTATTCAGTTCCGATCATAGCGTGAAAGGCAGAAAGACACTTGTTCATGCGCCTCTATTAGAAAATATTCTTGATCATGAGCATGCAAATTGTATCCAATAGTTTTCTCACCATGTTTATTTATCTTTATGTTTTGTCCCCTTAGTTGGGCAGACCAGGCAAGATGGCCGCCTCTGTCAGAGCACCAGGTCTGTCAGGTAAAAGTCATCCAACCAGCACACACATTAGTATTACATCGGTGTTGCACAGTCATTGACGTTTGACAAAGACCATGACTATATCTGATGTCTTCCACTGAGGAAATCACTCTAACCTCTAAGAAATTAAAACAAGGAAAACTGGAACAAAAGACGGAAATGAAACGAGATTAGATCAGCCCGTGGGCTCATGCAGCTTCCATCAATGTCCTGTTACAGACCACAGCTCCAGTCACACATTGCTAATGCCACTGTCACTCCTCCGAGACATACGTAACCGCAGTCGTTCTGTCAAAAGCAAGTGGAATTATCAAAATCATTCTATAGCAGAGTGGTAGACTGTTGTGTTGCAGAATACGTAAGAGTTTTGCACATAATTGCGGTGAATTATGTTGCTGTGGCTGTCTGAACATTAAATATTAATTGTCTCAGACTGCCGCCCTTATGTTGCTCATCTCTGCTGAATGGAACACTTTACACAGATGCTATTTGTCACAGTTATTTGCTGTCATTTTGTGTTTGGTCTCCTGCTAAAAGTAGCTCCCTTTTAAATACATCTTTGTTCAAGACTCTACTATCAACAAAAATATATTTTTTATGTGAAGGCAGAGGTAATTCCTGTTGATTAATCTCAATGAGATAATCAAGCTCTCTGTTTTCCTTCCAATGTTTATTCATCCAGAGAAAGGATAACTGAGCAGAGTCCTGCTGTACAGCAACACGTAGCTACACTTTAAAGGTAGAGGTGAGAGTCGATATGATGCTGTCAGGATGCGTAGCCCATGATAGTGATTGTATGATGCAGTGATACTCGATACATCGCTAGGCAGTCCTCTGTAATACATCACGGTATCTTTGTTGCAGAAGAAGAAAGAATTATGTGTTTATTTATTGCTTTGTGGTCTCAGTGTGTGTGTATTATCATTATTATTTAATTTTTTCGATGTGTCAGTTCAATTAATTTGCTCCCTGATTGCTTTCCCCCCACTGTCTGAATCATCTACCATTTTCTGAGAGCTCGTTCTTCTTCACTGCAGGCTAGTTGACTTTGTTTCACTTCACCAGCTTTTATTTGATAAGCACCACCACAAGGGGCGGACTGGCAGCAGACATGTTCCAGAGAATTTGATGTCAAGCAGCTCCAATTTGATCTAAAATTCAAACTGACACAACGGGTTTATCGACAATCAAATCCTTTAAAAACAAAACACAGTCTGTTAATTTGTGATATTTGTTTTATTCTGAAAAAAACAGTAAAATGATGAAACTAATTTTCTGAGCCTTTGGGACTGAATCACGTTTGGAGTGAGCTTCAAGTGGTCATTTAAGGAACTGCAGTTTTTGTCACTTTGCATTGGCTTAGTTTCTAGCCCCTGAGGTTGTTGCTCTTATTATCAGAATTATTTTAGATAGCCAACATAGTTTCTATTCACTCTATTTAATATTATGCAGCAATGAATACCTTGATTGAAGTCCAATCTGACCATATGAATAATGTATTGGGCTCTAATTTACCTCACAGTGACACATTAACATTCAGTGGTGCTCCTCTAATTGAATCTGTGCTGGTTCCTGCTCCTTCCTTCCTTCCACTCCTTCTTTTCCCTTTTTTGTTCAGAGCTACATTCACCTGTTTGTTTATTTAACTTAGCTGTGTAGGCTCCCAAATACTACATGGGGCAGGGGCTGTCGCGTGAAATAGAGTTGATGCATAGTTGACAACCTTTTTTAAAGACTTTAGAGAAATTTTGCTTAAATGTCTGTAAGCGTTTCTGCACTGAGTCTGACAGCAAAGCCTTGGAAATGGTCAAAGCTGCAGCAGGACCGTTTGAAACCGTGAGGTTCATTTAGCCAGTTCACAGCACAGAGCATGTAAACATGACAAAGCAGCTGCTCACTCCTCGATATTTCTGCCTCCTCACCACTGTCCTCATCATTACCTGCAGACTGCTTAAGTAAATCTGTGTTGTCAACCAACAAAGCCTCCTAAATTGTGAATGCAAATGCCACCTCCTATTACAGATTTCACCTGCCACCTAGCTGCAGCAAAGATGACCTATTAAATATGTGGGTGATGCAAAAAAAATAACCTTAACAAGACAAGCCCATTGGGAAAATTCACAAACGTCTTGATGGCCAGTTCCTTGGGAATCCTTTCAGATAGCCTACATGTTTGAAAGAAAATATCAGTATTTGGCAGTAGAGTATTGATAATGTATTGCAAGAGGAAGCAATACAATATACACCAATCAGGCATAACATCATGACCACCTGCCTAATATTGTGTTGGTCCCCCTGATGTGCTCAGAAATGCTCTGAACCATTGGACATGGACCAGAGGACCTCTTAGGGTGTCCTATGGGGTCTGGAACCAGGACGTTGGCACTGGATTCTTTGGGTACTCTGGCTTGTGCAGTGGGGCCTCTGTCAATCAAACTTGTTCCACTGCATCCTGTTGATGTTTGATCACAATGGGGTGTAGGAAGTTTGGAGGTCAAATCAACATGTTGGGCCATTGTCATGTTCCTCAACATGTTCCTGATTGTTTGATGTTTTTCCATGTGGTGGGGTGCATTTTCCTGCAGGGGTAGACCAGTGACATTTGGGATTTCCATTTGCATGAGGGAGTGTGTTTGTTGTGGGACAATGTTTATTTGGGTGTCTAAGTCTCATCAACACGGATGGCAGAACCCAAGGTTTTCCAGCAGAGCAGCACATAGTACCAATATGATCAATGGTATTCACTTCACCTGTCAGTTGTCAGAATGTTGTGGTCGATCAGTGTTTATCAGTACAGTGGTGCCTAAGCAACAACTGTGAAGTTGACTGAGATTTTCAAGGTACAGACAGTCCTGTCTAAAGCCCATAAATACAATTTTTCATGTAATCTGAAAGATCCGTGAAAGACCTGCTCCAAAGAGAATGGACACAATTTGAACTTAATGACTGCCTCAATTATTCTATGAAAAACAAGATAAAGAAGTTGGGATCCTGACTCTGTGACCTTAATTACCATTTTGATGAATTACCTCTGCCTTTGTACTGCTTGCTTCTCTCATCCTTTTCAGTCAGTTACATTACAGAAGGTGGTTTTTCTCACTTTCCCTTTAGACGTCAAGAAGCAGTTCTGTCTTCAGTTTGATTAACATACTTGAATGTCCAAAATACTTCATTTCATGGAATTTTTAAGTGACACAAAGGTAGATTTATGTGAAGTAACTAAAGAAATGCACATTTCAAATGCTGGCACCATCGTAATTCTGTTATAACTGGTCAGGTTTTTCTGACATTTTCATTTTTCGACTCTATTGTATTTAGGTCATTTACTCTTAAATAAGGATTTGTGTGGCAAAACAAAGAATATGTTGATTTAGATCACTTGACTTATCACGAGTGACTTTTCAAGTCGTTGCCACTTGAATTTTCATGACTTCTGAGTTCTGAATTCTTTCAGTTGTCAAGTCAGAACAGAGAAGCTGGTGGTTGGCAGCAGTGATACTATTATTGCATCCAGTTTTGTGTTTGAATGATCGCAGTGATGAAGGTTAGGGAGTAGAACATGCAAATATGCAGTACAGGAATCACATTATTCTTTTCAGACAGTCTGCGTTGTGAGAGACTGATCTGACTTTGGAGCCTGCCACTGTTTTTAATTAGTTTCATACAGCCTTTATTTAATTGTAAACGGTTTTCCCAGAAGGCCATAAATTAAAAAGAATTAAGTCGTGCTAAGTGCAAAAATAAAAATTAATGGAGACAGGTCTGACTCATCTTAGCCTTTGCATGCATGGTGTCCACTACAGGGGACAGTTATTCAAACTTCAACCAGAACTCTATTATTTACTATAATCATTCCAAACCAGCAAAAAAAAACTATCTCCCAAGCCGTGCCTGTAATGCTATATGATCATTTTAACTTTATTTATCGTTCTTAACCTGAAATATTGCACCATAAATCCTAAACAGATGGTGGTGGAGATGTGCTTGCCATCAGTGAAAAACTTTTGTTTTACAAGAAATATACTGGCACATGAAATATTCTCTGACCTGAATGAAGGAAATACTTTGACTGGAATTTATCCCATGTGACTTTTGTCTTTTGTTTCTATGGGTGAAATTGTCGCTATCCACCGTAGTGGACGTCATGCATCTTATATGCTGGTCATCAGGCTCCTGTGTGTCAATTTAATGAAATAAACCTTAGTTAACTGGTATTGTGATATAATTATTATCTAATAACGTATAACAAACTACTTTTTTGCAGTCTTCACAATATGCAAATGTCATGGTGAAATATATTACTTCAGCTTTTTACCTGTAAATAGTCAATAATAATGTATGGAATGTTTTTTAGGTCATACTGTGACTCAAAAATCTCCCCTCCAGCAGCACCACCAAACTTTCCAGTTTAATTCCCATCTATATTCTCAAGGTTTTTACAGAGCAGTTTGTTCATGTATTATTCACAGCCCGATTTATAGAACATTTTATTCCTAAAAACATGTGGAATATTGATTTTATTTTACTGGCAGTATTTTCTTATTTATGGCACACACAAAAAATAGATATTCAAAATCCCCTCTGCAAAACAAGCTTTGGTTCTGATATGTCAACAAAATGTAATAAGAGTTCTGAGCCTGACTTTATCCAAAATTGTGATTCTGGAAAATAATTAAAGATTAAAGATGCCTTTATTATCAGTGTACATGAAAGTACATTGAATTTTGTTGGCAGTCTCTTACAGTAGGTAGTACTAGGAAGCTTGGAGGTCAAATCAGCATGTTGGGCTATCCTCATGTTCCTCAACATGTTCCTGATTGTTGGATGTTGTTGCCATTTAGTGAGGTGCATTTTCCTGCAGGGGTAGGCCAGTGACATTTGGGATTTCCATTTGGATGAGGGAATGTGCTTGTTGTGGGACAGTGTTTATTTGGGTGTCTAATTCTGATCAACATGGATGTTAAAATCCAAGGTTTTCCATCAGAACAGCACATAGTACCAGTATGATCAATACTATTCACTTCATCTGTCAGTGGTCATAATGTTGTGGCCGATGGGTGTACATATAAATAAAATCTAGTAAATAGACGTGTACATAAATAGCAGCAGGGATGTAATGAACATAAAAGTGCATTTATATGTCCATTGTTTAATTATTGCACATTATGAGTTCAGACTCTCCACAGCTCTGGGGAAGAAGCTGTTCCTCAGTCTTGACCGAGTGTGGATGGTTCTGATTCTGCCTGAGGGGAGGGAGGTGAACAGGGGGTGACTGGAGTGAGAGGGGGTCTGTCATGATGTTGACAGCTCATCTTTGGAGTCACCTCGAGTAAATGTCACACAGTTTTTTGGAGCGGGGTCGTCTTGATGACGTGCTGCAGGTCCTTCTCTTCTGCCGCTGTACAGTTCGAGTACCAGACTGTACACCCGTAAGTCAGGGAGCTCTCTAAGTTCTTCAGCAGCTGTTGTGGGAGCCTGGTGCATCTCAGAGTCCTCAGGAAGAAGAGGCATTTCTGGGCCTTCTTGATGAGGTGGGTGGTGTTTGCTCTCCAGGTCAGGTCCTGTGAGATGTGATCAGCTCCACCTCCACACCACTGATTTGAACTCCTCCGTGATCAGTTTTGTTTCTTTTTCTAAAGTCTAGTCTTTTTTTCCTGCTATGCAAACGCGCACAATTTTCATATAACAGATCATCTGCGGAAGTTTCCTGCTGATGTCTACTAGTTAAAATTTTTACCCTATTTCCTTGCACTGTTTTTCCTTAAAGTGCATTTTAAGACATTAATATGTAGTTTTCACTATAGTGGATAGATGTGTATTCTATGCATAAGAAGAGATCTTTAAAATAATCCAACTGGGCATGTTTAAGGCTTGTTTGGGAGAAGTAAAAATCTTCTCACTCAGTTTTTAAATAATTGATGCATGAAAGGTTACAGGTTAATGTGGTGAGCTACTTGTTGGTCAGAATGTTTGGCTGCTTAGTATCATACAGTCGATGCTGCATGTATTTGCATTGTTTGGGAATTGGAATCAGTCAGTCAATCAATGTATTTCGTATTTACTTGACTGATTTTAGAAAAATAGATTGACTTTCACTCACATAACATGTATCTGCCTTCTTTCTGCCTGTAGGTGCAATACACTGTTGGAGTCTCCCACGAAAGATGAGGTGGTGAAGTAAGAAGCAACCTACATGTAGTTCTCTATGTGAACCCAGTGGGAGAGCACTACAGGTAGATTCTGTTTTACACCGCACACCATTCCCCCTCTTTTCTCCCCTTCTTATCTTTTCCTCTTTGAGAATCCATGTTTTCTCTTGTTTCACACTGTTCTGACCCGTAGTCCTCGATGAGTACATTAACACAGATGAATAGCCCGGCTTGTATCATCATAATTGGAGCAGAAAATTTCATCCACTAATGTGTTTGGCGAGGTACTCATTGCGAACACACACCAACTTTCAAACCATCGACACAGGTTTATGGGAAGGAGCGCCGTGTGATTCACATCTCCGTGCTTCTAGGCTGAAGAGCCTCAGCACTTAATGGCACTCCTCAGCTTCTCTCTAGCAGCTGTATGTGAATTGATGCCTTAACAACAGCAGCCCATGCAGGTATTGTGTATTTCTAATGCATTTTAGGGCACTTTTATAAACTCATAAAAACTCTTCCTGCAAGTAAACAAGTCCGCTACATTATAGTGTGTGCTGAGGGAAAAAAAAAGCTCTCAAAAGCACACACACCTTTCTGGAGTTTTTCTTTCCTCGTACGAAGGTGTGTGGCACTGCTCGTCACATCATCACGTTGTGGTGAAGTTGGATCCAGTTTACAGTAAAAAAACAGTCCACTATACTAGTTCTACAAGTGCATGTATTAATGTGAATCTGTTCATATGCAATTGATTTGTAAGAAATTTAAAAAAGGGTGGAAAACTGGTGCGTGTCCATCACACTCTGACTCACCAGTACTCTTAATTAATTAAGTGAAATTTATTTAAATTTGTATAAAACCAAACCACTGTTGAATTTGTCAGCAGGGATGCACCACTTTCATTGATTTTTCATGGCTAATTCTTGTTTGTGTCATGTTTTATTCAGATAAAAATGTTAAATTGGAGCCTGATAAGCTGCAATGTAAAGCAGCCAGTAATTAATGCAGACTTGTTGAGTGTAGCGTATGAGAAGTCCTAATAAAATGCACAAAATCTCAACCAAACTTAGTTGTTGAGAAGGGTTTAGCGATGAAGCCGTTTGACTAGGCTGAGGCCCAGATTACTCAGATGTACATGTTTCCTGATGTCCTTCTCTACGCTGCCCACTGGGTTTCTGAGCCAGAGAGCCACAAGCAGCAGGCAGAAAAAGATGGCACGTCACAGTTGCATCATTTCAGTATTTGGAAAGGCCTTTGTGATTTTGCTTGTATGGAATTTGTTCATTGAGTCTGCCGTAGTAATGCAATTTTAATGATGTAGAAAAAAAGATTAAATGGAGGTACACAAGAGTTCTTCCATCCCTCAGATGCATGTAATTATTCCCTACAGTACCTTTCAGTAGCTCCTCAGTGTTACATTGGGGACAGTGGGTTGTGTCTCACCATGAATCAGAGTGTTAATGGAAGATTGACGCTTGGTGTCGAGCAAATGAGGTCTAGCAAGCTGGGTGATGCTGTAGCAAAGACCCGAGGCTCGCTGTAATTGGAAATGACAGGGTGGATGCTGTGGCAGAGAGGGTCAGTCATCTGCACACACGTTTTTCTTTCTTTATTTTCTTTTCCTTCTGGTGTCATACACACACACACACACAGACTGTCTTTCTCGCCGAACACCTCGTCCCCTCCGTCTTTTTCTGATTTGCTCGCACACACTCGTGGCCTGGTTTTAATTAGTGGCACAGGGTGGTGGTCACACATAATGCTGCTAATTGGGCTGGCAGGCACCATTACCCAGACCTAATCACCATTCTCTGGGTGACGAGGCATCCTGGCCCCCTGACCACTAGCTGCTAGTCAGATCCATATCACATTGCCAGAGCTCAGTGAGCCCTACTGCACCAATTAACCAGCCAAACTCACTGGAGTCCTGGGCAGATTCTGCTTTACCTTATTCATTGGTTGTTCTTCTGAATTGTACTACCCTGCTTCAGGGCTAACCTTTGTAGTCCTAAAAGTATCTCTGAGTAAGATTCACTTTATCCCTACCTGCACTACTTGACTTTGTGTTCTAAGCGCGATAATAGGGATATCTTAAAGCGGCAACAGGCCACTCTTCAACTTCCCCTCCTTCGCGTTTCCAAGTGGTAATATTGTTGCCACCGCTGTCACAAAGCCCGGATCGCTTTCCATTTTCCCACAGAGCCGATCAACTACCAACAACTCAGGGCATAAGATGATCAACACCACCTAGGAAGTAAAAGAGACGAGTTCATTGAAGAGGCAAAGTGAAATAGTTTTATGTGGAGTGATATATTCTGAGTATTGCATCGCATAAACTACAGCAGTGATTGGTGTCAGAGTGGGAAAAAAAGAGTTTTTTTACTTATTTATGCCAGGCTCAGACTAAAGGTCGATTAACATTCACTCCTCCCAACATTAAGAGAAGAAGTCATTGGGACCTCGTTCCTAACCGATATTTAGCCCAAATGATTTGGCAATGTGAGGAGTTTACAGATCCAGTCTTAAACCTCCCGACCTGCTCGCAGACTCCTCAGGGCCGCCTCAATTAATATCAAAGATTCTTGCCCTTGAGGCTAACATTAGCTACACATTAAATTAAGCTAAATTAAATTAGAAATTAAATATTAAAATCTCACCTCCACTTCTCGTTAAAGAAGCATCGTGTTGACCACATTTCCCCAACTATTTTCTCATGTTTAACCTTCTGATTTTAGTTTTTTACTCGCAAAGTTCTAACAGCATTACAGCACGTTTTGCACCACAGTCTCTGTTTTTTCACGTGTACTTCCTCATGAGGTCACATGAGGTGGTGCACAGCTCCCTGATTGGTTCCTCTGGCCCAGTCATTTTAGTAATATCCTATAGTGTGAGATGCACCCTTATTTTCAAATCTGGTAGAGTGTGTGTCTGAGATTAGAGAGAAAAATATCTGTGAAGTTTCTCCTTATGCGCGTGATGCAACCCCATTGAAAAGTCTGTTCGGATTTTAAACCTCCTGTGGTCTGAGCCCGGCATTAGTCTATAATGGAGACATGAAAGCAGGTAGAAATTCTGCAATATACGTTGAGAAAAGTGAATTAGGTTGGTATCATTTTGCTTTGTTAATACATAAAAGGAAAAATGAAAGAAATTGCGCTACTGAGCCTGGGAGAACAGATACTTGGTCACAAGAAAATAAATGCACAGAAAATTGGTTATCACCATCTCTGTAGCGTTATTCAGTGGCTGTATGGCTCGTCGCTAACGTGAAGAAAGGCCTCTAGAAATCAAATGCAGTAGCTGGTTGTATTACCAAGTAGGAAGGTTTTGTTACTTACTGATCTAGTAGAAATAATTCTGTTAACCATGTCCCTTTCCCTTGTCAGCTTCATTACCTACTCCGACTACGGGGCTCTTGCCAGGCAGAGTTTCCACATTTACTTTGGTTGTTCCACCATCAGTTGCTTGTGGAGAGTTACCAATAGCCTCATACCTTGTTCTGGTTGCACCATTGCAGATAGAACTAAGCAGTGAAAGCAAGTAGTGGTAGCAAGTAGTTATGCTACTTTATACTTTTACCTAATTACATACACCGATCAGCCACAGTGAATAACATTGATCATATTGGTACTATGTGGTGTTCTGCTGGAAAACCTTGGATTTTAACATCCGTGTTGATGAGACTTAGACACCCAAATAAACATTGTCCCACAACAAGCACACTCCCTCATGCAATGGAAATCCCAAATGTCACTGGCCAACCCCTACAGAAAAATGCACCCCACCACATGGAAAAACATCAGCAACATGTTGAGGAACATGACAATGGTCCAACATGTTGATTTGACCTCCAAACTTCCTACACCCCATTGTGATCAAGCATCAACAGGATGCAGTGGAACAAGTTTGATGGACAGAGGCCCCACTGCACAATCCAGAGTATATGTATATATTTATATATGTATATCTGATATCTTTGATAATATGACAAATTTTTAAAATACATCACATTGTGATTTTCAAACATTTTAGCTTCTGGCGTCTTAAATGATCCAATATCTTGTCAAGAACAGGTCCAAAAACTGATTTGAGTAGATTTGTGTATCAGAGTTATCTTTTTGCTTTTTACTTGTCACTGTCATGACCCCTCAGATTTATCTGCTGTCATTGTATGGAAAACTTGATTAAACTAGTTAAAACATCTGTAACATGCTACTGACACATAGTTCTTCAGTATTCATGTTGTAATGATGCCTTGTATAGACAATACATTAGTCAGAAGGACCGAAAAACTACTTTTACCCCAATACTTTAACTACATGTTTCTGCTAATGTGCAACTACTTTAAAAATATATTCAATAAATTCAGAAATAAATTCAGCTCTTTGTGAGGAGGAACTGCTTCCTTCAGCCCTCAGTGTAGTTCAATTTCACCACCACTAACCAGTTGTGTAAATGACCCACAGATGCCATACTGATGTTTGAAGGTTTACTGGCTGGTGGTTCTGGTATTTCCCTCCTCAGTAGAGCCTCCTCATCCTTCCTCTGACATGATGAGGCCTTCAAGAACTCAATGAAATGAATCTGGCCAATCAGAGCCTTGAGGCTAGCCAACCTGTCAGTGGAGCAGCTTTTGAATGGGAGGGAGATGATGACTGTCTGGAATGAAGGCAGTAACCTGAACGTGGTTGAACAGGAACAGAGAGGTTTTTTTAGCTTTCCACATCAGGAGGCTTTCATTTTCGTACCCATTAAACATGACCTGACTTTAATTGTATTTCCAAGCTTCTCAACCAGACCTCATTTCAAATTAAGGTTTTGTAGCCTCTTTTTCACAATGCTTGATTTAGCTTTGGCTGTCTATGATGTCAGAGAGCACTACCTTTCTATTTTTTATTATTCTCATAATTTTGTTCACTCTTTGCAAAAGGTCAGTCTTGGCAAACATTTTAATTAACTAAGAATGTGCAGCTAGATTCCATTTTGGGACTTTCCATTTATCATTACCCAGGTGACACAAGTAATTTACCTCAGTTGGCAAGTTTCCTGGGCCTTGTTTCTTGGTATTGGTTTATCTGTGAAAGCATTTCCCCAAACACTCATTTGACATTTTTACAACAGTCTTTCTTTCAAAATGGCATTAAAGACCCTTGTCAATTGAGCTGTTAAGGATGAGGAATTGATTTAGGAGAATCTAGGCTAATTTAACCCATTTATCCAATTATCTTCCTTTTCAACATCTGTTAAAATAGTTTGTGCAACGAAGTAATGAGTAAATAGGCCTTGAAATTGAATGCAGTGGCCTTAGTTTGTTCACAGTACACAAAGGTGTAGAGGGAACTGCACAGAGAGGGAAAGAGAAGATGCAATGTAGACTAGGAATCACAACCAAGGCTGCTGCACACAATGTTACTTATTTATACCTTGGCTGCAGCGCTTCTTTGTCTCTTGTTGATCAGACCCACCTCAACCAGTTTGATTTTCAATAAAGCTTACCTGGGCCAACAAGTCAGCAAGAATGATTTCAATGACCAATAGTTCTTTTATATGTATTATATACTTTTAGGCTTTTGACCTTTGGATTTGAATATTCTAAATCTGTTTGTCCTTTGAGATGCTGTTTGCCTTCTCAGATCAGGTATGGGGAACTTGTCAAACTATGATCTTTTCTGAGAGCAGTATTTAAAGACACAAGTTTTATGTCAGAATATACATAGAGAAAAATTCCAACTGTAGTCTTTTAGGCTTTTCAGTCCTCTGTCCTCAGCCATCTTTTGTTCTGCAGTGCGCTTTGGATGTGAGATATATCAGACAAGGACTTAACCAGAGCACATAGCTTGCCTGGTCAATTATAGTGTGGATAATGTTTATCAGTGCAGATAATGATATGACCTGAAGGAGAAAGAATGGAGAAAAAATCTCTGAGAATCTCTTATGAAAGTCTTTTTTCCTCTGATCCTTTGCAGTTTGAGATCTCTCTTCATTCGCTTTACAGTCGCCACCTGTCTGACCTCAAGTCTGTAGATAAATGACTGTCTGTCTATTCACTTCACTAAATACCTGCCTCCGTTATAATTGCTCCCCAGCTCAAGTGATTTTATACACATGTGTACTTGTGCGAGTGTGTGGGTGCGTTTGTCATTCTATGTCTGTAAAGCTCCAAGAGGCCAAGAGGCAGGTAGACTTCTAGAAACACAGTGATGAGTACCTATCCATCATTGTACAGCAGAAAATAGAGTCTGACAGGCAGCAGAAGGTAAGCCTTCAGGTAGATAGTACCTTGTCATGTTAGCTCTAACATGACATGGTACTATTGCCCTTAAAATGCTTTGTCTCTTCTCCATTGCCCGCCTTGCTTTTTTTTTTTTATTTATCAAAGACACTCTTCAGTTCACCCTGACAGATCACCTTATGACCCGTGACAAGGATATACAAAGAGAAATGATTGCATAGCACTGTATCTGTTACTATTTAAAACCATCATATGCTGCTCATATAGAAGTGGTAAGAGGAGTGTGCTAATTCATGAAGGCTTGTATATGTCTGTGGTGTTTTTAACATACCAGGGGTGCAGCTCTAGGTAGTGTGGAGAATACAAAACCTTAGTTTACAGTTTTCAGATATCACTGGTCCACAGATGAAGAATTCTGATGACTTTCATGTTTCTTTGATGTATAATGTAGTGCAACAAACTACTGATGTATGCTCTTAACTTTGGTGATGCCCTCACTTTTCCCCCTGCACCGCTATGAGGCTGACATTTGCGGTTTTTACTGAAATGTCTTTAGAACTATTGGATGGATCACCATGAAGTTTTGAACAGACATTCATGTTACCATCAGGATGAATTGTGATAATTTTGGCGATTGCTTAAAACTTCTATATTGTGCCCCTTCTTACCAAATGAGTGACAGCCTCTCATATCCCCATGACACAGCAGCTGATATAGATGTGAATAAGACCGAGACATTCTGTCCTTTCTATCTTTTTCTGAGAGTTATCGCGTCACATGAATGTAAATATTGCAGAATTCTGAGCTCAGCTATGGTTTTAAACGCACATGTAACAACGTTGCAGTCATAAATCAGTAGTTTAGTGGTGATGAAGTGATTACTGGTTAAAATGCAATCTTAATGGGTTGTGTCTCAGTATTTTTTCATTGTCTATCAACAGAACAGAAAAATATGTAAATGGAAACAGCTTTACTGGAAATTCAGCTGTATTAAAATATATTATATCTGAGCACAGAGAGCAGGAGGGAAGCAAACAGATGTAAACAACAGCTGTATTTAGGTTTCACTGAAGAACAAGAGTCGACGTGACAACAGAGTAGCCCATCCAGTCCAGAGGGCTACACCACGAAGCAGTATTTGAAGTGTGCGAGGTAACTTCAGGTTTAACTCTGGGTTTTCTCAGGACTACAACAGTGATTCACTTCTTCCCAGGGTATATCACTATGGTAACTTTTAGTGAACTCCTAACCTGCCCTGAAGCAGGTTACCAGATAACAGATCAAAATGTATTAAAACACAGCAGAGTGACCACTCAGTTCTCTTAGAAAATAGCCTCACCGTTCTTGGTTGATCCTGTGGAGTTTGGTTTGCAGATAAAAAGAGGTGAAAATATGAGTTTTTATAGCTACAAGTGATCTCAGAATCATTTCATTGTTCCAGTGATATAATCCTGAAACTAAAACTGATTAAAACACTAAGGCCCTGCACTTGTTGACCTTAAAAGATTTGCAGTAAGTCTACTTATCGGTTTGAATATTTTTTTGGTGTTTGTTCTTTACTTGCTCCCATGAATGTTTAACACTGCCAAGCAGCTGAAAGAACAAGGACAAAACTGTTTTACAAACCAGAAGAATGAGGCTGAATGTGAGATGACTGAATTCATCCTGCACATCACCATGAAAATAGTTTTATTTTTATTCCTTGATTATTTATTTGTCAAATAATTTGTCTTTTTTGTGAGTAGCATAAAGGGACCACATCTGTAATTTTGTTATACAGCCTTGTGATGCATGATGGCAATTAAACTGAATCTTGAATCTTGAATAAGAAACTTACATCTAAGCAACTTATACACAATGAGACAGTGATATTGATAAGCGTATTAATTACGCATTCACACAGTCTGCAGTTTTTTGCAGCTTTCCTTCCTGACTTTTCCTGTAGCAGTTGTGCTTTTTATAGCTTGTTTTGTATTTTAAACTCCCCATTTGGGTTTAGGATTATAGTTTGTTCTGATGGGGAAAAATATGAAGTTATACACAATTACAAGTAGCCTTCTAAACGACATGAGAGTCCGCCTACTTAGTGCTTTGAATTATGTTCTTATTTTCTCTTTTTTATTTGCTTTCAAGACTGTTTAACACTGCCAGGGTTGCAGCTAATAGAATAGGGCTAAGACTATCGTACAGGCCAGAAGAGTACATCAAAGCAACACAGTTATTTAATAGAGTATTCAATTGTAGTCAAAGATCTGCTTGTGCCCTAATAATTTGGTATTGATATTGATAAGCCTGTAAACCTGCTTTGACTGCTGCAGCTGTGCTGGTTTTAGTCCGTTGTGTGTTTAAAATCTTGAGTATATCTCTAATAATGTAGTTTGTTCTTCATTTGTGAAATGTTCCACTCTGGTGCCAGTAGACCTTTCCATGTTTATGATTGGCCGTCCATTGCCAACTCTGCCTCCTTCATTGTTGTTGGATAATGAAAAGATCCCCTGGCTATGCTGAACTTGCTTTGTAGTACAGACCTCTGAACTCTGACTTCTGGTCATACAGTCGGAGCCAAGAATAACATTAGCCTTGTCATATGCTAATGCTAAGAATTTTCTTATTAGCACATTGCCATCAATATTAAAAGTAATTCACCGTGCCTTCAGTTCCTTAGATGCTAGGTGTGCATTGAGACTCTTGTCTTCACTCTAGCTAGTTAGCAGTTAGCAGAAGCTGCTCTAGAGAGTAAGTAAATGTGGTGGAATGTAAGGTGGCTGCTTATTCTGAATGGTTAACACTGAAGCAGCGGGCAGCGAGAAGACAGGAATAGGCAGATGCTAGACTGACGACTTTTGGTTACCCAAGTTCTACATAGAAGCTGATTTTGATGTCTCCTGGACAGCTTTGTTTATAGGTTTTCGATGCATGTTCAGCTGGGAGGAGAGCCTGGGGTTGACCTAGAACCCGCTGGAGGGATAATGTATTTCATCTGGCCTGGAAACCCCTTTGGATCTCCCAGAGTAAAGGGATGTTTGGAATGACTTGGATGAATGGATGGATGGAGCTTGCCAACACAGTAAGGTCAGTCAATATGCTAAGCATCAAACCTATGAAACATCAGCATGCTAACATCGTCATTGTGCACTTGTTCAGATACTGATATCTGCATATAGCTCAAAGCAGTGCTGTGGTGAATTACAGCCTCAGAGAACTGCTTATGTACTCTTAGTTTGAAGAGATGTTGAGCTAATGGTTGATAGCAGTGGTAGTCAAACTTGAGACAGGTAAACCATTTCCACAGTATAAAAGAAAAATAAAATAACACCATTCATACATCACCCATGCTGCCCCATCAGTTCAAGGTAGAATACTCATTTAAATTGAGAAACGCTAAAAGGATTTGTCAGATTTGTTACCGGCAGTTCTGGATAAAAAGCTAAGTAATGAAATGTTTTTGACAGAGCAAGGACTAGGCCAAGTCTGTGAGCCTCACCACATCTTTGAGCGGAATCTTTTTTAGCATTAAAAAAAGATAAGTGTTACAGATACAATCATGAATGGCAAAATGATTTCTCTTTAGTTATTGTTGCAGACAAGTGGATGTCCTTTTCAGAGGTCAAGGAAGCCAAAATTTAAAGAGCGACTCGCAGAATTTGCTAATCTCTAAATGTCTGGCTTTCCCTTTGCTCCTTTTGCCAAAAAAGCCCATGAATTATAATGTGGCTCAGCAAGAAATACACCCTGTCGTCATCCATCCACTTACTTTCTGTCCTCTCTCATTTCCTATGGAGTCGCTGAATTAAAAGGACACGACAAAGATCAAGTCCCATAGCCGCCCCCCAGCACTGGTCGAGACAGTGATGCAGGCCATCATGAATCTCCAGGGCAAAGAGCCCACCTGGGCGGAGGCCAAGAGCCAGCTGGGAAAGAGACAGCAGCAGTGCAGGATGAAGGGATGAATAAGGGAAGGAAATTGAAAGGAGAGATGCAGGAAGACAGAGCCATTTGGGCTTGACAGGGAGGAGATTGGGAGTGTGGCAAAGAAACACAGAGAAAATGGGAGAACTACAGTGCCCTAAAAATGAGCAGAGTAAAACCTGACAAGCACAGATTGTGAACAGTCACACCACGAATCGAGGGAAACAGAGTGGAAAAGTACAACTGCTCTGTTTTCTTTATCTTTGTATCGTAAAGGTCATTTGTAGTATTTTCAACCTGGGGATTATTTTTTGTGTTCTGCATTTGCATATCCAGGCCAAAATGTTGAACTGATGCCATTATCTCTGTAGGAGTAGAAACAAAAATGTCAGCTGAATGATTAGCTAAAATTTGTGTTGCATTCATTGAACTCCTTTTTGCTAAAGCAATTTGTTGATACATGAAAAAGCTTCATGAGTTGAAGGTCAGAAAGTGAGTTGAGCTTTGGAATATTAGTTACTACAAAATAAACAGCCTGCCGAAATGCTTTGCACTCTTGCACTTAATGAAATTGCCAAAATACAGTTTACAAAAACAAAAAACTGAAAATTGCAATTAGCATCCAACCCATTTCCAGTCTAAATAATAATCATCAAATCTATAAATGTCAGTACAAGATGTGATCAAAAAGTTCTGTGCCTATAAAAATCAAGAACTATATGTGAATTAATTTGAAATATTCTGTTTGTGCCTTGTATAGTCTCTTCCCATAACAAACGTTGTTTAAAGTACCACTTGTTTTCCTGGAAGATGCACAGTCAAAGCAGTTGTAGCATTGACAGTTGCCCCTCTTGGACGCCAAAATTTTCTGTCAGTTATTGTACGATTGTGTTATGCATTATCCCTGCACAGTGACTGAGCTCACAAAGCACTGGGACACCTATTGCCATTGTTCCACATTTAGGGTCGTTTTTTTGACGAATGTTCTCTCTCAGACACGTTCAAAATGTTACAGTAGAACTTTGCTTGGACAGTGCAACCCTGTGGGATGGATTGCCGGTGCACACACATGTAAATGTTTGAAGAAAGCAGCTACTATGCACCTAATCTGCTACTGACCTAATGTACCTTGTCCGGTTTTGAAAACAGCAGGCTCTTACAATGTGAAAACTTCGGTTTCTTTGGCTATTGGTTTCAACAAACCCTCCTGTCAACATTTGATGTTTTCTTCTCTGTTCCAGTTTGTGGTTTGTCTGAAAATTACAAATACACACCCACCAGTATGTACAAAAATTTGGTCTTGCTGTTGATAGTACATAGTCTCTTCACTTGTGACAGTTACTGCTAGCAGATGTTGCACACCCATGATAGTGATTCAGTCCCTGCATGTGCAACATACACCGATCATTATGACCACCTGCCTAATATTGTGTTGATCCCCTTATGTGCTAAAAAATGCTCTGCTGAACCATTGGACATGGACAAGAGGACCTCTCAGGGTGTCCTATGGGGTCTGGAACCAGGACGTTGGCACTGGATCCCTTGGGTACTCTGGCTTGTGCAGTGGGGACTCTGTCAATCAAACTTGTTCCACTGCATCCTATTGATGTTTGATCACAATGGGGTGTAGGAAGTTTGGAGGTCAAATCAACATGTTGGACCATTGTCATGTTCCTCAACATGCTCCTGATTGTTTGATGTTGTTTACATGTGGTGGGGTGCATTTTCCTGCAGGGGTAGACCAGTGACATTTGGGATTTCCATTTGCATGAGGGAGTGTGTTTGTTGTGGGACAATGTTTATGTGGGTGTCTAAGTCTCATCAACACAGATGGCCAAATCCAAGGTTTTCCAACAGAACACCACATAGTACCAATATGATCAATGTTATTCACTTCACCTGTCAGTGATCGTAATGTAGTGTCTGATCGGTGTATTTGTCTTGTTTGCACTGACAGTTCTTATTTCCTTCCTTTTTGGTTATAGATTCAAACCACATATTTTTTTTGCTGCTTTATATTTCTTTTTTTCTGTTTCAAGGGTGGTACAGCCAGTGAAATTCCTTGCAAAGATTTTGAGATTCAAAGTCACACATTCACAATAATATCTCCTTAAATTGCTCCTTTAGTAATTAGATGCAGCTTACAAAAGAAGACACATGATTTGTGGAAAATAATTTCCTTGAGTGCTGTAAAGTATAATGAAGTTCATGAGCGTACAGGTGAAATGGCTCCCCTCTGATTCATTGAGCTAAATTTTCATCTTGATGATCACAGTCCTGTAACAGTGGAGCCGCAGCAAAAAACACATAAAAACACATAAAATACAAAACAGTGGGGTGATTTGGGGAGATCACACAGAAGGTCACAAAACAACAGAACATTTATTACCTTTTGAGAACAACCCAGATTAGGAAATTAATCAAACTGGTAGTTATAAAAGAAAGCAACCGAAAAGAAATCCCACCGTTCTCTTATCTGTGTGCCCTTGAAGTTTTTAGCAGGAAAACTTCTTCTAAATGTTCTGACAAGGACAACATGTTGTTGTTAAAGATTGCCCAGAACATACAGTTAGCTCACACATGCACAAAAACCTGTGTGAATGTCCCTTTCCATCTCCAGGTAGAAGAGTTCACCAGGGTACACTATTTCAGTTTTCTACCCATCCCAAAGCAGCAAGAGACAACCAAGGTTTGTTCTCTGACCCGTCCTTCAATGAGACACTGATCAATACATTTATACATGAGTTGTTATTAGAGACTTACTGAGTGAAATGATCTGCAGACCAGTGAGCACACTAAGACACATTCAAATTAAACAAACAGAGCATGCACAGATCTGACTTTGATTTTCTTGATGGCTTAAAATGATAAAACTCACAACCTTCGGTGCCTGAATCACCAAAATACGTACTAATGTTCTATCTGTCTAGTGTCAAGTGGGAGAAGTGATCAAAGGAAGTGAGCAAAGCATTCGTCTCTCTGGGACCGTGTCAATATTGGCATGTGTGTCTGTGTTGTTGTACCTTTACTGTTGCTGAATTGCTTTTCAGTATGTGTCAGTCTGTAACAGGTTTTGCTATTTTACATTTTGATGCCCCTGCCTTGCAATTATTAACGATCCTTTTTAGCTAGTTTCTGTGATGAAATCACAGAAATACACATTTTGGCAACATCCAAAAAATGAGCCAGTTAATTTTAACTGTAAGAGACAGATTATCAACAAAACAAAAACATTACCTATCATTTATAAATTAACTTCCAGTTGATCAGGGGAAATAAGTGACCTTGAGATCATTAGCAGGTTCCTTCCATGTAGTTCTGGAATTATCCTGGCCTGTCAAGAAAAACTAACATTCCTCCTTCACTGCATTCTTTATGATACTCTTAAACTCATGAATGGATATGAATGAATGTTTCTAGTGAATTATAAATGCTGCCCAAAGTGAGATCTTGCATGGAGCTCCAGACCAAGCTGATTGATTGTTGTTTTGTCTTTCTTCCATTTGGGAATGATTGCACCGACAGATGTCACTTTCTCGCCAAGTTACTTGCCGATGGTCTTGTAGCCCTTTCCAGCCTTGTGAAGCTCTAAAATCTTGTCCCTGACATTTTTGGATAGCTCTTTGGTCTTGCCCATGTTGATGAAGTTTTTTTTGACATATACACATAACCAGTTCAGATTATTAGTTTCTGAAGCTGAATGGGCTAATATGTGTGCCTCTTGGCCACATAACTGATCTGTGGGAGCCAGAATTCTTGCCAGTAGGAAGGGAATCAAATACTTTTTTTCCTTGATGAACTGGAAATCAATTTATAACTGATTTTTTCACTTTTTCTGTGACTTTCTGACTCTTACAGTTAAGATGTTGCCATGACAGAAGTACTAAAACCTACAGTTTCTCAAATGTCCACGAGAGACTGGCTCCAAAAGTGAGTCAGTCTTCATAGACCCCCATGTTAAAATGCCCAACTTTGCAGCAGACATAAAGACATGTAGGGCATGTTGCAAAACACAGTGTTGGTCTCTATGGCTAACTTTCTTTTTAATGACAACTGTTCAGGGGGTGATTTGTTTCATTTGTATGTAGGCTTAAAGTTATGGATAATTAAGGTAATGGTCGCTTTTAGCGACAAGTAGATACCATTACAGGACAGTTAAGGGCCCGGAGATGTTTGCATGGCCCACATCAGCTCACCTCATGGTCAACCTTGTTGGTAATTTTTTTGGATTAGCCAGGAGTTTGAAGGAGTAAGGCACTGCCAACATAGCGACAGCGACACTGAGCTTCAGACTGCTCTAGAGGAGACAAATGGGTGACATCACAAAGGGACGCGAAGATTCACCTGATTCAGGAATTTGTGGATTAACAAACTTAGTTATGAAGTACATGTGAGCACTGTGGAGTTAGGAAGCAGCATTTGAAACATTTTTGGTTCTTTCGTTCAGTAACTCCCCTCCATAACCCAGCATGAGAATATGATGCAGCTGAAATCCATTCCTTTTCTTGTGGAAAGTGTTTGCTTACCCACACAAAAGAAGCGCCTACTTGGTGTTACATTTTTGTCAGATCCAAAGAGTGCCTGGCCTTTGTTTTATATGTCATGAGCTCAAATTTCTGTGGCTTCTGACTGCTTATTCCTTTTTTTTCTATTGCTGTATGATACCACTGAATGGCATATGTTGCATTTGCTGTGGACCAGGCGAGAGCAGTGTTTTTCTCAGTATGGCTAGTGAGAAGCAACAAACAGAAAACTTGAAGCAGCTGACAGAATGCTTTGAGCACCAAGTGGATCCTGCTTCAGCTTCTATCCGTTAACATAATCTAGCACTTTAGGGAGTCACCCATGCTGCCGACGTCCTGTTACCTCCCGTTCTCTTTTCCTTTACTCTCCACTATGCCTCCTAAAAGCAGTTGGGCCTCAGACATGAACAGGTTGAGGAAAGTATTCACGTATTGGAAACACGTTGCCCAACATGAGAACACGAGCCCCTGTCTCTGCTTTTATAATGGAAACCAGACTATCTTGACCTGATATCAGCTGAGACATTGCAGTGAAGTGCATTATGGTTAGAACTGAGGAAGGCTCTTTATATTTGAAGGGATTTACTTTGACTGGTTATCAGATAAGACATGAGTTGTGGGTCAGGCAGAGCTACAAAGTAAATTTACAGGAGTTAATATGTCCTTCCTGTTTTCTGAAACTACTGTGACTTCTGTTCTGCTTTTTTTCTAAATGAACTAAACCTTTTCCAACCTTAACTCTTTTCATGTGTGTATGTGGTGTGTGTAGGATATATCTGAGTCTTTTCTTCTAGTCTTAACTGCATTAACCTGAAGCACTTTATTTTTTTAAATAATCTTAAGTAAAGCTCAATCCAAAGAAAGAGGTTCATTTTGAAATTCTGATGTGTATAATATTCTAGTATGTGAAGCAGCAGTTTTAAAGCTACAGTAGGTGGAAATCTGAACTCACTGGGTTATGTTACTCAGCATGGTAACCTGTATAGGTTGGCTTACAAGTCAGTCATGTCAATCATCATGATTGTTATTGTGACCCCAGTGCTGTTGCATAGCATCCGTTCTATGAGAGTACCCGTCCTATTTTCTTTGCAAAGTCGTCGGACTGTAGACCAGAGCACAGCAAGCTCTGAATCCAACCTGAGGCCGATGCAGTTAACAGTGCAAGTTTTATTGCATTTACTTTCAGACTCTGTTTTGGTCCTTTCTTTAGGCTACTTTGTGGTGAAGACAGGTGTTGCCGGTCCCTTTTCCTGCACAATTTTCAACCATTTTTTCCACTTTCCCCGTACATTTGAACCTGCATTTCACCAATGTAAATGATATCCTCTTTTTTGAAAAAATTATCAACTACGTGAATCAGGCACAATGTTATGACCACCTGCCTAATATCATGTTGGTCCCCAGATGTGCTCAAAAATGCTCTGAACCATTGGGCATGGACCAGAAGACCTCTCAGGGTGTTCTATGGGGTCTGGAACCAGGATGTTGGCACTGGATCCTTTGGGTACTCTGGCTTGTGCAGTGGGGCCTCTGTCAATCCAACTTGTTCCACTGCATCCTGTTGATGCTTTATCAGAATGGAGTGTAGGAAGTCTGGAGGTCAAATTGAGGTCAATTTTTTTTTCAGTGGATTATCCATTTCGGTGTGCAAATGTTGCACCCACACAGTTCTACCCATTACATGTTTGAGGGAACACCCAAGTTGCATCCTTGTTCCCTTGTTTGGCTAAAGTCCACCTTCATACTCAAGATGTTCTCTAGTCTGAAAACAGTCGAGTCGAGAGGAGGTGCAAGAATCTAGTTTCCTCTCAGGCCATTTAAAATACAGCTTGCTGAAAGGTTATTAGGAATTTTTTGCCTAGTGATGACAAAAATAACAATTGCGAACATGTAATTTCCAATAGCTGTCTTGTCAATTTTGCGAATTAGGCCTTGAAATAATTATCTTACATATTAATCATTTCCAATTTCGAGGAGAACTTAAGTTAATTAATATCAGATGACAGAGATGACTCATGTAGCTGTTGTCTGTTTTACATTTTGTCAACACAGTGACTCTAAAGTACCATGTATTCCTTCAAGTCCTGAATGAGAAAAACAGATGCAATGACATATGTAATATCCAAGAGGAAAGAGTGAAGCGGTAGAGGCGAGGAGAATGAGCGAGTAAGTCACCTCACTATTTTTCCATTGCATCACTTTTTTTAAAAAAAAGAAAAGAAAAGTCCTTCGTCTCCACAGGACCTCTTCCCTCTCTCTCTCATTTCTTTTCTCTGGTCAATTTCTTCCCAGTGTGAACCATTCAGACAGTTTCTTCCTCTTTGGTCTCTGTGACCTTTCATTCTGTGTCTCGCTCTCTCTTCAGGTCTTTGCTCAGCTTCATTGCTCCCGCTTCATTCAGCTGCCAGTTCACAGCGTAGCCACAGCGTGACATTTAGGGACAATTGAGTCGTGGCAGTTATAGATTGTGACTGCAGCATTTCAGAGTAACGTATTTGTCTACTAGCCGAGGTTGTCTGTTTATTCTGTCTTGCCAATAATCAATAACTCTCTCTGTTCCTTTGTTCAGACATATGCCCATCCATAATAGTAAAAGTAATGGTAGAAGTACCACTACAACTCTCATAAAGTTAAGAGTTTGTTAACCCAAAATAAAAATGCATCTTTTAAAAAAACATAAGAGAGAAAGGGGGACAGAGGTTGAAGCATTAAGAAAAAACTCTGTACAGAAAGAAAACAGGATAATATCTGTTCAAAAAAAAGATGTATGAATCACCAATCGACATGTTTTGTCAAACATGTCACATTATGTTAGTATTATAGTCAGTTTGTTTTATAGTGTACAATAGAAGTGAGTACACCCCCTGTGCAGTATCACTCAATGTCAAATGATTCAAAATGTACAGGCCTGAAATATAATGAGTTCCAACATCTTAAAAATTCAGTCCCCACAGTCGGAACTCAATGTAGCAAAAGTAAGTAAATGAATGACATATAGATCTTTTATTTTTTTCAATACTTTTTCAATACACTTGTTTTTTCAGTACCAACGTCTACCTTTATGTTTGATGACAGCCTTTGTCCTCCCCTGCATAAAGGATTTTAAAATTTCTGGGTAAGGTTTAATCCTCTACCTTTCTCTTTAAAATAACCCAAAGGTGTTTTATTGGATTCAAGTCAGGCAACATGCTTGGCCTGGCCATTTCTTTTACTTTTCTTTCTGTACAAACTCGTGTGATTTTTAGCATTGTGCTTTGGATCATTGCCATGCTGGAATATTCCTCTTCTGCCAAGCTTCTGCTCACTGGGAGTCATCCTGTCAGCCAGTATTTTGGTGTATCCAAGGCATTCATAGTTCCGTCTATAAATGTCATCTCCCCGACACCTTTTGCACTCTTGCAGCCCCTGGTTGTCACACTGCGCTGCCAGGACTATACATTCACTGTGGTAGTCCTGGCCAGGTTCAGGCCAAATATGCTTGACCCCATCTGAGCCACACAGATTTGTCTTGTCTGACTGAATAATGTGCTCCTAATACTCATCAAGCTTCTTGTCATGTTCTCCAGCAAAGGTTCATCTTTTAGTTTTGTGCCAAAGGGCCAGCAAAGGTTTGTTTTCTTGGACGGCATTTATAGAGGTTGACATTTTGTCCTTCACACTGTCTGAGCTGTCACCAAAACTCAGATTTCCATTGATAACCCCTGTGCCAAGTCCTAAGCCCCTGCCCATCTGCTTTTTAAAGCTTGATTGTACAAGTGGTGCACTATTTGTGGCCTTACTTCAGGAGGACGACCACTGCAGCTCTGATCGGTGACCATAGGTGTATTCACTTTTGTCGCATTGAGTTTCCACTTTGAGGCTTGTTTTGTCAATGTTGTCTTTCTTTTTGGTTGTTACACAGAAAGTTCAAAGTGTGATCCTAGAGATAATGCAATGGCAGAAAGGTGATTCAATTTTGAATCATTCTGCTTTTAAGTGATATTTTACAGAGATATACTAACTTCTATTTCATACCGTTTATAGGCCTATGATTTGGTCATATATTCACCCTGTAGCTGTGGTTTTTGATCTGAACTCTTTGCAAAAAAAAACAAAATTCAGTATCAGATTTCTTGTTTTCACAGCTTGTGCAAGTTTAAAGTAAGAAGTCTTGGACACTGTCTAAACAATGATTTTATGGATTTTGGAGGTATAATTATTGTCTAAGCCTTATTACTGGCAGTGTTACCATGGAGACGTTATTGGGTGTGCCACGATTTTATGGTGAATGTCATGTGTTTGTCAAAAATGAATGTACCAAGTGTTTGTAAATCCAACCAAAAAGTTATCCTTCAGAAGTTTGTTGATTCAGAGAAGGGGGCATTTTATTAATATGGAATATTAGAGTGGAATATTAATGATTTTATCTGTTTGTTCTTAATTATTGATCCACACACATTTTTTGTCTCTGGGTCTGAGTTGTGTTGGATCTTCGCGGGAGACAGTAGGAGGACAGGGAAAGATGAAGGGGGGAATTAATGAAAGAGAAGCTGGGCTGACAGAGGGGTTGGTATGTAAGGAGTGGGAGAAGAAATGAAAGAAAAAAGTTGACAGAGGAGAGAGAAGGAAGATAAATAAGTGAAGGAGGGCAGAAAGCAAGGACTGGCAAAGACTCCTAGCAGGAGGACTTGGGGAGAAGGAACTGAGATGAGACAACAACACAAAAGGTTGTGGAAGAAGATGAGCAGAGTGCTGTGGTCAGTCAAAAATAGTTAAAAAAGCTGTGGGCAAAGACATAGAAGACAGGACAAACATTTAATAATACATTTATGACATGAAAATGTAAACCTCAACACAAGAAGACTCTGAAGTCACGTGTGGCACATTTTATCGACTGATACAGTTCCCAAACTCACGTTTTAAAATAGTAACAGTCAGCCATAAAAGACATGGTTTACTGACACAAGTTTACAAACCAGGAGAGCTCCAGAAATGGACTATTTAACACAACCGGGTATAGTAGAAATGCACTGTGGAGGTGGAAGGTTGACGGGAGCAGAGACTAATTTCCACTGCAGCAATGCTGACGGATGGACTAAAGGAACCTTATTTTACCTTATAAATTTTTTATTCCTAGATCCTCCAAACTATTAGCTGCTTCCCCTTTGTTCCTTTCCTCTGCCTCTCTACCTTTCTTTCACCTCGCTCAACCTCTCCTAAGCTCTCTGCTGGGATCCAACTTTTAGAATAGCTCTGACTTTGTTCCAAGTCAGCCTTTTTCTTAAAATTACTAAAAAGACTTTGGCACTTCCAGTCTGAACTTGGATTCACACGATTAATCCCCGGACAGTATTAATATGGTGCTCTGCATGTAAAGTGGATGCACATATGTACAGGAGCAATAATACTCGATTGTGCACTGATACAGTATAATCTGCGTGTTTCAGTTTACTTCTATAAAGAGGGATTTGTATTTTGAATAGCTCAGATTGTGCTCTGTGCGTCCTCATGTACACTTGATGCAGTACCATCAGATTATTGAATCATGATTCAACTCTGTGGAGAGTAAAGATGTTTTGAGTCACGTGAGGTTTCAGATGTAACCTTGGATCTGCAGAGCATGAATTGTATCCTTTGATCTTGGAGACACTCACTATAATGCTTCTTAACAGTTACGGATCATTCAGTTTGGAGTTGCGGTAAGCTGAATAAAATATGCTTTTGGAAGAGGTGCATGCCATTCTAGGATGCCGGCTGCCAATCTTTGTGGCTTTTGACCCCATAAAATTAATGACTATCAAACTGAGTGTATTGATGAGCTGCAGTGAGTGAGCAGTCCAAGTGGTTTCAATAGGTTCAGTAGACCTGGAGTTCAAGTATGTAACGATTCATGTAAACCAAAAACAAACATGAGAGGAGACGACTAACAGAGCTAAGTGGTTGTTTTTCTGTGGTTTCAAACAACCCCAGCAGTTTACAAATGAAGGAGGAAGTGCTACATGCTTTGATGGCTGAGCTGACAGGTGCTTGTTGGAGGGGCAGGTGAAATGACAAAAAATAAGTTCCAGGACGTCTTGGTGTTAAGTAGCTCAGACAACAATGGGAAAAAATAAGGCACTCTGTCTTTAAGTGAAATAACATTATTTTGTTTCGGCATATAAACAGTCCCAGGTTGTGAATGGTCTTCAGTCCTTGTCCAATTTGCGACTTGAGAATCGACATTTGCACCAAAAACGATAAATCAAAATATTCAAAGTTTGCATTGCTGTGTTTTGCGCTAGTGAGTGGACTGTACCATTCGCTCCTGGGGGAGTCTACAGCCAGCAATGGTTCCAGTACCAGTTGTGTGTATTGTGTTCAAAATCATAAATATAGTCTATAGTCTATAGTCATGTTAAAAAATATAATAAAATGAACAAACAAACAAACAAAAACCCGGTGAAAATCTGGAGCCAAAGGTGCCAGAAACAAACACATTAAACATGGAATAATGGACAACATGATGAAAACATTGAAAACTGTAAAAGGGATTCAAAAGACAGCCAGTATCCCTAAAATAATTAGATTTTTTAGCTCATTAAAATATAGTAAAACTGTGTAATTTTTCAATCACACATTGTAAATGAACAAATGATCATTTCTAAAAATACAGATTTTTAATGTAGACCTTTTTTCCAGTTTTTGCCTGTTTTTCTAAGGTGAACATGTAAATTAATACTTTCCTCTACGATTTTACTAGATACTATTTGTGATTTAAGAAAACAGGGAAAATCATTAAAATAACTAAAGAAATGTTTAAAAATTTAGCATTAAAGCTGGTTAAAAAATAATTTTCCACAATGTCTAGTTTCTATGAATGGACAAGTAAACTAAACGGAAGTAAAGATGTTATTCTAGTAAATATATACAAACTATATATATGTGTATATATATATATATATATATATATATATATATATATATGTATATAGTCCATAGGCTTTATTTATGCCTAATATGCTCTCCACTGTTCTAGGAGACAGTAATTCTTCAGCATTATTGTAGGAAACACTTTGTGTGTCTTTCAGCAGGTACAGGTTCAGTGGTCTGTTTGAGCTCCACATGCTTCTCTTCAGCTTCCAGATGTGTGCCAACATGGGTGACTCCAGCGTCTTCCTCGAAGGACAAAACTCAACAAACAGAAACAGCTTGTTTTTATTTGACTGGAGTTGAGATCATTTAAAAGAAGAAAAAGCCTTTAATCAAAGGCTTGGAACACTCCTAACGACCCAAAAGGCAATCCGCTGTGAATTCAAATGTAGAGCTGTGTGGTGGTTCAGCTTTTCCTCAAAAACAGCCCTTTCATTGACATGGCTTTATTTTTGAAGCAAGACTCTGTCATAGCCAGTCAAAGATAACACTTCTATAAGTAACTTTTTCTTCTTTTTTTTTTAAACCAATGAATTCCCAAATTTACCAGTCGATGTCAGTTTTAACGCTCACCAATTGTCACTGGCTGAAAGAATGAGGTCACGGATACAAATGGCCAAAATGAGTTTCCTTCTGAGGGTGGCTGGACTACAATGGTTCAGGCAGCCGATTAGGATTCCTCCCTTCTTTGGAGGTTTTCTGGTGTGTTTTCTAGGAGCATCCAACTGTGAGGAGACCCCCGGGGAAGACCCAGAACTCAGCGGAGGGATTACATATCTCGTCTGGCCCAGGATCGCCCTAGGATCCCTTCCGGAAGAACCGGAAAACATTACTGGGGAGAAGAACATCTGGAATTACCTGCCTGACCTGCTGATTCCGCAATCCGACCTCAATTAAGTGGAAGAGGATGGCTGAATGGGTGCATTATCTGCCCAACTTTTCCATGAACTTCTTTCAAATGATAACTCAAGAACCTTTGCTTTGCCACCACATTTGTTGTTTGTTTTGTTTGTTTTTTTATTGTTTTACTGCTTTGTGAATACTCTTTGCCCTTGTATCAATAAAGTTGAAGTGAAGACAGGTGTGAGGGCGGATATATGAGTGTCGAAAGACGACTTGTGTGTTTTGGTGTCTTCATTATATTTTTCCTGCTGCATACAACAAAGTCTCAAGGTTTTGCTTAAATATGACACAGAGTGGAGAACTGTATGCTTTTTGTATTTGATTAAGAAAACCGTCCCCTGCAGTGTTTATGCTCTTGTGATGATGAATACATGTCTTCTCTGCTTTTTTTCCTGACAACTGAGGATCTATTCATGGCTGCCGCACTGATGAGAGCAAGAGAGTGTGTGGGTTTGTGGATGTCTGTCACTCAGCTTCTCTTCCTTTTATTCCATCAGTGTGAATTAGATTTGACAAAGTTGAGCTCAATATTAATGTGATCACAGGAGGATTTTGCTGCTGCCAAGATTTCTTTTCCCCTCAGCTCAGAATCGAGTCTCATGTTTATCTAGTCTAGTTTAGTTAATGATGTAGGGCCATGATTCATGATTATATCAAGCGAGTTTGACAAAAGTTTCACTCTTGAATATTCTTAATGAAAACATACTTTAAACTGTCTTACCTATTCCTCCTTACCTTCCTTGCATTATATATTCCTTTTCTTCTAAGTACTTCCTCTTGTTTTACACTCATCTCTCCTTGTTTGACAGATGTCCTGCTTCACCCCTGAGATTGTTGCTGTAATAAACTGCAGAAGATGTTGATGGTTTGCTCTCAGCATCAGGACCGCATCTCCTAGTGCGTCATCGCCTACATTGTTAACAACCTCGGCTCTCTCTTTGTGGAGCCGCCTGCTCTTCACTGCTCTACAAGCTGTGAGTGTCAGCTGTTAGCCCATCAATCCCTGTTGCTTCTTCTGTCTTGTTGTTCTACTCTATCCATGTGGCTGTCTCTCGTTCTCGCTTTTTCTCAGGCTCTCGCTGTCTGGTTCAGCCCTCCTACCCACACACTCCACTGTAGCCACCTTTTTGATTGACTCCGGTGGCTAAAATGCCTACAACAGACTGAGACTCTGCTACAGTGCTTTTATACTAAGTTGTTGAGGTTTAGTTAAGAACTCTATCAGCTTTAAAATAAATAAATGTTTTTCTTAGACTGTGACTTACACGGAAACGTATGATCTCCCCAAACCCAGTCATAGGCTTTTCTCCTTTGGTCCTCTGTAAAATCAAGAACAGAATTTAAAATCTTTTTCCATAATATCTTGAGAACCGTGTTGTACCATATTATCCCAATAAACACTTTGCTCTTAGAGTGCAGGCTTACTTGTGGTTTCAAACGCAGAATTGGAGCAAGAGCCTTCAGCTGTCAGGCTCTTCTGCTTTAAAACCAGCTACAACTTTCTCTTTTGAGAGTGTACCGTTAGGGTTGGCTTGTAATTTGTCCTCTCTACAGCTCTACAGGCATCTATACCTACAAAACTACTCTTTACTACTACTCTTGTACTCTTACTAGGTCTCTCCTCTTAACCCTCACCCTGACCAGTTGGGCAGACGGCTGCCTTCCCTGAACCTGGTTGTGTAAGGTTTCTGATGTTTATTCCTGTCTGTATTTTTCAAATTTTTGGATTTGCTGGGTCTCTCTTTATTATGTCATATTTTAAAGCCTTCATCTTAACATGTGAAGTGTCTTGAGATGACTTATATTGTGAATTGGTGCTATATAAAACAACTAAATTTCTATTGAGAATAATTTACAGTTACTTACATTGTGTTGGCTTCATTAACCCTCACAAATCCACCAGCAGTCCTCCTCTGATCTGTGCTCTTTCTCCTGGAGTGGACCCCGCAGGTGCCCTGCTTCAGCTTTCTGAGGACTCCAACATGAGCAAGACTTCAATCTTTTCTGTGCCTTAAATGGGCCCTGGTTGCCAAGAGCATGACAGAAGAGGACTTCAAGAACGGTACACCACCATCTTTGCTCTGTCTTCTTACCTTCACTCCTGTCTGGAATTCATTCAGCTGCTTATTTTTTTTTTCCTGCACAAATGTTTCTTTTAGGCTCAAGTGTCATTTGTGCACAACAAAATGCAAAAAAATACTTGATGAATATTTGATTGATTTGGTTTATTCAGATGAATCTTTCACTCCTGTATCGACCCACTGTTTCCCTTCTCTCTCATGCTCATCAGCATGATTTGCAGCTATTTATTATACTTGTGGAGGCCTGACTGTCAGTTTCTATGGTTTGTTGCTTTTCAGACACGCCTCTCTGTAACTAGGGAAATGTCACTGTTATACATCAAGCAATTTGTTTGTTTGGGGAAGTCAATTTTTATTGTCTTTACTTTGATTCATTTTCATCCTTCTATGTCCTGCCTCTTCTTTGCCTTTGATGCATAACAGTCTAGGTACAAGTGACACACAGTGTTTTCTAATAGAACAGTGTTTGAAATACATTATTATATACTGCTTTAATGAAGTATTCTTCCACTAAAAGCCCAAAAATGCAGTTCAGTTTTGATCCCATTCCAAATGGTCCTGGTAAATTTCTAGAGCGTTCTAATGCACTGTATACTGAGAGCAGGTAATGCAGTACTATTCTAATCAGTTACAAGTCATGGCTTAATCCAAAGAGCTTAGTGAGCTTGCTATTAGGATGTGTCATTGAGACAGAGTTGTGCGCTGTGGCTGCTCACAGGACGGGAAAGGCTATAAAGTCATATACAAGTTTTTCAAGTGCCAGTGACCACAGTGCAAAACATAAAGAAAAGGTACGAGGGTGTAGTCAGAAGCCAAAAAGTACCCCTGCACTGTTGAAAATGGTCCTGCAAGAGACCATGAGAAATCCAAGAATCGCCACCAACCATCCTGATGAATCTCAGTAATTCTGGTACCGACATTACAAGCCAGAAACTCCAGGAGACACTGAACAAGGCTGATTCTGTAGTTGGATTACACCAAAATGTAACTGTTTAGACACAGGGATGTGGCTTTCATTTGGCAGAGAAGAGATGAAATCAAGCTAAAGAACACCATCCCCTCAGTCAAACATGAAGGTAGGAATGTAATGCCTTGGGGTTTTTTCAGCCAATGGACCAAGCAACTTGAGCAGGACTACATTAAGAATCTGGAGGCAAACATGAGACACTGAAAAGCAATGGACCTTCCAATAAGACAGTGATTTGAAACATACAGCCAAAGTGGTCAAGAAATAGTGAACGGAACAATATCGGCATTTTTTCCAGACCTGGATCTCATCAAGGATCTGTAGAGGGAAATGAAGACCAGAGTGATGGCGAGGAAGGCTTTCAACGTCAAAGAACTGGAGATCGTTGAAGGGGAGTGGTGCAAAATCCCAGTGGAGACATGCAGAAAGCCTTTTGGCAATTAGAAGAACTGTTTGATGTGGTGACACATAAA
The DNA here is from genome assembly GCA_024666655.1 of Dascyllus trimaculatus. Lineage (NCBI taxonomy): Eukaryota > Metazoa > Chordata > Actinopteri > Pomacentridae > Dascyllus > Dascyllus trimaculatus. The sequence goes on from CM045467.1 coordinate 11,759,598, forward strand.
GGCTATGCTGTTGATTACTGAGGAAGGTTATTAATAGTTTTGGTGCTGTAGTAAACATAGAAATAGGTCAGATGTGTTATTAACATTGCTAACATAATGTCTGATCATCTTTTGTCACTTGTTTAGGTCATTTCCAGATAGAAGAAACCAACTGTTGAGATACAAATTCCCGGGAAATCAGAATTTGGCATTAGTTTCAATGATTCACTTACTTTCTTGATTGTAGTGAAGGTTGGTCCAGCTAAGGGTCAGCTCCCCACTGTTTAGTGTCAGTGTCGATGTTGTGCAGACGTGGCTTTTATAGTTGTTTTGATTCCTTATCTTAAGAGCTAAACTTGAGATAGCTACATTTGTACAACAAGACTTACAAATGCAGAAGCACCACTTGTCCCTGTACACTAATATTCTTAACATCATGCACTTGACTGACTCATTAGGCTCCTCATTAAGTCAGTAATGCCAGCACCTGCTTAAGAAAACACACATGGCATAGCTCAAAAGAGGCAATAGAATGGGATTGCAACATCCAAGGTCTAGTTCCAGTTGGGGACCTTTGTTAAATGTGGAAACCAATCTCTTGCTCTCCATGTTTCTTATCTCACTGCTATGACTCTTATGACCTTAAAAGCACAAGAAGCACTTTGCTGGTTGATGGTAAATTTTGATCTACTGCAGTAGGGAGAAAGGCAGAGTTTGTGCAGCCTCTTTCTCGGAGGGAAGAACAAGTGTGACCACCTATTTATAGTATGACAGTGAACACAAAACTCTTCTGCTGGCTTGTTTTGAATGGTGTGACAAGGATGACCTATGGAATTTTACTTGACCACATCAGAAACATTCTCACAAAGAAGCGTCTTCAGACTCTACCTCGTTCTTCATAAAAGCCTGAGGTCTCTATTTTTGAACCTACTTATGTAACACACAAGCAGGACACATTGCAGCGGTCAGCTTTAACCTGAAAAGACATGGGCACTTTGTTCCTCTGAAAACGAGCGAAAATACAAGAAACTGATTATGAATAGATGATCCGCAAATAAATAAATGATAACATATGAGGTTTGTTTTCACAGACTAAACTGTTGCTGTCTAATGAAGGCAAAGTGCCAAAAACAAATGAAAAAGGAAAACAGAAGAAAACTGGACAGAGAAGAAAGAGTGTTTATCTTGCTTGTAATTGCTGTTGCCACTGTGTCCTTGTGTGCTTGTAACAGCTAATTTGTATTTCTGCTTGTAAGATTGAGCAATTAAATGTGTTTGAATTAAAGAGATGTTATTGTTTAGTTGAAAAATGAAGAGTATTCCCTTTTAACTCATTCATCTGGTTTGTTTATTAGACCTCATTTCGTGACCCAGAGCTTTTTACGAAGGCCTGCCTCACCTGTAAGGATGTACAGTTTCGTCTTCGGTTGGAAGTATTGATTGTTTAAAGGTGAGTTTGACATTCTAAGTGAGATTCAAATGTAGACATTATGATAATGTAACTATTCATGAAACGTCCTTAAAGGTTTTCATGTTTCCACAAGGGGATGTTTGAGATGTCGTTATGTGGTGAGACTATTTTGTTGGAGGGTTTTTGTCAGATTTGTCTCACAGGCCACTGTTTCTAATTTGAGTTACTCTTGGTCGGCTTTGATGCCGAGATGCATCAGTGTAGTTTTCTGCAATTTCTGCCATAATTTAGTTAAACATGAATAAAACAATGCCAAAATGTATTATCAGCGTACTGCAAACCATGTTTTTCTCTGTCCCTGGAACATTGCTTGTACCTTGACAACTGCTACCTCTCTCTTTCTTGCATGCCAGAGCTGGACAAGTTCAAGTATTACCTCTTCTCCCCAACCAAAATATCTCATTACCAGCTTGAAACTCAAATTTTAAACCCACACATCCATGGGAAAAAATATGTACACAAACAGCAGTCTCAAACATACGTTTGTCCATGGCATCACCTTTAGGGACAGAAGGCCAACATGACCGAGCATGACTCTTCTTCTTATGGCTTTTTTCCCACAGCATCTGTCTGGAAGTTAGCTGTCTCTGCAGATGGGCTGGAACGCTGTGTTCAGTGATTCTGACTTTGAAATCAGAGCCTCATTTGTTACTGAATGAAACCACGACAGTTATTGGCATATCCTCCATCAGATGGACTGCCATCCGTCCAGCGGTTAGGCTGCTGGTGAAAACTACTGAATGATACAGTGAATATGTGGTTTTAGTTATGACAGTGATGACTGAATGGAATTTATGCATGGCTGATGTTTCCCTTGTCAGTAATCTGCACTAAACCACAAATATAGGCTTAACTCAAGCAGAAAGGCCATTTCATACCCTGTCAGAGTAAAGGCCAATTAGACTAATGGATAATGACAGTCTGGTTCAAATGTATGAGATTGAAGCCTACTTATGGCCTTTGTTGAAATGTCTTTCTCTCCAATTCCATCTTTACTCTGTCTGTCTACTCTCTGCAGAAGAAGCGTTTCACTTGCCCTTGGTGTGTTGCCTTGCATTTCAAAGCCAGTCTGTTAAGATCCTCGTCTTGATGCCTCCCTAGGTGAGCCAGAGTCTGCTCAGTCGGTACCTGGATGAATATGAGGAGATTCCCTGCGATGCACTGAAGCGCTTCACTGCTGCGGTCATGTCACAGCTGACTGGGATGGATGTCTTCTAGTCACATACATCATACGCTGCCATAAACCAGCCCTTACTCAAGTGAGACCCTGTGACATACATTTTTTTGTTGTATATGGGCCTAATGTCATCTGTATATTTGATGATATATCTGATACTATTAACCCTTTTCTGTACAACAAATAAGAGCACAAAGATTTAAAAAAAAGAAATCATGAACTGCACCTTCATGCTTAACCTCTGCAATAATACAAACACTGTACAAATTTGAATGTACATGTCTCTAACTTTAAACGAATACAGCATATATTTGGGTACAAATATAAACAGTCCACAAATGAAAAAAAACCTTTTTTCTGAGGAGGCGCACTGCGGCTGCACTTAGCTGACAGAGGACGTCCAGCTCCCCCCGCTGAAGCCTCCTCATGGTCGCAGAGTATCAGCACCACCAAGTGGACAGTCTCATTCTTACAGCCTGCAGAATATAGACACAGTGACGTCCTGATGAACACTGACAGGGACACTTAGTCCTGAGTTCTTCTTGTTTAGTCACTTGCACAAAAACACCCAGACACTCGTGTCCATTTGCTTCATTTCTAAAGATTTCTAGCCGTCTATACGTAGATTGAAGCCTGGGACAGACTTGTAGCAGACCAGAAAAAATGTAATTTCTAGTCAATTCAGTTGAATTACCGTCAAAATAACGTATTTATTTTGTCACCTGGTTCAGTTGTCTTGACATGATGAAAATGTCAGCCATGTGACTAATTCAGCTCATAACACTGATAACACTTAAATACATGTGCGATAACTAGATATTAGTTTGGATTTTATTATTCAGTAATTTAATGAAAATATTTTTCTTCTACTATATTGTGCATTTTTATCAGAATGAAATAAATATGATATAATGTGAAGATGTTCAGTCAGGTGAAAGGATAATGGATGTTTAGATCCCAAAATCCTATCAGTTTTGCTGATAACTTGCTCTCTTGGCTGACTTGTGCCTCCTCTGTGCCAGTGGCTTTTTAGAATTTGCATTTACATAGCCTTTTCTGTGTTCTGAAGATTACTGTAGTTTGCCTTTTTGTGTGAAAGTCTCAACTTTAGTGTCTGGTAAAACATTACACATATCTTCATGTAAGTGTACAACTCTAAGCGTTCAAAAGCTGTCCTTGACGTGAAGTGTGTGTACCACATGCTGTCAGGTAAGGTCAAATCTAAAGACTGATGGATCTTTAGAATCCTTACCTCACCTGACAGAATTGATGGATGGAATACTCAAAGGTCAGTGAAAGGTAGAGTCTGTGATTCTGGATACAGATTGATTATATTTAGCTAGCATGTTCAAAAAAAGTTCACATTTGGACTGAAAAATGAATCCTTATCCTCAAGTTCGAGAGTTATTGATGAACTTTAATGTCCTATATTTAATTAAGACCATGGAGGAAAAAGGCCTTGGCTGCATTCTATATCGCATGCTCTTTTCTTTTGTACTTAGAGAACATACTACAGCTTTCCTTACAAACGACTTACTGTTTTATGCAGTGTGTGTACTGCCTGAACACAAGCTATGTCATCATAATATTGGACCTTAAACTTTGACTGTCGCAGTTTGTAGTGTAAAACTAGCAGTCATCTGTCTGCAACTGGCGCTGGTTTATACTGAGTCACTGTCATGGAGCTTTGCAGGGGATCGTGGTCAAATCGACCAGATGTAGCAGGACATCTGGATGTGTTTTTACTTACTACATTTGAAACCCTATGCGTTTGGACATGCTAAATTTTTAACTGGCATACTAAACAAATAGTCTGGTAGTATGGATAGTGGAACACATGCATAGTTTTAATTTTGCCACCATTGATGGAAAATACTTTGGCCTACTTGTTAAGACACACAAGTACACAACAGTGTAAAACACACATTACATACCTGAACAAAACAACATGCGGATAAAGGAACAATCTCACCCTGATATCCATTAAATACTGAAAGCAAGTCAAACAATGCATTTAGAGTGATCAGGGCAAAGTTGTCGCAACACGTGAAAGTTCTGAGTAGCTGTCCAGGACTAGGTATCACTGGACTGGGCCTAGAACTGGCATCTGTGTGCACCCCAACGTCAAGTCCGCCAGTCTGAGGAATGCATCACTTAGGTGGAAGTGAGGGGATATAGGGATTGTAGATATTTTTAAACTGCAAAAATGGTTCCCTGCTGGCCACATCCTCCGCCAGAGGTATGCAGGCTGAGTGAAAGCCGCACGTGAACACAGACTAGCATTCCTCGGGAGACCTGCACAGAATGAGATGGAGTAGAGTGGCGAAGGGGCTCAGTTATCATGGGGTATAATGGGCTGTTATGGGCCACAATGGAAGCACACTTGGGGTCGGTTCATGCAAATGAACGCTGCAGTTTCATTGTGTTGTTATGGCAGTTTGGATGTCAGGTATTTAAATGAAACTAACTTTTGTCAAACAGTTATCTGAAGACTTTTGAAGAATTGTCTATAATGGTACGTACATCAATCAGCCACAACATTCTGACCACTGACAGGTGAAGTGAATAACATTGATCATATTGGTGCTATGTGATGTTCTGATGGAAAACCTTGGATTTGGCCATCTGTGTTGATGAGACTTGGACCTTGTCCACACGTAGCCGGGTTTTTGTAAAATCAAATATCGTGCCCCCTCCGTCTAGAAAAAACTTATGTACACACCACCTCGTTAGGGTTAGGGTTAGTTCAAAATTCAAAAATTCATTCACACCTAACCACTTAAGTGTATTTTTAAGCACATTACATGCTGTTTCCGAATGTAAACACAGGTCTAGCTCCCACTCTTGCCTTTGTCCTGTGCACTAGCTTGATTGTTTACGGGACATTGGAAATTGTGTTTAGTGGATCGGTTGCACTTACCTTGCTTGTTTCCTATGTACAGAGCCAAGGATGTGCATGAACACCAGATTATGTCCCGGCACACGCATACGCAACAGACAGCTACTGGTCCATGAGGAGATACTCACTGAATTTGACAAAAAACTATATTGGATTATAAGCGCCGACTTTGCCTTTAATTGAAATACAAGCAAACAACGTTAATGAGTGCTGCCAACTCTCTTTGTTCTGTACACATTAATGAATCACCGTGCAATTCCAGTAAATCCAGATTAAACACAGTGACGGCCAACTTTCCGCTGTAAGTGGGGGTTAAGATGACAGATGGCCAACTGAAACTGTGTGTTTGTGTATGTGTTAGTTTGTCCCTTGTGGAGCTGGAGAAAACGATCAAAGGGCTCAGTGGTGATGTCATCTAGTTTGGAGGAGTCCTTTCACTGCATCTGTGACACTCATGTATCACCACCGTGCCAAGCTCTCACTAAACACACTCACACCCGCACAGAACTTTGACATATTCCTCTAACTTCATCTTCTAAATGAAGATATTTCAGTCCCATGACTACTCTTCTGTCTTAAATCATTCTTTTCTAAATCCCAATGCGTGACTCTTAACTTTTTACATCTCTGAGCAGCTCCTTTACTTTCTGTCTGTCTTTTTTCTTACTTCATCAAGTGAGCGGACATAGAGAAGAATGAAGAAGTGCTTGGATCAATAATATTGAAACTGCCGCTCTTTGGAGAATGAGTCTTCAATGAACCAGGCCAAGAAAAAAAGCAATAGCTGAGTAAGGATTTAAATTATAAAGGAAGAAATCATTTAAAGAGGAAGCTAAACATTAGAAATTTCACTTAGAAATACACCTTACTTGGATTATTTTCATTTTCAGCTCACTGCCCTCCTCATATTGACAAACGTGTGCCATTTAACAGTCATTTATACAGTATGTTATTCTTAAATATGCAGGCCTCTTTGTGTATTGATCTTTGTGATTGTGTCCTCCTCCCTGTAGCCAGACAAACAGCTACCTGTCTTTGTACTGAATCACTGGTCTGTTATTAAAGGTGTATTTATCCATCACTCTGCATGGCTGCACAGACACACAGCTATTGTTCTCTTCACACACACACACTGACGAGGCAGCGGCAGCATTCCAGCTGTCCAAACGCTCCTTTCTGGCTTCATTATCACTGGAGAGAACACAGTGTGCTGTCAGTGTGGGTCAAGGGCCTTGAAAAGATTTTGGATACAAGTGTGTGTGTGTGTGTGTGTTGGATGGACTTTTATTGAAATATTGGAGAGCTATTAGAGCTGCAGCCTCCAGCTTCTCTGTTCTACTGACCACTTGTACACTAGACAAATCTTTAACTTTCTTTGTGCTCATCTAAAGCCCATCTTTTTTCATTTTACTAAGTGACGCTGTAAATCTTCTCCCTCATCTGGTCCAAACAGCCCATTATAGAGCCTCTGTCCTCGTACTTCTATTCTTCTTCCATCCTCTCTTCTCCACCCCTTCTGATCTCACAGACTTTAATTTTGGCCTGCCTGCCTCTCTGTCTCTGGTGTTTTTGTTTTTGGGTTCTCTACAATGGTTTGGTATATATGTATGTTTATCTCTATTGCATGTACAGGTGCTTTCATCCCCCTAATCCCCTCGTGTGCGCGTGTGTTTGCATCTAATATGTCAGTATCCCTCAGTCCAAGCTATTCACTCCTGTGTCCGCTTACGGGCGAACCTCTATTTCACTTTCTTACTGTACGGCATGCATCACCGACCAGGGAACCTTGGCTGGCAATTCGGTGCCATCACACAATGTCAGCAGGAGCAATTTTGATACTGGTAGGTTTAAGTATCTGAACTACAGAGGAATGTTTTCATTTGTTGGAAGGTTCAGAGTCTGACTTTCACATTGCTTTGATATGCCTGAATCTGGACCTCTAAATATATAGAAAATTTTGTGTTTTCAAGTGTTGAGTGAGGCCAAAAATAGTGTACTCACATTCTTTGCAGGTATCAAATGGAAGTAAAGCAACATGCAACATTATCCTCCCAAAAGATTTAGCTGCAGGCTTAACTTACTGTGATAACTGTTGCTGCAATGTGCAAATTCTTGTTACCTGAACCCCACTAATATCTATACATTTCTGCGCTTGTTGTATTTTGACAGTAACAGAAACATGAAGTAATCTGAAGATGATGAAAGGATTTAAATGCAAAGCACTAACATGCACTACAAGTTGATAACCAACAGGCTAAGAAGCACTGAGCTGTCAGGCTCCGGGACGTGAACAAATCTGGCGAGGCCTGAAGCTCCCCAAATCAGCTGCAGTTCAGCAGATGCAGGAAATGTCAAGGGCAATGAGAGCTGCCACAAGCAGGATCAAGTCAAGTATACAGGTTTGTATGGATAAGCAGCACACATATAGCGATGGTAACCCCTGGGGGAAAAACATGTCAATCAGTCTCCAACTGTCCTCTTTAAACGAGCCAAACTTTTCCCACACAACACTTGCACGTTTGTATCCCTTCAGAACACAAGCAGATCCAGTGCACAGCTGATGCAGAAGTACCAGTGGAAAATATTCATTTGTTTATTTCCTGCCTGCACAAGTTCCATCTTTCCCTGATTTGACACCCAGGTACAGATAGAAACTTGAAACACACACACATGCAAATGCACATTCAAACTATGCAGTCAGTCAAAGTGAAGTAAAGGACATTTTCATGCTAATATGCATTCCTCCCTGTCTGGAAAAGAGGACAGAGGGAGGAGCTGAGAAATGAAGCCATTCAAACAAATGAATTCTAATGAGCCTTCACAGACGAGACGTTTGGAGTCGCTCAGCATTGTGAGAGAGAAGGCCCCGACTTCCCCACAGGAAAGGACTCAGCCCAAACTCTTTAAAAGGGATGGAGAGAAGGACCCAGAGTGTCCCCTTTGAAAGACCACAGCAGACTTCCTCAGGGTTCAAGAGCCTCTTCATCAGACTCAGGTCTCTGTATGTTTGTACACTGGTGGGCTGGGTGGGAGGTGGAGAGGGGCACTTATAACATTAAGCAATAAGAGTGCTAACAAAAATGTCACATTTAAGAGATGTTTAATGGATAAGAGGTTTAGCTGTGGTATTGAAATATTTAAGATATGTTATTTATAATAGGGTACCAATTTACTTTTAATTGTCTAATAGCTGAATAAGATTTGTGGACTCTAGGAATACTGTTTATCTTGTGGATAACATGATTTTGAAAAGGGAGATGATTAGAGTGCGTATAAAATTAATAAATAGATGCTGTTTTATGTCAAAGTAAAAACTGATTTCTACAATGTCAATTAATAACATAAAATGTAAAATAAGTAACTGCGTATTTACCCCCCTTCAATGTGACTCATTCAGGGGAGTCATAGGTGTCTTGGTGGCCTCCCCCACTTGTTTTTAAAAGGATATTTGTACATTCAGTATGCGTCAATGATTTGGTGTTACAAACTTGTTCATATAACAGACATAAAGCTAGTTTCTAGAGAACTGAAGTGCCAGTCTATCGCTTCAGTGGAGAAATAGGGTGATTGTATTATTGAAGAAAAGAGCCAGCACAACAATCTTAAGACACTCTTTCAGTTCACTATACCCACTGTTTCTGGAATTGAACATTTAACATTATATTTGCATTCGCTCCAGTCAAATTCCATGTAAACGACTGCAAAACACAAAGGTGAAAATGTATCTGAACAGTTTCACTTGTTTTTTCTACATCTTTTTCCATCAAGTCCATTTATTTATAGGCCCATTTTAAAACAATGGATGTGGACCAAAGTGCTTAGACAAACAAAATAACACAACTGTCATATTATGATAAACAAACAAATTGAAGATTTGTGTGGGATGCAAATTAAAAGTCTTCACAAGATCCTAACATTTTCTTTCAAATTAGCCATATTATATAGTTAACTTCCCTTAGGTCTGTAATTTATTTCCTGTAGCTGACTGAAATACCTGTTCTGTGATAGTGTAAGAAGTCTGATGCATGGTCTTTCCAAAATGAATAAATAAGTGCTTTTGTTGCCCCATAGCACTTTAGTCATTCTGCCACTGGATGGCGACCTAGGACAATTTGGTAAAGACTGGAGGGCCACATATAGATACCAGAACGCAGTGGTTCAGATTTAGTCCTTTGTTTTGTTTTGAAAATCATTGAGTTAATGTTCATGGGATTTATTGTAGTGCAAACATGATATCTTGTTACCTTTAAGGTACAGGTGATGTCAGAGTGAACAGTATTTTATATCAAATATTGTTGATACATGACCACATATGTTAAGTTTCACAAATCATGTTATGAAACATGATTTTATGTAAACATGATTTTATGTAAATCATGTTACACCAGAGAAGTGCAAAAAGCATTGTTTTTAATATTGATGATGTCAAAAGTCGTGTTTTATAACGGCTTACTAGAGCACTTTAAAAACTGACCTTTTTATTGCATAAAAAGTGTTGTTTTATTATTTCGTGAGATGGCTGAAAAGGCCTGGGAAGTTTTTTGATGGCAAAAAAAGCATAATTTTACTAAAACTCTCCAGAAAAAGCTATACAAAAAGGTTTTTAATTTTTTCTTTTTGACAACTTTTACCAGCAAGACATTAAAAAGCACTGTGACGCAGCAGAGCACTGTAGAAAGCTTTTGTCTGCATAAAATGCTTTTTATTTTACTACAATCTGTAACACAAATGTCATTTTTGTGGAGACAGTTCGTCTAAGAAGTTTACTTAAAAGTCTTGGCAGTTGTTTTTAATTATTTAATTTCAGGCTGAGTTAAATTTAGTATGAAGTGCTATCTGTAGGAATGGACATTTTACTGAGCTTGTTTTGATGTACCAATAAAATAATGTAAAACGTGAGCAACTTGATCTCACAACAGTTCACTTGCTAATCATAGTGTACATTTAATTTCTAAGCAGAAAAACTTAAAATTTATTATCATGACCTAATATGTCGTTTAACATATTATTCCCAGTTTCATTAATAAAAAATACTTACCCGTGTGTTTTTAGAAGCCATATTGGTACTACACTTTCTTTCTTTCTATAAGCGAAAACAGATTTATGACACTCTTGGTTTTCCATACCACGCTTGCGCTGTTCAGTTGTCCTGTTACCCAGGCAACCAAACTGTCAGTTACGCGGTGACAGGCTTAACGGCAAAAGGTAGGGCTGAAGAGAGAGAATAAGATGATATTATCGTGGCTTTGGTTAAAAATTATCTCTTAATAGTTTGTACCCGTATAAAGCTGTCGCAGGGATTCGATTTAAGTTGGAACAAACACTTCTACGCTGTCGTGTGTTTTTTCGGCTTCACTTATTCGAGGTAAAGTGACGAGAAGTTCGACACAGTCACGCTACTTGTTTTAAGCTAGTCTGTAGCACTCAACTGCCACCTTAGCTAACTTGAGTAGCTAAGCAACAAGTGTCATCAATCAGATGCTGTCAGTATGAAAAAGATAAATAATGTAAGCCCAGTACTGTGCTAAAAAGACTCAGAATAACTGCTTTCTGACTTTTCAGTTTAAGGTTAAAATGCTAATGTTTTTCGCAGCAACGCAGAGGAGAAAGTATGGAGGAGGAGGCTATCAAAAACATGGAAGAGGAGAAAATTCAGGCCATTCATCGGGTAAAGCCAGATAAGTGATTGTAATTTTTTCCCCCTGTGTTTGGGGTGTGTACACAGACAATAGTCCACTGAATAAATAATTTTCCATTCCCTCTTCTCTTGTTGGACCCCTTATTTTCTCTCCCCATCTATCCAAAGAGGTTTATCTGTTTGTCAGGTTTTTCTCTTGCAGCTGAGGAGTTATGGACTGAGGAACATAAAAAACTGTGGATCAATTTATTGTAGACATCTCTTTAGTAATCTTGGTGATCTACATGGATTCTTCTGGGCTTTGGGTGGAGTACTCCCCACCAAAGGTACAGCACACTTTACTCCCCACTTTGCATCAGTTCATTCATTTGAATCAAGTAGTTTAATATGCATGGGTTCACTATTTTTGTTCTTCAACTTTGTCTCTCCAGTCGCTGTTGTTAAGTAATGTGGCATTGCTCCAGTGCACTGTTCAAATAGCCCACATTGTGCTGGAAAAAAATGTTACATTTCTGATTCATGCTTCTAGACAGAAAAGAGAATCATAGTTGCTATAACAAGGAAACAATGATCAGGACCCCACAGTTAAGCAGCATTGTTCACCTTGTTTAAAGAGCTGAAGTGCTCGCTTCTTCTCTGTGTGTTTAATTTGGTAATCCAACTCTCTTTGTATTCTTCAACTAAAATTAAATTTTATAGAGAGCGTGGATAGAGAAGGTGTACTATTTTATCCGCGAGCCAGGAGCCATAATCACAGATGAGAATTTTGATGGAGTTCTACAGATTGGCACACTGTGAGGCGACCCTGTCCAGAGCCTGTATAATTACATTTCCGCTGTGCATGCCCCTGCAACTGCAGTGAGCACCTTTGAGGAGAAGGACAGATACACCTGCAACATGCACTGCTACCTTTTGGCCCTTAGTCAATAATGTACCAAAAGTTACATTTCAGGTCATTGTTACATATCAGGCTCAAACACAGCTGCTGGCTGCGTTTGCAACCGTGTTTGTGTTTGGGTACCTCAGAGGAAAAGAGGGAGACAGTTTACTGTTATTACATTTATGTTAACGATTGTTATTGCAAAGAGTCCTGCATGTATTTGATGGAAGCAAAAGATGGTGACTTTACTGTATATGTATGTAAACAGAGGAAAGAGGTATTTCTATACTCCATTGATTACAGATTGCACTCTATGCCATGATTGTGTGGTAGAAACTATAAAAAAGCACAAGACATGATTTCAGTAGTGCACACAGGATGGCCGTCATAGCCTACATAAAGCTTCTCTAATCTACTTGAGCCCCTGCTGCAGTAAAAATATATATTTTTAGTGTTATTCTCAAACAGATGAATTGTCTAAAAAGACTGGCAAGGCAGTTCTGTACATCCCAGTGGAGGCTGAACAGTACAGTCCTGAGGAGGCTCTTAAGGATAAGATGCTGGTACAGAGAATGGAGAGTAAGTTGTTTGTATATATATGTACACACACACACACCACACACATACACACACTTGATGGGGGTGGCTTCGTCTTTCCATCTTCTGTCAGCTCTGTGTCAAAACAGGTCACACTCTTATACCTTGACCTTCTGTTCAACACACCATTAAAAGTAAGGCATTTCTTTAATCATGCTTAATGGTTTCCACGTAATACATACAATTGATCATATTTCCTCCCTTCTTTCCTTGAGTACTTTACTCCAGGCTTTCCTCTCGTCTTTATTTGTCCCTACCTGTATTTACCCTTTCCTCCATTCACTTTGTCTTCCTTTTTAGTTGCCATGGTCCTCTGGACTGGTGAGATCAAGAAAGAACTGAATGCCCAAGAAACAGTGAAACTGAGGAACGACTGGGGTTGCAGGAGATAGAATTGTGGAAGAGTCACTCTGCTAGGCTGTTGGAGACCTGCAAGCAGCTGGAGCAACCAGAGGACAGATGCATTTAGAACATCCTGCAGCTTGTCAAGTCTCCGTTTGTACAGCCTTTGCACAGTGGCCAAGAAAATGCAAGTACAGAAAGTCTGAACAAACAAAAAACCTCTAAACAAAGTTTAATGCAATTATCTCACCATCTTAATAAGCTTCTTGACTAGAAAGTTGGAAAATTTGACCATGAATTCTTGTTAACATGTCTAAAGCATTCTAATCCTCCTCCTTATCATCATCATTTATATTGTCATCTTTCCTTGTTGTATGTGCTGCCCAGGAATGCTCCCTGCTGGCCCAATCAAACCCTGTGAGGAACTTGCTACCCTCAGGCCAAACCAAATTGCCTCTAAGCTGAAATACATTGTCAGTTTCATTCGCTTCATCTGGCACAAATCCTTGTACTATAACACCTGCTAGCAGATCACTTGTCTCTTCCGCCAGGTACATGGACGTTACATTATGGGGAGTAGTAGACTTAAACCAGGTTTCTTTAATTGGCCTCTTTTTCTCTGTCCCTCTGTTACTTCTGTTACTCTTGCACATGTTTGCACCTTGACACTTTCATATTTTTGTCTCTTTTTTGTTCACAATTGATTAATGATGATTATTAGCGAGATAAATATAAGATGTGAGAATTCAGTTGTAAACAAGCTCAACATATGGATTAGGTTGATGAGGCATCATCATCACAGAAGCCCACTCCTACTCATCCTGGATTTTCAGACTCAAGAGTTGCAATACCCTGAGACTCGGTGCATAAAAATGAAACACCTGATCAGTGTTTTCATCACAGCAGTTTTTTTCATTTCTGTTGGCAGCTCCACAGGCAAAGGGGTAAAAGATATGCAAAGTACCTATGTTCTGATTAAGCATTGTTTGGTGCTTTGTTGCATGACTTGTGTTGTTCTCACTCGGGAACCCAGTGTGTAGTTTAATATGATTTTCCAATCACCGAAGGCTGCAAGATAAACATTTTTGACTAGGGTGATTCAGCAAATACCAAGGAGGAGAGAGAGAAAATTATAAGCCTCCAGAGTGCTAACTGCTGTAGCGACCATTATGCAGTTAGCTGCCTCTATGCGAGTTGCAACTGATGTTGTCTTTGTTTTGCTTACTAGAAGTCTGATATTCTTTGCCTCCTACAAACTGCAAAATATAAATTCACTATGCCTGGTAGTTTTAGCAAGAAAGACCAACAAAGATGCGTTAGGCTAGTATTATTATTTGTAACCAGTGTTTGTTTTCTGCTGTGTTGTAGATGAATAATGAGATCATTCGCCAGTGATCCCATAGCATCTCCGTGGACAGCATTTTGAGGGTTATTTCCAGCAAGCAGAATCTCTCCGACTGCATGGAGTGCTTCTAGTCCTGGAAGAAAATCTACCTGCACGTTGCATACATTCAACAGAAGTAATGCTGTTTCACCTGTATAGAGACTAAAAATAGAGACTCTTTCATCTGAGTTCTTTTAAAGTCTTTAGTTCTTAATTCTCTAAGCAAATGTGTTTTGTTCCAAGTGTTGTAATTTACTCCTTTAGATGGGTTTAGCATAAAACTGAATTCATTTCAGACACAGTTGTGAAACTGGGCAAAATGTAATAATGGTTTCAATGCAGAAATAAATAGACCCTTAAAGAACATGGTTACACAGAATAGCCCTGATTTGAAAGAGCTTAGATTAAAGATGACTTCAGATCTTGTGGTGGTTTGTTCCACAAATATGGTGCATTTGAATACAGGCTGTTAAAACCAATCCCAAACAGTCTGGAGGATTTTTAACCCAGAAGCAGAACTGACCTGTTCTGTGACTTGATCTGAATCAGTGGATGACTGTGTGTCACTGGGTGGGTGGGTGTGTGTGAGGGTGTCTGACTCCTGGACCCAAACTAGGAGCTGATTCCACAACAAAGGAGCCTGATAACTGAAGACTGACAAATTATTCATGCTACAGCCAGGTTTCAGTGAGACTCAGTAAATCAGTATGATGATCAGAGATTTAGATGACAGAAATCGAATATTTAGTAATTCAAATTTTATTGTTCTGTTTTTTGGTTCTGATGAAGTTGTATTAATTTGAATAAGATTGTTATGAAAAGCCCTTCTGGGATATTGGGAGGGTGACAGTCACAGGGAAGCCACAGAGAAATGTGTAAGACTGCAACACTGCTCCCTGTTCTCGCCTCTGGACTGTCAGGGGTTTCGTTTTCTGATAAATTTGTCCATGTTCATATTCCTAAATATGAGAGCCACACCATCCAGAGTGGTATGTATGCTGTTTCTCCTAATCAGACTTTCATTTTTTTTCAACAAATGACAATTTCCTACTAGAGTAATGTTTGTCTTGAAAATGTGAGTGCTGGCCTCATGTAATTGACACAGCTCATGTATTAAACACTAACAAAACAGTAAGAGGTTCCACCTGGTGGCCCAACCAGATACTACAACCAATGTATGTTGCAATTTCTGACATATACATCCTTCATCATCTGTATTATCAGTTAATATAGATTTAATCTGTTTGCATGTTCGCCCTGTGCAGTGTGGATTTTTTCATACTAAGGTCAACTAAATTATCCATAGGTGTGTGTGCTTGCTTGTGATAGACTGGCATCCTGTCCAGGGTGTCCCCTGCCTTCAGCCTGAGTCAGCTGGGATAGGCAAAGCGGTGTGTAGATAGGAATTGGATGGACATATTTAGTCTGTAAAATTATTAGTGGCATTTAATAATTTACCTAATAATCATTAACATCCCAAATTCATATAAATTACAGGGTCAAAGTTGGATATTAAGACTTACTGAAGTTACTTTTCTGCTGTAAAGCTCATAGAGAACTGACTTTTCTGTCACTTCAAGCAAAAAGCTTTCCCGTGTTAGACTTAGTGTAGTTCATCTTAATTATATTGGATTTGGTGCTCTTTGACAGCACCCACATTTTTCTCAGTTTTCAGTGTAAGTTGCACTCTACACAAGGCTGCGTTAAACTCTAATTCTCTATTTTCTTTGCTGCCAAACCTTTGTCTTTCACCTGCTTGTCTTTTCTTACTTTCATATTTCATCTACTCTTTCTCACCTTTAAGATGTTCTCTGTCACAGGCCATTAGACGCTGCACAGACGAGAAAGCAGAGGAAGTGTACAACCTCGTTGACAAGGAGCTCAAAATGATAAATGAGCTGCTGAACAAAGGGATGCAGTCTGCTCCTGACCATATGCCCTGGATGGCAGGCAAGGTTTACTGGATGAGGGCTCTCAGACAGGACATAGATAGACCAATTCAGGTGAGCCCTGTAGAACACAATCTGTTACACAATCTGCTCCTGTAAGTTTTGGTAAACATTTGTTAATTCACGGCATCACATAAGGAGCATCCAAAGAAAGACTTTCTTCTCCTTCCTTGAGTTCCTCCATCATTTTTGTCCTCTTTTCTTCCCCTTCAGGTGCTTGAAAGGTCCGACTTCATGCCTGACTCAGACCTCCGCAAGCAGATATTTTCCAACCACGGCCAGATGGTCCAGGTTTTGGAGGAGATGGAGAGGAGGCACTTCAGTGAGTGGAGCCAGAAGTTAGACGGACTGTGCTTCAAGAAATTGGAGCAGCCACTCATGGTGCGCTTCAAGGACAAGATCCCCAAGCTGGACGTCAACTTTGACAAGTGGGTTAAATGTAACAAACACAGACATGCACAACTCACACACAAGAGGCACAACTAAGGTCACATCTGAAGGATGAATCCACATGCCTTCATTTGAATACACTAATATGCTCTTACACAGTATATTTTTGTAAAAACTATTTAGATGCATACAAACACAAAGACACAAACATGTAAATTTGTATACAAATTACATATTTTCTTGATATTTGAGATGAAAACAAGTAGGTATAAACCCTGCAGCAAACACACTAAAAATATCTTTAAAAGTTACTGTTACTGTTGCTTTTAATTTTATGAGGTTCAAAAATAAAAAAAATAATCAAACAGTAATTGTGTCATGTCAAATGTTTGGAAACTCTTCCACCTTCGTAACTTCCCCCTTGGCAGATATCCCAGTTTATGGCCAGTTAACAGTTTATTGTTTTATGAATTTTCCCCAACTCCTCCTTACAGATCACTTCAAGTTAATATCATATCAAGAGATGTTTTTATGATGACTTGCACAAACAGCATGTTTGAGATCTACCTACAGACTCATTCTCCTTATATATTTTGTGTTTTTCATTTGTTTTCTTGTGCCGCAACTTGGTGAATTGGTTTTCTCAGATCCACTGCTGGAAACGAATAAAGAATGAGATCCCCCAGTGTGCTCAGTGTGACGTTTACCAGGACAGGGACGCCCTGCTAGAGCTGAGGCAATTGCAATTTTAAGCAGTAATCTCTTTTGACTTAAATAAACTGATACAAACCGTTATGGCTTCATTTTTTTTTTACAGCTGTTATGTAGGATAGACAAAAGGCTACTTAGCTTTTTTTCCACATTTTTTTCCTTTGCTCAGCTGACAGTGGACTGTGTGACTTTATGGAAGATTAAAAATCATTTTCCACACCTACATGTTGACACACACACAGAGTCTAAAAACACATTTAGCCAATGCTCCTATGACTTGTGTGTCTGTGTCTATGTGTCAATATCATAGAAATGCTGTCTCCTGCAGGGCTCGGTCTGTTTTTGGGAGAAAATTTGTTTCATTGATACGAAGGATCAGCCGGGTCTGACCAGCCTCAAGTGGTTGTCTACAGAAGTCTCGAATGTCTTTGTCAGTGACTGCCTCCATAACGTTGACAAGGTTGTAAATTGTAGGTTACCACTTACAGATTCTGCCTTTTTAAATTCAGACTGATGTCTGACTGGTAAGTTGAAGAGACTGAATGGAGGTTTCTCTGGCTTAATTTGCTAGCAACAGTTACTTCAGTTTGCTTAGAACCATGAACGCGGTTTTAATGGAAGTGTATGGACGGTGGATTATACTGATTGAGCAGCACCTCTCTCTCCCTCCAGGTTCAGATGATAGTTGATGGTTATAAAACATCCAAGCAATCCATCTTAAACCTCTGCTGCCAGATGAGTGGAGCATTGTTGGTTCAACTGGATGGAAAGACTGTGTACAGGTAATGAGACAAGTGATTTCTTTTCATTTCGTGACATGTCCTACAGTAAATACACAAATTCAATTAATTCATTCTAAGCTACCTCTTATCACATTTCTTATATATTTAATGTTGTGTGTATGTAGTGTTTTCATTTGATTTTAAACCTCACACCATTGTACTGTAGGAACCTGGAGTTTGAGGATGCACAGAATGCTCACCAGCAGCTCCAACTCCGAATACTGTGTTCAGCACACCAGGCTATTGCTGATATCGTGACCACGATCCACATCATCTTTGTTAATGATGGACCTGACGTGTGTTTTCTGTATTCATGAAGTATTAGCATTCCATTCCATCAGTCTGCAAGGTTGTGACAGCAGCTTCAGTGGTTAGAGCTTTAACAAAACATTGAAAGCATTGTTTAAGTACAATTCATTTTTCTTCCATATTGATTCTTCAGAAAATTTATTACTGTAATTTATAATAATAATTGTAATTATATGTTAAATGTATAAAGTTGTTGTTTACTTTAATGAAGTATGCAGATACATTAATCTATAACTCTGTGTCATGTCCATTCTCAGGTGTACTACCAGGTATGCAGACAATGCGAACAGCATCGAACAGGAAGAGACACTGTTTAAGATCAGATTTGTCATGCTGGATTGTACACTGCTGAAGTCCTCCTTTAAATAAAACAGTGTGAATAATTTCACCTATGGTTGCTTCAGTCACTGAGGGAAAAAGAAGATGAAGGGAAGATCAGAAACAGAAATGTGTCGCGTTAAAGGTGTTCTCACTCTTTGTTATGTTTGTTTGCTTGTGTATGTGTGGGATCCAGCAATATCCCCAGACACTGAAAGAGCTTGGTAAGAGCTTGGTGAGAGCCTAAAGCTCTTGGAGACTCTCCAGGGCAATTTGGCCAAGACAGAAGCTCAGATTCCTCTCATCCATGAACAGTTTGCAATGCTGGACAAAAATGAAGTCCCAGTGTATGGGCCGTAAGTAACATGCACAATAATAAAAAAACGTGTATAAATGAACTGAGTGTTATAAACAACTAAAAATGGCTTTACCACTGTTTTTATATTCCTGTTTTCTCTCAAAGAAGGTACCTACTGTTGCTGTTATTATTTATTTATGAAGTTCCAAGTAAAATAACTTTGATATCTTGTGCTGCTGCTTAAAATGACAAATTTTCCATTTGCTCACTTGGTAAAAAGTGCCAGAACATACTGTAGTACCAAGAACTTATAAACAAAAATGCATCTTCACCAGCTTGCTAATTTGTTCTCGTTCCCTGAAGTCAAATAGTATTAATACACCTGTATGTATATTTTGTATATATTAATCCTGCCAGTCCTGTTTGGTTTACCCTCAGGTGCAGGGAATGCATGATACGCTGGATGAGGAGTGAGTTTGGTGCCAGCAGGTGTTGATTGACAGTGACCTCATGCTGCAGAGGCAGAACGAGAAGTTTAAAAACAACCTCATCTACTCCTCTAAAGAGTTGAAGAAGAAGATTGAGACGACCGTACAGGAGTTCAACACCAAAGGTCCCACATTCTCTCTACACACTTATCTGCATCATCACCAAGTGTATCTTCATCATGATTTGTGTGTCTTACTGTTGCTCTTCCTTTCATTTTCTCCTTTTGAGTCATTTTCCATTTTAAAAAAGCCTCTTTAGGAACAGTACCCTTTATCTAATCTTTTCCTAAAACTGTCATTGCTCCTTTCCTGATTTCTTTTGCTTCCCTTCCATCTTGTTGAGTGTTACATATAAGAGTGGTACAAGGGTGATATAGATAAATTGATCTATAAGCAAAAGAAATTTAGTCTATATTGTGACATTTATTGAAAATCCAACAGTATTGGTTTATAAAACAGTGACAATCGCTTTTTTTTGCTCATACCATGAGTTAAATACTTGAGATAAACTAGGGTGCTTAGTAACACTAATGCAAAAATCTGTAATACTGTACATTTCAAAATTTTCACAAACCAGTAGAGGAAATGTTCTTATAATTACTACGAACATAATTACAGATACTATTTGTGAGAGAAATGGTATGACAAAATCTTCTTTCTCAAGGCATATACCAGCCTGAGTGTTTTGGGACAAATATAAAATATATATTTTCTGTTTATTTTTTTTTCCATATGTGCAAATCTGTGTCTGTACATGCAGACCACAGCAATAGAGTAGGAATTGAATAACACATCTGCCCTTTGTTTTTGTATCTGGACATATGAATATGTATGTTTCTGTGTCTGCATGCTTTTTCATATGTGTGTATCTCTCGACATTTTTGGATTTGCACATCCAGGTCCATTAGTGCACTGAGCTGGCATTGAAGGAGATTGCAGAGATTCACAAACAACTGGAGACTCTAAAACAGGAAGAGAAACGCATCTTTGATGTGCTGGGCTTCTTCAAAATGGAACGGCCCCCCTCCACAGCCTCGCAGACGCTGGAGAGGGTCTGAAGCAGCACTATGCTTGTAATCCTAACATACTGTAGTTTATACAGATTACAAAATAATGAGCAGTTAATCCAGAGAGGGTTACCGTGGGAATTGTGATAATAAACTATTACTATGATATATAGTTGTGCAAAAAAGGTCCAAGTCCAAGTTCTAATACAGAGTGTAGTGAATTTTAAAAGGCATCATTTTTGTAGCATATACAAGGTGTATTGACTTTGGTTTTGGTTTTGCACATGTTTCTTTGTGTTCGTGTTGTGCAGGACATAGACCAACTGCAGCAGGTCTGGGACATCACAGAGGAATGGAATAGCAACTGGAACATCTGGAAGCTTAGCCAATTTGCTACTCTGCAGATGGAGAGCATGGGAAGCACAGTTCAGGGCCTGTTCAAAAAAACTCAATGAACTCAAGAGATCTCAAGGTCAGTTCTTTATGATAAAGATTCTAGCTTTATCTACCATGTGAAGGTTGTGACTTAGCTGTAATATGTGACTTCAGAAAAATCATTTGTACAAAAACGTTATCATAGCAGTGCAATCTAGTTTGTGTACTTTAGTCATGGACTCTAGAAAGAGCATAGAATGACACTTAATGTAAATAATGGACAGAAAGTGTACACAGTATTTTATTTTGATTTCTGACCACAAACTCTGCTTTTTAATGACAGATAAATTTCCAACATGTTATGCTATTATCATTTTTTTTCATTATTATCATCTTTGTCTGATTTCAGGATAAGGAGTGGGACGTTCTAGATTTCTCCAAGAAGAGGATTGAGCAGTTCCTGCAGATCATCCGTCTCATTGCTAAACTGAGGAACAGAGCCATGAGAGTCAGGTACTAACTGAAACCAAAGAGTCTGCTTGTCATTTCAGATGTGGGAATTGTTGCCTCACAGTATTTGAACAATACATGGCAAGAACATGTCAGGTAAGTGTTTAATGCTTTCTGTCTATGCTAAGAAGAGGTGGCATCAATGATTTATGTGATGAGTGTGTTGTAGAGCTATTAGTTTTACAGCTTTGACTTTTTGGAGTGATGGACAGTTTCCCAGTTACAGTCCCAGAGAATAACCTTTTTACTTATGTCATTCCAGTTTGCTCCTTTGTTTTGCTGCCTTCTACCCGAGGTCTTCTTCTGAGTCTTGTTTCTCTTCACCTGTATCTGGAGTTTAACTCTCAGAGGACCATCCAGACCTTTGTTGTACCCTGCCTTTGATCTAGGAGGATGTTTTTTTATTTCAATGCATACACACTGCCTTGAAGATAAACTTCCTTTGGTTGCTTATTTTGTCAAAATTACACTGAAAAAATGTATTTGTTTGTTCTAAGTGCAGCTTCATTTAAGAAGAAGCCAAAAGCAAGCAAAGGATAAGTTGTTGACATTATTAGGTTTTTGAATTACTGATGTAACTTTGTGAAGGAGCTTTCCTTGACTCACTGTGCTTGGGGAATAGATATAAATAGATATAGAATTAGGTCTGATGCTGCGCTGTGAAACAGCCAAGAGAAAGCAGAAAGGGGAAAAAAGCAAGACGCAAATACCAGAAGCACGTGAAAAAGACGGCAACAAATAAAAGGATGCAATCACTTTGTGGTCAGCATCAAGTATAGTTCAGTTACCTGATATGATTAGAAACAAATAGAGGAATCACAAAGTGTTAATTGGCATAGGTTTTGCTCTGTCTTCTCTCCCTCTTTTACAGCCTCCATCTTTCTTCTAGCGCCATCTGTCAGTTATGTCAGTTATTGTGCTAATGATACTCCTGCAGAGCACAGTGAAACGTCTGCCATGCCCAGATATCTCAATATTTATATGTCAGCACTCCATAAATATCCTAGTTTTTGTAGACCTCTTAGTACTTTAGGACATTACTATCACAGCGTTCTATGGCCTTACAGAGAGATATTTACTTTATTTAATTTAATTAAGTCTTAAGATTAAGATCTCTTGTGCATTCCTAGATGCTATCAAATCTGTACAATCAATGTGTGAGACTGTAACGTAATGTGAAAATGTTGAAGCTGTAGTTTGTTTTTATGGTACATAATTTACTGGCAGATTATCAGTGAAGAGGTATTGGAGTGTAGTAAATATGTGAGACTTTACTTGATCCTAGTTATCTGGAAGGTGCAAGCATTTACCCCTTTCTTTTCTTTTCTTCAGCTGACCTTCAGGATAATTTGAGACAAACACTAACTTTACTTCAAATGGCATCTTTCTTTCAGGCACTGGGAGCAGATATGTGAGGAGGTGCAGTTCTCTTTTGACCCAACCAGTGCTGAATTCACCCTGGAGATCATATCACTGCGCCTTGACAAATACGCGGACAAAATCTGTGAGGTCTCTAGAGCTGTCAGCAGAGAGCTCCACATAGAGCAGGTTGGTCTCTTTTACCCTTCTAGACTGGCCTTCAGTGGGCATTTTTGTAGCTTTCCTGTCTCCTTTCATTCCAATGTAGGTCTTTCCTTGGAAGCTGATAAGCAAAGTCAGCAGTGTAGCAGGCTGGCTTCCTTCCAGACCTGCTGTTCTCTGTTCAGAACTCATTGAGGTTACATTAGTGCAGTTTTAGGGCAAGGCCTGTGCCCAAAGAAGAACAGACCAAATATGTGCTGTGCCTTTCGTGCAATTAGCACTTGCCATCTGCATGTAATTTGTGGCTAACTTACTAAATCAGTAGGTAATTGTGCAGTTAAAAATTGGATCTGCATTCTGAGCACTGTGAGTGAAGGGGAAACTGAAACTGAAATGACTTCAAGTAATTTGATGGGATTTAGCCAGCAGAGAAAAATGATTAACCTGTCAAATTGTTAAATTGGAATGCATTAAATTTCAGAAAAAGCAGCCATGCCTGTTAGTTTTGATATGACTGATATGGCTTACTTTTACATTACAGACATGTTTGTAATCGATTAAAAGGAAAAAAAACAGAAGCGGTAGATCAAAAAAAGAAAAAAGAAGCACATGAGTACGGAAACAAAACATATCAAACATGTAGAAATATTAAAAAGCACAACAATAAACTGATATGTTAGACAAAGAAATATTAATGGCTGCTGTCATATATGCATATGATCACAGGTGATTTTAATCAGCAGTTTATTGAGCAGATTTTTTTTGTACGAGTTAGACCTGCTCTGGCTACACCTAGTTCAAAGCTGACCACCACAGTTATGAAACAGGCACACTGAAATATGCTGTAGTTATCATATTTTTTCACTTTAATGCAATAACATTTGTCTCAGGGTGTCTGCCAAAACACACAGCTGACTCAGAAAAAGACTAAGGTATGAACAACTTGGCCATTCATTTCAGCTTGCATGTTAGGTTTACACAGGTCCCTTGGAATCTTTTTTTCTTAAAATCATTCTTTATATAAAATCAACTAAGAAACGTAAGATTTCTCTCAAAAATGGTATTTAATTATGCAACTGTGTTGGAGTATAAAAACTGTGCAGGTTTACGTAGTAAACTGAAATATGTCACTACTGAAATCTATTGTAACCAGTCATTGGCATTCATATTTTCCCTCCTCATCTCTCTTAGTGGCACGGATGAGCTTTACCAGGTCCTGGATGACAATCAGGTTGGTCTGTCCACAATAAAGTCGTCTCCATTTGTCAAGGCCTTTGAGCAGGAGGTGGACCTCTGGGTACGCCAGCTGCCCCCCCTACTAGAAGTCATTGAGATGATCTTAATTTGCAACGTCATTGGGTGGATTTGGAGGGACATGAAACACACTCACATGTCAATGAAGTACATATTCATGGTTTGATGGTTTACTTTACATTGTCTGTAGATATTCACTGGATGGAATACAATTGTTGTTGTTTGCATGCCAAAGAAAGCCATCTGGCGATCCATATATTGATGAAAGTATAACTTAGTTGGACTGTTGGTGTACTTGCTTAGTATTTTCATGTTTTTTCCATTCCCTCAACATTTTCCAAGGAAAAGACATCAGGGAGCAGCTGCCTCTTGAGTGCAAAGACTTTGAAGATGTTAGTTCTATTTGGAAAACCATAATGGACCGTCTCCATAAGGATTGCAGTGCCTTGCGGGGAACACACCACCCCAGTAGGACAACATACTTCGAGTTTCTTTAAAGAATTTGTTGTTAGTTAAACCATACCACACTGTCAGCTTATCCTTGATGTCTTCATGCCCTTAAATACTTTTACAAAATGTTCATAAGAAAATTTCTTGAGTTCAAGGCTGAAATGTAGGTCTTCAACTTGTGTTGTTCAGTGTTAAGATGTTTTAATGTAGATAGCTGTTTTGAAATGTGTCTCATATTTCATCCGCATCCTTCTTGTGCGATGTAACAATATAAAAGCAAAAAGGAAACAGAAGGAGTTCAATATGCTCAGAAGCAGACCTGTGATGATGGCATTTATCAAATCAGACTTGTGAGTCATCTAATTTATAATACAAAATTATTTTTAGAATAGAATAAATTGATCAACTTCTCTCTGCGTTTTAGGCCTGCCAGAAAAGGTCTCAGAGATGAGTGCCAAGCTGGAGGAAATCTTCAAGGCCTTGGATGTGTACTTGGTGACCAAGAGGCAGATCTTCCAAGATTCTCTTTCCTATCCAATTATGATTTACTGGAGATCCTGGGACAATCACAGAACCCAGAAGCCATGCAGCCCCACATGAAGAAGTATTTCGACAGCATTAAAAGCCTGCGCATTGAAAAGGCAAGGAACTTAGATAAACACACATACACTGAGTGGCCAGTGATACACTCCTGAGTAATTAAGTAAATTAGAGTAAATACATGATTTCACTGTTTAATGACTGGTGTTTGTTTACCTCAACTTCCTTTTCCACCTTTTCAAAGAGAACATTTTTCTTTATTTATAAAAAAAAAATCTAGATGGTAGTATTTATCTGCAGAAGCACCTGATTTACATTTTTCTATTTTTTATGACCTTATTGAAGAATTATACTCAATTACAAGTCAAATTTGCAATTGTTTTCACATTGTATCAAATCAGGCTGGGATGGACTTTTGCAGACCGAAAGCTGCCACTGTGTTATGTGTGTGTTTTACAGGGGAGCAGTAAAGTTGCTTATGGGATGTACTCTGCTGATGGAGAGTATGTTACGTTCTTCTCTGGAGTGCAGCTGGGCAGACCTGTGGAGGTAAAACAGTCATGATGATTTTAACCTGATAGGATTATAGTGGTGATAAATCTTGCGAAAGTCTTGATAATACTGCTGATATTGAATAAGGTAGGGAACTTTTTTTTTGCAGTGTGTCAGTACTTTCATTTCCAGTATTCCCAGTATTCCCAGTATTTTCAGTATTTTCAGTGAGGGACATGTATTTCCAGAAACTGTCTTTGTGCTGTTCAACATAAAATAATGTGATCCCCCAGAAATAACTCTGAGCTCTGTTAAAGACTCACAGTCTGAGGGTACTGTTCTACCTAAATTCCCTGCATGTCAAAACCTGATAAGGAAAACACACATCAGGGCTGATCAGTTTAAATAAAATAAATGTAAAGCCTCTTGGAGCAAAGGCAGAGAAATATTTTTTTGTCACATGGATTTGTGCTTGTCTTTTTATGAAGCTCTGATATAAACAAAAAGGACTGAACAACTACAGCAGGCAGGGCCAAATTGGGTTGAGGTTCACACATTGTGTTAACCTGATTTCCCTGCAGCATGAAGATTACACAGATGGGCACACACATGCTCGGCAAACATTATTGCCTTGTGCTGTGATAGAAGCTGGCTCCATGGTAGTTGAACAGATGTATAATTTGTGAACTGGCTCATTTTATACTGCAAATTTTAATCGGATGTATCCAAAACTGACTTTGACCATTCTTTTGTTATTTGTTTGTTATTTCTGTCTCTGTGTTTGTTACTTTACTTCTGTCCTTGTCCTAATAGCACCTCGATAAGAAGGTGTTCACGCTTTACTCCCTGGCAGTGCAGCAGCAGTCTAAACAGGACCACTATAATTCTGGTCTTCGTGCACTCACCTCCTTGCTTTGCTATGCTGGAAAGAAGCGCCACTCTTGCCCAAAGTTCCTGATGAAGAAGTAGGTCTCTCAGTCTCACTCATGCAAAATGGCTTTGAGGATTGTTAAGAAATGCTTTATAGAACCCTGAAACACATAGAGTGGACAAACTCCTATAACGATTTAAAAACATTATATAAGTAAAGCAAACCAGGTTTAACCCTAACCCTAACCCGAAGTTCTAAGCAGTAGAATAAATCTCTGTCCTCAGATCCTACTGATGGCTGTGAAAGACATGAACATTGCTAAACTGACCTCGGCTGACATGCCACTGTTTAATGGGATGATCCAGGACTTATTCCCTGCTGTGAAAACCGCTGTTGTTGACTATGGCAAGGTAAGTTAATTTACATCAGTGGTCAAAATCAGTTTTCTGTGAAGAAGCAGGGATGAAAAAAATAGATGTTATCAATCTGGGTTGGCTTCATCAGAGTATACCAATAAAGATGATAATTAGTACATAGAACAACAGGTTTTGACACCGACTGCCTTTACCAAGGACTTCATAAATAGTAGGTAGGACAGACAGTCATTATTTTTTCATTTCTGCTTGACTACTGGCTCTGTCTCTGAAGAGATAGCTTCTGATTGTGTATTTGTATTCTGTTACCATCATTTTTCTTGGCCCAGTGCGGCACTTCCTATTTTTTTCTTTAGTATTTTATGATGTTTGTTCTGACAAAGCAAGTATCTTTAAAAGGGGTACATCCCAGTATAGACAGAGACTCAGCTAAAGTTTGCTCGCTGAGTGTAAGCACAAACAGATTAGTAATGCTTGTCCTATTAGTTTGACTGGAATGTGCACAAATACTATCTAATGAATCCACCACTGTAAACTAGAAGATTATTAGCTATCTGATCTTGCAGGCTCCACTACTTACCGTTTTTCATCCCTACCTGAAGTGCAGACACAGTTCAGAATTCAGCACTTCCTGTTTCATTCAATTCATTTCCTTGTGTCTGTCAGTCCTCTGCCTGTCTGTCACTTTTGCACCTTAGGCAGAATCAGCGTACCTCTTTTTTCAGGATAGAGAAAAAAGCATAGCTATTTGTTATCCTCCTTCCCTGTCACTATTAGTTTGGTTTGCTTGCCCACAGCAAAATCTGGTATAGCCTGTGGGGTCGATAGACAACTCAAATTGGGTTAAAGCAGTGGAAATGTTGCATGCGCAGGTGCTAAGATGAAAAACACACATTAATGTCCCCACTGTATAAAAAAACATACCAGGGAAAGAATTCTTTCTTTTCCTGCAACCCATTCTCATCTAGCTGAATTGAATCCAATTTACAGTAATCTTTTATGTGAAAGGCTTCTTTTAAATATGTGTTTTTTAAAAGTATCAATGTGGGAAAAATAGTGTTTTTGGAATTCTTATTTGAAGTGCATCCTATTTGGTAACTTATTATATTTAAAGTACAATCCATTGTCGCAGGCAGTGCATCTAAAATCGTCAAGTAGATCTCTTTTGTTTCACTACGCTTACTGCCAATGGAAGTTGATATATCTGTGTTGCTGTGCTGTGAATATACCCATTTTACCTGGGGTTTTACTGAATTACAAACAGATTTGGGATTTCATTTATCAGGATGCACTGGGCCCACAAGTCTCTATTTGTCGTCATTGTAATCCTTTTTTATAAATCTTGCCTAAACAAGCAAAAAGCCCAGGCAGAAATGTGGGATGGTAGATTGCTTTGTTCTTTCTTGCTAGTGATTTGAGAAGCAGTTGAAACTTTTGAGAAAATCTTTAACAAATCTAGCGCACAAAGCTGTAACTCCAGAGGGTTTTTACATAGTATTACATTGCCAGGTAATACAAACACAGACACAAAATAGATATGGATTCTACGTTTTTAAAGAGGCTCTAAAAGCAGAAGTCTAAAGCTTGAAATACAATAATTTCTTCTTCTTTTTTTATAAAAAGGTGGACTGGTAAGGGTGCACAGACAAATGATTCCTGCTGTCTTGAAATTGTTAGCACAATGATTGAACCTTGCCACGACATTTGTAAGTCACATGACTTGATCTGTCACACACTGCATCTCCTCTCCAATCTTAAGATGAGAAACCAGATGACAAGTGGATCATATTTGACGGGCCTGTTTACACGCTGTGGATAGAGAGCATGAACTCAGTTATGGATGACAACAAGGTGCTCACACTCATAAATGAAGAGAGAATCACCATGCCAGAACAGGTGAGAAAGAACAGAAAACCAGACTGATGTCTGTTTTTCACAACAGAAATTTCATACTAGTAACATTTATGATTTTTCTGTTCTATTAAAGTGCCTCAGCCAGCTTTGACCGTGTAACAGTAAACCAGCCATGTTTTGAAACAGTTTGCAAACAACTGTAAGGAGCTGATCTCCGTCACTGAACTGAACGGCGTCACCTCTCTCTGCCGCCTCTATGACTCCCTGGCTACATCCAGCAATAGGGTATGACAAGTACAGTGAAATGTCTAATCTGTCTAAGTTGCTGAAATACTGATTCTTAATGGCATTTTGGTTTAAGTGACTTAAGACTTGTGGTTGAAATTAAGCAATAAATTATTCAACTCCACCTCCTTACATTAGTACCTAAATCCCAAAACAGAGATGAGGCATTGTGAAGCATTTACAGTAAAGTTTTACTTCCTTTTTCCCCTTTCCTCAGGTGGATACGTCAGACACAGAAAACATGGGTAGGATGGTGGAACTCTGGTTCATCTTCAGCCTCATCTGGTCCATCCGTGCATCTGCTGATGAAGATGGATGCAGGAAGATGGACAACTTCCTAAACAGACAGAGGGCACCTTCCCTGGCAAGGTCTTCTGGAAAGCATATTTGTTTACACACTTGGACATACAAAGTCTGTTACTAACTGACATCCTCTTTCTTCATTAACTTGAAGCCTTGACCAGTCTTAAATCAACTTCAGGTTGCAGCTGAAGAAGTAACAGTAATAGTAAGACATGTAGGGTTACCAGAACCTTTTATGTTTGAGTAGCTTTAGCAGCTTTACAGGCTTTTCTGAATATACAAGGATACAGAGATAGAGAAGACTGGCATAGAAAAACTTAGAAACATGTAACCATGTTCTATGAATTCCGTATCTCTGCTAGAGATCGTTTCTTCATCGCTTAATTGGGTCACACAGGTGACCTGACCTCCTGCAAATGCAAGTGATGCCTATTCAAGTATTGCATACTTTCTCTGGCAGTCTGGAAGAAGTAAATGGATTTAAGTAAGGATCCATGATTTCGAATTTTTGCTTATATCTGACCTTTTTTGGCTGATTACCAATATTATTATTATTTACAAAAGTTGCTATTGCAAATGTCGCTTGACACCTTGAAAACATCTTGATTCCATGGATGGTGAGAAAGTTAAAGTTTTAGAAAGCCTGTTTTGTGCCAAATCATACCCAAAGACAAACACAACATCTTTCTGCAACGATTATATTAGTTACATAACATTATTAATATGACTGACAGATTGTTTTAGACCTGTAAGGCTGGTTGGGTTGATGTAAGCATCTAAAGCACACTACAGGAATCATGCTAATTAGTTTATATAAATATAAATATAATCTCTGAGCTTTTTATATAACCTCTTTCAGGACACGGTTTATAAGTGCTATGTGAACGAAAAGAACAATACCTGGGCTCCTTTTGAAGACAAACTTCCAAAAGGCTGGCGCTACAATGCTACATAATGTAATCAGGTGTCCTTCTGTGCCTGACCTCAGTTGCTGGATGCAGATATGCTTGGGAGTGTGAAATTCTTACCTATTTCAGTTGTGTGTTCAGTCATTTCACTTTGCTTTTAAAACTGAATATGTGCCAGAAATATCCAGGTGTGACTACATCTAGTATCTACAGTTATCTACATTTCTCCATCTTCTATCCTGCATTGCTCCATTTTATAAGATTATGGTTCCAACAGTGAACACAGTTCGCTACAACTTACTGGTCAAGGCTCTGGTGTTGAATCAGTACCCGGTGCTGCTCACTGGGCTGCTGGACACCGGTAAAACCTCAGTGGCCCAGAGTGTTGTGGAGGACTTGGATAGCAAATGACTTCCCTCACTATCAGTATGTCCCCACAGGTTGGTGCCTTCCGTGTTTTGTGTGTATTTGTGCATGCCGTATGCATGTATTCCTGTTCTCCCTTCCTTGCAAAAACTGCTTGCCTCTAGAAATAGAAACATTGCACAAAATAGATCTTGTGCTGGTGTTTTTTTAAGTTACATTTTTAATCAACACACGTGTTGAGGGAATTTTAGTAATGTAATGAGCAATGGTTGTGAAAGAGTTGTGAGTGGTTTAATTGGGTCTTTTATCATTTATTAGACCCTCTTTGCATGTGTGTCTGCCCTCTTGTCTCTCCTGGAAAGTCATAATTAGAATAGTATTGGTTTATTAATTCTTTCTAACTCTTGACTTGTTCTCATTAAAGAGAAGGATAGGATATAAGACTGTGATATGGATCTATATAATGAACATTAAAAGTCCATTAGACTGCAGCATGTCATAAAGCTCCCATATAGAATAGCTTGTACTTGCAACACATGCACAAAATTCCCCTACATGCAATGGCTAGCGCACACATCTCTCCTATATAACTCAATGATGAACCGCCCTTACAGCAGAACAGTAGAGGAGATTTTTATGAAAAATGAAAAATAGAGGTTTACAGACAGGTCTTCTCAAATCAGAGTGTACAAGACCTTTCTGCAATCCTGCATTCATTTGTGCTTCATTCTCTGTACTTTTGACCAAGATATCTCACAGATGCACCAAGCCAATTTCAAGGTCAGGAAATTACATTTCTGAGTGCTGCCCTTATTGTTTACAGCAAATGCTATTACCACACTGTAAATGGTGTTTCAAAAGACATGTGCCTCTGAAGAAACATTTGTAACATTTCATTTTTGTTTTTGTGTCTTTCAGTGTCTCCGCCACTGTCCAGACCAGCTCTAATAGCATCCAGGCCATCGTAGAGAAACAAATAGGGAAGAGAACCAAAGGAGTGTTTGTGCCAGCAGGGGGGATGCACCTGCTGTTTTTCCTGGATGACCTCAACATGCCAGCTCATGACTTTTTTGGCTCTCAGCCACTGCTGGAGCTGCTACACTTCTGGATTGACTATGGCTTCTGGTATGACCACTGGAACCAGAACCTAAAATTTGTCAAGGTGAGAGAGGTACTTTTGATGAATGAGTGAAGTCTGTGTTAAAATACGAGAGATTGACATATATATGAGTGTCTTCTCCTTAATCACTTCTAGATTGCATGAATATGTGAAATGTGTTTTTTTTTCCATAGAATTGTATTACTAAGAGGCCATTAAACTGCAGTTTTCTGTGTGTGTATGTGTGTTTCGACATGTTCTTGCTGGCATCCATGGGGCCCCCTGGTGGAGGGAGGACTCGCATCTCTCCCCACTTACAGGGTTGATTTAACCTCATCAATGTGACCTTTCCTAAAGTAGGTCCTGCTGAATATATCTCCTCTCATGTCCTCATCTCAAATACATAAGATATGCGAAATACCTAAGATTTGTAAAATGTGTCATTATTATAATTTTTTCTCATTTAACTAAAAGGGACACTTTACGTCTATATTTAATTTTGTCTGTCTTATTCTGACTTCTGTTACCTAGCTACACTGCATTAGAACAAGGTTGACAGTGTAATCATCCACTTTTCAGGTGTTTTGTCATCCTCATTCACCATCAACTGTTCTTCATCTCACCATGTAAGTATTGCCCTGAATATCACTCTTGCCTTAATGATAATGATAGCCACTGTACTAATTCTCTTTTTCATATCCAACACCCAAAACATTCTGAGTAAAAATCTGCCTGCAAATGTCGGCACCTTCTAGTTTACCCTCTCTTTTTTGTTAGCGGTGTTTTGTTGCATTTTGCACAGCTGTACTTTCCTTGCTCAGCCATCTCTCAGTCAGTGTCTATTTTCAATATTATTTTACTTATGTGGTAGATTGTCATCTCTGGCTTTGTTCTGTCATACTTGAGGTTTCCAGCATTTGTTTGTTGTCACTCTGTCTACTTGTCTCTCCACCTTGTTTTCTATTGCTAAGAAAGACAAAAATAATTTGCTTTTGAAGATGGCTGGAGCCAGATTGCATTCTGG
Organism: Dascyllus trimaculatus; assembly: GCA_024666655.1. Lineage (NCBI taxonomy): Eukaryota > Metazoa > Chordata > Actinopteri > Pomacentridae > Dascyllus > Dascyllus trimaculatus. Next base: position 11,792,443 of record CM045467.1, read on the forward strand.
ATGCAATCACTTGACATTTGAGTTGCTTTGTCTTTTGTAAGTGCAAAGTGAACAGCATGAGAGGGAATCTTTATACCTCTAAGAAAATTCCTCTTGTGTTTTTCTGCTCTTGACCACTTTGAAGTCTTTCTGTGTCACTGACATGGCTGCATATAGTGTTTACAAGATGTACCAAACTTGAACAGCTGCCCCATCTGCATGCAGGAGTCCTTGATTAACTGCATCTACGGTACCATGATCAAACAAAAGCTGCAGCAGTTCAGGGAGAAGGTGAAACCCATTGGAGAGGTTCTGACTCAGGCCACTTTGGAACTGTATTATACTATATTATTGCTGCTTATTTTCTTCCGACTCCAGCCAAAATACACTACCTCATCAACCTCAGGGATATCTCCAAGGTACAATATAGATAGAAGAATATGGATTGAGACAGTGAATCCACAGTACATACATGGATATATCCCTATGGTATCACACTTATTTTCTTGAGTTAAACTAAAGACTTATTTAAATAAACTTGTTTGGGTACAGTTGCCATGAGGTTATTCGATAATACAGGGTGAGAGCGAGGGAATGTACGTGATTGTAGCTTTGTTTTTGATCCGTTCCAGCTGACATAACCAAAGCACCTCTCTGTTCCAAGCACAGTCAAAGACACAATGTCAGCTTCTCTTTGAAATTTTAATAGTAGAGGGTTTGTCAATAATGAAATTTATGTACATGGTTGGTCTTGTACAGCATGACTGCTCCCTACAGTGCCTCTTTATAGCTCTTCAAAGTTCCAGTGGGAATAGTGAATCGTGAGTCATCTTGAACAAAGAAAGTCTAGTTACTTGAGTGATTGTGCAGCAAGGACCCGAAGCGCATCCACCACTACCCAGCGCTTGTCAGCTGTACCACCATTGACTGGTTCTGTAACTGGCCGGGAAATGTCCTGCTGGAGGTAACTGAGAGGTAGTTGGGCGAACTGAACCTGGGCTCCTTAGAGGGGGTGAGCCATGCACAGGTGTACACAAACATATGCATTTCTATGTGTTAGCATTTGATTTCACACTGCTGAATCTGTAAGGTGAAACTCATGTGGTTGTCATGCCGGCCTTTAAACTGGAAAGAAACAGAACAGAGGATGGCTAATGAAATTAAATCTGACATCTTAGCATCACTGAACACGGACAGATTTCTCAATATCGGTGGGTGTAATTTAACATTCAAATTACAACAGCTAGTTTTAAATTATTACATAACAAGTGTTTTAAAAGGTTCTTGTGAAAAGTTAAAAGTTTAGAAAAATCACTCCCAAAGAATGAAGTTGGAGCTGAGGACACATAATTATGTGACGCCCACCAACTACCTGGAGCTGGTGTCTGGATGCAAGAACTAAGCACCCTGTAATCTCTCCTTCACTTATTCTTTTTGTTTTTGGCTTTTCTCCACCACCTTCAAATGCTTAATGTGTGTTTTAGAGTTGCATAGCTAAAAATAGACTTGGCTGATTCTGTGTGCACACTGTATACATATAATATAAACATCTATGTCATCGAAATAGAGACAAACTAGAACTAGCAGGATCATAATTATCCCCTCTCTGTTACAATCAGCTTGTCAGTCATTTGATTGCAATAATGTCTGTGTCCATCCAGGCTGTTGGCAGAGAAACGCAGTGAGTTGGGGGAGCAGGTGAGCAAGCTGCGTAACGGCCTTTTCAAAATCAGTGACACTCAGGAGAAAGCGGAGGCCATGTCTGTAGAGCTCGAGGACGCCAAAAAGCAGGTGGCTGAGTTCATGAAGCAGTGTGACGAATATTTGTTCGTCATTACACAACAAAAGATGCCGACCTACCATCAGCAGAGAGTAAGTGTCTTCAATACGTACATGCATGGAAATGACTAAATGGTAATTTGTATGGTTTACATCCACCTCACACCTGGTAGTTGACTGACAGGAAAGTGACATAAAATTCAGTGACAGATTGGTGCGTATTTGTCTGTCTGTTGTCAGGCGGTGAGTGATAATAGTGAGAAAATTAAAGCAGAAGAGTTACTGTGTAAAACTATGGCTGACAGTACACAGAGGAACCAAGACGAGTGTCTACCTGCCCTGGAAGAGGCCATCAAGGTAGGTCTTTTTTCTTCTAACTGTTCTCACTGTAAACCTCTTTGAATTGTCTGTGCTCACTTTGTTCATTGTTGCATCTGGTTGATTAATTTTCTTGATATTTGCTGAATAATGATCCTTGACTCTTCGCTATATTTGTCTTATTATTTCTGTGAGTGCTCTCTGTCTATATTTGAGTTATACATGACTAACATATTCTCTATTCCTACATTTTTTGCTCATAGACTTTGGAGTCTCTGAATAAGAAGGACATGGCAGAGATCAAGTCGCACGGCCGTCCTCCAGCACTAGTGGAGACAGTGATGCAGGTTGTTTTGACTCTTCAGGGCAAAGAGCCCACCTGGGAAGAGGCCAAAAGACAGCTGGGTGAGAGACAGCAACAGTGCACAATTAAGCAATGGATGGATGGAGTTTGGCAAAGAAACAGAGTAAAGTATTCTGAAAGTGGATAGAGTGAAACCAGACAAGGACAGATTGTGTACAGTACCATTTAAGAAAGGAGATTGTAGGTAATGCATTAAGGTCAGCTGTGGCTGTGGCACTAAAAGTACTTTGTAGAATGGCTGAGATTAAAAGCCACCATATAAATGCAGACTATTTACCATTCGACTCTACTACAGTAATGCAACTGGTAAAACTCATCTGTTCTTTGTGATCTTTTTCCTTGTATTGCCATTACAATAACTGGCATATTTTGTATGCCAGTAATGGTAATGGCAACAAACAAAACAGTTGTAGGATGTGTTAAATGGAATTTATCAAATTATTTCAAAACATTTCTGTTCCAAAAGGGTCAGTTGATACAAAACAGGGAAAATGAAAACAAAGTAATATAAGAATTTTATCACTATTGTCATTTATGAAATGTTACCTTTAAATATATTTTTAACCACTTGGTTATTTAAAAGATGTACTTTTGCTGGTGCATATGTTTGTGAAATGAACTGATTCTAAAGTATCTGACCTTGAAATGTTTCTGGCAGCTGAGTCCAACTTTATCAAAACCTTGGTTAATTTTGACAAGGATAATATATCAGACAGTGTTTTGAGGAAGATCGGTAACTACTGCAGACAATGGGACTTCCAGCCTAAGATCGCTGGCAAAGTATGACTTGCAGCCAAGTCCCTCTGCATATGGGTCAGAGCCATGGAGGTAGGAGGGCGTTTGCTGGCTTGCAACACACAATTACATATAATTAAGGGGATTACTGCATACCAGCAGTAGAAAGCATTTGTTATTTGTTTAGTAATATATAAATACAAAAGAATAAATCCATGTATGCACATACTATTTGTCCAGGTATATGGCCGTATCTACAGGGTGGTAGAGCCAAACCGGGCCTGAATGAATGCAGCCGTGGCCCAACTAGAGGAAAAACAGGCTGCACTGGCTGAGGAGCAGAACAAACTACGAGAGGTATGAAGCTCAGTGCAGTGTAACCAATAAGTGTAACCATAATATTATGGTGAATCCAATTTTCCTATGACAGCATATTAATACTGTGCTTATGTGTGGGGCTCTCCTCCTGCTCCAGAGAAAATGTAGATATCTTTAGTACTGTTACTGAGCTCAGCATCATGATTTTAAAAAGTAATTCAGAGATACATTATTGAACTACATCCAAATGTTTACCAAGGCTTTAGCTGATATGTTTACATAGAATTATATTTACATCACTAGAATGTCTTTTAGGTGAAGAGGGATGAAGCTGTTTTATTGCAGTCGTGAACTTTCACTGATTTCCCCAAGCTAATATAACTGAGCTTCTCATTTCCTTCCACAAAAATTCTCTTTTTCCTTATTACTGTGTTTATCATCCAGCACGTATTTGCCTTTTTTGGTCTGACCTTTCATTTTCCTCACTGGATCACATCTCTTCTCAAAATTAAAACTACACTTTATCCGATACTGATCTGATTACAACAACAACAACAACTGAAAGTCTGGTTCACTTGGATTAATTTAAACTTTCAACATATTTTAGAGATATCCGTATGAATTTCTGAGGTTATCTGCATGTGATTATGTGTAACATGCTCTGTTTTGTTGTGTCTTACCTGCCACACATGCAGGGTCTGAAATTAATAGACTTTCAAATGCCAGACTACCTGCGGGTTCTGGAAAAAGCCATCCAGTTTGGGAATCTTGTTTTGCTACAGAATATCCTGGAGGATTTGGACCCTCTCTCAACCCAATTCTCAACAAGTGTCTGACACGGATAGGTCTGACACATTGATGCATGAACAAATGAACAACTTTAAATACCAGCTGTTAAGCTTTTCTGAATACGAGTGGGTTCCTGACTCCATGTGGGTTTGCATTTGTGTCCAGTTCTCCAGGCGGCAGGCTGCTGTTGAAGCTGGGTGATAAGGAGGTGGAATATAGCCCAGAGTTTGGGTTCTACATCACCACCAAGCTGTCAAACCCTCACTACCCACCAGAGATTTCTTCTAAGACCAGTATAGTCAGCTTTGCTTTCAAGGAGCAGGTGTGCATGCTCCATTTTGTGCACAATGTGATTTATCCAGTTTTGATATTATTAGTAGTACTAACTATTAATAGTAGCTATAACAATAGTGATAGTAGTAGCATTTTCTATCATCCTGGTAGTACTAATTATATCAAGTTGTAGTAGTGATAGTAGCAAGAGCTAAAAACCAGTGATGAAAGGCGAGGCTTAATTACAGGCCCAAAAGAGTTTTTAAAAAAATCTTCTTGTAAGTGGCAATTACTGTTGGTTACTTAAATGTACCTCAGCAACAAGTACGTAACAGAGGAGCCACCAATTAACACCCTGCGCAGCATTAGAGTTCATCTACCAGCTATATAGTAATATATTGAAGACCATAACTTGTACCTGACTACTTTTCTTAAGATAAACAGGCAAGAGCCAAATTTTAGCAACTCCCGATAATGATAACCTCATCGTTGTAACGCAGAAGCAGATTGTGTTAAAGGCTTATCAACAACTGAATAACAGAGCAACTGAGCTGATCATTACAGCTTCTCTTCACATTACAACAGTCCATGTTTTGTCTTTTTAAGCTGATAGCATTCTTTTGTTAGGAAGTCCTCAGAGAAGTTATTTTTTCAAGTGGTCCTTGGATGAAACTCAAGTTTATTTAAAGTCTCAAGTTTTTCTTTTTCTTTCAAATGTTAATAACACTTTTAACCTGAAACTGAATGCAGATTTTTCTCCCAAACATTCTAAATGTTTTTGTCAGTATGATTTATTATTATTATTGAATGTATTAACAAACCATTATACATTTTAATTTTGGATGTATATTAAACTTTGCATTTGTGTTTTCCTTTATCAGTTATAATTAGTAGGCAGTGTGTTGTTGGATTTATCTATACAGAGTTTTTGTTGTTGGTTGTCGTTCTCTACTAGAATGTTAAATGAGATGACTGGCTTGCTGCTGGACGATGTGCAGCTGGTAAACATCCTGCAGACATCAAAAGTGACAGCCAGTGAAGTGTCAGAGCAGCTGGAGAGCAGTGAACAGACCAAGCTCAAGATCGACTCTGCGAGAGAGGTCAGGTGGCTGGATGAAAGGGCAAATGAGATGTGCTGCTTTTCACTGGGTCCTACGATACATGGAATCCATTTGAAATGGGCATTTTTTTAGAACAGGTTCACCAGCATCAGACTCTACTGACTCAATGTTATAAGGATGTTTTACACTCTAATTTACAATTGTGATTCTGAGAAGGAAATAGCTTACAACTTAAGGGGTTCAAATGTTCTTTCTCAAACAGGCGTACCGCTCATGTGCCCAACGAGCCTCCATTCTCTTCTTCATTTTAAACGACATGAGCCACATTGACCCTATGCACCAGTTCTCTCTGGATTCCTACATTAACCTCTTTAACCACAGTATAAAAAAGAGCAAGCGCAGCTGCATCCTAGAAGAAAGGATTACTAACCTAAATGACTACCACTCATATGCTGTGTACAGGTATGCAAAGGTGAACTAAGAGAGGCCCTTTACCTAAACTTGTTCAGATAAACACAAGAGTTTGTGAGCATCTACACTGCACATAAGGTGTATCATTGAGATTTCAAAATGGAAGGTATAGTATATATCTACATATACACATAACTAATCAGAAAGTTACACTTCAGAGTTTTCGTAGCTAACTAGGCTTGTCTCCCTAACTTTGCGTTGTGATTTGCAGGTACACATGTCGGGGTCTGTTGAGGTTCACAAGCTGCTCTTCAGCTTCCTGATGTGTGCCAAAATCCTGGAGGTGGCTAGCAGACTCAACATGGATGAGTACAACTTATTCCTTAGAGGAGGACTTGTAAGAAATACAAAACGTACACAAACATCTTGTTTTTGCCTTATTCAGTTTAAGATATTCCAGCAGGTCACAGCTTGGAACATATCAATCATTGTGACCTTTCCACACAAGGGACAGGTGCGATACTGTATGACAGATGTGTGAGATGTTTGGTGTATGTATTGATATACTTGTAGAGAGAAAGTTTGACTAGTGATTCATTAATGTTTCTCGGGGTACTTGATAAACAGGGTCAGATGGCTAACCTGTGCACCAGCTGGTTGGCAGACTCTTGCTGGGACAACATCACAGAGCTGAATAAGTTGCTTAACTTCCGTGGCATCGTGGAGTCCTTTGAACAGCAATCTAAATTCTGGAAACTTTGGTGCGCCAGCTCAGAGCCAGAGAATGTCTTACAACCAAGTCTGTATGTGATGTAGAAGGCAGGTTTTTCTTTTTTCTTAGATACTGTGTTACTGAAGGAAATTCCACCAAAGAAGAACAATGAAACTGAAGTGTACTCTCTTGCTGGGTGTATTGCTGTGCAATAAAGGCAGCTTGTTCATGCTGTTGTGAAGCACAGTTTTTGCTCAAGTATTACATTGTGGCAGTAATAAACAATATATCAGTACCTTTAAAGACTCTTCTGCTGTCTGTGTAATGATGAATTTATGTCCTCTGCTCTGCTTTTTCTAACTTAATTGTTGGTTGTTTGAAGAAGTGCTGTAAGAGATAGAGGAGAGTTTGTATGTGTGTATCTGCATGTCTTCTGTTGTTAAATTTCATGAGTAGAAATTTACATCTAGTCTTACATGTCTCCTCATTTCCAAACTGCCCTCTATCACCGTTGGATTCCCCGGCTTTACCCTTTCTATGTTTTTCTCTTGGTGATTGGGAGAGGAACTGTAATACATTCCAGAAGATGCTGATTGTGCGCTCTCTGCGTCACAACTGTGTTTCTGTCTCCTTCAGTGTTAACCACCTGGGCCATCGCTTTGTGAAGCCGCCTGTTCCCGACATGAATGCTGTGAGTGTCAGCTGTTACCCATTTAATCACTGTTGCTTCTTCCATCTCGACTTTTAATTTTTAAAGGCTTGAATTTTAATGACAGGAAACTTTTCTAATATAATTACTATAATTCTGTTTGATTCCAGCTCATTTGAAAACTCAGAATGTCACAGAATCCCATCACAGGGTCATTATTATGTGTCAAGTGAGTTACTTTTATTTACTCTCTCTAACTGTACTCTATCTGCCTTCTGCCCAGGTTGTCGAGGAATCCAACAGCAGTACCCCCCTGATCTTTGTTCTGTCTCCTGGAGTGGACCCTACAGGTGCCCTGCTTTCACTGGCTGAGGCCTCTGGCATGAGCAAGCACTTCTATGCTTTTTCTCTGGGGCAGGGACAGGCCCATATTGCCAAGAGCATGATAGAGAAAGGTATCAAGAATGGTACCAAACCAACTGCTCTGCCTTTTTTTTCTGCTCCTCTGTCTTAAATGTATTGTGTTGCTTAGCAGTGCTTTTTCTCCCATCACTATTGAGTTTAGCTTCAAATGTTGCATGTGCTTGTATAATAAATTTCCTCCCTTTAATCCACAAATGTATCTGAATGCTCAAATACAACTGAACATGACATACAAAGTCTTAATGAGTTATATCAGCTTATTTCGGTACTTTTTTTTCTTCCCAGGTCATTGGGTGTTCCTTGCCAACTGCCACCTCTCTCTTTCATGGATGCCTGAGCTGGACAAGTTGATTAAGGAGCTACAGGTGCAGAAGCCCCACTCTAATTTCAGACTCTGGCTCAGCTCTTCACCACACCCTGAATTTCCTATTACCATCCTGCTGGCTGGTATCAAGATGACCACTGAACCACCAAAGGTGCATGTGTACATAAAAAAAACTATTCTTTGTAGTTCTTCCTGTAAATTGTATTTTTTTTTTTTTTGCCAATCAATATTTTAGAGTAAGACGTCATCCTACATGTAACACCCTGCGTAACTGCCCATCCTGTTGTCCTCAAGGAGTTAGAGCCAACATGAAGCATCTGTAGCAACTGGTGACTGAGACTCAGTTCAACCTCTGCTCAAGACCCCTGTTCTACAGGAAGCTCCTCTTCTCCCTTTGCTTTTTTCACAGCCTCTGGAGAAGAAGAAGTTTCTGCAGATGCTGGAACATTGTCTATGGCTTCAGTGATTCTGACTTTGAGGTCAGTGTCTCATCTGATACATATTGAAACAGTGACAGTGTTCGAGGGCACAGAATAAAAGCAGAAAGACTATTTTTTTGTGAACAAGTCATGAAGATGATCATTATATATCATTATATGGCTGGGTATGTGCTGGAAATTATTTATTGATTAATTTACATGTTTTCCTGAACTGTATTTTGCTTTAAATTACAGTCGAAAAGGCAGTTTCATACCCTGTTATTTAGACTATTGAATCTCGACAACCTAGTTAGTTTGGTTTATTGTCCTAACAGCTTATTGCTCCCTATTGCCTGAAAACAATACCATCACCAACAATCAACAGTCAAGTACAACAAAATAAAAGTGACACAGCTACCATATCACAAGTATAGTTCAAATGCATGAGGCTGAATCCCACTTTTTGCAGTTGTTCACATTTCTTCCTCTCCATTTTGTGTTGCTTCTGTCTGCTTTCTGTGGCAAAGAATTTTCACTTGCCCTTGGTGTGGAGCCTCGTGTTTCAAAGCCAGTCTTGTAAGATCCTCATCTTGATGTCCCCTTAGGTGAGCGAGAGTCTGCTGAATCTGTACCTCAGTGGATATGAGGAGATTCACTGGGATGCACTGAAGTACCTCATCGCCGGGGTCAACGATGGCGGTCATGTGACAGACGACTGGGACAGACGTCTTCTAACAAAATACTTCAATGACAACTTTTGTGACTCTGCCGTCAACAAATCTCGCTTCAGGTGAGACACATTTTATACATTTACATTGTAATGTACTACTACAATGTAAGCACTATAACGTTCAAGCATGCTTCTAATGATTTAGGTGTTTTAGGTTTTTGTAAGAAAAAGCTTTTTTTGTGGGAATAAACGTGTCGGACATGTAAATATTTTAGTCTCCAAATTCATGCTGTCAACTTAAAGCCTTTTTTTCTGTGGTGGAAACAACCTGTGGCTGCGGATTATTGCTTGCTGAAGCTCTTTTCTGGTCGCAGAGTGCCAGCACCCCCAAGAGGACAGTCAGATTACACTGCTCTTGAAAAGAAGGTGAAGGGGAATCTTTAGAGTTCAGAGAATAGGCTTTCTAGCACTGCATTATTCCAGGCAGTATGAGTTCCCAGGTGTAAAGGACAGTGCAGTACAATGACAGCATGACCACTTCATGCAGCTACCTCCAACAGAACATTCATTTTTACATTGATGTAAAAGTGTATTTTAGTGCTTTGTGTTCTAACGATTTGGTATTGCTGCACTTGCATCAATACACTGAATTACATTAGATGAGATGAAAGCAATCTGTAAAGAGAAACTGGGTCATGGGCCATACATTGGCAGGGAATGTAATTAAGAGAGCGATGACTCTAATGCTGTATTCTGAAAGTCTTGCCATTAAAACAGTGTGCAGATGATAATAAAGCAAATGCAATAAGGATGCAGTGTATTTTCTGACAGCATCACAGGTTAGATTCTACAGTAGTGGCTTTGTATATTATTTGGTATACACATAGGATAATATACAGTATTTTCAGAAACAAATCAAATATACTGTATTAACTAATCTTATTGTCTTTTAAATACGTACGCAGATAAACACTGTCCAAAATATAGTGTTCTAATTTGTTATTTACTTCTGTTGGGTGCTTTACTGTTACTGCATGTTTAAAAAATACCTTTGTATATAACTCACCTTTTGTTCTGTCTACCCTATTTATCTGTCAGGTTTTTGTGCTAAACTTCCTATTGCATTCCCTGTGATAGTCCATACATGGACTATATCAACATGCTGCCACCCACAGAGCACCCCGAGGTGTTTGGGCAGCACGCCAATGCCGAAATTGCCCCTTAAAATCGTATTATCATTACTCTTTCTGAGCTTTTATTTGAGGCTGCGGTCTGCACCATGTAGAGAACATATGCTCAATAACACTAAACTCGGACTAGAACATATATACTGTAAAATCTCCCTCTGTACCTCAGCACCATGTCTGCATGGTCTGTTAGGCATACCACTACACTAAGTATATAGTTAGGTAAGCCTTTAATTTTATTTTTGAGAAAGGTTTTCATAATGGATTGGAGTTAAAACCTTACAGACATTTAATGAAATTCTTTTTCTTTTAAAAAGCTCAAGACCTGTAATCATCACAACATAGAATTAACACTGACATCATGGTCAGGTTAAATGCGATGAATTAGAAAAGAAATTAAAACAAGCAGCAGGAAGAGCAACGTGGTTTTATAGTTACATTTTGTTTTGTTTAATGGCCAACAGTGTGATACCGTTTTGTTTTTGTCTGTCTGATTAGTCCTGACCTACGGCATTTGTGATTGTTTTCAACACACTCATCATTATGGGCAGTAGGAGTACTGACATTTGATTCAGGAGGAGCTGCTGCAAAGTAGCCTGGCACATGAATGAAGTTTCTCTTAGTTTGGGACTGGATGTTATTCATACAATTCTCTGGCACAGTACATGTAATTTTATATCACAACATTGGCATGGTAGTAATAATAATACAAATAATAATGCATTGGTTTTATATGGCGCTTTTCTAGGCACTCAAAAACGCTTTACATTGCATTACTTATTCATCCCATATTCTTTGGTGGTAAGCTACATATGTATCCACATTTTCCCTGGGGTAGACTGACGGAGGCGAGGCTGCCAGTTTGCGCCATTGGCCCCTCCAGCCACCATCAACCACTCACTCTCACACTGCATCCACCCAGGCTTCCTGGTGTTCCCTCACAGTCTCCCTTCTGGGTACTGACCAGGCCCAACCTCGCTTAGCGTCTGAGATCTGACAGGATCGGGCATCCACAAGGTGGTATGGCCACAAATGGTAAAACATTTTCTGGAAAATCTATTAAGAAAAAATATTTTACTGAGTTCTGCACTCATTTGGAAATAAGGATTTTCATGTTTGGGCAGGTTATCTGTCAGTGCGACCTGTTTTTTAAATATATACATACTGGAATCTTTTATCATGAATGTCTAGGGGAAACATGGTGACAAAAACAATCAGCATCTTATTATGACCCACAAGTGTATTTGTCATCTTCCCAGGACCCAGCAGTTTGGTTTTCATCCTCCTTGTTTAGATGGTGCTTGCATGTGTTAAACATTTATTTCCACAACAACTTGATCATATGCTGATGTTAATCTTTGATTGATTAATGCATTTGGCTTGGTCAATGTGACTCTAAAACCCTCCTCTGTGCTTTAGTGACAGACCAGTTAATAGTTATAGCTAAAAAAAAAGGCTCTCTTCATGAAGCCAACCAGCCTTATCTGATAGATTTTTTTCCCAGCAATGCTGAAACACCCATATAGTTACATAACACTGGCTAACAGTCATCAGTGTAATATGATACAGATCGAGGAATCTGTGTTTTATGGAGAACACTGCTCTCCTAAAGTTTTAGGCCATGCCTCAAAGGGTTCCTTTATATGTTTCTAACTTCTTTTTGTGGATGATAGAAGATTATACTGACTGTTGTATATCAAAATGTACCTTTAGTTGTTGGTTAAAGTGCTGTCTTAGTGAAAGACAAAGGTCAGAGCACTTATTTATATACTACATTACATTTTTGGAACAAAGCTCCTACATGCTGATCCCACTCAGGTGTCATTGTAACATATTGACTGATTTCATTTTAGTCCATCACATGCAAGTAGAATGTTGTGTAGTCAGACTCAGATATAGCTCACTTTGAGGTAAAACCAGATATTTCTGTTTTGTCTTAAAAGTTAATGGAGCATTATCTCTTAGTTCTTAAAGTAATAGTTTCCCTATGTGCTTTCAATTCTGTGATAGCGTAATAGTGCAACTAAATATATGTAGTCTGTCCAACTGATAAGGTAACATTATTATCCAACTCCCTGTTATTATTTCTTGTGACTGCTGGAGTATGGCTGTTTTTTTCTGGAGTGTGTGTGTGTGTTTTACTGTTAAGAACAAAAGCCTCTGTAAGTCACATCTGCTTTTGTGCAACATTTAATCTGTGTTTTTAGGTCCTAGAGCTGTCAACAAATGTTTGTAAGAAGATCCCAGCACCAGGTCCCTCCTCTAGGAAAACCCCACACCTCTTAACGTAGTCCTGCTGCAAGAGATCCAGAGATACGACTCTTTGCTAAACACCATCATGTATGAACTCTGTGTGTGTCTGTCAGCATGTCCTCTGGCCATGTGTCTTGCTTGTAGGATACTTTTATGCATGTAACTACTCTCACATGTCTGTCTCAAGTCTTCAAGTGTAATATGACATTAACAAACATCTGACTAACATGCAGCAGATTTGCAGCAGAACAATTACCATTTCTCATCAGCGTATAATTAGCTGTTCAGGGTGGTGCTGCTCACCTAAGGGCTTTCTCTCCTGTTACTTATGCTGCAGCAGGCTGTGTACCAGCTTGAATGGAGATAATAACAGAGATTAACAGAGGAGGAAGCAAATGAAGTCATTTTTGACTGATTTGGATCTTGCACAGTACTGTATGCCTAAAATGCATGTGTTGTTTTTTTCTGTCACCAATACGTACTAAGGGTTGCTAGCATCCTGGCACTGAAATCATACAATAAAATCTTATTTCTTGTAACCTTTTCAGACCCTAGAATTTGCACCTACAAATACACAAAATACACAGTTTTTGTCATTTGTGAAATGTTATTTATAAATATCAGATTTTCTACATCGATTTCTGATTTACTTCATGTTTATGATGTCTTTTTTGCGCATTGCCTGCTGTAACTTCTCATAGAATGACAGGTACCCAACCCAAATAGATGGTACAAAAAGGAATTCCTCATCATCAGGAGCCTTCATATCAGATGCCATCATATTACTGTGACAACAGGCTTGACAGACACACATCTGTGTCATTTTGTCTGCATTTTTGCATTTTAACAGTGGTAACAATCGCATCGTTGAGTAAAACTGGAAATCATCCTGTTACTCAGTTACATACCTCGGTCACCTATACGCTGTTTTAGATAAAAAATATTCTTAATTTAATTTTATTTTTTTTAACATTTTGACTCCAAAACACTGTTTAGGATCAACAGTATGAGGAATAGCGAGGGTCGGCTATAGGCGCTTATACCATGTAGTTGCATAAAATCCATTCTAGTTTTCAAGTGTCTGTACATTAGTGCATGGTATTTTCAATAGACAAGGCAGCATTGATGGATAAACACTGTTTATATTGCTAAATTTTGCAGAGACTAATAGTTAATTGCAAATATAGCTGCTATTGCGACAAGTTGCTGTAATTGTGTATGTTTGTGTCTGTAGCTCGTCCCTGCTGGAGCTGGAAAAGGGCATCAAAGGCTTCGTGGTGATGTCGCCCAGCATGGAGGAGACATTCAACTGCATCTATGATGCCCGTGTACACCGCTGTGGGAGAAGGTACAAACATACATAGAGCACCTGCAGTTATCCAGTCAGTCCTCCTTTAACACGGGGAGTTCTTTTGAGGTCACATCAAAAATCATTAGTATGCTTTACTGCCCTAATTTTCATTTCCTGGTTATCTTTTCTCTACTGCTTGATGTGTAATTTACAGCTTCTTGCTTCTTATAACATATAAATGTACTTACACATATTGTAAGTGTGAAGCACATATTCTCATACTGCCTGGTTGCAGTGTGATAGAGGAGGTTCCCTGAGAGGCTACACCTGCTACCTTCTTTGTATCTTACTTCATAAAGTTGGCAGACACAGACTCGAAGAAAGAAGTGCTGTTAAGATCAGTAATATTGAGGTAGCTGCTCAGTGAAGAATTGAGTGGACATGAATAATGTAAGACAAAAAGGCCATGCTGAGTCACAACTAAAATGATAAAAGAATGTTTTGAAAAACATGACAAAGCAAGCGAAGTCCAAGGTGAACAGTGAAACAAATGTAGCCTTTATTGGTCTGGCTCTCCTGTGCTGTATGATCAAATTCTGAGTATTTCTGTTCGAGGGTCACAGATAATGTTTCAGTGCTGACAGAATGCTCTGTTTATTTATCCATTTCATATTTCGACTTCATTTGTATCTAAGCGTCTCTCTCTGCAACAGCTACAATAGATTTCTGTACTCCCACTTAACAGAGACCGTTCAGATGTCCATTCAGAGTCTTGCATATTGATCTTTGTGATTGTGACGTGATCAAGGCCTGTCTATTGTTCTTCCTTGAGCCAGGAAACGACTGCAGGCCTGTCTCTTTGCTCACTCGCTGGTCTGTTATTAAAGGTGTATTTATCCATCACCCTGCCTGGCTACACAGACACACACTTGTTCTGGTCTGTCCACCTGCAGACACACAAACACACGAACACACACGCAGTCTGGCGGTGTTCTGGCAGCATTCCAGCTGTGACTCTGGCCGTACACTCCTTTCTGGCTTCATTATCACTGGACCTCTCTTTACAGTGGAGAGAGAACACAGGGTGCTGTCAGTCTGGGTCAAGGGGCTTGAAAAGATTCTGGCTTACAAGTAAGTGTGGGTGTGGGTGTGTGTCTTTGTGTGAGTGCAGTGTGTGCGTGCATGTGTGTGTGTGCATGTCCGCTGAGCAGGGGTCACTCAGGGCACTTCGTGTTTCTATTCAAGTGTCTGATTCTGCCCTCATTAAGGGCTGTGCATGAAAGCATGTACGCAGATGCATGTTTATGTATGTGTGTGTGGGTGTGTGTGTGTATTTGTGAGTGGCTGTTCATCAGGTGGAGCATACCTTGGCCCTCAGTGGCTGAACAAAGCCAGTGTCTGTGGACTAATTGTAGTGTAAGCAAAGTAAACCTTCCAAGGCCTGCTCCACTTTCCTAAAAAGACCCTGAGCTTATTGTCCTCTAGCCAGCGGCTTATTACTGCTCAATGTACTGTATGTGTATCTCTTTCCTTTTATATGAGTATTGGATAGCTATTAAAGCTACTGCCTCCAGCTGAGCGTCTATTCTACTGACCACTTGTAAACACAACAACTCTTTTTTCCCCCTCTATTTCTGGCTTTTACCTATCTCAGTCTTTTCAAATTTGCTATGTCCTGCTCTTTTTTTCTGTTTGTGTACTTTGAGTCAACTTCATCTCTCTCTGTCTGTATCTCATTCCTTTTATATGTTCTAGTATTACCTTCATACCTGCTTATTTATCCCTTAATCCCTTCATCCCTCCCTTCTCTGCCCTTCCTTGGCATGGCAGCCTGTCATTAGTTCTGAGCTCACAGAGTCATGGCTTTAATTTTGGCTTGCCTGCCTCTCTTTCTCTGGCCATTTTGTACCTGGTTTCCACACAAGGCTCTGGCTGTGTGTGTGTGCGTGCGTGTGTGTGTGTGTGTTTGCTTGTTTGTTTCCATGTGGGGACTGTATAGTTAATGTGCATCTGTGCTTGTAGAAGGGATTTGAAAATACATCATTGAAATGTATACAGTCAATAAAAGTTACGCAGATTTGTTGGTGTCTTTCCAGGCCTGTAGCCGACATTGTGCAAGCAATCTAGCTTGTGTCTGAATGTGAGGGGCAGGTACATATAAAAGTGGTTTAATTTTAACAGTATCCCTGAGGTGGAACAAAGAGTTAAATCTGAACACTGCGATCACAACAACCAGATTGACTCTAGGAATCTGTAAGTATTTGCCTTCAAAAGCTTGGTCTTTTGATTTGTGATGGACCTTTTGGCAGATCTAAGGCAGCTTGAAGGCTACTAAACAATAGTTTCCACAGGCAAGTAGCTGAGTCCCGTTAATATTAGTGTTTATTTGAATTATTAGAAAACAAAAATTATGTTATTGGACAAACGTAATTTTTAAAACATTGGCTTTACTCTTGCAATTCTGGCATATAGTCTAATATATGTATGGTATGATCTGCATTTCTTATTTTCACTCTTTTGGGCATGTACTGTGCCCACTGAGAGGAGGAAAGCCTCAACATTAAAGTTTACTGGAAACACACATATACTAACCAGTAGCTACTGTTTGACTCACACTGGAACATAAGCTGGCCAAAGCACTTAAAATCTGTGACCGTTCCAACTGGGCATTCAGTCCTCAAAAAGATATCTTTACATTTGTTGCACCCTGGACGTCTGAATAAATTTTTTTAGACTGTCATTGATACACTACAATCTGAAGGTGGAAATGCATCGTATGAAAGGCACCATATGGGCATGTTAACAAGGTTAAAAAATAGATTTTGTTCCAAGGAATCTTAAAAATATGGTCAGATTTTCATCCAAGTTACAATTCCAAGCCAGTGCAATCAGTTTAACTAATAACACACAAATTATAGTATTGTTCTTGCTCATTTTAAATACATCATTCAAACATTTGCAGTGTTGGCTGGAAGAAGCCAGATGCTATTGGCATCAACTGAAGCTAAGTGGAGTCTGGAATTAACAAACTGAGAGTCAAATCAAGGAAACAAGATTGGAGTTGTAGTTTGGAGATACTTTCACTAACAGAAAAAACACATTTTGAGCTTCCCAAACTACTGGAGAGATGCTAAAAGAGGTGTGATTTAAACATTTGCATAAGTGTGATTGTGATTACTTTGCTCAGAAGTGGGCCCTCAGCTAAGATGGCTCCAAAAGCACAACATAGAATCCTTACTGAAGTAAAAAAAGAAAATCTCTCCCAGCAAAACATGGGAGAATCAGTGGACTTCTTGATTTACAAGAAGCCCACTGATTACTCTTACTGGTAGTTTTATATCTTTAAACTAAAGTGTATTTAGTATATTTTTATGGCTTAGTCTACTTACATGCACAGAAAATAACCCAAAGCCCAGTAAGAAACACACAGCAAAGCACACATTCAAACAATACAGTTATTCAAGGTGCGCTGAAGGACATTTTTATGCTAATATGCATTTCTCCCAGACTGAAAAAGAGGACAGAGAGGAGGCAGTGACTGAAGGAGAAATGAAGCTATTCAAACAAATGAATTCTAATGAAGCTTTCACAGACAAGATGTTTGGAGTCGCTCGGCAACAAATATCAAACTTGAGGAAGGAAGGGGAGGTGTTTTATGGAGGAACGCTTCAGCTGAGATGAACTAGAATGTAAATGTGGCGTGGAACCATGTCAGATTAGATATATTTACAACACATGGACTGGCATGCTGTGAAGTTTTATGGCTATTCCTTGAAACTGTTTTAGTGGCTTTCTACATTTTGAGCATTTTTTGAAATCCAATCATTTAAATGACCTATGATGGCTATTCTCTACAGACTCTGGTGCCCTTCTTTGAAAACTTTGGAGGACTTTCAAGGGCAAGTGTTGAACCACATTACACCGTCTCCTGTTGAACACTTTATTACTTGAATTAAAGCGTGCAGAGAACCCCCCTGACAACACCTCAAGCACTCCTGGGAGCCAAATTGAATCCCATCTGTGCCTTTAATTTGATTTTGCCCCAGTTTTCAGTTGCTTGGGAAGTGTCAGCCACTTGACACCTCCAAAGTACAACTTCTGATTGCTTCCAAGTGGCTCATGGTCCTCCTTTTTTTTGGTCCACGAACCACCTTGACTCTTGAACCGAACAGTTCCTGAGGTGGGTCCAGTTTATCTCCCATTGAACAGTAGTAGGGCAAATTTGTACAGTGTGTTTGCCAGTGACTATGGAGGCGGGGCAGCTAATGTCCAAGACTCTTCCACTGAAAATAAACCTGCATGAGGAAGGAGAGAGAAGGAGAGAGAAAGGGAGAGGAGGTAGGGAAATAGCCTTTCACCAGGGGGGACGGAAGGGAAAAGAGTCTCTGTTTCAATGGAATCAAAACTGCGCAGTTTCTTTAAGGACTGTGCTCAAATTGTGGTTGACCATTCCTTTCCATGGAATCTGCCGAACATTTTCTGTGCGATGTGCTGCTCCCCATGTGTAGGCGTTTGCACCTACACAGATGTTGAATGAGGATCTTTATTTTTTTTGAGGGAGAGGATTTTTATGTCTTTTTTTTCTTTTTTAGGGGGTGTAACTGTTGGTCATTGAAAGAATCCATGATTCGTACTGATATCCACATGGTTTATTCTTCACATTCTTCCTAGAAGAAATAGTACTTGGTGGTACACCGTGAAAACTACAAACAAACATGGCGACAACACATCTGAATCCCGAAAATGGCAGCAAAACAAATACTTTTATCTTTCATTTCTTTCCAAACAAAGCACACAGTTCTCTGACAAATTATTAAAGTTAGTGTATTAGTGTTCGCCTGGATGACCAACAGAAAATAATCAAAAACAGACGGGATCTAAAATTTGCTGCGTGACCCTCCCGATCTCTCTCTCCCGCGCTGCACCGTCCGTCACATGACATACAACTTTATCAACCAGGACAAACAAATCAAACGAAAACTGGACTAAAACTAATTATTTTTACTGGGACAAAATGACTAAAGGTACAACTGAACAAATATTCTAACACTGCTTTCCAAAATAAATGTAATTAGTAATTATAGAAATTATAAACTTCCTGTGTTGTCATGGCAACCTAAGGACTGAAGCAGCGTCAACTACAGGGAGCTGCGTCATCAATCTCTAAAGCGATTTAGCAGATTATCTTTTCCCCATGATTGCACTGTTTTGACACGGGCACCTCCCCACAGCACATTTTGGATCAAAAGGTAAGCATGATGATGACTCGTATCAGGCATGCTGGCATGTCCGCGTCACCTAATTGGACCAATGAGACTCCATTGAAAACAAGCTCGATTAACAGTGTGAACAATGTAATCCCAGATCATTAAAATTAAGTCATTTTGATTAATTAATAACATTTTATTCTTTGAAAGAGGCTATAGTCACACAAACATATGAGCTGTATTTAAAGGTGTTTCAACGGGTTACAAGAACTGGTTTGGTTAGAATTTAGTGCAAAGTCCTGGTAAAATACTGCACAGGCATGAAAAACGTTTCTCAAGCAGATCACCTTTTGGTTCACGATCGCTTTTTGTCACGATGGATTGTACGCAACTGTGGCACACATTGATTGCGCACAAATTCAACAATCATTTCAGTCTTAAAAGTTGGGTGTCAGTATGTAGTACGTGTCAAGGTAAGCAAACTTGACTGTCAGTGTGAGCTGTTGTCCCTTCATTTTTAGTTGTGAACGGACGAACTCAATGTCCCACAATGCAATGCAACTCGAGGTGCTGCTCACAGGTGCAGAGGCTTAAAACTAATTGCATTAGTCGGCTGCACAAGAGGGCTGATTAAAGCAAAAAATGGTTATTTTACTTTTTATATCTCTTTTTATTATTATTTTGTTATTAATTTGGTTTATTTTATATATTTTCTAAAGTTGGATTAGAACATTTCCAAAGTGGAGTCTTTCCGGGCACACGCACGTCTTCTGCCGTCTATTAACAGTAAAGTAGCTTCGTTTGTTTCCTCTACTCGCTGCAAAACGACACAGCGAAGACAGTGTGAGTACAAACGTTTACCTTTCCCAGAAATACGTCTGCACATGTAAAAATGTAATGCAGGTCCGAATATGCAGCAGTCTCCAAAGCACGTAAATGACTGTTTATTAAAAAGGCTGTATGCAGTTAAAGTGCGCAGGAAGGAGTCTCCAGGAATTTTTTCAGAGAGAGTGTTTTCTGTGAAAATCCTGGGGTGTTGCACAAGAATCAAAAGGTACAGTTAACATGTGGTTACTATGGTGACCACCACCATTCAAAATGTATGTGAGGGGAAAATTTCACTCATGGTTTAATTGTCATTTCAGCACTGAAAAATAATCTGTCCATGTTTGATTGTGGTTTATTTAACAACAGCAACATATGGTACGATGAAATGTGTTTTCGTCGTCACTCTGCTCCCTTCTGCCATGTTTTGGTTTCATGAATAGAGGGGTCATGTTATGTAATGCATACATACACACAGGAATGTCACTTCTGCAAATGTCCTGCTAGGAATCAGAAAAGAAACACTTAATATGACAGGAAAATATGTTGACTTTAGTGAATGGATTTGACTTTTACATCAAAATAATATCCACTAAATTTATTGTAAAAACTAAAGAGGTAGTGGTGAATGTTACCTTTATGTTGCTGGAGTAATTTTTAGGGTGCACTGGCTGTATTTGGGCCGAAACCCATCAAAGCTCAGCTCCACCTCCTGATGTCCAAATCAGTCTGGAATCATCAGCTCACACTAACAAAACTGCTGAAATCTGCTTTCAGGTTCTGTCGTGCACCGAACAAACAAATGTAGAATCTCGCTTTCTTTTCTTTGACTTTGTTAGACAGTTATAGCAGGACCTAAACTCTCCAAACTGACAGAAAGACTGTCAACAATTTATGCCAGTGGCTCTGCAGGTGACTTCTTTGATTATTTATATCTCCTAATGTGTAATTGTCACACAAGGCTTTATAAACCTAAACACTCTGACTACACATTCAGCAGAACTTCCGATATAGACTATACAGATGCAACAACAAGGCAGGAGGTTGGGTAACAACAATGTCATGAATGCTCTTAAGTTCATAGAATTTGCAGCTAGAGGTCACTGTTGAGCAAATATTGGCATTCAAACGACAAATGCTGTCAACTTCTCTTGAGAAGATGACATTTATTTCTTAGAAAGAGCTCTAGCAGGGCTTCAAAGCAACACCAGATTCATAAAGCAAAGTAAAAAGCACTGTAGCACGCACCTGTCCAAAGATCAAGGTCACGGGGCTGATGCAATGTGTCGTTCCTCTATAGATGATTCCTTCTTTATTCATCACATATTCCTGTCTTTCCTTTTCATCAGTAAGATACACCCAGTCATCTGCAAAGAAATATAATGGTCAGAAAACAGCGCTAACGGGAAGCTACCAAACTTGTTAGCTCAATGGGTTAACTTCTCAGCTGGCAGGGAACGTTCCCACAACATTGAGTAACAACTCTCAGACTAAAATCAAGTCCAAAACAAGTGGCAATGTAGTCTAACACTAGTCTAAAACTGTCCTCAAAGTTGTCCAAAAGCCAGTCTGAAATCAAACCCCAAACCAATCTAAAACCAGGTTTGATACCAGTCTGAAACCAGTCCAAAAAACATCCAAAACAAATGCAAAAGAAGTCTAAAACTCATCTGAAACTAGGCCACAACCAAGTCCAAAAGTAGTCTGAAATAATCTATTAGTGTAACATTAGTCCAAAATCAGCTGAAAGTCAAGCATAAACCCATACCAAGTCCAATACCAGCCTAAAACCAGTAAAGAATCACTTCCAAATCACATCCCACTTATGTTGAAAACTAGATCTACACCCAGTCTGAAACCAATCTTAAGCTGCATGCTGAACTAGCTCAAACCCAGGTCCGATACCCATCTAGAACAGTCCAAAACCACTTTCAAAATCGGCAACAACCAAGTCCAAACCACTATTCTAAAATGAAAATGGAAAATGAAGACGAACATTCTGTAAACTAAAAAGAAAACACTTTAATCCAATGTTCAGGGAATGTCTTCAGGATATTTATCGTTTTGAATAATGTTCCTCTCAGAATGTTTCTATAAAACCAATAATGTGACGTACTAAGAAAGGTGGAACATTTTTCCTGTAAAATTCTGAGGATGCTTTTGCTGTTGAAAAAGTTCTTCTACCAAACGTTCCCACATTGCTCCATCAGAGAAAGAATGTTCTGGAGGCAACATTTGGAATAAGAAGAACTAATATGAAACTTATCGCTGAAAAAAATTGTCGAACCTTTTGGCGCTTTCTTAGAACGTTTTTAGAACTAAAAACTCCTGCTGAGTTTGTTGCATTAAGTTTACTTCAAAGACGTGTTTTGTCTCCTCCTTCTGAATGGTGTAACACGGCTAATGAGCTACAATGACTGTGATTCCATTGGACTTATTTTAAATTGCAGCCAAGTTTCCCGATTAGTCACTGATTCTTTTTCTTTTTGCTTCAGTAGCGCTCTACTACTGCACCTACCTGAGCATCAGGGGTTGAAGAGCACCACCAGGGTTCCCAGATCGGTTCTGCCACTCCTGGTCCGTGCAGACAGCGAGTACTCCCCGACGGGGGCGTCAACCAGCAGGGTCAACGACAGAGTCACGATGCCCGTCTGCAGCACGGCGCTCCTGTCGATATCGTACCTCCGTATCGCCTTGACCTCGCCGGCGTACATGGCCGACGGGTTGCCGAACTCAGACCAAGTCCCACACTTCTCTGACGGAGCAAGGCCTGAGGTAAGAAAGGGTGGAAGATGGATGGGTAAATACGACTCATCACTTTTAGATTCTTAAGCAGTGACACCACAGTAGAATTTCTCAACATCATCGCCGATTTAACATTGGGAGTTTTTGTCAACCTAATAAAAGAACAATAAACTGAAATTTAAGGGTCAGTCTATTTCAGATCATCACATTTTTAGTAAGAGTTCTGCTCAAGCATCTCTGATTAGCTTGGAGCTTTTCTTTATCACAGACTATAGATATTTAAAATAATATCTGTGAATTTTTAGATTGATACATCAAATACTTTTGGACATAAAAACTCTCCTGAAACTACAATACGAGTTCTTATCGTCATTGGCGATAAAAATTCATGAATTTTTGTCAGCCTAATTAAAGTATACTAAACTGAAATTTAAGGGTTATTCCATCTTAAACCGTCAAATCTTTAGTCCAATTTCTGCTTGACCATCTCTGATTTGTTTGAAACTAACACGGACAGGAAGAAGTCAGAGTCTAATAATCATTTTAACTTCAGCTTCTTTTACATAAAAACTCCAAAAATCCTATGGTTATAACTTCAGTAAATGTGAGGATTTGCTTATTTTCTTTGTCATATTTGGCACAAATTTAATGAATTTGCATTTTGACATTACATAATGTGACACTGGGATTTCAGACATTGCGAAACAATTTTCTCACACTTAGTGGGCCCAAAGATAACCTTCTGAGCACCAAGTGCTCCTGTAATGTTTTTCCTCACTGTTGGCTCGTTTTTCACTGCAGTATGAAGTCCTGGACCTCCGTGGAAACGGAGCGACCATGAAGAAAGAAAGGAAACTCAGAAATGTCTTCTGTGCAGAATGAAAAAGATAGAAAGCCTTAACTCTTAGATCAGAAAAAAACAAAAGCTCCATCTGTCTTTAAAAATTTATTTAACAAAAGACAAAAAAAAAACATGGAATCAACACGTGCGACATTTTTCTAGGTGTCCACAGGTGATAACACCCAGAAAAGCTTTTGGCTCTGCATACTTTAGATAATTTCATACACACATATTAAATAACTTTTTCTACCTGCTTTGTGTAAACACAGCCTACAGTTCAGCTGAGAAGTCCCTGAATTTTGGTTACATGACTGTTGGTCAGAGCGGAGAAACTCATGACTTCACTTCACAATTTAATGAACTTTGCAGAATAAAGTGATTTTGATGAAATATCATAATTTTAATTTAGATGTGGTTGTTTCTCTCAACAGCGTGTCGCTCAAGATCAGTCGGAAAGTTGAAAATCCAGTGATTCTTTCCGTTTTTACTTCATCTAGCTTTTTTTTTTTAAATCAACAACAACATGCTTTTCAAACTTGCAGCTGGACTTTGGGGTTCAGAGAGTTACTTGAGAAAATCATTGCAGATAAATAAAAATTGACTGCAGCCTTAATTGAAAGTGACCCAGATGAGTTTTTCTTTCATTTCATTTAACTCATTTAATTTAAAACTTTGGAGAGCATAATAATAAAGACAATGAAAATCAAATCTGAACTGTGAGGACCAGATGTGGAGCTATGAGGGACAGGTGAGAAGCTGGGTGGGCAGCGGCAGTTGTTGCCCTTGGGGTAGAACTCAGCAACGGTTGTGTGCAGAGGACACTGAGCTCCAGGAAACACTGTGAACTCGGAGTCTTCTGTCCTCAGCAGGTCGTGAAGCTCCACCAGCGTCTTTGTCTGCAAGTGTTTGTTTTTAGCGTCGTCGGGAACATTGTTGCCCCAGTGAGCGCTCGCTATCCAGGAGTCCATGAGGGCGCTGTAGCAGCAGAAGGCCGACCAGAGCATGGAGGGAATGTTGACCCTGTTGTTGAGGATGTTGTTGGTGCTGGGCTGTGCTCCAGTTACCACAAAAGCTTCGGTGAAGCCGCTGCTGTTGGTGCAGTATTTGTCCATCACACATTGGATGCAGCTCTCCATCCTGCTCCAGGTGCCCTTGTTGAACGAACCTGCTTGTGGAACAATGTTGGTCAGGGTGAACGTTGAGCGCTTGTCCTCTTCCATGCAGCCATAAGAACTCGGAAGGATGTGACCTCTGTCAAACGTCCCATTGCTTCTGAAATCAGTGTCAATGGCCTGATTTTTGTAGAACGTCTGTTTGTCTTTGCCCATCATGTTCTTGTTGGCAAGTTCGTTTTCAAGCTGTAAAGAGATAAAGGTAGAGAAGTAAATAACAGTAAAAACACGCTGTCTTTGTTTTATTGGGCGTTTTCAAGATTCAGCTCTGCAGTAATTAGGACAAGATGTTGGACCACAGAGTAGTTTGAGCCATTGTGGCGTCTGTGCATGAACATTATTTTAAGACTAAATACACTTTTTGTGTTCTGGATGTACAGTCTTTGCATTACGCTATTTGTCAAATCTTGAGCATGGGGGTCTTAGTTTGCTGATAAATGGGATTCATGGTTTGTCCGGACTGCAAACTAGATAGTCTGATACAGAAGGTGACGTACAAGTACTTCAGTACACCGTGACTGAAGTACTTCTGGCTGTGTGAAGGTGAAACAGACTTGTTTTCATTTGTTACTCAACCATTTGGCATTTTTCATGTGAACAACCCAGTGCAGCACAATCTACACGTCGTTCTACAGTTGGAGTTCTTGTGGTCCTGTTCCAACCACAAGAACCCCAACTGTAGAACATCTTTCAGGGCTGTTTGCAGGGCAGGAAATTGTGCCTACACCAGGGTAGGTCCTTTTGAAAAACTGTTGAGCAAATCTCAGCACTGATAAAACACAAAGATGACAGCAAGTGCCATTTCTCTGCCCCCTCAATGTCATTGCAAAGTTACAGCCTTCTCCGCTCTATCTCCTTCTTCAAAGTGAAATTCACCATATAATAATCCTCCATTGTTCTGTTTCTTATGTGCTCTTAAAGCTATTCTTAGTTGTTTTTTTGCTCTCTGAGTTAATGTTGCTTTTGAATCTGTCAGATCCTGCACTGCTGTGGAAACAGAACGGTTGAAAAGAGTCATTCTTGTAAACTTCCACACCACACAGTCGCCTTTTGATGTCTACATGCAGAGACTGTTGGAACGTCTCTCCATGATGGCAGCTTTTGACATTGGCCTTTTGGAACATTAGTACTACTGAGTCCTTCAGTTATGTTTATAATCCAAAACTTGAAAGTTATTTTATGGCAAATGGGTCCTTCAGTAGCTCTGACACTGGTTCTGACACCGGATCTAACCTGGTCATCACACTTGGACTATGGATGTGACTTTTATTAGTAAACAAAATTTAAATCTCAAAGGAAACCTACCTGTGGCTCTATCTTCCAGTGTTTTTTGGGTCTCTTTTTTCCATCAACTCCTCTGTACTTGTAAGCAGAAAACACAGGGATCTTGTTCTTGATGTCGTACAGCGTCACAAACCTTCTCATGTTCCTGTACGTCTGGCAAATGGGCTTGTACTGGTTCTGGTTCAGGATTTTCCCGCCTTCCAAGACGCCTGGAATCTGCGGCGGAGTTTCCTCAAGAAAAAAGTGGTCGCAGTCCGACATCGAGTTCACCACTTCAGCCAAGGTGGGAGCGATGGACAGGAAGAGAAGAGGAATAACAGACTGGGAACACGACATTTGCAGTGCTGTCATCTTCAAATGAAGAGATTTGAGATTTGGCCTGAAGAGAAAACAAATGCACTTATTTGGAAACTTTCTGTAATAGTAGAAAACAGTTCACCAAAAAATCAGTTTCCATTTTTGACCCAGTGGTTACTTTAGAAGGTTATCGGGACGCCAGTTGTGAGCGGATGCCCCGTTTTTGTATGAAGTAGTTGATACCTCAACTTTATGCAAATGAGGAGCAAATGACGTGAAGCCACATCTCTTGATAGGCAACAGTTGCCTATCTGTTGCTGACAGAATGCATTACACAGCTGCTTACGTAGACAGCATATGGGAAGCATAGTTGTTGCTAATAATTGTTTGCTAATTTCCGTTTATAAACTTAAATACTTAGTAAATGCACGGTTTGTAATAGCAGCAGAGTCACAGGTGATGAACAGTTTTTAAGTATTATTTTATCTTTTGTAACTGTTTTAAGTTTGATTTAATTTCTGAACAAAATCTTGTGACCCCTCTGCAACTCCCAGTTGCTGTATCTCTATCGAGAGCATTAGTCTTTTAGTACAAGGTCATGTATGCTGCCACATTTAAGCATGTTTTTCCTGACATCAGTGAATTGTTGACAAGTATAGCAACAGTAACTAACGCGAGGCGGGGCTAAGCTAAGACAGAAGTTTCAGAGAAATTTAAAAAATCAGAGAACAACTGCATGTCAGTCGGCTGTGAATCGTCATACATCCCCTAAATTCAGCCCTGTTCCTCTTTGGTGTCACTGTGGATTCAGTGCATTCACATAACTAACCGTCTGTTTGTTGATCAAATGTGGAGAAAACATTAAGTGCAGTAAATACAGTCAATTATCAGAAGCAGACTGCTAACTGATGACCCAAATAAACACTATATATCTTTTAATGTAGATTTGACACTGTATGTTATGTGTATATCTGATTATTTTTACTTTCAGAAGGTATACTAAAAAAGTGTAACCTTGGAGGTCTCCTCCATGTTTTTCCATTTTATTATCAATTTACTTTCAATGCATCCACATTAAAGCTTGAAGTCAGGATATTTGTGATAGAAAAAATCCAAATACTCCACTAGTTATGTGAAAAATGTACAATTGGCTTGTCAGTCTAACTGTTACACGACACTACTGTAGCATTTCTTTGTAGACAGCAAGCATATTGCTAATAAATCAACTTTGTTTTCTTGTGAGGTCTTTGAAAGTGCCCCGACATGACATGTTACAATTTCAAAATAAATTTGGGTTGAAATTTTGATCTAATAAAAACACAAGTTTCATAAGTTTTTTTTTTTTTTTTAAATAAAGTAAAAGGTACATTAGATTCAACAAAACTTCTTTAAATAAGGAGCAGTTTATATTAATATAAAATTAGCAACTAATCCTAATTCACAGCTAACTTCTAATTTCAAACTTAAATCCAAGCTTGATCTGAAAGTAAAAACTTAAAAATGAAAAGAACAACTTACCACCCTCAAAGAGAAATAGTCAAATATTGTCTTTATTTTAATACAGCTCTGGAAACCAGACGCACTTCCTTAAATACTAAAGGGCCTTGTGGTGAAGGTCTTTATAGTACTGTACAATCAGCAGTTTGTGACGGTTGTACTGTCAGTAATATTTTCCATTAATCACTTTCAGAGGCATGCCCACAGTCACACAGTTCCTCAGTTTCTCAGACACACTTCATACAGTTGTGAACAAAAGTTTCCATGCAGCTGTAAAAGTTGTGTTTATCATGTCAGTCTTGGTTTCTAATGACTCCTATAACTGAATTTTCTATGATAGAATCACTGCAACCCATGAGTTAGTCACAAAACTAATCATGCATGTTGGTTCTGTTATAGATTAATCAGTGATCTTCTGGAAATATGACAAAATCTGCTGGGTTAAAATATACATATATTTTTGACTAAATGTACATTTTTAACCTCAGCTAGGCACTTCTGGTAGCTGTCCTTAAGCTTCTGATTGTATCTTTCACTAATAGAATCGGTGCAGTTAAACTAAATTAATGGGATTTCTGACACAGACTTGATTTTTCATCACAGTTCACAGGTTCTTGATGAGTTTAGGTCAGAACTTTGGGGTGACCAGTCTGAAACCTTCATTCTAGTCTGATTTAACCATTTTATCACCACTAAAAATGATTCTGGGGCACAATAAAAAGAATTGTTAATTTAAACACAGGATACTTGTGCTAAAAAAAAGAGGATTCATACTCAGTGAGGACCTAGGATCCCTAATCTGTCTCTATACCTCACAGTGAGCAGTGATTCCTAACACATCTCAGGGGGTCATCAGGTGGAAACCTCCCTTCAATGGTGTTTCACCTACTTAGTCCCACGACACCTCCAGGAGGCTAGGCGGTGAACTCTGGCGTCCCAGAGTCACCCCTCCTAGTGCCAGTTCACACTGCTCCTACACAATCCAACCAGCACTGCCACGTTCAACTGACCCAGGCCTGTTTAGGAAATGCTCCAGGTAGTGACCAGTGCCGATGCTACCATTTAGCTAGTGCAATTGCTACATGCTACTGCTAACCACTAATTGCTTAAAATATACTACTAACAAATCACTATTGTTAAGTGCTGCACTGCTACCCTAGCACTAGATGCCACACACAACTGCTAAGTGCTAAGTGATTGTGACAGAAGGCAAGCAAAACAGGAGCACAAACCAAACAAACCTGCACCTTACAACACAAACTCACCTGAGCTGGCTGCATGGTCACACAGAAAGACTCTAGCAGGCCACTCCCTCACCTTAAATACACTCACTTCCTCTTCCTGGATCTCTGCCTACTGGGAGAGGGAAAATGGGGCGGGGAAAGCAGAGTAGAGGAGAGGTGTCTGTTTAGACTGTATCCTCTCCTCCTGCCGGGTTAGGCATGTTCTCTGCCTCCCCCTTCTCCCTCACTGCCTTTATTTCACCCCCCAACTACTATTATTTCTTCTAATCCATATCCACTGACTAGATCTCGCAGCCTCATCTGACATCTCCCTCACTGTCTTCCTCAAATTCTGTCCCTGCACTCCCAGCTCCCTCAAAAGTGAAACAGCTGACCCGGCAACAAAACCTCTACACCCCACTTCAACTGGACGAACCCTGGTCTTCCATCCTCTCTGCTCAGATTCTGTCTTCAAATCAGCATATCTAATCTTCTTCCTCTCATAGGCTGCCTCCACTGAATTTTCCCAGGGAACTGTCAGCTCAATGAAATACACAGTCTTTTGACTCACTGACCACAAAACTATGTCTGGCCTTAGATTTGTACAAACTATTTCCTGGGGAACAACTAGCTTTCCTCCCAAGTCCACCTGCATTTCCCAATCACTAGCTCCTACCAGGCTGCCACACCCCTGCCTCCTCCCTGACTTAATTCCTCTATTCTTCTCCCCCTCTCGAACAAACTGCACAACTAGCCTCTCCTTTCTGGAACCTCCAGCATTCACCTGCTTTCTTCTCTCTTTAATGCCTGCAGCTAAGCTTCTCAGCACCTGATTATGCCGCCATGTATACCGGCCTTGTGATAAGCTAATTCTACAACCACACAAAATATGCTTTAAACTTGCCGTATCTAAACACAGCGGACACGATTGGTCGCCCTTCACCCAGAGTCTTAGGTTCTGGGGGGTTGGCAAGACATCGTATGTCGCCCCTATCAGAAATTTAATCCGACTTTCCTCCATACACCACAGGTCCCTCCAACTGAGCTTCCTCTTCTCTACACCTTCCCAGTTCAACCACTGTCCCTGTTTGGCCTGACCAACTGCCTTTGCTCCCCTTAACAGTTCCTCTTGCCTGCAAACTTGTTCCACTACCAGCTTTCTTTTCTCCTTTGGACCTGCTTTGTCCCACGATGGTTTGCCTGGGCCAAGCCCCAAGCCTCCCCGGCCAAATTGAACATTTCCTACTATTTCTGCCTGCCTAAGAGCTGCCTCTGCCTCCTGCACTGCTGCTTTGGGGTTCCATTTCCTCCCCCTGGTAGGATTCAGAACCACCTTGCTAACTAACATGTTCCTACTCCCAGATAACAAAAGTTCTGTCCTAACCTTAGTGCGTTTATACTCCTCTGTTAAACTAGATACTGGCAGCTGAAGTGTTCCTTTCCCATATAAAGCTACACTGCTTAAACACCTGGGAGCACCCAACCATTTCCTAATGTAGGAGCTAACTAACCTTTCCATTCTCTCTGCCACGGACAGTGGGACTTCATACACTGATAATGGCCACATTAATCTGGGATACAAGACAAACTGCAAACACCACAACCTCAACTTTCCTGGGAGGCCTGATTTATCTATTCTATCCAGCCCTTCTGCAACATCCTTTCTAAATTGCACAACCTGTTCAACATCATTCAAATCCGCATTATACCACCTTCCTAAACTCTTAACTGACTTCTCCCTGATAGTTGGGATTTCCTCACCGTCTATAGAAAACTTCCTATCACTTACTTTTCCTCTGTATATTGAAATGCTCCTTGACTTACTAGGCTTAATCTTCATACTAACCCATTTAAGATTCTGATTAACTCTGTCTAACAACCTCTTTGTACATGGCACTGTTGTAGTTAGCAGTGTCATATCGTCCATATAAGCCCTAACCGGTGGAAGACGCATCCCGTTCTGTCGTCTTTCCCCACCCACAACCCACTTGGAAGCCCTGATAATTACCTCCATAGCCATAGTAAAAGCTAATGGAGAGACTGTACATCCTGCCATAATACCAACTTCCAATCTTTGCCAGCCTGTTGTGGAATCAGCTACACTTGCACATAATCTAATATCCTTGAAATAGGCTTTCACCAAGTTAATAACTATCTCTGACACTTTAAAGTAGTGAAAGGAACTCCAAATAAGACTATGTGGCACCGACTCGAACGCATTAGCCAGATCTAAAAATAATAATAAAAATATTGGAAGACCAAAATTTCCCTCCTACATTATACCATGATGATAAAACAGACCTCTAAAGTTCCAATTTGTTAAGTTAAAATGCACAATATTAACCTTTGTAGCTGGTGACACAGGCAAGTACGTCACAAATCAGAGTTTTCAGAAAATTTCCACTGACAAGTTTGTGAATACCAGAAGAGGAAAGTGTTCATGTGGAATTTTTTTCATAAACACAGTAAACACAACTCAATTTCAAGGCAGCAATACCCCGATCAGACATAACATTATGACCACCTGCCTAATATTGTGTTGGTCCCCCTTATGTGTTTAAAAATGCTCTGAACCATTGGACATGGACAAGAGGACCTCTCAGGGTGTCCTATGGGGTCTGGAACCAGAACGTTGGCACTGGATCCTTTGGGTACTCTGGCTTGTGCAGTGGGGCCTCTGTCAGTCAAACTTGTTCCGCTGCATCCTGTTGATGCTTGATCACAATGGGGTGTAGGAAGTTTGGAGGTCAAATCAACATGTTGGGCCATTGTCATGTTCCTCAACATGTTCCTGATTGTTTGATGTTTTTTCCATGTGGTGGGGTGCATTTTCCTGCGGGGGTAGGTCAGTGACATTTGGGATTTAGCATGAGGGAGTGTGCTTGTTGTAGGACAACATTTATTTGAGTGTCTAAATTTCATCAACATGGATGTTAAAATCCAAGCCTTTCCATCAGAACATCACATAGTACCAATATGATCAATGTTATTCACTTCACCTGTCAGTGGTCATAATGTTGTGGCTGAATGGTGTATAACCACTAAATGTGAGCATGTTAGCATGCTAATATTAGCACTGCTGTGTCTAAATACAGCCTCACAGAGCAGCTTGACTCATTTTATTAATCAAACTGAATTTCCATGTTCTCTTTACCATGATGACGGGGCTGAATCTCAGTGAAATTCTTTAATTTCTCTCTACAGTACTTGGGTATTAAAGAGCCCATATTCTGCACATTTACAGGATTTATATTATCTGGCTCAGCTGCAGTGTGTTTACCTGCTTTAATATTGGAAAAACACATTCTTTTGCAGTTCCTTTTTGTTTGTCTCTTCTTTCCAAAATTTAGCAGTTTTAAGCAGATCAAGTTAAATAATCACATCTATTTAAAGAGTCAGCTAAAGAGTCTTGAATTGTTAAACTGCAAAGTGCCAAACCAGTTTGAAGACCTTAAACGTTCACAAAAAATGTTATAGCACACTAAAGGAAAGGGAAAAAACACCAAAAGCACCATATGGGCTCTTTAATGAGCAGAATGTGATGAAGTGAAATTACATGCAAGCAGACTAGTGCAAGTAAATTACACAAACACACATGATGGCTTGTTGAAATTCCCTGGACAGTTCACACAGCTGAAAAGATTTATTAAAATAGTTTTGGTGCCTCTTTGTCTCCATGTCTGACTGGGAGGAAACCTTAAGACAGATCCCGGATGCATTCAGCTGCACATTCAGGTTCTTGTGTCCATTATGATATCCTGTTGTGTTGTTTTCTGTCTATTCATGTTGGTGTTATTCACCCTAAAACTAATCCAACATGTGTTGCAAACGCAGGTTTGCCGCTACCAGTGCAGCTGTTCCAGGCTAACGGATGAGCGAAGGTGGTTGGTGGACGGACATCGGTGAACAGGTGGTGTGATTGGTCTGTTCCAAGCACCGTCAGCATCGTGGTTTTCCTGGCTTTTGTGGCGTAATTAAGACAACAGTCGCCACAGTACCTTCAAGAGTGGTCAGGTTTCTACAGTTGGGGATGTCGGTCAGTTCGGTGGAGGGACGTCACTTTCCAGAGCGTCGGAGATCATGAGGCAAAGCTGAGAGAAGGTTGGACGCTCCTCTGGTCTCTGCAGACAGAAAATACAGCAGTTACACTTCATGAGGAGACCAGTGGCAGGAGTTTTAAACTGGCTGCTTGGCTTTAACCCTCACATTTTTATTCACTGTGGGGTCATTTTTCATAACAATAGGAAGTCCTGCACCTCTAGAGAAACAACACAACCATGGCTAGAAGGAGCAAGAGCTTCAACATGTCTTCTGGGCAGTGAGACACAGAATGACAGAAATCATAATTTAAAAAATGTATTTTACAAACATTAAAAAAACTGAGATCAACATGTACAATATTTTTCAAATTGCCCACAAGTTTCTGGAAAAAAATATGTCTCCAACTCCTATAGATTTCTACTGTTTACTTTTTAAAAACTTCTACAAACTGTGTTATCTACTCTGCAGATTAGCTATAGAAAGATGTTTCACCATGCTGAATGTATCTTCCAACAACTTGCTCCTCTATTTGCCATTTTTGAGCCATGTTGCATTTATTCTATTGGTCCAGTATGTTTTGTATTAGTAATTTTACTTGTTTTTGTCATTTTCTGTCTCTGTGACAATTTTTTGATACCAACACTGGAAAAAATGGCGGCTCTACATACTATAGATGTTTAGCAATTTCCATTTTACAACATCTACAAGAGGTTTCACTCTACTGGTTTTTTTTAAGAAAACATAGCTA
The DNA here is from genome assembly GCA_024666655.1 of Dascyllus trimaculatus. Lineage (NCBI taxonomy): Eukaryota > Metazoa > Chordata > Actinopteri > Pomacentridae > Dascyllus > Dascyllus trimaculatus. Next base: position 11,826,279 of record CM045467.1, read on the forward strand.
GCAGGTTTGTAAGGCATTTTTTCTTTCACAAAAATCACCAAAATGACACCATTCATCAGTCAGAACTTTTAAAAACAGAACAAAAATCAACAGATTTTCATCTTTCAGCTGGTCCTAGAATGTACCATGTGTGATGCGTTCTTCTCTTGTACCAAATTTTGTGCATTTTTTTAATGAGACATGTCAAATAACATGATGTTGAAATATTCCGATTTTAGGCTTAGATTTGATTAATTTTCCAATGGAACAGCATGCTACCGATTCATTCAAGGATCTTTGAACAGTAGAAATGTTATTTTTTCTGTTTTTACAGTTTTCTTGCTCTGATAAATGGTGTAATTTGGCAAATTTTTAAATAAAAAATGCCATTCAAACCCATCAGTGGGTTTTGGAGCTCAGAGAGTTTAGTACATTTTGCTGATAACATTTCTGTACTTAGGCAGGACTTCTACTTTAATATTTCGATACTTTTATTAGTCAAGTATGTGAATACTTCTCTAACCATGCTTCAGTCAAATCAAGTATTTGACAATAAATTGAACCCAGGCAGACTTAGAAAAATGAGGTTTACCTCGTGCCAACAGAGCTGCATGATGTCGTAGATGGCGTGCGTTGCCATTTTGGGCCTGTACAAGCGGTGACCCTGGGTTACCATGGTAACCACCTCATGATTGGGACTCTGTTCGAACGGCATGCGGCCCTGAGTGAAAACCTCCCACATCAGCACACCTGCAAACAGCCAGGTTTCATAAGAGCAGTCAGATTTTAGTGTGGAGCTGAGGCTGACTGAGATGTGAACGTGGTGCTGGTGATTTATTGACGCTCACCGAAGGACCACACGTCTGACTTGCTGCTGTATCTGCAGAAGTTAAAGACTTCGGGAGGCGACCACTTCACTGGAAACTTGGCACCTGATGAACTGGTGTACTGATTGTCCAACACGTATCTACAGAAACAGCATTTACGTTTATCTTTTAACCCACTGTCAGTCTTCATAACTAAAAGATAACTGCATTAGAGTCGTACCTGGTCATACCGAAGTCTGAAACCTTCACCACCAGAGCGTCGTTCACCAGACAGTTTCTAGCAGCCTTCAGAAGAAGCAAAGAAGAAGAAACAGTAAGAACTGAACCAAAAATCAAGAATACTTTGGGATGAACAGTTCCCACCAGGTCTCTGTGGATGAAGCCGTTGGCCTCCAGGTGCTCCATGCCATCGCTGACATCCAGGCAGATACTGAGCAGGGACCCCAGACTGAAGCTGCCGCGCCGCTGCCGGAGGAGGTTCAGCAGGCAGCCAAGCTCCATGAACTCAGTGACGATGTAGATGGGTCTCTGCTGGCTGCACACGCCATACAGCTGCACCAGTTTAGGGTGGGACAGTCTCCTGGAGAGGACACAAGAAAGTACAGACTCAGGCTGCAACGACTCCTAGACTCAATCTAAAAGTGTTTAGACAGTCCATGAGTCATTTTTATGCGGAAAGTTTAAAGCTTTTGTTTGTTAAAGCTTCTCAAATCTGATGATTTCACGTCTTTTGTGTCACATCTCATTCAGGAGTGTTTTATATCATTTTGGGTTTGAGGGAATTTCAGCTGAAATTTTCTACAGAGCAATTAACCCTCTGAACTCCAAAACCTGCCAGTGAGTTTGAAAGGCATGCTATCTTAAAAAAAATCACCAACATTTCCCCATTTATCCGAGCCAGAGACTGTAAAAACAGAAATAATGATTGGATTTTAATCTTTCTGGCACTCCTTGAGTTTTGGTAACACCTGTAGGTGCTTCAATCATCATAACTGTGTCAAACTGCACAAAGACTTTTATGAGTTCTCTCTCCTTCTTCATGGTTGTCCCGTTTTGATTTAGCTGCAGGACTAGAAAATAATTGTTTGTTGCAGGGATGTTTGCACCAGTAGAGGACAACACAGTATCATCTCTCATTTTCACTCTGGCAGACCAGTTTTGATCAACATGTTTCTTTTCTTTCCTCTTGAAGGCAGAACTACCATCAACAAAGTGCTGGAATTTCTCATCATCCGGACTTTCTTCTGGTCTGTCTTGGTTTAGAGTTCTCATTTTCAGCAGCTCTTAGTCCAGCAGATTCAAACTAATTAAATCAATCTAGAAATCCATAATTACATGCTGAGAAATTCAAACAACAAATTAAAAAACAAACTGAAGCATTCCTCGGCATCTATACCGATTCATGCATAAGGTAATGTGCTGATTCATGAGCTCATTTTGATACAGTTGTGGTTAATTTCTGCTTTAATAATCACTGAGCCTTCTGCTGTAAATTGGGAAAATGTGACTTTATGACTTGTATTGTTATCACAGTAACTCATACACTCCACTAGAGGGAGGCAGAGGTCAAAGATGACTTCTCTCATCTTTCTGTATCTTCTGAACTGACTTTGTCTCATATTTTAGGTCTTCTTTCTGTAGTTCCTGCCTTGTTTTTCCTCCTTGTCTCCCTGTTTTCTTTCACCTTTAGTCTTTTCAGTTGCCCCTCTTCCTCAACCTCCCTTTACTTCTTCCTTCCCTCCATCTTCTCCTGTCCTCACATCATGACTTTGGCCTCCTCGATGAAGTCCTCCTCGTACATGGCTCCCTCCCTGATGGCCTTGATGGCCACTTTGTGCTGAGCCCTCCACTTTCCGAGCCTCACTTGGCCGAACTGACCGCTGCCCAGCTCCTTCATGAATGTCAGCTCACCGGGATTGATCTCCCACTTCTCTGTAGGGGAAACAAGTTCAAAGGTAAGACAAAGCTTTGTTTTTTTGTTTTTTTTTTAAAACTGTACTGTTAGGACTCACCGTAGCTAAATCCAGCGGTGGACGGAGCTGATTTGTCTTGTTTTCCGACTGGATATCTCAACCTGGCTACAAGACCTGAGACAGAAAGAGAACATATTAACTTTTAGAAGTATTTCATGAGTCTTGAGATCATTATTTCTGTTTAAGACAAGCAAACTGTGTTTTTAATTTTAAAAAATTAGTAAAATGAGAAAGGTGCTGCTTGTTGGGACGAACCCAACAACAGAAAATTACCACCCAAATAAATTTGCTGACAGCATAGCAGAAAATGAGTTTGAAAAGCATCTCTAAGAAAATCTCCAGAATTGCACTATTTATCTATACACTATTTTTATTCATCTGAGCAGAAAATCATATTCCATAAAATTCATTTTATTCTACATGTTGCATTTAAAAAATTTCGCAAAATAAAACATTTTCAAACAATTCTGTATCAAACTAAAAATTCTACATATTCTAACTAGACATTTCTGACATTTCCTAATTAAAACTTCTTAAATCTGAGGATTTGATTCTATTGTTATATTTGACTAAGTAATAATTGAGTTCTGGGTAATTATAGCATGATTCTTTGAAATTTTATACAGAATGATTAACTCTCTAAGCCCCAACCCTCCTTGAAAGACATGCTGTCTTAACAAAAATGCCAAAATGACACCAGTCAGCACAGCCAAAAACTGTAAAAACAGAAATAAATGTCTGATTTTCTTTAAAATAGTGATTGAACTACTCTTCCGTAATGCGCCGTTCCTTTATAAAACCGAGCCAATCCGAAGCTTAGTCATGATATTTCATTTAAAAAATACTTTGTTGTATATTTCTAGCTGGTTTATGGACAGTATTAGCTGATTGTGTTGTATGTGTGTTGTTTACCTGCTGCGTTGTGTTTGTGGTACTCGATTAGGTCGGGGATGGAGCTGAACAGGTGTTTCTCAGCCAGGTAGAACTGTTTGGGTAAACTTTGTGTCTCCTTGATGTGGTAATGTTTTATAGCTGCACCTCCCTCCCTGCAAACACAACAACATCACAACACTGCAGCTTATACAGGCTTTTATTACCACTGGTCTAAAAGCTTTCTGAGCCTCTTTATCACACTCAATTAGCAAACTCTTGAAACTTGAAATCAAAATTAAGATCAGGTCTGCAAAGTTAATAATGCATTATCAAACGTTGTTACTGTGCAGACCCTTTAATGCAAAACTGGCATAATGCATACTTGGTGCTTCCTTGTAATGTACAGCACTTTGCAAACATTTCAGACACCTTAGATAAAGATTCTTATCTTGCCCGATGTCTTCAATACAAGTAGATGGACTGAACCCTACAATGCCCAACATGAATCCCTATGACACTGAGACAGATTGAATCCACTGAAGAAGTATGGTAAGCCCTCCAAGATGCTCTAAAACCAAGTTAGAAAGAGGCTAACACTGTCCAAGATTCACAATCCAGAAACAGACTTAAACAAAACAAAGTCCAAACATATCCAAAACTAAAATAAGCCCATCACAAAGGCAACAAACAGCCCCAAATCAGTCCACAGGCAAGTTCAGTATAAGTCCAAAACCCCTCTAAAAGTTAGAGAAACTGACAAAAAAACAAGTCCAAAGCCAATTCCAAAACAAACTTCAGTTGGTTTTGGTCTAATACTGTCCAAAACCAGCCCAAGCCAAATCCAGTACTGGCCCAAAAGAAGTCTAAAATCAAGCCCAAAAGGAAAGTCTGAACCCAAAGCCAGTTTAAACTGGTCTAAAACTAGTCTAATTCAAAACTCAATCTTGAACAATCCTAAAACTGAGGCAAAAACATAGCCCAAATCCAAGACTATTCTACAACCAGTCCAAAACAAAGTCTACAACCACATCCAAAACCAGTGTAAAAAAGTCAGAAAACTGGCCCAAAACCAGTCTAAAGTCAAGTCCAGAAGTAGTCTAACCAGTCCAAATCAGTCCAAAGACCAGTCTGATGCAAAGTCTAAAACCAAATCCAAAGCCAGTCTAAAACAAGTCCAACACTAAATTATGACTCAGTCTAAAACCAGTCCCAAACAAACAAAACCTAATTGCCCAAAACTAGTCAAAGGCAAACGCTAAAACCAAGTCCAAAAAAACAGTCAAAACCACGTGCCAAACCAGAATCCTGATCCCAACATCATGGAGTCAATATGGCAATACCTAAAGAGATGCAAAAACTGTGGCAAGTTCTTCAAGATGCTCAGAACAACCTCAGAGTTCCTTAAAAACTGAGGAGAACAGATGAAATTTTAAAGACAAAGGTTGCTCACACCAATTTAATTTCCTTACTTTACTGCTCACACCTAAAATCTTTGCACATAACTGTATGTCCTGTGGTCATTTCCTCTACTTTTTAAGGCCAAATGTTAAGAACCTGAAACTCTTGGTGGCTTCTTCCCCAATATAGGGACAGTGTGACCCAACAAACAAACCTTATTGCCTGTATGAACATGACAAATGTGACACACATGTATTCCATTACCCTGCGACAGACTTGGCATAAAGAGAAACAGTGTAGGTTCTTGCTGTGCTGGAGTCTCTGACAATGAAGGCTCCTTCTTTGTCCTGCAGGGGGCGACATGAACATACAAACAGAAGCTGACATACAAACAGAAGCTGACAACAGATAAGATTGTTTTGTTCTGTGTATTTTAGAAAAGATGTCCAGAAAAGAGAGGTGTAGAGGGAATTTAAAAAACCTAAAAACTCTTGAATAATGGGAGGGGAAATGAAGGAAAGAAGAAAAAAAAAAGTGAAGAATGAAGAAAAGTGTCTAAGAAGGAATTATACAAGGGAAGAACAACAAAGAGAAGAAGAAGCAAATATAGGGAGGAGAGACTAACCTCCTTCCTCAGAAGCTCTTCTGCCTTGTTCCTGTTGACTTGTTTACTGTACCACCTAGAACAAACAAACAAAACATGAGTCTTTCTCCGATCCTTTACAAGATGGAGGTTGGGCTGTTCAGCAAAAAAAACTGGCTTAATCCAAATATCCACCATAAACTAGGCCCTAATGAGAAATAACTCTAGAATAAAATAAATCCCCAAATAATTGGCCTGTTTTATCTTCAGCCACAAGAGTGCAGCAACTGGAGGGTTAACAGTATTCCTTAAGTCATTTTGTTGTCCGTCTTCAAAAAGAGCAACTTAATGGTTATCTTGGCAAGATGAAGGTGAAGCACTTGATGAATCGTAAAAATAAAAACATAAACCAGCAGTTGAACCATGCAGGCATGCCTGAGTTATTCGCCTTTTTTCTGCAGTAAAAGGTTGTGCTTTCCTGGCCTACTTATACCTCCTGGTTGCAACATGTATGAATAGCAGAGTGGGGGAGGATTGTGAGTCATGCTTGTAAACGTGTTTGTAGGAGCTGATTAGCATGCTGAGTTAATTAGTGTAGTTGTTTATGGATTTATGTCGAGTCAGATAATGCTCAGAGTCGATCCTAATTACTTGGTGGAGGATATACTCTGGTCAGCCACAACAATAAAACAACCTTCGTCATACTGTGTAGGTCCCCCAACACAGCTCTTACCCCTTTTCCACCAAGAAGAACCAGGTGCTAGTGCTTAGTTGGTTCAAATCTCGTTCCTCCTAAGAACCTGTTTGCTTTTTCTTTGGCAAGGAGCCAAGTTGGAGCCACACCATTGTGTCACCATAGAACGACTACGCTTGCATCGATTACATAGCAGTTAAACAAACGCAATAAGTTCATGTTTATCTTTATAGATGGTCTTAAGGCTGTTTGCGAGGTAGAGGTCACCTGTTGCCCGGGCACATCCACGATCGCGCTACTGGTGGGACATAATTGTACCGCATTTCAGCATGCAACAGTCTGTGCAAAACTTCCGTGTGTCCTGGGAGTCATTCCAATACATGAGCTATCGGTCCAGAGACACCCTGGCGAAAAAGGAAACAAATTACCGCTTGTGTGTCCCTTTCCAATGTTGATCATTGGTCACGATAACCCCGCCCCCAGGCCCTGACGTACTCGGTTCTTAGCTCTGGCCCAGCAAAGACTTGGTGCTTGCTAAGCACCAGTTTTTAGCACCTAGAGCTGGTGCTTGGGAGGTGGAAACACAAAGAGCTGGTGCTAAGTGAGGCACTGGCTCCGAACCAGCACTGGAACCAGCTCGGTGGAAAAGGGGTATCTGAAATGTTGGGACACGGACAGGGAACCTCTGAAGGTTTCCTTTGGTGTTTAGAACCTGGATGTTGGCGGTTGATCCCTTGGGTTCTTTGGGATGTGTGGTTGGGATGCTCAAAAAAACTGGCATCTAGGGAGTTTGGAGATGCCTTGGGTTCATTTTCATATTCCTCAAGCTGTTCCTTAGCTATTTTTGAGGTGTGGTGAGTTGAATTGTCCTGCTGGGAGACGCCACAGAGTCAGGGAATGCTGTAGCCATGAGGGGGTGTGCTTGGTCTGCAACGCCGCAAAGCCTAACATCAAATCCAGAAACACTTTAAAACTAGTCAAAAACCAAGTCAAATACAAGTCTAAAACATTTAAACATCAAATTCAGAATAGTCTAATCAGTCCAAAAGCAAGTCCTTAGAACAGTCCGATGCAAAGCCTAAAACCAAGTCCAAAATCAAGTCCAGAACAGTCTAAACCAAGTCCCATAACTGTCCAAAATAAGTCTAAAACCAAACCCAAAATGAATCTAAAACTAGTTTAAAACAAGACAATAACCAGTCTATAACAGTCTAAAATCAAGTTCAATACAAGTCCAACACCAGTCTAAACCCAAGTCCAATAAAGAGGCAAATAAGTCCAAAACCAGTCCAAAAGCACTCTAACAAATTTTAAAACCAGCCCAGACCAAGTCCAATATCAGTCCAAAATAAGTCTAAAAGCAAGTCCAAGATTAAGTCCAGAAGTAGTCTAAAGCCAGTCTAAAACCCAGTTGAAAGACCAGTCAAATCTGAAGTCTAAAACCAAATCCAAAACCAGGTCATAAACCAGTCTAAAACATTCAAACAAGTCCAGAAACAGTCTAATCAGTCCAAAGAGCAGTCCAATGCAAAAACTAAACCCAAATACAAAATCAAGTCCAGAAGCAGTCAAATCCAGTCTAAAACCCAGCTGAAAAACAGTTTGAATGCAAAGTCTCAAGCCAAATCTAAAGCCCGTCTAAAACTAGTGCAAAACCAAGTCAAAAAGCAGTCTAATCAGTCCAAAGATGGGTCCAAAGAGCAGTCCAATGCAAAGTCTAAAACCAAGTCCAAAATCAGTCCAGAAGCAGTCTAAAACACAGTCCAAATACCAGTCCAAAGGATGCTAAATGCTGTTATGATGGGGGAATATGCTTGGTCTGCAACAATGTTTTGGTGGGTGGTCCATATTAAAGTTAAATCCACATGAAGGTTTTCCAGCAGAGCATTGCTTTGTAATGAGATGCCTGACGTTACTCACTTCACCTCTCAGTGAACGAGTCAGTTTTAATGTTGGGGCTGGTCGGTGTACAAGGGTTGGTTGGGCTCAGTGTTAAGAACCTGTTCTTTTGTCTGTATATGGTGTTTAATAAATTACACAGTGCAAAATATAGTAAAACCAAAATATAGTACACTTCTTTAAACTGTGACAGCAAGAATCTAAGAAACTAAATTTAATCAAATCATGAGACTTCCAAACATTACTGCCCCATGCGCTATTATTAACATTGAGTATATTCAACTCTTTGTTAGATTGGCACACCTTAAGTCTCTAACAAGTGTGCATGCAGACTTAATAAATGGTAGAATTTTATTTGCACCACTTTGTGAAGTCAACAAGTGTGCAGAAGTCCCTTCATTTAGATTCAGCCAGCATCAAATATTACATCAATGTGTAACTTTAAATTGGGAAATGATTAACACACTCACACATACTGCTCCAGGTTTCCGGATTTCTTCTCTGTTACATAGTTACTTGGGATGTAGCCTTCCTCGCTGTGAAACACAAACCAATCACCACAACACACAAGGACATAGATACAGCTGTCAGAGCACAGGGGAAAACAGCATCAAATTTCCAACACTTGTCAGTGATCAACCTAGATACACCGTTTTCAATAAACAGTCATAATCTCCTCCTGAGAGCAGGTGTCAATTAATCAATCAGTCTAAAGTTCAGTCTGTGAACTTTAACTGTCTCTAATCCAGAAAGACTTATCATAGGAGTTTAAGAGTAAGTGAACTACTTTTTTCTGAAAATAACCTTACAGTACACCCATCAGTGTTGACATAAAATGAACAGGTGTGTGTTTGCTAAAATAACATACTGTAAACCACAAATATCTGCATAATGTGCTAATATACTGCCCCCTGTGGTCGGAGGACTAAAAACTTAGTCCTTCTGGATGTTAGTAGTCATGTTTTCATGTAACTGTCAAGTGAATTTGAAGCAAACTTTTCAAAAGTTGCAAAAAATACAGAAATTCAAGGAATTCCATGCCATTAATTGCTTTGAAGCAAAAAAAAAAAAAGTTTCATAATGTCTGGAGACGAAGACAACAAAAGAAAAGGCTGATCAGTCATGTGCGTTAAAGTTTGCTACCTCAGAACTTAATAAACTTTTACTTAAGAAAAAGTGTTTCCATCTCCAATGTAGCTAATTAATTAATTAAAAGTCCCAAACCACCAAGTGAAACAAAAGCCCCATCCAATCTGAATTTATTTTTCTCGAGGGAATAAATCTGCCCTGGTGTCTAGTGACAGCTGAAATTACCTCCTGTTTTTGGCAAACTCTGTATTATTTGTGTTTTAAAGTACATCAGAGGTCTTCTTTTCTTCTCCTGCATTTGATTAACTCAAATTTTGTGTTAAATTAAGTTTTTCTGATGCAATGTAAACAAGTTGACACCTACACAAATCAAATCAAACCAAATCAAATTTACTTATCCAGCAAGTTTAAAAATAGCCTCAGCTGACCAACGTGTTATCAGGCAAGCAGCAACAAAATTATGTGCAAACATCAAGACAGGATAAAACTTGTAGATTCATTCTGTTAAACAAAATAAATATAATTTAAAACACTAAAACTGGCAAACAGACTAGCAACGTGTAAGATCAATTTATTAAGTAAAAATAAATCTGAAATATTAAGACCATTAGGAGCATAAAGGCCAATGTGGGAACAATACAACAGTGACTGGTAGGTACAGCTTTACTCTTTTGAGCCTTGTTTTATAGCCTATATTTGCCTCCATTTTGTCAAAATGGCGCTGTTAAAGTACACAGAATATTTTATTAGCAGCTCCTGTTGGGAACGGACCACAGTCACTGTGTCAGGATTACTGTGATACTGAAGAAAACTTGATTTTTAAGCAACTTCCGAAGCAGATTGTGGCGCTCCTCTTGTTCCACTAAATGTCCATATTTCTTCCAAACTGTATACTGTAACTTTACAAAGCTTAAATGACCAGGAACCAACACTTAACCAATACAAGCCCCTGTAATGAGATTTCTGTGTTTTGAAATTGTATTTTTCAGTTTTACAGGAAAAAAGACTTTAAGGCTGAAGAGTAACTGTTTGGCTAGCAAACGTTTTTAACCTCTAGCTAAAAAGCAACCCTCAGATGGTGTAACAGCCTGTTTAACAGAACACTGGAGAATATATGCATTTACCAGCAGTGTGACAGTCTGCCACTGATAACTGTATATACTCACCCGTACTTGTTGCGTGCCTTGTACCAGTTGATGTCACATTTTTCCAGGATAACATACTCTCCTCCATTGACCAGACTCAGGTCTTGGGGCTCGGTGCCCGGGAAGTCATACAGAGCCACCACCACCACCTCCTCCTCCTCCTCCTCATCTTCATCCTCATCGTTGTCCTCAGAATCCAGAGGGATGGGAGGAGGTGGAGGGCGAGGCTGCAGAACAAGGAATAACAAAATCCTTGTTGGTTTTGCTGTGATTGATACGTAATATGACTCGTGAATCTGTGCGTGTGTGTAGTTGGTGGTTACCCTCACTTCTTTAGGTTCCTCTCCAGGAATCGGGGGTAAAGGTTTCCTGGAAACTAGAAAAGAGGAACAGAAACAGTGAGTCAAGCACAAACTTTGAACATTTTCTGTTTTTGTTTTATCGTCAGACTCTTAGATCACTTTGGCCTCTTGACCTCTGACTGCTGGTCTGGTTTGTTATATTACTAATCAACAACTGAGCCTTATCAGTTGCACGTATGAATGAATAATATAAATTTATTACAAATGTAATTTCATGTTTTTGTTTCAGATTCTACACTGTATAAACCATCATTATTTCCCTGTGAAAGAAACATTTTATGCCTACAAGAAGCAGAAGTACACGGTTCTGTTCACACTACTATCTATTAATATGTGTCGCTTTGCCTCTCATACTACGGTAAATGAAGAAAAACCACGAATCCTGGCAATGTTTCTGAGAGGTTGTCTGTGATTTTACACCATTTTACAAGATACAGCAGCTACTTACAGATTGTCTGCAGCACAGTTTCGTGATGATTCTTTACAGTGGGACGAACCTAGCATGGAAGCCAGGACAACTTCCCTCTGTGTCTGTTGAATTAGCCTTTATACTTTCTACATCCTCAAGTACGTGAGGGTCTTCCAGGGTCGGATGTAAATTTTGGCTGAAGTTTGTGTTTGTGCAGCAACTTTGCAACAAGTGTAGTAATGTGCATGTTTGGCACGAAATACCTAGAGGCTGTTCTACGGCGTATTTACGTAACTGAGTATACTTTCTATGCTTTTTATATACTACACTATTATGGGTTGTTAAGCATCTATCCAGGGTGACAATACGCTGATCACCGGGCTGGGGGAAGTTAGGCGATCCCCTGTTACCCTAGTCAGGAAGCTTGATCAATGAGTGACACACTGGTTAGTTGAAGTCCAACTGCATGGGAAAAGAGATGCACGGTTATCTCTGGAACCTGTAGCCTTCCCGAGGTTACAACCCGTTAAACACAAAACCAGCAGTTGGTTTGGGTAATTTGTGGATGGGGAGTGGAGTGTGAACCGAAAACAGAAGGGCTCAGATGTGGTGGCGTACACGTCTGCGTAATTCAGCCATTAAAATGACTATGACCATTTAAACTCTCAGACGTTCATACCGTATCGCTTGTCGCACAGGTCACTAAGAGCTGCCAGAGTTGTGGGTTAAGCCATGGACCTTGAAAAGTATACTACTTTGGCCGGGGCAATCCACCCGATCCAGCAAAGTAAGCACTGTAATACCACAGTATAACTGCAAAACTTCTGTGGTGTCCACAAGAAGTACAATCAAGGCTGTGGCCTGACGTTCACCTCAGTGGAAACATAACTACATGCTGTAGCGACACAAAACCTAAACAACTATGACTGGTCTGCTCAGTAGTAATATTCCGAGTAAGAACAGTATATTGATTTACACAATACTAATCCTTGAGTTAAACTAAATGTAACTTGCAGATTTTGAAAGCAAATGAGCAAACGGTTCTATTCGTCCCACAATAGCTTGGCAATGCAACCTTCTGTAGCAGAACAAAGCCTCAGTGTTAAACACAGGGAAATCATGAATCCCTCAACGGGATTCATGATTACCTCAATGGGAGGGAATCCCATTGAGGTTTCAGAGGTTTCTAAAAGGCTGTCTGAGATTGTACACCTTTGACAGGATACTGCAGCTGGTTACAAATTTGATAGTTTTAGTTATTCTTCTTTAAAGTGGGGCGAACATGCTCAGGACTCCTGGAGACCTTAGACTTTCCCACTCTGTTCAGCAGCTGCTACTTCAGTTAGAGCTCTTTCAAGCTTGACACTGCTGCTCCTCTTGCTACCACAGAAGCCAGAATTGTGCAATCTTCTTCTTTTCACAGCTCTACCAATCCGTGCACAGACACAATCATTTCAATGTCTTTTCTGTTCTCTGCATTCTAAGCTTCAATTCCAACATGATCTGCTTTGTTTCAGCCACCATTGTTTGACATACATTAAGAAATGCTACAGCGTTGATTCAGTGCAGGACTATTAACAAAATGTTTCTCTTCAGCTTTACCTTGAAGCACCAAAATAACGTATTTAGGTCAGCAGGTTTCGTGCCTTCTTTGCGAGGTGTTCTGGTTTAAAGCTTTGGTGTGTTGGTTATTTTTTAGTTCAGGGAGGGTTGTGATGGTTAGCATTAAAACAGGGCGCTAGATATGAATGGAAAAGTACAGAGAGAAAAGATGTGAATGTGTCTCTTACTGTCTCCGTATAGGTTGTACTCCTCGCAGCCCAGTGCCTGTTTTTCTGCCTGGCGACAGCAGAGCCACACCCCCTCCTGCCAGAACTGAGGGTGAAACTTCATCAAGACCGCCGGGTTGTCTTTGATCTCTGGATTCACACATTAAGACACGAAGGTGATCAACACAACGTGATAAAAAAACTTCCATCTCGAAAAAATTTGTCTGCTGCACCCAAAGACGATGCTATGACCGAAAACTGAAAGAGAAATGCTGCATAAAAGCCAAACCAATGACCCCAAAGCTTAGAACCTCACAGTCAAGGGAATATTTTCACCTTTATTTGTCTGTAAGAATCTCCATCACAGTCATTTTAAAATATATAGTGTTGTTCAGAAGTGCTGAGTGAAATTTTTATTTGCTTGTTGCGAAGTCCCAGAAGGCACTGCAGAAAACGCCATCCAGTCAGAAACGAGTGGCAGTTTACAGCTTAATAAAAGCTAATTTTTATAAGGTTGAATCAAGCCATTAACAGTCACACCAGCGGAAAATTATTACTGAAAGTTGTAGTAGTAATTTCTGAAGTGGGAGGTTCTTAATTTAAACAGATTTAGACAAAAGCAGGTTTCTCATTTTTGTCTACCAACTTCTGGTTTTGCTGGTTGAGAAGGTGATTGAACTGTGCTCATGTCCATGTACTTAAGTTCCCATAATCCTTTGGGGGGGTGTAAACATTGCAGTGAATTGAGCTAGTTTGCTCCCTCTTGAGCTTTGGTTTGAGCGACTATATTTGTGTTTATTGTGGTAAATTGACACCATTGCTGTTTGCAGAGTTTCCACTGATGCAGAGATGACTAAACTGAAGATGGACACCAGAGATAATGACGCCTTCAGCATTGTAAGTCCCTCCATGTCTGTGTGTTGTTACGTGAATCAGTCAAGACCCTACGAGCTCGGGGGGTGTAATCAGCCAAATTACTATAACCACCTTCCTGTTCTTTTAAAAAACACCTCTCACACAATCTGTATGTCACATCTATCCAAGCCTCACGATCTCAAAACCACAACTCTACTGTGAGCGGTACATTGAAATGAATCATATTTGTTTCGCAATTTTTTAACCAATGGTCACAACAGTATTAGCTCCTTTTCTGCAGAGCCCACCAGCTACTTCCATTTTACTTTGTTTCCATACTTGTCTCCTCTCTGTTGTGGAAACACTGCCTGCAGTTCAGCCTAAAAGTCTTTGCTTTTACATTTTTTGTCTCTGATTAATGATGTCATTTTGGCAATTTAAAAAAAAAACATGCCTTTCCAACCTTCCAGAGGGTTAGTCGATCGGTTTGAGAATTTTTTTAAGACCGAAAAAAAATTAAATCTCTGATTGCAACTTCTTAAATGTGAATATTTTCTGGTTTCTCCCCTCCTTCATGACAGTGAACTGAAAATAAGTGGGTTGTGGACAAAACAAGGCTTTTGAGAAACACTGATGGCAATTTTCACCATTTCCTGGCCAAAAAAATGAATTGATTGATTGAGGAAATAATGGCAAATATTCGTCAGCTGCAGGTCTAGCGTCAGGTGAAACGTTACATGACAAGAGCAGTGGAAACATTCGAGGCTGCAAGGAAGGTGTGAAAACCAGTTTCAGATGTGTGGTTCATAGTGTGAAAACATCTTTGCTGCAGTTTAGATACACAAACTGATAATGTAATCTGAATGTGCTGCTCCGCTGTTTCTACTGAGTAGAAATAAACTGACCTTCTTTGAGGCTCTGGACCCAAAGACTTCTGCTGTTGTGACTCGGAGCGAATACATAGAGGGTGTTGGCATCATAAACCACCTAGAAACAAAAAAACAACAGTTTCTTTTGTCTGTTCACACGCTAGGTAAAAAATACTGAAGTTTCCGGTTAAAAATGTAAATTAGTTTAATGTTTAACAAAGATGTTTGCAGCAAATTACAGTTTCAAGATGTTTTGTCTGTCAAATCAATATTCCCTTTTATGAAAATATAAACTGATCCTTCAATCTCAGTGTAGTTTGTGTTTTTTCCATGTACATTTCCCATCATTCCTTTTCTTTTTTGTACCTGAAAGGGGTATTTGTTCTTGCAGGGGATGATCCCTCCTCCGTTCTTTACGATCTCCACACATCTGATACGGCTCAGTTCGATTGAGCCTCTCCTGAACTTCTTCTGTTGATCGAAACAACAAGTCAACAACAGCTTGTTGTCTTCTTTGCTATTTTTAATGATGGCAATATCATCTGCAGACTTCCACACTGAGACATCTGACTTCCTCTTGTATTCTTGTCAAATCAAAACTCATCCACAGCTTATCAGATGAGAAGTAATCAAATGCTTATTGAAGGTTAAAAAAAACTAACACAAACTGTCATTTCCTTCTGCAGTGAATTTATCTCTGTAAACTGACGTGTGGGTGTTAAGCTTATGAATCTGTAAGAGATTTTAGATATTTTCCCTTTTTATATGTAGAGTTAAAAAAAAATAACAATACATTGTGGTTCTCTGCTATTTTTACATAAAGGAGACGTTTGACATTTGGAAAAATGTGTTGATTGATGCCACTTTCATGTCTGTACAGTTATTATGATGGAACCATTAGCTTAGCTACGCATTAAGACTGGAAATGGGAAAACAGCTAACCTGGCTCTGTCTAAAATAATCAAATTCACCTACCAGCACTTTAATCAGCACAAAAATGTGAGTGTATAAAGAACAAGTTGTGGTTTAATTGCAGTTAATGATTCTTGGCTGGGAGCTGGAACTTCCAGACAGGAGCCAAGCTAGCTGTTTCCCTTTGTTTCCAGTAGTTGCACTAAGCTAAGCTAAGCTAAGGTAAAAGCCTAATAACTGTAGATTCATATTTAACCAATAAGTGTGAAAGTGGTGTCAAACTACTCATTTAACTGAAGAAATCAACCGAGTATTAATACCTATACTGTTAACTATTTTGCACGACCACCCTTGAAACATAGTCACCATGCCAACTATCTGCACCAAAGAACAGACAAGAGGAGTTTCAGCGCCTGAGCTCGGCACTAGTATTTCTAGACAAGGCACTAGCATCCTCAGGCTTCTTACGACCATTCCTATGCTAGTAACCTGCATCAGTAGGCTAGCGACTAGCTACTAGCATCCCTGGGCTACTCAATAACATATCTGATTGAGCAACTTGCATCCCAAGACATGTACTTGACCTGTTCAAGCAGCCTTGGCTAGCAACTAACATTTCTAAACTTATCACTAGCATCCTAAGACTAGTCGCTAGCTTACCTAAATTACTAGTAGTTACTCGCATCACGTTTCTAAAATAGTAGCTAGCATTCCTTGGCTTAATTAGTTACTAGCATAGACTAGTCCCTAGCTAGTCATATGGACTAGCAGCTTGTCATTTTTTCAGTAAGCATCCCTACGAGTGTCACTAAGCTATCAGCTAAAATTCCTGAACTCATCATGAGCTTCCCCAGGGCAAACACTGACATACCTAAATTAGTCAGTGGCAGAAGTTCATAATTTAAAAATCATGTAAACAAGTGTAAAAATTTGCATCTTTTTTCACAGATATATGGCACAATATGTGTGGAGCAAGCCTCAAATATACCTGCTTGTGATGAGATGTTAATTTAAAAAGAAAAGAATTATTCCAGAGCTGAAAAATGAATAAAAAAGTTACACAACTAAAGCAACAGAAACAACCTCAGCTCTTCCATCGTAGTATGTCAGTCTGCTTTTGGTGAGGATGAACAGTCTTTCCTTGTAGTTCAAGGGCGACGTTCTCTTCTTCTGCTGCGAACGCTTGATCAGCCTCTCCTCCAGTAGCAACTCAGCACTCATCCCGGCCCCGCCCACGCCCTCAGCCCATTGGCCGATATTTTCAGGTGTACAGATGGAGCTGGGCTGAGGAAATGTGCACAGTTTTAATATATGCTTATCTTCCCCCCAGATAAACACTCTCTTTGGCCTGTTTGAATGAAATCAGTCCCAGAGATTCAGAAGTCTGTCAACCCTGTAAACAGAAACTCAATAAATTCCTAGAATTTAGTTCTGTATCATGAGTGTGGCCGCAGACAGGAAGTCCATCCTACACAGGAGCTGAAGAAATAAGACTTCAAAAGAAACAGAACTTCAACAGAAATAGAAACCGTTTCCTCAATTTGTGAAAAGTAGATGTGAGTGACTGGCCTTATGTTGTTTAAGTAAACTTTACTCAGAGGCTTTCTGGATTATCGTCAGTCTTCACATCCTCTCATATTCCGAAGAAATTTCGCTGAGAACACCCACTGAACAACTTGTACTTTTGACTGACTTACTTTCTGGGTGCTCGTTTTGTGCACATTTTGTTTTATTAGGAGCTGCAACAGTTTGTCAAGTTTTACATTTTTATTGACTCAGTAGGCTACAATCTCTTTACTTAGTGATTTTGCTCTAATTAGAAAGTGACATTAATTATATAAAGGCAACAAATTTGGAGAAAAATGAAGAAAATGTTTAGCAAGAAGGCAAACTGAACATTATAACTAATGCAAGCAGACCAAAATGTATTATTCCAGGCGATTAAACACTTATTAATCAACTTGACAAATGAGTAAATATAAGCAAGAGCTTCAACACTAGAATCCAGATTGTGATGTCAGTATTATTAATAACAAAAGAATGTTTATTTTTGTACCTGTAATTCACATGATTACTTTATTGCCCACTGGATATGTGACTCATTTTGCTAATTATTAGCATCCCAAGGCTAAACACAGGCAGGTAGTTCACCTGTTCCAGACAGCGTCCCTACTAGTATCCTTAGGCTAGCAGCTAGCATTCCAAAACTTAGCACTATCATCTTTAGGTTTGTCCCGAGCATACCTCAATAAGTTAGCCTACTGGCATCACTAGTAGCTTCAGGCTAGTCACTAGCATTTGTATACAGTGACTACCATCCAAAGGCTAGTTACTAGCTTTCCAACACCAGTCACTAGCATACATAGGCTAGTCGTTAGCATAGACTGTCAATTTGCATTCCAAGACATGTAATTCACCTGTTCAAGCATGCACCTCTACCAACATCCATAAGCTAGCAACTAGCATTCCTAAAATTTTTAGTAGCATCAGTAGCACATCTAAACCGATTAGTCTATTAGCTTCACTAGCATCCAAAGAATCAACACTTACATTTCTCAGCTAGTCATTAGCATCCCTTGGCTCCTAACTAGCATTCCTAAGCTAATCACTAGCATATCTAGACTAGCAATTTGCAACCCAAGTAATACATCTGTTCAAGCAAGCAACCCTACTAACCACAGGCTAATCAATAGCATTTCACAGGCATCTCTAGGTTAGCCACTACCATTCCTAAGCTTTTTGGCCTGCTAGCATGCCTAGGCTGGTCAATAATATTTCTAGGCTAGTCACTACCATATCTAGAAAGCAATTTGATGCAGTTAGTTATTAATTCTATATTATGCCATCTTATGCCACAGAGTTTTCCTGTCTGGATGGCTGTAATTTACATTTTAAATGTTCGAAAAAGTCACTGATAAACACTGATTTATTGACACTTGAACGTGATGTCCATGTTTCCCACAGCACTTGAATGCAGCACAAGGAGGAGAAAAGCAGGCAGCGTGTACACCTGCCCTCAGGTGGTTTAGATTAGGTTCAGGTGTATTCATATTATAAATCAAACATTTATATATTATGCCCATAAAACAGTATGATAATAATAATGAATACAAAGGCTATAAGATAATTATATAGTGTCTCCTGATACTTTAACGAAGTTATTAGCTTTTCTTTTTACGGTTATTTTGCTATAAGATACATTCCTGTAATATTACTTTAAAAAATAGTGAGTTTTCTGTTTTTTAAATACTTTGTCTTTTTAAGTGGCAGTGAAGCTGCAGCTGTAGAGTCACACTATTTGTCCTGCGGTTTAGTTCACTGACAGCCGCAGCAATTAATTCATGAATAGCGACAGTAGAAGATGAAATGCGGAGACGGGCTCTTACCTCGGAGCTTCATTTTCAGGACTCTTCTCTGTTCTCTGCGGCGCCTTCAGGCTCCCATGTTGTCGCTGTGAACCAGAGGAGCAGGATTCAGGAAATGAAGAGGAGGCGGCGGACACACCAAACCCCAGCCAGCACAATCAGACTCACACAAACTCACAAACTTCCTCGTCGCGTGTGCGAGTCAAAGAGAAAGAGATCAGGGGGCTGTGAGATCATTTGTGTATTCAAATGAGTCCGTCAGCAGAGTGGAAAATACTCGATATCTACCTCAGCTCGGAGCGGCTGTGTGTGCAGTTTGAGGGATGTCGGGGAACTGGGAATGTTCATGTAGATTTAAGAAGGTGGAGACGTTTTAAAGAGACAGCAGTGATTAAATGAGCATGTTGTGTAAAGTTTACACAGTTTTGGAGTGAGGATGTTTAGGACCAGAACTAGTACATTTTTTGCACGGCAAGTGAAATTTCCTGCTATAACAACAAAAATACCTATCACTAGCATCTCGAGACTCGTCACTTGTATATCTAGACTAGCAGTTTGCACACCAAGGCGGGTAATTCACCTGTTCCAGAAAGCATCCCTGGCAAGCAGCTAGCATTCCCAAACATAGCACTAGCATCTCTAGGCTAATGTAGTTAGCCTAGCCTAGCAGCATATCCACGCTAGCATTTCTCGGCTAGTCACTGGGCTATCAACTAGCATTCCTAAACTCATTATTAGCCTGCATAGGCTAGTTGCTAGCATCCCTAAACTAGTCAAGGCATCACAAGACTAGTCACTATCATTCCTAAACTAGCCACTAACATACCAAGGCCAGAAACTTGAATTTCTAGGCTAGTTGCTCCTCCCTAGACTGCCATGTTTGACATTTGTTTTGGCGTGAAGGAATGTTTGGGTCCAGAAGAAGTTAAGACTACATCTTAACTTCTTGAGTCTGATCTTGAGTCACAAGATCAGACTACATTTTTTAGAGAGTATTTTGCGACCCAGGGAATGAAAGCATTTATAACGCACCACACTGAGTGTATATGAAACCTTTTAGGTCTCATCATCAACAGGTGGTGAAAGTGGTAGTGCAGGATTGTGGCTAAATATCTTCCTGTGCTTTCACCTGTTTCAGACCAGCTGTACTTTATAGACATGAGCTCTCTGACACGTCATATTTCTTCTGTCACAGCAGCTGGTGTCAGTTCTTTCCGAGGAAAATTAGCTTGCAGAGACTTCAAACTTCCTGTGTGTTCATAATAATAGACATTTATTACCGCCGCTATTATTAGAAGCAGCAGTAGTAGTAAATAATTGGCAGCTGAGACAAAGGATTATTTTGAAAAAGCTCCAAGGTGGTTCTGTGTTTAGTGATGCTCTCACGCTCTATATCTGGTATTTGGTTTGTGGTTACAAAACATCAGACTGTTCAAGCAAGAAAGAAACACATGACCATTTTCACAAAGTTCCTCTTTAGTATATTTTTTCTCCAAACACAGATTGGTTTTTTGCAGTCAACAAAATTTGTAGATGTTAGAGTGAAAGTGGAAAAAAGCATGTTGGAGACTTATGAAGATGCCAGAAAGTTCATAGTGAAAATATTTCAGATTTTTAGATGTTTCAAGAGCTCTTTGGACAGAATTCATTCTTAGTGCAATATTTGTGTCATGTTTGCAGGATAAAGAGTATGAAAACGTCACTAGATAAATAAAATGTGTAGCCTGAATTGCATGACTGTCCTCTTAGCAGCTTATATGACCCAGAAATGAGTTAATAATTGTTAAGAGTAGTCTAGTATTTCAGCTCGTGCCCAAATGTAAGTTTGGGAGCTGAAAGATGCTCAACTTAACTGTTCGCATTGTAGCTTAGCATTAGCCTCAGGTAGCTAGCTAAACTAGACAGCTGCCTTTTTAGAACTTGACGCTGCAGACTTTATTAACACAACTGCCACAGTTCCAGTTAGACAGCAGGGAAATGTGCTTCTTTTATGAACCCCTACAGGTGGTCAACGAACACACCTGTAACTTCATCACACTAAACAGTAAGAGTCTCCACCTGGTGGTGCAACCCGGTACTTCAGCTAATTTACAATACATTTTCTGACATGCATGTCTGTCTTCTGCCATATCTGTATCATATTTTTAATTAAATGTGAATAGAAATTAATTGAATACAACTAATTATGAACACTAATCATGACATTGACCAACAGGAGCATAGAGTGATCGTCTGCTGGAAAGGTGAAAGGCCATAGGGCAAACCACTCTTTTTTTGACTTTTTGAACTAAAGACAGTCTGCATCATTCACAATGCTATGGACATCATTGTTTGTTTACATTCTTGTTTGAGGATATCAGTTTTTGGCTCCTCCTCCATGATGACATCATGATGACAGACGGATATCTTAGTCTGTCGTGTGTCTCAGTCAAAGTCACTGTAAGAAGTTGGGATTTTATAATCACCAAATCTGACCTATTGATCATCTTGTCTCATTTGAACATGGCTTTAGTATTTTTTTAGTTGGCTTAAATGAATTTGTATTGTAATTAAATAACAAAAAAGGTACCATCACATGTGGTTCAGCTCATGTTGTAGAGATAAAGTTAGCTCAGTGTTTTGTTCACGGCATCACAAATTAAAGTTATTTGAAAAAAAAGTGCAATTGTGACTTTTCTGACTTATGTTCCAATTAGATTTGTGATGTTGTTTTGTAATTCTCATGTTTTATGCGGTGTCGATTTTTTATTCATTTATTTATTTATTTTCATATATATATATATATTGTATTTCACACCTGCGTCGAGTATGCAGAGTTTGTTTCTTGGTGGTGGAGTCGGAGCCACTCCCTGTTTAACTTAGATTCTCACTTTGTACCAAACTATTTGATTAAGGTCTAGCACCGAAATGTCGGCCAATAAACATATCATTTCAAGTTAAACAGTTTGTATTTGGTTGTTTGAATCTTGAATATGTTTTTAAGTCAGACTGCGTAACAGATTTCAAACTTGACGGAACATAATAAATTGTCATAAGTGTGACTGCATTTAAACCCAGTTTAAACCCTAAGTCAGACAAAAGTCTTTGTGATTTGTTGTTTGAGTTGTTTTCAAATGTGATTTGAAATGAACTCTCTGTTCAGCCCTAATAATACTAGTAATAAGAAAGGCCTCGATTGAGTCAGAAGATCAGATTTTGGATCAACTCTGAAGCTCTGAAACACAAGTTCATTTTTGCATTATGAGTTTTACAGTGCGTGTCCTTCCTGGAGTTATTCTCATCGACGGATGCTTTGTGGTTTCGTTGACGTCATTCTTTCACTTCCTCTCCGTTTCTTTGTCTTTATCTCTCCCTCTCTGTCAACACTGAACGTATAAATGATTTAACTTTAAATCAGACAATTAAAACTCAACTGATGTGTCCTAAACAGACAACAACAACAGCAATAATAACATCTTCTTCTTCTTGTTTCTCCCCATGTCTTCTTTCTTTTGTCTTCTTTGTCTTCTCTGCTTCCTCCACCCACCTGCCTCCTCTCTCTCTCTCTCTCTCTCTCTCTCTCTCTCTCTCTTTCTTTCTCTATATGTTCTCGTCACTCAGCTATTTCAAGGTTTCCCACCTGTGGCATCATATCAGCGCCGTCGATGCAACCGATTGTACAGAAATCGACGCTGAACTCAAAAAGCTGGAGCTGAGGAAGACATAGAAGAGGAGGAGGAGGGTGAAAGAGAAGAAGACGAAGAGACAATCATGATTCACTCAAGTAAGTAGCTGTGCACACTTCTAAATCTACAGACAGAGCACGTCATTATGTTTCTGTAGGAGAAAAACAGCGTCCAAAAAATGTACAGAACCAAAACTTTGTGCAGAACATCATCGAGAATAAAGTACAAAGAACCAGTGTATGAACTGAGAAAGACAGAAGAGCGCGACAGCCAATATTCCCTTCACTTCTTCCCTGACGTAGCTGCAGAGGTGTAAACATCTGCTTTTGGTTTTTCTTCAACCTTCTCCTCCAAAATCCTCCAACATAAGGTAAAGTAGATCCAAAAGTGATGAGTTTGCTATTCATCTATGTAAGAAAACAAACAGTCATCTGTAGCTGTTTCTGCACCTCCGATGCAGCATTTGTGCTGCTACGGTGCAGACGACGACGTGGAAACGTAGACTTAAGAAAGGCAGAGACACCTGTGTGCAAAGTGACACCTCCAATCTGTTTATTTCAGAATGGCCGCAAACGTGAAGTTTCAGTTCTGTTTCTATCACTGGCACAAAGGTTCAGTCACCCAGATGAAGTCGAAACCGGCTTTTTAAATCCGATACAGCACAGCAGCACTCACAGTGACACCGCTAATATGATAGTGGTTGGTGTTCACCATCTTAGTGAAGCCAGCCCGCTAAGGGCAGCTGAGGCTGAAGAAAATATAGCACCAGTTTCTCTGGTATTTGATAACAAACCAAAGGGGTTTAACCTGGTGGTGGCACTCGAGGAAAAGTCAAAGTGTCTGCAAAGTTTTTATGGATAATCATAGACCTGGATACAGACTCTTTATCAATAGCAACAAGAACATTTTTCAATGGTTGCACTGAAATGCGCGTCAGATGCAAATTGCCATGAAAGCCAATCAAATCCCTTGATAACGGAGTCACTTCCCCTCCGTCGTCCTCCCTGTAGCTTCTCACACAGACCCCCTGAGAAACATTAATTCCACCTGGAGCTCCTGTCGCCTCCATCCCTTTCCACAGACCTCCACTCGGTGCAGCCTGAATATCCACAGCAGCGTTTATAGATGATTGAACAGAAATCAGCACAGGCTCCACCCCCTACAACCTCACTAATTGGCATTGACATTGGCTGCACCTGATTGGACGACACCTCAGTTGTAGATTGTCTGCTACTGGATTTCAAACCAACCAACATGGTGGCTCGTTTGGAGACTTTTATTTCAACAACAGTTCAGTAAAATGTGTTTCTGAAAACATTTGAAGTGACAAATAAGCTGCAAGTGGTTAATTTGACAAAATACAGTTAAATAGTCATTATAGATACAGTACATTTCCAGTTTACGACTGCAGCTTCATTTGTTGTCCATCATCACCTGATTTTTCAATTGATCACCAAGTGAGCTGCAGAAATTAATAGATTCACATTTAAGTAGTGAAAAAAATTAGATGAAAAGTCAATTAGTCCAGACTTTAACCCTCTTAACGCCACATAGCAGATCTAAAATATCACATTAGCAAATTAAGTTGCTAAACTGTGAGATTAAAAAAACAACTGAAGATAGAGTTTTAAAAACGTGACAAAGACAACCTCTGAATTAGAGTTTTGAGACTAGATGAATTTAACTACACTAAATTTTTCCATGGGTCTGACCCACAAACCAGGACCAAGAGCTGGAAATCCACTGCTACTGAAGTTCAAATAAAGCTGAATTGTTCCTGTGAATTAACAGAAAACAGAAACACATCCAGGATATCAATGCTTGTTTCTTCGACTCTATGTCATAGACATTAAACTGCTGCTGTTTTGATGCTCAAAGGTGGTTATAGAGAAAATGAACAAAAAGGAGGTTTAGTCTTCAGATTGTGACACCTGCAGTGGGTGTAAAACTGAATTGGTTGCAGTTTTTATCAGAACTCAAATGTGTTTTTCAGCCCTGAACATTTCATGTTTCTGTCTGTTGTACTGATGAAGTTATGGGGCTCAGAAATGCTCCTAAACACATTGCTATTTAAAGAGTGCAAACTTTAGGCCCACCTCTATGTACTTCAACAGCCTGTAACTCTGAAAATATTCAGAGTATGAAGGTAAAACTTTGCATGGCTTCATTAAATAAACTAAAGTTACTGTAGATAAAGAATCAGCTGATTCTGAGGGAGTCAGGTGGGAGGCTTTGATTAATTTTAATGCAGTGACTGAAATATCTGTAGCTTCTGGTTTTTGTCAGCATGTCAGAAAACCTAGCACTGATACAGAAACACAGCATTTTGCCTTTGGATTCATTTAAATTAAAGATTTTCCTCCACCTAAAATAAATATTAATTGGTTTAAATAATTTATATAACCAGATGTTTGTGTGACTTTTACCCTCGAAATGCTTCAGGGCCCACATGTGTTTAGGCTGCTTTTGCACAAAATACAAAAGAAATAAATTAAAAATATTGCTGTTTTTACAAAACCAGCGCCTCCCTGAATCTTACACGGCCAAGTATGTGCATGTTTACTGACCAGGTGGACAAAGAGAAAGAAAGGAAAGAGAGTTTATGAGGTGAAGAAGATGGAATGAGGTAGACTGAAAAGCTTTAGAGCCTGAGTTTGGGTGTAAACTGAACTCATAATAGACGTTTTTTAAGCATTGAAGTTATTTTGATATAAGAAATACATGCATGAAAAACAATCCAAATAAGAAGAAACTATAGCCGGCAGATAATACAAAGCATCCCAAACCACACAGCGTAAACAGTTTGCATCGATCTTTTTGAGTTAAAACAACTTTTAATGAAGTAATGTTCAGCTGATGAACGATGTTGAGTTCGGGGAATTAGTCGTTCCTCTACTTCAAATAGTCAATAACCAAATGATTGGTGACATCAATTTTATCAGGACTTGGAATTCTGAACTCAAAGTGGAGAAAAGTTATCAAGCCAGTTTAATTTGTTTACTAGAACTTAAATTATATTTTGAGTCAATTAATGCAAATATTTGAGTGTAATGTCAACCCAACTCATCAACACAAAATTTGCAACGTAAAGTAGAATTTTTTTCTGTGCATTTAGGTAAGTGGTGACAACAGTTATCCTGAATTACTTGAAGTGTACACTTTAGTATAATACGTGAGTTATTCTGTTAGTTTGCACCAGTCAGAGTAAATCTCATCCAAAAAACAGATTAGATTTTGTGTTAATTTGCTGTTTTTATCTTGTAGGAGAAGCTTGTTGAATATCAGAAGTCAGTGTCATGAAAACTTACTTAATTTGACCTTCATTTATCCAAAATGTGAAGTTGTCGTTTTGCCTGTGGAGGCTGACAAACAGAAACATCAGAGAGAGTGTGCTAATGGGACGTTGGTTCACCACAAACCACCAGAAGAGTTCATGGCTCCTTATGGCATCGACTCTGAACTTGTGCTGCAGGGATCACGCTCGCAAAGCATGCTGGGACAGTTTAACCGATAGCATCTCGGAGGCCTGCTTCAGCCACAACACTCTGCTTTGCATCATGTGACAGATGTGTGTCTTTGTCAAACTTCCACAGGAAGAAACCTGTGTGCAAATGCTGAGAAAATGACCCACAAACCTGCCCACGGAAACACAGCCACACACATGGACACAAAGAGTGTGTCAATTCTGCAGAAAAGGAAACTAGACTTCCGGACAAAGCTCATTCTCTAAACCACAGGCGTGCCGAGAAGATGGTGGGACAGTCAGTGAGAAAAAAAAAGTAAACTGAAAGAAAAGAAGCAGGTTAAAATAACACAGAAGAGCACGAATTAGCATGTGTTTCATCATTTATAAGACTGAGCAGTTTCTGGTTGTTTTTAGCTTCTTTCATTGCAATAAGACAACAACTGCACCTCTATGGAAACAGAACAACCATGACTAGAAGTTGAGAGACCTCAGAAATGTCTTCTCTGCAGTATGACGCCGTTAAAAGGCCATAAAATACAAAAAAACAAAAGTTGAATTTCATGTACTATATTCTTCCAATGCCTCGACAAACATCTTTACAAATGGCTCTACATACTAACCTTTTACATTTTTACAGCGTCTACAAACTCTGCATTTTTCTCCCTACTCTCCACATCAGCTGTAGAAAGATGTTTCATCATGCTGAATGTGTCTTCCAGCAGCTTGCTCCTCTGTTCACCGTTTCTGAGCCACGCTGCAGTTATTTTATTGATCAATAATGTTTTATCTTCCTCTCCGTCTCTTTTCTTTTGTGTCACATTAGTGTGGTTTTGTTTTTTGTCGTTTTATGTCTCATTTTGTCTTGTTTTGTGTCGTTTTGTGTTTGTCTTGCGTCTCTTTTGTATAGCTTTTTGTCATTTCGTCTCCTTGAGCCATTTCGTGTCTCTTTGCGACAGTTTTGTCAGCGCTATAGATATTTAACTATTTTCATTTTTACACTTTATACCAACTTTTGGGGGGGTGGATGGCAGGACAGCAGGTGGTGAGGCCAGCAGATCAGGGACAGTATAGCTCTATAGCATGTAGAGCCTCCAATAAATTTTAATATTTTTGAATTCAATTTCATTTACTTTTATTTTTACTCTTAAATCCTGTATATGTTTTTAAAAATGTGTTTTTTATATGCATATCCTGCTGCTAAACTATCTAACTTGTGCAGGCACTTGGAAAAAACACTGAACATATTGATTTCAGTTTTGTGCAAAATAAATATTCAAAGAAATTCAGCTTTCTTCTTTATGTATTTTACTTTTTTTAAATGATTTTTTACATTCTGCCTGTGTCAAACCACACAGAAGACATTTCTGAGTTCTCTCTCCTTCTTCATGGTTGTGTTGTTTCCATAGAGGTGCAGGACTTTATAATGCAGTGAAAAATTAATCACAATGAGAAAAAATATAACAGGAGCAAACTGAAAAAAAATCCTAATTATTATTATTAATTATTTAGTTTGTAAAAGTGAGGAGAAATGTCCTCAAAGTTTCCATCATAGTGCTGGTTTTGTCAAACCAACAATCTCCACCTCAAAGTTATTATTAAATTAAAATATTTTAAAAGACAATCAGTGAAAAGCAGCAATCGTGAACTTTGTGTTAAATTATTATTTTAAACCTGTCAGGTCGTCATTTCACGTGCTGTCGACGAGTTTAACTCTCCTTTGTGAGGGCAAATTGTTGTTTCTGTGATTTTTATGAACTTTCTTTCCTTTCCTTCCGTTCTTCTCCCATTTTCCCCACAGATCACTCGATCCACTCAGTCTTCTGCTGCTGCTGCTGCGCTGTTCAAACCAGGTACAGTCTGTGGGTCCGACATCAAAAACATGAGGAGCTTTTTCATTTCTTACATGTTTATTATTAAAGCATCATTTGCATTATTTTATAGTTTAAAAAGATGCAGCTCAGAGGGGTATTTCTCGTGTTATTTTTTGTGTTTGTGCCCCCCATATATTTTAAAATGAAATTAAAATCAGTTCAATAAAACCAGGTCAGGCTCAGCCAAGTCGACACGTTGGATCTGGTCGACTTTACTTACACATATATCTTCCATCATGTCCAGTAAATGTCTGTTTAAAAATAACAGGGCAGTAGTTACGAGTGTTAAAGTAAATATCCAGATTCAGATAAAGTGCAAAAACAGTAAATTGACAGACTTTTCATTCTGTTTTTGTGGAGAAATGCTGTTTTATTTCACTGTTTTTTCCTGAAGTATTCAATAAACTGAAAGACCTAAAATTCTGCAGTTAAAATGAAGCAGTTTGATTTCCAAAATAATCCAGAATTATTATAATTAAGCATTTTCAATTAACTGATATACCTTAAAAAATTATTCAGTGAAACATTTTTATTTTATTTTATTATTTCTGAATTATTGTGATTAAATTCCTGTAAACTGACCAGCATGTTCTGCAGTCAGTCTATTATTATTATTATTATTAAAATGTTTTCTGAGGTAATAAATCAAGTGAGAATTAGGCTCATTTTCTCATAGATTTTTATACAATCAGACCTCTGACAAGTCGCCCCCCTGCTGGCCGTTACAAAGAATGCAGGTTTCTCTTTACAGACCTGAAGGCTGCGACTTGCCTAACTAAAATAAAGTACCTATTAATGGTTAATTCTGGGAAATAGTCGTTGTTAGTGGAATGTTTAAACTGGCAAAACAGTTTAATAGAATATATTAAAGGTCCTCACGGCACACAGACTGACAAAGTGATTAATTGATTGATTGATTTCAGGGAGATCAGCACCCGTGTGGAGCTGGAGGGCAGCACCACGCTTTGTTTCCGAGGCCGACGGCGTCCAGGACACGCCTACCGGGTAGGACAGAGCGTGTTTCAGTGTGTCCTAATGTTACTTATTTCTCTGAATTAACCCTCTTCCTGTCCTGTGTCATTTCTCCTCACTGTGGACTCGATTTTCACTGCAGTATAAAGTCCTATGGAAATGGAACGACCATGTAGAAGGAGAGAGAGAGTTTCCTTTTGCCTGCTTGTCTCCTCTCTGCTCTGTGTAAACACTGCCTGCAGTTCAGCTTAAAACTCTCTGAAGTTTTGTCATATGACTGTTGGTCGCAGTGGAGTAGCATAGAACTTTTTGTCTTTTACAGAATATGGTTGCTGCAGATGTTTGATTTGTGGCAAATTTTTCCTCGAGGCGTGCAGGGTGAAGTAATGTTGATGACATGATTAGTTCAAGGACCGTCAGAAAGTAGAAAATCTGGCAATTCTTTATGTTTTTGCAGTTTCTGGCTCATAATTTGTGCAATTTTGGTCCTTTATTATGAAACAACTTTCTTTAGGTTTTGGGGTTAAGTTTTTCTGTGTTTCTCAGGTCGACAGGTCGAGGAGGAAGCTGCCGCTGCCACCTCCTGAGGGCGATGACAGCGAAGGCGAAGGGCTGCTGAACGTCGTCGCCATGTACGACTTCACCGCAAAGGAGGACACCGACCTCACACTCAGACAGGTGCACAGATAGACACACACACACAGCAGAGTTGTGTTGTGTTGTGTTGTGTTGTGTTGTGGGGCTGTGCTGATTTGGCGTGTCGTGTTTTCAGGGGGAGGAGTACATCATCCTCCACAAGCAGGACCAGCTGTGGTGGCGAGCGCAGGACAAACACGGGTATGTCCAGTCAAAACCAGGAAAATCATTTTATTACAAGTTATACACAAGTAGATTAGTTTTTTTTAACTCAGTATTTGTTTCTCCATTTTTATGTTCTCTCAAACATATTTTTTGTGATATAAAGGCTAATATAAACAATCTGGAAGTTTGGCTTCTTCTTCATAAAAATGACCAAAATAAGAGCTTCAAAGTAAAGGTTGTGACATTACAAAAAAATAATAATAATAAAAATCTAATTCCAAACCAAACATTATTTCAGGAAACTAAATTTAACATTGTAATACTTCAACTGGTTCAAACAATAAGGCAACAAAAAAAACGTTCATTATTAACAAAACTGACAGACTGTTGTTTTCATCAGGAGTAAAGGCTTCATCCCCAGCAACTATGTGACGGAGAAAAACAGAATCGAGGCAAACCCGTAAGTTATTTTTCAACTTAGTATCATTGGAATAATGAAATCTAATATTTTTAATGGTCAAAGTGCTTATTTTGTTGTTCTGCGTCCAGGTGGTACTGCAAGAACATCACCAGGACAGAAGCTGAGCAGCTGCTGAGACAGGAGGTATCAACCCACAACATCCACGTTTACATGTGTTTCAAATCATCAGGTTCCTTCTGCTCGACCATCTTTGATTTGTTTGAAACTTTAGATATTTAAAAGGGTATCTGTGAAATTTTAGATTGACATATTGGATACTTTCCAAGATTTTTTTTTAAAAAACTGCCCGCCGTCCCACTGTGAGCAGCTTTTTTCTCTCTTTGAAATTTTAGGCTGTTTGAACAACAATATCTCAGGAACTATTAACGATAAAAACCTGGCATTTTCACTGGTATTTCTCACAAGTAGATTATAACACTTTGTGACCAAGTGTAGTAGGTATGTTTAGTTTTATATAATGGTGACATGCAGCTACATTTGGTTCAGAAAACGAAAAGATGAGATTTTTCATGACAGCTTTATTTTTTTTTTCTTATTTTAACTCAACCATAACCAGATATTATTTGATCAACTTGTCCAATAATGCAGATTCTGAATCAATGACATGATGAGAAATGACAGTGAAAATTTCAGGTTTTTATCTTCAGCAGTTCCTGAGATATTGTTGCTCAAACAGCCTCAAATTTCAATGTGTGACAAAATCTGCTCAAAGTGGGTTGACGGATAATTTTTTCAAATAATTGTCTCATAAGGTGTTTGATATATGAAGTCTAAAATTCACAAATATCTTCATAAATATAAACATTTTATGCTATACAAATGTAGGCAAATCAGAGACAGTTGAGTAGAAGTTGTTCTAAAAATTGACGATCTGAGACTGAAACTTTAAGTCAAACAGAAACGTTTTCTTGACTGTGTTGATAATTGTTTGTCCCAGCTTCTTACATGTGATAATTCACTGCTTTTCTTTGTCTTTTGTGATCGTAAACTGAATATTTATTCATTATTTATTATTTGGAAACTTGTGAATTTCACTATTATGCTAATTATCTTGGTATACAATTGTAATATTATTATTATTATTATGAAGGGTTTTTTATTGTGAGTCTTTCATTGTATTTAATAATTTTGGAATTTTACTCTTTTCATGTGCATTAATTCATTGTAAAGCACGTTTAGCTGCATTTCCTTTATGGAAGGTGCTTTACAAATAAAGACTAATGGTAATATTATCGATTATTCAAAGAAATTGTTATTATTTTGTGTTGTTTTCCAGGACAAAGAAGGTGGTTTCGTGGTGCGAGAATCCAGTCAAAAGGGAGTTTATACCGTCTCGGTTTACACCAAAACATTGAGGTGATTCACACCGAAAAAGACATTTGTGTCGTGATTTTTCTCATAAATATCACATTATATGGCAATTTTATATCAACTCCTTTGACAAGTAAGCCGAAAAGCTTGTTGGCTCACAAGTAGAACCTGATAGAACCAAGATAGAGTCTACCTTTGGAGATTAAACTGAAATAAAGATTCCAAAAATGCATATAACTTCACCTCATATGATGTCAATAAGAGTATTTTATACTTAAATATTAACCCGTAACCTGACTAACTTTTCTGTTTGTTTGTCGTTCAGTGCTAACGGAGATATTAGACATTACCAGATTAAGATCACCGACACCGGACAGTACTTCTTGGCTGAAAAACACACCTTTAGCTCCATCCCCGACGTTATACACTACCATGAGCACAATGCAGCAGGTAAATAAACACAAATTTTCTGCACACGTGTCGACGGCGGTTCTGCATCTGATGCTTCATTCGTTGTCTTTGTAGGTTTGGTGACGAGGCTGCGATATGCAGTGGGACCAATGGGAAGGTGTGTCCCGGCCACAGCAGGATTCAGCTCAGGTAGAGAAACATCTTTTGCAATTACATGATTTATGAGGGACAGAAAATGGTTTTTAACTTTCAAACTGTCCTTGAACTGTTCATCAGTGGCATGTCGCTTGGTCAGAAAATTATCCACAAAAGAACAAAATTGTAATATTCCTTTTTTTACATTTTTTTCTGGCACCCGTGCTGCCTGTACTTTGAGATGAAACTTGCAAATCACATCTTTGAGACTTTGATTAATTTGCTGAAAAGTGGCACAGTGTGGGATCCTAAAAGACAGTGGCTGTCTCTTCTGTTTCTTCTCCATTCGGCCTTCCTTCCTCCAGAGAAGTGGGAGATCAACCCCGGTGAGCTGACCTTCATGAAGGAGCTGGGCAGCGGTCAGTTCGGCCTGGTGAGGCTCGGAAAGTGGAGGGCGCAGCACAAAGTGGCCATCAAGGCCATCAGGGAGGGAGCCATGTACGAGGAGGACTTCATCGAGGAGGCCAAAGTCATGATGTGAGACGGGAGAAGAGGTGGAGATGATCAGGACCAGAGAAGAGAAGCAGCAGCTTGTTATAACTCTTTGTTTTTTCTCAGGAGGCTCTGCCACCCGAAGCTGGTGCAGCTGTACGGTGTGTGTTTGCAGCAGCGTCCCCTGCTGATCGTGGTGGAGTTCATGGAGAACGGCTGCCTGCTGAACTTCCTGCGGCAGAGGGGCGGGGCTATGAGGGAGGCGTGGCTCCTGTCCATGTGCCAGGACGTCTGCGAGGGGATGGAGTACCTGGAGGCTCACAGTTTCATCCACAGAGACCTGGTGAGTCGCCACGACAACACAAAGAAGTTTCAGTCCAAGACAGTTTGGACAAAATTCAGGAAGCATGTTGCTGCACTGTGTTCAGATTCTGCTCAGTCGTCGTAAATGTGTTCATTGGGACAAAAGCTGAGTTCCATAAAACATTTTGACTAAACTTTGCCGATTTCATTTTTTTAGTCACATCTGGGAAATCCTCTATTTTGAATTTAAAAATTGTGTCTTACCTAGAAAGCCATTTTAAGGATTCAGTGTCCCCAGAAAATTAACTTCCACAGCCATGAAATTTGTTATGAACCGAGGCTAAATTGATTTGAACAGATGTATATAAATACACATAAATGATCAATTTGATGTTGATCAGCACCTTTATTTCAAATGTTCAAATTGATATAATTCAAGATAAGTACAGTACCTGAACAAGTATATTTTAAATGTGCTTTTGTCACACAACTTAGTGGCAAAAATGCTTCAGTTTGGTGTTTGTCTTCTGGATATTTTTCTGCTCTGCAGGCAGCCAGGAACTGTCTGGTTAATGAACACAACGTGGTGAAGGTCAGCGACTTTGGAATGACGAGGTATGGATGATATTTTATTCTGCTTTTCAGTGGTTGGGGAAATATTCTATATGTTATATTTTAGGACAGAGCCAGCAGCTTGTTAGCTTAGCTTAGCTTAGCGTAAAGACTGGAAAGAGAATGAAAAAATTATAGAAATTCACCAGACAAGCTGTCTAATTGACATGATGCATAGAATTTGTTTGGATAAAAGTGTAAAATAGTCAATTGGACAAATTTTGGCTTTAAATCAGTTAGCTTAATAAATACAATATAATACAATATAGCCTCCCATCAGATGGGGAATAAATGTAATAAGTATATGTAATGTGTTAAGTGGTGAGCTTAAAAGGTGTTTTAAGTAGATTTGTCAGGCTCTGTGTTGCCCACTGTTTCTGGTCTGTGTGCTAACTGGCTCCTGGATAAAGCCTTGTATTTAATGTGGAGTTACTAGCATAGTATGCTCAATATTTCTGAAAATACTGAGTGAGGTTTCACTCTGTGTTCCTGTTTCAGATACGTTCTAGACAACCAGTACACCAGTTCCAGCGGTGCCAAGTTCCCAGTGAAGTGGTCTCCTCCTGAAGTTCTCCACTACAGTAAATACAGCAGCAAGTCTGACGTCTGGTCCTTCGGTGAGGAACCACAGACAAAACTAGCTTCACCACCTACTCTGTAGCAGAAACAGAAAGATGTGATCAGAAAGTTCTATAAATCAATAAATGTACCAAAGTAGTCTCCTTGTGCAGGGATACTCTGCCCCCAGTGCTCCTGCAGTGCTTTTAAAGTCCTGTAATATCGGCACGTCACACACCATCTGTGATGAACACTGAATCTCTTAAACTGCGTTAAAGCGATGAACCTTCAACTTTAATATCATTTTGGTAAAATAAGTAGAAGTCACAGGGAGCAAAATCTAACTAGTAGGGCAGGTGGAGGGCGACAATCGTGTTGCTGTGCCCAGAAAACAGTGTGACCAGAACAACCACATGCCATCATGCCACAGTTCAGGCTGTTTGTGCTGAATTTTCTACATCAGACGCCTCAGGACATGACAGTTGACCCCTACCTTAATAGTCTAATAGAAGAAAACAGCGGGCATTCTCCTGGTGCTCCTGACTTGATGTCTGGTTTTGGAAACTGCTGTTTCTTCTCTTGATGGTAGCCACAGACCCACCTTTAATCACTATGGATGAATGCGATGTTTGCTCTCTGCTCCAGTTTGAGCTCAATCCTAAAATCATTAATGTGCAAAAACGAGCGTCCCTCTGGTCCTGGTGTTGGTAACGCAGTGTCACGTAACATCCTGTCTCATAACAGAAACACGTTGGCATCACATCACAAACAGTCTTAGAACTTTTTGTCTGCGCCACATACGAGTACCAATAATGTATGTAGCAGCAATTGCATTTGACAAATTCACTACACAAGAAGCAAACATTTTCAAACCTCTGAACCCCAAACAGTTTTCTGGGCATATGTTTCCTCTGTGGACTCATTTTTCACTGCATTATAAAGTCCTGCATTTCTATGGAAACAGCACAGTCATCGTTAGAAGGAGGGAGGACTCAGAAATGTATTGGGGTTCAGAGGAATAAATGTGTAACAGTTGGTTTCCTGCTGAAATCAAAGTGAAACTGATCTACAGGTAGTGTTAACAGTGTCTGTGTGCAGGTGTGGTGATGTGGGAGATCTACTCGGAGGGCCGGACTCCGTTTGAAAACCGATCCAACCTGGAGGTAGTTAACGACATCACCAGGGGGATCCGGCTGTACCGACCACATCGAGCCTCGCAACCGCTGTACGCCATCATGTACCGCTGCTGGCACGAGGTACCGAACAGCTCACTCGTTTATTCATTCAGTCATATTAATTTAGTCAGAGCACTGAAAAACAGCAGATAAGTTTTATGCGTGTTGTGTTAGTCAGGCTTCTAATTTATAGTTTTCTCTCCTGGTATACGTTTGAACATGACACCTTTTGTTAACTATGTGCATCACATCTTCATCCTCCTCCTCTTCCTCCCTCCCCCTCTGTCCCTTTTTCTTCTTCTTCTTCGGTGGTGGTGGTGTAGAAGCCCCTGGGCCGGCCGCCTTTCTCTGAGCTCCTGGAGGAAATCAGAAAACTGGCCGAAAATCCAGATTGACTCACAGACATTATTATAGTGCTGAACTTCAAACTGTTTTTTCCTGTTATCATGAATGTACCCATGCTGCATTTTGTCGCTGTAAATAAATATTTTTTCATAAAAGTTTTTTTTTTTTCATTAACTGACATTTTAAACCTCCACTGTGTAACTTTTGTCTCCCCCTTCTGGCAGTAAACAGAACTTCAGTAGTTGTATTAATGTCTCTTCTAAATCCAGAATTACATTGAATGCAAACTGAACTGCAAAAAACCCCAACAACCTCTAACCTAGCTATAGTTGTGAACAAAAGTTTAAATACACTTGTATAAAACCATGTATATCCTACTCCTAGAAATCTGAATTTTCTATGATGAAATTTTTAAAAACCGATGCGTCTTTTATAGATTTCTTACGGTTCTTCTGGAAAAATGACCAAGTCTGCTGGGTCAAAAATATACATACAGCAACTTGAATTATCTGTTTTGGTGATGTAGAAAATTGTGGTAATCAAGTTTTCTTAGTGGCATGACCTCTTAACTTCTTGTGACTGAGTACGATTGACTACAGCTGCTGACTCCTCTGAGCTAATTTATGTAGGGCCCATTTGATTCACTCATCAGACTGAACCATAAACCCTACAGTGGGAAAGTCACGCAGTTATGTTTTTCTTAACAAATAAAAATACAACAAAAAGAAATAGGAACTAACAGGCAGATTCAGTATTAAATAAGGCCATATTCAGCATATTTTCTGCCCTATATTGAAGGGGACAGATTAACTCAGAATTTCTCAGCCAAACAACGCGTGGTTTCGCCCTGGGAGTCTGCGCTTCGCCTCTTTTGTCCCTCCTGAGCCCCCGTAGTTTCTTCACTAACTGCGCAGTTTCGTAGTTCGTCTTACTCTGTTTTCTTTTTTGTTGTAATTTGTCTTGTCATAGCGCCAGTTTCACACCATTTCCTGCTAATGTCGTCGTACAACTTCGCGGTTTTGTTGTCTCCACGGTTGAACTTTTTTTTTTGTCAAATCAACTTTTCAATTCACCCGCGTCAGTTTGCGGCAGCGTCACGTGACTTTGTGGCAATTTCCCGTGTGGATGCAGGTGTTTTGTTCATACAGGAGACAGATAACAGGATAGCAGTTTGTATGGCTTACAAAACGTCTTCTACAGGTTAGTATTTGAATTTTAATTATCTTCTTGTTGGTTTAATTTTTGACTTTCCTGTCCTTCCCACCAAGTGGCGCTGTTGTGGTTCTTCTGCGTTAAATTAACTGTTCAATTAAGTCTTTTAACCCCGTTAAACCCAAATATGCACAGAAAACTAATTAGCAAGCTTTATTTCACCTCTCAGATGTTGTTGTAGGAGGCCTGTCATGTACAAACTGTTGGTTGTAATTTTTATATAAGTTTTTCAGGGCATTTCTGTTTGTGTCCACATTATATTAACAAATATACAGAAAGGAAGCAGTCGATACAAAAATGTGCAGTACAGCAAAAGTGACACCAGGTGGAGGCAGAGAGCTTTTGTTGGTGTTGGCTCTATTTGTATTGGTTACAAAGTTGTATAGAAATAAAAATATATATATACTAAAATGTTATTCTCTTTTTCAGGTTGAAAACTGGTTGATTAAATCAGTAGACCCCTAAGGAATTTTAGTTATTAACCAATGTTTTTCTGTTTAACAATAGATGTCTGGGCTATTCAGGTGAAACTCATGATTTGAGATAACCTCCATTTAATTTATCCTCTCTACTTGGAATCTGGTAAGTATGAAAACTAAGCATTGACTTTTAATAAGTTGTAGTTTTTTAAAGTAATAGTGTCCTCATGTAGAATATTTATGGCTTCATAGTTTTTGCTAGAATTTGTATTTTTTTTCTTAAATAAACAACAAACATGATATAAACATTTCAAAAAACGATAAAACGGCCTATTACAAGTCTGTCATGTGCATACTGGTGTTTTAACAGTCCAATAATAGCAAAAATAGCAAATTAAATCAGTCTATTGTATACATGTTTTATTTTACTGCTTAATTTCCTTAACAGTTTTTACTAGAGCCAAAAATTAACATGACTAAATATAAAGTATGATTGTTATAAATAGTTTGTATTAATTTTATGTATTGTTTTGCTTTAAGATTTGAAGTCATTGTATAAAAATGTTGACAGTCTGCTTTTCAGTTTGGTCATTTGGTTTTAAGAATCATCTTTTATATATTTTTATTCTTAAGGTAAAAACAAAAAATATTTAGACATGCAAAAAAAGTTTAAAAAGAGGCAAAGCTACTTTAATAATTGGTTAAAAAAAAGAGTTTTAGTGTCATAACTAGAAAAAAATGCTCTTCAGAACTTGCTTTAAAATGATTAGGATTTTACCTTTCCTTGAGTATAAAAAGTAATTCAGTGATATTTGTAATTGCATAACAGACAACAGCTCTAACAGATGTTTCTGCTCATATTCGTACACAACAAAACTCTCTCCCAGTAAAAACAACTGGAGGACGGGGGGTGTTCCTATGGCAACGTGTTGGGTGACACACACACACACACGGAGTCGAGTTGTCGTCTCCGGTGACTGCGACACGTTGCACACAGCGTTACTCCAGTGTTTACGGTGGTAGCGGGAGCTCAGCACGCAGATTAAAGCCAGAAAAGGAAACCCTGTAAGGTTGGTGTGTTGGTGTGTGTGTGTGTTTTGTATCTTAGCAGGTTGTTGTTGTTGTTGTTGATCTCTGTCATGTTGTCTGATGTTAATCTAGATCCAAATGCAGCAGCTTTTTGTTCATAAATGTCCATAATGCAGATTTCTGAAGCAGTAGTGAAGATATAATAATGTCATGAAGGACTTCATTTAAACTTTTAACTCACATCATTGTTTAACAACTTTAGTTACTAATTTACATATGAATTATAATAATTGTGCTTTAAAAGTGTGTGTGTACTACTAGTGCATCTCACAAAATGGTGAAAAAATTATTCTATTTTTCGTTAATGTAGTTTAACAATAAATATATCAGGGGTATGATTCATTTTGGACTCAACGGTTGCTGCAATAATAATTTGTAAACTGTTTTGGTTTTTGGTGCCTTAAATGAAAACCAAACACCAAAACCAGTTATAATAGTCCGGAGATCAGATCTTTCTTGTCCCTCCAGTCTGATGGAGCGTTACGAGTCTCTCGGTTTGGTCGGGGAGGGCAGTTACGGCACCGTGCTCAAGTGCCGCCACCGAGACTCTGGCCGCCTCGTCGCCATCAAGAAATTCATGGACTCCGACGACGACAAGGCCGTGAAGAAGATCGCCCTCAGGGAGATCAAGCTGCTCAGGGTACCTGTCAATCAATCCATCAGCCAACCTGTCAGTCAGCCAGCCAATCAATCAATGAGTCGATGGGGTCTGTAAGAGCCTGAAACCTGAGTGAAGCAAAACCTGTCAATCAAGTCAGGGTCAGATTCTCAAATTTAGTTTGACTGTTGCCATGAAAGTAAACACTGGAAGAAGAGGAGCTGAATTGTGTTTTTTATGTTATCAACAGTAAAACTCATGGTTGAGAAACTTGATTTGAAAAAGGCGGATTGTTGCACTTATATCAAGTAAATTATGCTTCAAAGGAAAGAAGCTGCAATATTGACCTCTTTTCCACTTGTAAGTACTGGTTTAGGTTTCAGCTAATTTAAGCAAAACATCATGACTGCTCACGGGTGAAGCTAATAACACTGATCATCTTGTAACATCGGCGCACGAGAACGTTTAGCAAATATTAGATATTGAATAAACAGTTGGTTCTCGTAAGACGACATGTCTGTTGTAGGCGAAATGTGAAGGTGCAAAGACCTGAGCCAATTTACCACCAATGTAGTTTAGAGGTCGGTTTGGAGCCGGTGCCAAATCTCAAACTGTTTGTTTCCGTTTCGCCAAAAAATCGACTCTCCATCAGGAAAAGTGATTTCAGAATGGCTCCAACATTTCTGTGGGTTAGACCCAGTAAAAGTTTACATCAGAAACACAATTATCATTTGCAGTTTTGTTTTTAAATTGAGGCTAGCGATTTTATAACATTGTACCAGAGGGGAAAATGAGACAAATAATGACCCCAGAGACTTTTCAGCAGTGGTGGGACAGACACATCATCTAATTGTTGTGTGGTCCTTAGGTGAAGTTCAGGACAAACTAGAAGGAGCTTCAGTAAAGAAACCAGTGCTTGAAAAGGCATATATAGTGATGTAAGGATGTGGCTCTGTGGTAAACGGTGGAGCCTGTGGAAAAGCACCTGATTTGTATTGATGTAAAGGGAGTATTTAACAAGAACCAGTTTGCACCGACAGAACGGAGAGAGGTGAGAGGCAACAGAGATAGACTGAAAAAGGCTGATTGTTCCAGACTTAAAGGATCTTCTTGGTGCCAGACAGTAGAGTCCAGACCTTAGTGGGTCGGACCAACAGTATAAAAGGCAGGGGTGGTCATAGTGTTGGTTCTTGTCGCTGTCTGCAACCATGGAAAAATCAGATCCATGTTTAACACCCTTTTTTTTAACCCATTTAGCAACTCCGTCACGACAACCTTGTGAACCTCCTAGAAGTGTGGAAGCGGCGTCGTCGCTGGTATCTGGTGTTTGAGTTTGTGGACCGGACGCTTCTGGAGTATCTGGAGCAAAATCCGAGTGGGCTGGACCTGAACACCAGCCGGCAGTACCTGTACCAGATCCTGAGGGCCACGGCCTTCTGCCACCAGCAAAATGTGAATATTAATGATTTAAAATTCAAACATCTGCCCAAAACGTGCACTGAAACAAACCACGCATTTTCCATTTTGTTGTGACAGTAGGAAGATTGCTGACTCGTTATATAGATGCGGTGTTTTTATTCTGTCTTTACCGTCTCAGATCATCCACCGGGACATTAAGCCAGAGAACATCCTCATCTCTCAAGGGGGTGTAGTCAAACTTTGCGATTTTGGCTTTGCCCGCACCGTGGCTTCGTCTTCCGAAGGCGACGTCTACACCGACTATGTAGCCACTCGTTGGTACAGAGCACCTGAACTGCTGGTGGGAGACATCAAGTATGGCAAGTGAGTATCTGTGTGAAGACATGAGCATGTTATCTGTAGGTTGTTGGGCTGTTAAATAAAAAATGTTAACAAGTATGTGTTTGTAGACCAGTAGATGTGTGGGCGCTGGGGTGTCTATTAATAGAGATGTTAACCGGTCAGCCTCTGTTTCCGGGAGACTCCGACCTAGACCAGATATACCACATCATCAGGTGCTTCGGTAAGCGCTTCACACAGCACCAGCAATTGTCTTTTCTCTTCTCCATGCAAACTGTACTTTCTGTTTGTCTGCCGTAGGTAACCTGACGACTCATCATCAGGAGTTGTTCTATAGAAATCCCGTCTTTTCTGGAGTCAGACTACCTGAATGTTCTGGTCGAGTCCAGTTGCAGCAGCGTTTCCCTGCAATTACACCTGCTGCCCTGGATCTGGCACAGGTTAGTTCTGTTAGTCCACCATCTCGAGATGAAATACAGTGTTTTTGACTTCACCGACAGCCTCTCATACCATCTGACAAACCTATAAGTGGAGTTAAGTCCATGTTATTTTGTTAGTATTGAACAACTACTGGTCCTTTTAGGTTTTGACATCGCCTCAGTGTTAAAGACTGATGAGAAGCATTGTATCATCATCATCATATCAGTGATACTGTCGTGTTGTCTCTCAGAGCTGTCTAGAGATGGATCCAGAAAGACGAGCTCAGTGTTCGGACCTCTTAGAGCATCATCTCTTCACACAAGACTCTTTCCACATCAGGTACATCTCTCTGTGTTTTCCATTTTTACAGTTACGTGTGATAAATTCTTTCAAAAATTGTACTTTGTCCATCGAAAAATATTGAACATTTTTAGTTAGATTGCATAATCTCATAGTTTTTACCTTTGTTTTAGACTGGTACGCCTTGAAATGCATATTATCAAATAGCAAATAGAGTACAGATTCCAGGAAATAATTCAGCAAGGACCTTTTTTTTCCTTCTTTGGGATTTATTTGTGTTTGGCAACCACGAAAATGGCAACTTATAGTAGCATTACTGCCACCTACTGGACTGAAGCATGGGGCAGTAGAAAATAGGCAGTAAAAAATAAAAAGTGAAAAAATGGCAACCATTTCTGTGTTAGAGAGCCTCCAAATTGGGCATAAACTGACCTACTGCATCTTTCTCTGTGTCTATGCAGATTTTTGGATGAGCTGAATGCTAAGATCCAAAAAGACCACAGAGAAAACTCTACTCTTCCCAAAATAACCAAAAACCAAAGGCAAGAAAGGGATGACGGCGATGACAAAAACCACAGAGACAAAGACAAGAGACAACCAGAAGACATGGATGAGAAAGTCAACAAGGAAAAGATGGAGAAAACAAAAGGAAAACAGGCTTCAAAGGTGTCAAAGACCATCTGTAATACCACAGAACATTTGATGTCCATCAAACAACCCAAAGCAACTGGTAACAAAGGCATCCATAATGCAACACAATCGCCCATGGCCATGAAAAGTAAAGCAGGAAAACCCGCTGGTGGAGAGTTAAGGAAGGGATCAGAGATTTCCAAGTCAACGAAAGCCTTTACATCTAAAACATCAGATGCCACAAATACTGCAACGAGCCTTAAGGACAGTAACAGAGTGGCTGCAAAACCTAAACATGAAAAAGCCGTGTCTCCAGAACAGATTGAGGATAATGTGAAAAAGATAAACGACAGGGACTGTAGTGGCTCAGACAACACATTGTCAAGTCCAACTGAGGCAAACAAGAAAATCTGTAGGTCTCCTACATCAGAGCAAAGTCAAGCGTTTGGAAGGAGATGGAACAAAACAAACACAAAAGTGCTCAAGTTGCCTAAAGGTTCAACCACTGACCAAGCAAATGTGATTCCATCTCCAAAAGTTTCTTTGGAATCAGCTGTTCATCGGACTGACACCAGCATGGCACTTGAATCATCTCATCCCCCATGCAGTGATCACATCGAGGTTACTACCAAGCCATACAAGACCAGCACTACTTCAGAGCGCCAGACTGACCAGTTGACAGTGGACGTGGATCACAGGACCCCTGAATGTTCAAAAGTCCAATCCTTAAACCACAAGCCAACCATCTCAAACCCAAAGCTAAACAGGAACACCTCATCTTTGCCCACCAGTCCTTCAAAGACTCTTACCTCAGATCTTTCAGCGCTGTCTTCTACAGTATTTCAAGAGGCCAGTCTGGCCCACAGCGCTACAGCACTATCCCAAGGACTCTCAAATCCAAAGGTGTCCAAAACTGGCTTGTCTTCACAGGGACCTACAAAAGACTGGACCCTTAGAGAAGACAAGGACCTCAAGGAGGATCACGGATTCTTAATGGTGAACCTAACAACAGAAAAAGCTGAAAACAATCCTGAATCTTTAGAGTCCTCCTGCCTGCATCAACAAGCAACTTCCAAGTCTAAGATCATCACAGAAGCCAGAACAACTTCAACCTTCATGCCAAATAAAAATGTATCAGTGAACATCTCAAATAAAGAGATTGAAGAGGATTTAGCTCGTCCCGTGTCTATTAGTACAATGACCACGTTTTCAGTAAATCAGGCCTTGAATGTTAACAGAAGTAACAGCGACTTTGATTCTGATGTAAAATCTTTAAAAGCCCCATACCCTAAATCTTTGGTCGGCGAACCTAAGACGAAGCTTGGATCTTTTAGCAACAGTGTGAGGTCCACAGTGACACCAAAGACTCAGAAAACTACATTGGTAACAGATCCAAGAACGAAGAGTGAAAACCCAGAAAGAAACGGCTCAACTTCAATCTCATCTACAGTCACTCCAGACCAGAAACCTTCGACAAGAAATTCCACTGTTCCCAACATGGACATTGTAGACCTTAATGAGTTCAGAGTGCCTTATTCATCTCCACCTCCACCTCCTCCACCACCTTCCTCCACTCCTCTCCTCCTCCCTCCATCTGCCACATCTGTTATCCCCTCCAACAGCCCTGCCGCCAGCGATCACCTTACCCTGGGGGCCGGTTTCCATCCTGGGACCCACAGTTTGAGGTACTGTAGTTCACACAGAGCAGAACACCAGAGTGTCGGATTTCAACCAAGTTGAGATTCATTTTAGCCAAAAAGCTTCCAAAAGATTCCAGTCTGAACACCATATTTTAACAGCCAAGCCAAGACCATTCCAGAAATCTTTGCCAAATGAATTAATATTAAAGACTGAATTCCCTTTTGTTGCACTGTATTTGTTCAGTCTTGAATTGTTTAGCCTCAGTCAGTTACAAGTGATGTATTTGGCTACAGACAGAGAAGACCTCAGTTTCTGCACCCAGCACAGTGCTATAATAAAAATAATAATGCATTGGTTTTATATAGCGCTTTTCTAGACACTCAAAGACGCTTTACATTGCATTATTCATTCACTGATCAAGACGCTCAAGAAGCTCTGTTCCTGTGTGTGGGTGGAGTCACTAATATTCATCGTCTAGTGTCTGATCTGACACAGGTCTATACAATGGTTTCCTCTGTGTGTGTTACAGGTGTGTTGACAAATCAAGACATCATGGAGGCGTTTATAGCCGACAGGCCCAACAGTTTCTGTCAAACCATGTTACAGGATCCCTGACCTCTCAGGTAACGGTATATGCTGGCGTTTCTTTTGTGTACAACTGAGTCGAAATAGAGAAATGAGTTTTCCAGTGTAAACGCTGTCTGTCCTTTCAGGCCTCAGAGAAA
Source organism: Dascyllus trimaculatus (assembly GCA_024666655.1). Taxonomy (NCBI): domain Eukaryota; kingdom Metazoa; phylum Chordata; class Actinopteri; family Pomacentridae; genus Dascyllus; species Dascyllus trimaculatus. The sequence goes on from CM045467.1 coordinate 11,870,670, forward strand.
AGTCTGATGTCCGACCGCTGTAACCTTGGTAACAGTAGCGGCGTCACAGTGGCAAAAAGTAAACCGCACATCCATCTTCCAGATCTAAGAAGCCCAGTGCTGCCAGAGCTCCGAGGAAGAGAAGGTACACACATGTCTTAATAGAGCATTAAGTCTATTCATGATAATGGGTCATCATGTGTTAACACTTAGCGATAAGAGAGAGACTTCGTTTACACAAGTTGGTGTTACACAAAACTCAACCATCCAAGTGGATTTTTGTCCAGTGATTCTTAAACACTGCAGATGTTTCTGGGCAGTTGCTCTGAAATCCAAATCTATCTACACTAAAAACAACCAGCTGACTGTTGGAAAGTTAAAACAAGTGAACATGTATGTATTTCTTCTCAGGCAAACACAACAAAGGCACTACCAAGGATCATAGGAAAGACAAACATCCAGCTCGCTCCAGTTCACCGCCACAACCACAGCAGCAGGGACACACCAGTACCGACACAAACACACAACAACTAACACAATAATGCACCTAACATTTACTTTAGAGGTCAACATTAACAAGTCAGATTTTACCTAAATCCAGACATGTCTTATGTTTTTCACTCATGTTTCATTTCACCAATGTAAACAACCAAATGTTAAAGCAAATACTCTTGTAAATATAGTCAAAATATTAAAACCGTTGAGCATCTTTAGTCGTGCATGAAATGTTTATTCATGATAAAAGTTTTAGTTTTACTTTATTACATTAATTACTGTTACATGTTTTTAAGCAGCAAATATAACTAGTAAAAAAATATTCTTCTTTTAATTAGATCTAATAAAGAATAAACAACAAAGAATGAACTGTATGTAAGCTAAAATTAAAATTAAATTACAAAGTGCTAGAAGTTCAGAACAGGCTCCTGGTTGAGTTTTATGATTCGTCACTGGAGTCTGAAGAAACGGAACCGATTTTCCAGGTTGCCACTGATTCGTCGCTGTCTGATGACACGGCTTGTCCTCCTCGAGGCTGCCGTCCTATTGGCTGAACATCAACCCTGTGTCCTCTGCTATTTTCCAGCAGGCGGTAAAGAAGGCTGATGACATGGTGGTTAGTGATTGGTCCTCCTGCAGCAGGCTGTGTCCTGATTGGTGCTCCCGTGTCTTTGGGTTCTGGCTTCTTTGGCGGGGATTGGACGATTGGCTTTTTGGTTGTTTCCACCACCTGCTGTAGAATTATACAGAACATTTATTTGTGTAGCACCTTTCCAACACAAATTTAAGGCGATTAAATGTACTTGTTTATATTTTTTACCAACAAACATTAGATCTGCTAAGCATCAACATGCTCTCACTATCATGTGAGCATTTAGCTCAAATACAGACTCCATAACTTCCAGGACTCTTTAACCCTCTGAGCTCCATGTTGTTTCTCTGTGTTTTTTCCTCACTGTGAATTAATTTTTCACTGCAATTTAAAGTCCTGCATCTCTATGGAAGCAAGAGAAACATGTGACAGAAGGAGAGAGAACTAAAAAATGTCTTCTATGCAGTATGACACAGTTGCTTTGACTAGAGCAGAATTTGAGCTTTTTGTAAAATGTAGTTTTTGCACATTATTTATTTTTTAAAGAATTTTAAAATGAGATTTAGAGAATAAATCAATTTTATACTTCTACACTATACCTTTTATATGTAGGCATAATTTTAGTTAAATAGCGTTACCCCCTCTTAATAATTTAATCTAGTTTTATTTTAATTTCATGCGTGTTCTGGTCTGTAGTTGTTTTACTAGAGTTTTATAAAATTTAGCAGCCTGCTCATCATCTCTCAGTTGCTCCAACATGTCTGAAAGGTGCGACACAAATGAAGTTTGAATCATTTGACTGGGCTGCATTGAAACGGGTAAACGCTGCATCTGTTGCAATTTTTGAGTCACCATTTTGTTGACTTCAGGGACGTTAGACAAAAGCACGTAAAAGCCATGTTCTCAGGTGGAAATTTAATGTCTTGAAAGCTACGTTTTCATATTTTATAAGTTAGGTTTTAAGCTACATTGTTGTAGTTATTTTAGAAATAAATACTGCACACTACAGGTGCAGCTTATTAGCCCTGAGGAGCTTCAGGTGAAGATGATAGTGGGTGTAAAAATAAGCATAGTGCTCCTTTTTGTCAGTCTAAACTGAAACTTAAAAGCCTTTTGGGGACACAGTGAAGTTGCCGCTGACCGATGACGCTGCTGCTTACCTTCCTGGTGATGGGTGACGTTGTGGTTGCTGTTGTCGTGGTGGATGTTGTGGATGTTGTGGTGGCGTCAGTGACAATGAAAATCCTGCAGGTGTCTTCCACAGCAGATCCATCAATCTCTGGAAACTCAAAACCCGACAGAGAGGAGGCGGTCCAAGCTAATGGAGCGAAATTGGAGGTACGTTTATTAATTTTCTTCTTTCATGAGATGATAACTGGGGGTATTATGGTTTGTTTATTTATGCTACAGAAATGTTAAAATCCTGTGCCCACAGGTGTTGTCAATACTGGAAAGAGTAGTGGCTCGGCATGCTGTATGTATTTCACGACATGCTGTAGTTCAGCTGAAAACTCTGAATTTTGGTTGCGTGACTTTTGGTCCAGCTGAGTCACCAGTGGCCTCATAGATACACAAAGAGGTGCTAAATATTTAGTTTTTGCAGAATCTGGTTACAGCAACTGGTTTACTTTTGGTGAATTTTAAAATGTGTTATTGTTAATCAGGAATCTGAAAGAATTGTATTTGTGTTTTGGACTTTTCTGTAATCTTATAATGTTCTATAGTTGCCTCTTCCAGCCCCGGCTACCTCATTTTACTTTAAAGGGGAAATATTAACTTGGATATCTGGAAAGCTGTTTGCAAGTGATCACAAGCCAAACAGATTGGGAACCACGGCTTTAATATGCTGTATTTTACACGTTTTACATGCAGTGGAGTAAACAAGTGTAGATACTCCCCATTAAAAACAGCAAAGCAGAATATAAAGTAAAATAAATCGAAAATGGAAATACTTTGGAGAAATGTACCTCAAAATTGTTGATAAAATGTAAGTTTAAAACAAATTGATAAGAAGAGCTGAAATGTTGTTGGTTCTTCAAAGGAGTTTTGAAGCATTTTAGCATTAATTTAATATTATTATTTGCTTCGATAGACCCTGAGCATTAAAGGATTTATTCATAACATTAAGTTATCAAGAAGAACTGTCCAATATGACAAATTTGAATGCTGTAATTCGGGATTTGTTTCTGCCTTTGGTCATTTTATAGACATAGATCAGGAAAATAATGAATAAATTAATTAATATGACAATATGTCAGCTTTAAAAGCCTTTGCATCACTGATTTAGCTGGTTTGCTTTGTTAAAGTGAAGCTCTTCCTTGTTTGTGTCGAGGTCAACCGCTCTGTTAGTATCAAGGTGTCTGTGCTGTTATCTGATCTGTCAGTCTGTGCTGCATATTTCATGATAACAGCTCTAAGGTGTGTTTTTTCCTTTGTCTTTGTCTTTTGTTTGCTGCAAATCTGCCGTGAAGACAACATGCTGAAAAAAAAAGATCCAATTACGACAACAACGCGTCTTTTCACAGCTGACTTTTTCAGGTCAGCGTGAATGTTTCTGTACTCACCGTCTGATGAATCGATGCTCTGAACTCTGAGGACGTAAAGCAGGGAAATGATGGACAGAGCTGCCGAGGACATGATTACAGGCGGACAGAAACATGTAATGAAGGAGAAGGAGGGAAATTAGAGAAGACAGGAGGCTGGGAAGGAGACAGACTGCAGAGTGAGTGAGGAAGGTGATGAAGAATAAAAGGCAGAGAGGGAGTGAAGAGGAGGGAGGAGAAATGAAGGGACAACATGGAAAACGTCTAGACTGTTGTGTTTAGTCACGGCAGCTCTGACAGCGTCAACGTTGCAACAGAGTAAAACCCTGTTAATCCCAGCTGCTTTTCTAAACTTCACCAGTGCGAGGAAGCAGCGTCCCCCCCCCTCAGTAACACCCGGCTCCACAGGAACACACGTTTTCTATTAGTGCAAATGATTTTCCAGCTTTGGTCAGCATGTTTTAATCTTTATTCATCTTATTTTTTTAGAGTAAATGCTCTAAACTCTCCAGCAAGTAGCAGCAAGTAAATAGTTTAGTACAACATCCAGACATCTTTAATTTTAGTGCAGTTTGTTGAGAAATCAGTAGTTTATTATGTCATTTGGAAGTGCAGGAGCCTGAAGTAGAATTCAGTCCTTTTAAAGACGTCACTTTGAGCTGTTTCACCTGTTTAACTTACTGCACACTGATGTTGATACAGCTGCTTTTTGCATCCCATAGACGATTTGTGGCCAACACTGTGCACAAGAAGTGTATTCAGAAACTGTACCTGGTTTAAATTTGGCCATCCTCGTCAAAGCAGGCGTCGTAAACTACAAATTATTCTTAATAAGTGCAGCGTTGAAATCCCTAATTGAAGTGTGAATTACAAATTGAACACAATGGATGTGCCCTGTGCTGATATGTCTATTTTAAGCTACACATGATCTGACCTTAAAGAGACATGTTACATTCACCACTGGGTTTAAGAACAGCTTCCTAGTTGATTCCTGCTTGATTTAACATAATGTGCGCTTGCTAGAGGTCATTAAGCAGAATGGAAGTCCATGTCATGGTGCCCTTTTACTAGCTAAATCCTCACAGTGCTCTCTGGCTGCCAACATGGAACTGCCCACCTCATCTGGTCACTACAGTATTAAACAGTAAGAGGCTCCACCTGGTGGAACGACCAGGTACTGCAGTTAATCTACAATACTTGAAGCGTGTATTGTCTTGGAAAGTTATTGGCGGAAACTAAATTACCCGGATTGGATTGTAGGCAAAAAAACAACCTTGATTCGAACATTCCTGGTCAGTTGGAGATCAAGTCTGCAGCTTTCTGCAGACACGAACTGGACTGAACACTTTGTCATGCATGTATACAAAAGTTGTATCTCTGTCTATTCGTCTACAGCTGGTTTCAATCCAAAAGCCCCAAACCTAATGACAATGTTTTCTCTCAAGGAAAAAAAAATAAGATACTTTTATGTTCCTTAATGCAGAGTTTCCTCATCTCTAAATACTATTCTGAAAATGTTCATGTTAAATGATTGTTAAGAGTCTTTGGATGCTTTAACACAGTAAACTCCCCATGGACACATGTACACGTTGTCCCTTAGACAAATTGCCCACTACGCCAGCAAGTATGAGCATATTTGGTATTTCAGGTTTCATGAAGTTGTCGTCTTTGCAAAAGTAGCATCAGTTTTCTTGTATTTTGCATGTATTTTGTATATATTTTGCAAAAAAGCAGCCTAAACACACACTGACTCTTGGGTCAGGTCTTGCAGCATTTAACGGTGAACGTTTCAGGATTATAATTGGTTATTAACGGTTGTTTTCAGCGTAGAATAGCTTCGTTATTTAGTTCTTACTGACTTGAGTTGCTCACTGATCTGTTTCTACATCAGCTCCAGGTTTTCTGACACTTTTACAAGACACTGTAGAAAGTTTTATTTCTCTGGCAAGACCTCATTCATCGATTCAGAGTGGTTCGGAGGCGACAACTGTTTTAATTTCATGTTAATTTAGGGGTTTTTTACAGCAAAACAGCAGGGGAGTGGAAGATGTCAAAAGGTTTCCTCACCTTGACACCAGTTGCCATGGAGACAGACCTGGAGTTTCCCTGCCAGGTTTTCTTTAATCCTTGTTGGTGTCTGACTGAACCTCAGGGCAGCAGCTTGTGTAATTTAATTCCAGCCGAGATGAGAGGATCATAAACACCACGAGGCTTTGTTTGAACTGCGGTGAGGTGATTTCCAAAACACACGGTGTTTATGTAGAGTGATGCAAAGACAAATCATCATGACGGTGTGGCGCAGTTAGTCTAGAATCCAGTCCTGTACCTGGCAAAACCATGGTACCAACAAAAACAGAGTCTGGAGGTGTTGACTTGATTATTTCCCTTTAAAGCGACTTTAGACAGCTTCACTATTTGACATTAAAAAATAAATAATGGTGCATTATTATGGATTTAAGCTTCCCTACAGTTTGAAGTGACGTGTAAATCAATGCATCAGTAACTATAAATAAACTATCCTGCATAATATACTTCTGCTTTAGATGCTTATATTTAAGTACTTTTACTTTTGCGTCGTGGTGTTTCTGCTTTCAACCTAGTAAATGAACTGCAGTAGATAATAAAAATGCAAGGATGTTGAAGTAAAATGGCTGGCAGGTTTGAAAGACATGTCTTTTTTGTAAAAAATCACCAAAATTACAGTTTTATCAGAGCCAGAGATCGTAAAAACAGAGAACTGTTGGATTTTTAACGATTCCTCGGTCAGGACGGTTAACCAAATCAAACCCTGAAGTCATATTTCTTTTAAATAACTTTATTCTACATGTTTCATTTTTTAAAAAAAGCTTAAAAAAAGCCATTTGCTCAAACCATATCCTAAACATTTCATACTGTGTTACACAAATGTAGAGCATTTAGTGACTCAGCTGTGACTAACATTTAGGTTAGAAAAATTGTGGTCCTTACGTTTGTCAGACAAAAAATGTGTAAGTAGTTAAATATCTGTAGAGTCACTGATTTTTCCCAGTTATGGTGACACCTGTGGGCACCTGGAAAAATGTTCACGTTGTTGTTTTGAGGATTTCTGTCATTATGTCTCTCATTTTATACAGCAGACATTCTCTAAGTTCTCTTCTTCATGTTTGTGCTGTTTCCAGTGAGGTGCAGGACTTTATACTGCAGTGACAAATGAGCCCACAGTGAATAAAAATGTGACGGCAGCAAAAAAAAAAACAGCCAGAAACTGTTTGGGGTTGATGGAAGTTAATTAATCTTGAAGTTATCTGAGCACACAGGCAAGACTGATGAATTAAGACCTGAATCCTTCCTCCATAGCTTCCAATGTTTATGTTAGTCGGGTACTTTTCCCTTTGTGGGTCTTAGAGCAGAACATGTAGAAGGACACTTGCTGGGACAAACTTGTTTTCCTTCATTGTCTTGCTCAAGGGCACATTAGGCGGTTTATGGAAACAGTTACTCATTGACTTCCCACATGCAGATTTTGCCAGCACACAGCGGCTCTCTACCTGTATCTGATTACAGGTGTTACTCAAGTGGAACAGGAGATTTCCACACACACTGTGTTTGCAGCCGTGGTTGCTGTGGGAGCCAGTGTCTGTTTACAGACACACACCTACTGTACAGTCAACCACAGCAGTCTAACCTGTAGACGTGTGTGTGTATCCTCTGCCATTATTCTGTCATAAACCCAAAAAAGGGGGATTTCAGCTCAGCTAGTTGCGACCGTGGATCAGCATGAGATTTAATTCAGACGTCTTTGTTTCCCTCAGGGTGAATTCTAATAACTCCAGTGCTATCATCAGTGCAAAACTTGGATTTGTGATTTGTTTTTCTACATAGACTGTATAAAAAAAACAGTGGACGTAGCTTTTAAGTCTGAAAAGTGAATTTAATGCAATTTGTGAGATGGATTGAAATACCTGTAATATCACCAGTATGGATAATGTGTGTCATCAGCTGTAGGATAAGACTTGGTGTCCTCATTTGGAGGATTTGTCAAATTGTGATAATTGAAGGTATCCAATTTATTTCAGAGTTCAAGGTCATTGATGTTTATTGTCTTTTGCAGCGGTTTTCGTACAGTAATTGTCATTTTGTAGTGCTTTATGTCCAAGACACTATTGTAGCAGCAGTTACCGGAGGGCTCCAGCAGGGGGAGTTCACATTTGCTGAGCCACCTCGCGGTCCCCATTGCTCCCTCCTCTCAGTAATGACACAGGTGGCCGAGAAAAGTTTGTGTCCTCTTCACTCATTGCTCCTCTTTTCAGGTACGAATCCCTCTTATGAGAGTTATTGTTTACAAGAGTGTTGGTTGAATGTCTGGACGTTCCCACGAAACTATTTGTAACTGTTTGACCGTGTGTTGTGAAGTTATGAAGCTAAATAACTGGCGACGGTCGAGTGAGCCACATGAGCTAGCCTGTTGTGATGCTAGCTGGCTAACTAGCATGTTGTTGTGTTTGTTAGCCGCTGTGTTTAATATTAGGCTGTTTCACGTTTAATACTGAACTGATGGATCTGCTGATTGGGTTTGTTATCAGGTTGATATGGTTTAAACTGCAGTACTTGACACGTTTTCTCAGAGTAGCCTTTTTATTGTGCTGTCATATGTTTGCTTTGTCTTGCCAGTTGTGTTGCTGTCTTGATTATGTGTTATTTCGCCATTACACACATGACAGAGGAAGGTTTGACTTTCTTCACTCATTGCTCCCCTTCTCGGGGCTTTTACACCAGCAGGGGGCAACTCCTATTTTTGCAAACTTAAGTCTGATTACATAGAAGTTTATGAGAAAATGAGCCTCAGTAAACATTTTCCTGATGAGTTTATGGTCCCAGTTGCTAGTTTTAAGTCTATTTTTAGGTTGCATCTTTGGTGAATCTCACACTGAACAGCCTTATTTTAGTCTTTTCAAAGCAGTTCTATTTACAGATATGAGTAGTTTCTGAGTGGAGACTAGAGGCTTCTCTGTGCATTAGCCCAGCTAGCCAGCTTATAATGTAATCTAGTTTATTATGTTAACTTAATTTTTGTTTTTAACTGAGCTACTGTAGTCGTATGTTAAGGTCAGTTACACTTTTCTGCCAGTAGGTGGTGATCTGGTTCTGCTGTGGGTCCATTGGAGAGACGACACCTGTAAGCTGTGCCCACATACAGCTTGGCAGAAATAAGTGCATGAGGAACACACCAACCTGGTCCTCTCTCTGTGAATCCACAGGTAATGCAAAACTTTCCAGCTTTATTTTGATACTGTATCAAGTGTGAGTACAGTGTTGAGTGTTTTTGTGATGCGTATTGAGGTTAGCCGACAGCCTTGTCTCCACTGAGGTGTTGTGTTGTACAATGGCATTAAGTGTTCAGTAAAATCAATGTGTTCAGTATATTATTCAGTCTTAACCAGTCAGAAGTGAGTAAACGTTATTCCCCGGTAAAGAGTGGACGTGTGTGAATGAGTGGAATACGTAGAAATGTATTATTTGTGCCATTATGTGAGTGTTTAACGAGTGACAACTACTGTGTGTGTGTTAAAATATGAAAGACCGAGTATGATGGTAAAGGATGTGTTACGAGTTGTTGTTTTGGTGTATCTTATGAGTTTGACCCTGTTTATTTGACGTTAAATCATCTTAGATCCATGTGTTCTTATTTGTCTTGAGCAAGAATGTTTTTTATCATGTTAGCATGTTTACAGTTTATTTTATTTCTGAAACGTTGTGAGCCTGACATGAAGATAAGCCGCACTAAAACTGGAAAGCCTTTTGTGGGAAATGTGATTGTTGGTTTGTTTATACTGATTTGCAGCCCAGAAATTAACACACAAGGCATGAGAAAGACACTAACTTGGCCCTCTCTGAGGTTATCCACAGCCATTGTATGCTTATGGTTATGCAGTGTTTCCTGGCCTGTGTAACCCTTGCTGCCGGTCCAGTAGCCCTCATGTGAGGCGTTTAAGGAACATTGGTAAACTGTAGTGTTTATCAATGAAGCAGAAGTTTTATTTGCAGATAGATGCACTGAATTCAGGTGAAGTTTACTTTAAGTCTGATTCTGATGCAAAGATTGTGCATTAGCAGGAATGTAGCTCAACATGGAAGGCTGTCTGGTGGAATATTCTGACTACGTTGATGTGAAATCATGTGTGACAGCCTCATGTGCTGTGATAGCGAGGGATTAAAAGAGTCAAATGAGGAGTGTTAGAACAGAAGGACGTCAGATGAAGACCACAAGGCAACAAAAAATGTTATATATCATGTTTGTGTCTATACAGAAGTGGAGTACATGCGTTTTGCTAATAGTTGTCTCTGTGTCCCTGCAGCATCATATTCTGCTAAACATGAGAATTCACTAAAACGCTCCATCTGGACGAATTGATCCCAGTGGCAGGCCGGTCTCCCCATGCTGGACTTCGGTTTTCCCTTCCTTCATTAAAGAACTGGTGAGTTCTCTTTCCTTGTTACTCTGCTTGTCGTCTCTCCAAGCCTGCACATTCAGTAGAACGTAATGGTCAATCATCCTGCTTTAAGAAAAAATAAATGCTTAGCTTGTTTATATTTCTTTAAACCATTCACAATGGCATTGGGCTCTTAAACAGCGTTTTGCTGGCTGAAAAGGCCGCTTATGAAACACTGTGTTGTGTAAATTCCCTCACACAAAGGAATTTGCAACAGCTTTGGGTGGTTAGCACCGTCACCTCACACTCAGAAGATCCCTAATTTGCGTCCTGGCCCGAGTCTTTCTGTGTGGAGTTTGCATGTTGTCAGGCTTTCTCCCACAGTGCAGAGACATCCATCCATTATCTATACAACTTAATGCTCTGTAGGGTCGTGGGGGACTGGAGTCTATTGCAGGGCTACACATAGAAACAGACAACCAGACACACTCTCATTCACACCTACGGACAATTTAGAATCATCAGTTAACCTCAGCATGTTTTGGGACTGTGGGAGGAAGCTGGAGAACCTGGTGAAAACCCACGCTGCACAGGGAGAACATGCAGATTCCACAGTTAGATCCCAGGTGTCCTAACCGGGGATCTTCAAGCTGTGAGGCGACGCTGCCACCGTGCAGCCCCAGTCCATGCTGAGGGTAACTGTTCATTCTAAATTGTCTGTAGGTGTGAGTGTGCCTGGTTGTCTGTCTCTATGTGACCCTGCCTTTTAATCCTGAGTCACCTGGGACAGGCTCCGGCCCTCCCGCAATCCTACAAAGGATTAAGCGTTGTATAGATGATGGATGGATTCAACCAAACCAGTATTTACACAGTAAGAACAGTTTCTATTAATATAGTCTAGATATGAGTGGAAAATAATTTTCAATAGGAAACTCAAAAATGGACAAAACAGATTCAGAAAATCAGTATTTTGTAAAAGTTTATAAATATAAAATTCTTGTATTTGTGTGGCTCTGAACTCTAAAGTGCAAAAATCATGATGTGAGTTGACAGTTGGTGAGGAGTGAATAAATAAAGTCTTTATAACAAACAGGAGGTTGACTTCTACAAAGGAATCATCAGAATTACCACTTATTGAATGAAAAACTGAACCGAGCTGAGAGAAAATGACTAAATAACAGTAAGCTGCAGAGTTTCCAGTCACAGGTCTTGAAATAGTGACGAAGGTTTAGGTGAACTTTCTGATGAAGCGCAGTTTGAGGTACGTGATGGTGAGGAAGCAGATGGTCATGATGCACAGAGCCAGGTGGTTCTGCCAGAGGCCCCAGGAGGAATAATCCACACCCTGCTTCTTCAGAATCGCCTCCCCAGTGCAACTGGAAACAAAGAACAAAGGTTCCTGAGTAACCTATGGGATAAATTTTGTGCCAGCAGGGAGTGAATTTGAATTCTTTATATCTGAATTTGAACTTGAATTGATCGGTTTGAATGACTGCTTTTAAAATCTGAATCTGAATTGTCTAATTTGAAATTGAATCTGTTTGAATGTGTATCGATGTAAAATTGAAACTGGATTTCATTCAGTTGAAAAATTCAACTCCCCAATTCAGTCTTACTTTTCAGTTTCACTTCTCTCCATTTCAATTTCAAATTTCGAATTCAGTTTTTGTGCCACACATCCGGGGCCTGGCGTCGGGCAGAACTAGTCGAACGTAGATGGGAAGAAGTCGGTTTTACGACAGCAACGCGCTTTATGTCGTCTTTGCCGAATGAATGAACAACGAATCTAGTCTGTGGACTTTAGCAGCAGCAGCTAACGATAGCGCAGTGTTTCATCTGATACAAATAATTATTGGAAATAGGACGTGCCCAGTGGTGTACTGGCCAGCTGGCATACCGGGACAAATCCGGGTGGCCCGGCGCCATCACTCCGGTGAAGTCCTCCTCCTCTCCATCCACGCAGCATCACATCAGTTTGATCTGATCAGTTTCTGATGCTGCGTGTTGTTATGGGGGGAGGCTGCTGGTCCTGCTGTGTGTGTTTCAGTGAACAAACCCGAATTAAGCTTGAAGTTGTGCAGTTGATGTGTTGCGCCAGTCGGTGGCATAACGGGTTAAACATATGACTTGTGTTTTATTCCTCTGGATCACATCGGTTCGAGTCCCCTCACTGTACTGAAAAATATGTCTTTTATTTTGCACACTTGCTGTCTGTAGGTGACACTGACATGAGATAGACTTTATTAACAAGTGATGTTGACGTTTTTCGGCGAGGTCTTCTTTATCTAAGTGGACCGACGCGATCACCCCCGGCAACCGGTGTTCAGTTTTAACTGGTGATATTTGCCGTCTATTTAGGCTCCAGATGTTCCGCTCGCAGATTTGTGAAGATAAAGGTACTAGATGAAGACGACGTCGCCGAAAAACGTCAAAACCAAACGTCCTGGTCAAAAAAAGACATATTTTTCAGGCCAGTGAGGGGATTCAAACCGATGTGATCCAGAGGAATAAAACACAAGTCATATGTTTAACCCGTTATGCCACCAACTGGCACAACACACTGGAATCACTGCAACACATCGACAGCACAACTTCAAGCTTAACTCAGGTTTGTTCACTGAAACACACACAGCAGGACCAGCAGCCTCCCCCCATAACAACACGCAGCATAAGAAACTGATCAGATCAAACTGATGTGATGCTGCGTGGATGGAGAGGAGGAGGACTTCACCGGAGTGATGGCGCCGGGCCACCCGGATTTGTCCCGGTATGCCAGCTGGCCAGTACACCACTGGGCACGTCCTATTTCCAATAATTATTTGTATCAGATGAAACACTGAGCTATCGTTAGCTGCTGCTGCTAAAGTCCACAGACTAGATTCGTTGTTCATTCATTTGGCAAAGACGACATAAAGCGCGTTGCTGTCGTAAAACTGACTTCTTCCCATCTGCGTTCGACTAGTTCTGCCCGACGCCAGGCCCCGGATGTGTGGCACAAAAAACTGAATTCTAAATTTGAAATTGAAATGGAGAGAAGTGAAACTGAAAAGTAAGACTGAATTAGGGAGTTGAATTTTTCAACTGAATGAAATCCAGTTTCAATTTTACATCGATACACATTCAAACCAATAGATTCAGATTTTAAAAGCAATTATTCAAACTGATCAATTCAGGTTCAAATTGAATGATTCACATTCAGATATAAAGAATTCAAATTCACTTCCTGCTGGCACAAAATTTATCCCATAGTAACCAGATCACACCTGACTTTAGGTTTTATGTGCGAGTGGATCAGTTTGCTCGTTAAATGGTTCCTCAAGTGAGGAAGTTAGCTGGTTAGTAGTGTGTCATTGTATTATTAGTTAAAGCATGGCTCTTTCAGTAATCTAAATGGTTGGTTAGAGTGAATATATTTGTAGGTTAATGAACTGTTAGCAAGTTAGTTAGTTGTTTAAATAACTGTCCAAAAAGTCTGCTAGTTAGTTCACTGCCTACTTCGATCAAATGTGAGAAGGTTAGTGAGAAGTGAACATGCTAGTTACCAGCTTAATGAGAGGGTGAGCTGGTTGGTTGGACAACTGGTTTTGTACTTAGATGAAAGCTGAGCAGGTTAATTTATTAATTAGTCGGTCATTTAATTGAGTTGTTTTAGTTTGTTGGTTATTGTAAAATGTGGGAAAGCTAATTACTGATGAAGTCAACAGTAAGCTGGTTAATTCATCAGTTAATCTGAATATGAAACCAACTAAATGTCCACTAACTAACCTGCTCGGCTTTTACCCGACTACGAAACCAGCTATCCAACTGAACAGCTCCCTCTTGAAGTTAACAACTAAAATACTAACAAATGAACATTTTAGTCAACCAATTAATGAAAATACTTGAGGTGTAAACAGCTATTTAACTAGAAAACTGACAGAAATGTATTTCCTGATGAATTAACTAAATAACCACCTTTAATTTAGGCATCTAACCAACCCTGTTACTAGGTCACTGGCAAGTTCATGTATCATCTAAATATTGACTAGACTCACCCTCATCCAGTTGGTAATTAAGCTGACTGCAAACAGAATGTAGTGCACCATATTGTCCACAGGGCGGCACCATCACTGTTACTTTATAATCACATTAGAGTTTGTCATTAATATCTGTGTTTGTTTAGTTTGTGTCTCTTACTCAGCTCCTGCTGTGTTGTTTAATCCCTGACAGAAGTTCAGTCCAGTGAACTCGTTGATCTGCAGAGCCTGAGGAGAAGCACATAAATATACAAATATAACTTCCACAAATCATTGCATACAGTCGTTTATCCTCTAATCCTACGCTGAGGAGAAAATAAAAATGTGTGACAGCTTCTTGCTTGACTGCTTTCATTCATTTAACCACAAAATTATTTTCCAACAAGGCTAATAAACCTGAATTTAATTACCGGTACTTACAGTGTAGCCATATCTTGGTATACTGAAGTATTGTAACCAAGCAATCCAGTCGGCAATGGAGGGAAGATTCACCAGCAAACCTGCAAAGAGCTGCAGAGACAGAGACATCGTGAACAACTTTCTTGGTTGGCTGCACCAGCAAATGTTTTGGTTCCGCATTGCCACAGCTATAAGTCCACCATGCCTGCAGATGAATAGCAGTTTTTATAAAACTTAATTGTGTTGCATTGACTTTCAGCGATGCAAGACTTCATATTTGCAAAATGCCTTAATCTAAAAATATATTTCGTCACCAGTCCTATCTTGATATCAGTCATAAACTGGGCACAGGCTAAACACTGCTTACATTTTACCAATGTTCCCTAAACGCCTCACATGCTGCTGATGGGTATGTGACTAAAAATTTGTTAGAAAACTGTGAAAAGAGCGTTCTACACAGATTTACCAAAGTTGAAGCTGAGTATTTTTTTAAATATTAACATATAAGGCTAACGAGCTTACTGCCCACAGCATCAATTCTAATGAAGTATTAAGACATCGACTCATCGTCATGAGCACATGACAGAAATTCAAGTGGGCTCACTGATTGGATGTTTGTTTCCTGACAAGATGAACAGTTGCTAATCAACTGAACCGACCATTAAACAAATGTCTTCAGGCGGTAGAAGCTGCAGAAGTCTCAGCATTTCTTAGCTTGTGTTAGCGCTGCTGTGTGCTGGTGTTTGTGCTCCTCACCATCATGAAGATGAAGGTGATGGTCACGAAGATGTTGGCGATGGCGACCACTGTCTGGTCGGCGGAGATGGCCAGAGCCATGGATGTGGCTGTGTAGGAAAGCAGAATGACAGAGAACAAGAAGAGGAAGAAAGCGCTGGCCGTGGCCTTCAGACCTGCAAAACAGCAAATGAAACAAATCTGTGAGTGTCCACAGAGAAATAATCCAATATTTCCAATAATCAAAACAATGTTTATTTAAAAAAAAAAGGAAAATACAAGTAGCAGACGCAACATTAAGCCTTTGGTCATCTAAGCTTGCTGGCAGGTTTGAAATTCCGTCAGTCCTTGAACTCATCATCTGTGACATTCCCTTGGAAAACTGAACCAAAATCAAGTTTCAGGTCAAAGTCTTAGATGCACTGAAGGACTATGTGAAAGCATAATTCTGGCTGAAACCAATAATTATTTACTATTGATAGCATTTTTCCTCATTAAAGTGAATAATCATTTATTAAAATTGTCAAAGAATAACTTTAAGTCAATTCACATTTGTTTAAGAAGTGCATTGAGAGTAAAAGGCCAAAGTGTTTTCCAGTAAAAAATAAGATTGGCAGTACAAATTACCCTCACCAATTTTGATATTGAGGTTCATGCCCTGTAGTGTTATGGTGTGAATTTACTTGAGCCAAAACATTTTTATATCATAAATTTTGACTCCAGTACTATCATAAATAACCAGATGAAGACCCTCCAGTATTAAAATTAGATTAGCCTTACTAATTTAAACACCAGAACCATGGTCATACTTTGTTTTTAATTATGGAGATTACCCCAACGACTGTAGATATTAGGGCAAAGATCCTACAGTATTATTAATTATGGAAATTAACCTGACTAATTTAAACATTAAGGTTATGATAATAAAATATTTGGATAATGGAGGAATAATAGGACTAATTATGGAGATTAACCCCACTGATAGTGAATGAAGTGTGAAGAATTACCTGACAAAACAGTAGAACTAAGACCCTACAGTATTATTAAGTAGACTAACCTAACTAGATTACATATTGTGGCTCAGACCTGACAGTATAATTAATTATGGAAATTGACCTTACTATTTCAAAGTTTTGGCTAAGACTTTGCAGTATTATTGACGATGGAGGTTAACCTTACTAATTAAATATTATAGTTAAGAACCCACAGTATTATTATTTATGGAGGTTTTCCACATTAATGTAAATAATATAGCTCAGATTCTGCAGTATTAATATAATGGAGATTAACCTGACTAAGTGAAATAAAAGAACTAAGAACATACAATAGTATCATTTATGGAGATTAACCCAACTAATTTAAATATTAAGGCTAAGACTTGACAGTACTATGAAGTATTGAGAATTACCTGACTATTTTAAATTAGAACTACGAGCCTACAAAATTTATGGAGATGAACCGAACTAAATTAAATATTAAGGCTAAGACCCTACAGTATCATTAATTATGAAGATGAACCTAACTAATATAAATAAAAGAACTAAGGCCCTACAGTATTAATAATTACGAAGATTAACCTGACTAATTTAAATAATAGAACTAAGAACCTACAATATTATTAATTATAGAGATTAACGCAGCGACTTTTAATATTGATGCTAAGACCTGACTATTAGTTATGGAGGTTAAGACCTGACAGTACTAATAATTATGGGGATTAACCTGACTTATTTAAATAATCGCACTTAGCCTCTACAGTATAATTAATCATGGCGGTTAACCTAACTAATTTTAAACTAAGGCTATGACTCTGCAAAAATCTACATGATAACCCAACAAATCCAAGGTTCCCCTGGATTCCCGATGTGCCAGCTTTCCTTGTTTCTAGTAAACAGAGCGTACTGTGTGTCTCCACCCACCGATCATGAAGTACGCCACGCAGCTGAAGACGATGGCGGGGATGGTCCTCAGTGTGATGATGTCGGACAGGATCTTCGCCAGAAAATATACAGACACTCTGTAGTAGCCGCTGATATACTCATGACTGCAGAGAGACCAAGAAATACAGCAACAATGTAGATTTTAAATGAATTTACTTCCACTTGTATCATATTTACTCCGGTTTCTGCCACTACTGGTGATGTAATAATTAGAATTCACAAAGCTATTCTACTCTAAAAAGGAAATCTTGCACATGATGATTTTATTTTTTAAAATGTGAAAGTTTAAAGTCAGATGTACCCCTCTAAACCCAAAGCAGTTTTTTTTTTCTCACTGTGGGCTCATTTTCACTGCAATATGAAGTCCTGCAGTATAACACAGAATGTCATTTATCATAAGAAAACAAAAACATGGAAGTCAGATTTTTTCGCGATGGTTGGGTTCCAGAACCCACCCCCACCCCCTCGCGATAGACGAATTCTGCGAGGTAGCAACCTTATATTTATTTTATTATTTATATGTATTTTAAGGCTTTATAAACCCTCTCCACACTGTTATTAAGGGTTAGGGTTAGCAGTTCATCTCTGAATTTTTGTCACATGGTGGTTGTTGTTGGTAACAGCTGAGTCAGTAAGGCATTTCAGCAAGGTTTTGTGTTGGACTTGTTAATTTGGCATCAAGACTTTTGTTTTGAACTGAAAATGTACTGGTTCTAAACTTGGCACAGAAAATAATCATTAAATTCTTGACGTTGAATGACTTTTTGAGGTTTGGTTTGTGTGTCACACCTACATGAAAAGTTTCCTCTCTGAGATGAAGAGTTCAGCAGACGACAGGGAACTGAAACACTGATTCATGACCACGAAGAAGAGAACGCCAAACCTGAAAACCAAATAGTACAATAATAGAATGCAATCATTTACCCAGCAAATGTAGCATTTTAACACAGCACAGCCCATTTACAATGCTGGAAATGTTAGTAGTGGAAGGGTCATACTACCTCAGTTCACCAAAAGCTCCACGCTTGACCTTCTTCAAATTGACAGATTGTTTTTTTAAAGTAGTGAATATTAAGTTGACCATGTGTAAAATGTGGGGTCAAAGATAACATTAGTTTTCGAGGTAAAAATTCTTAAGGTGGGGTTGTCGATTTTTGTGTTTTAATTTTTTTTGCAGACCATTGTTTGAACTTCCATAACTTGAGAAATAATGTAGCTACAGTCCTGAACTTTTGCAGGTTCACTGATCTGTACATATGGTCTTCAATGGTACAACCCTGCTTTGATAGAATAATACAAGCCAGTTATATTATGGTGCAAATTTGGACAAAAAATTTCATTGTTCCACCAACTTCAAAACCTTTATATTGTTTTTTTCCCCATGATTGCCACCAATTGGAGCTTTAACCAGAATGCACTCAATTCAGATGCAGACCCACACCAAATGCCTTCCTAAACATGGCAGGTAGCCCTGCGACCTTGACCTTTGGACCCCAAAATTAATGGGTGACCAGGGTAGGTCAAGATCAACATCTGTATCTGTTCTCGAGTTATGGTGCAGACAGCTACCCACAGACGGACACACGCCCTACCCACAGCTGACTACGTCGGTGAGGGTGTCTAGAACAGCTCTATAATATTGTGACTGAGCTAAAAGTAAAATGATTGTTTTTTCCAACTCAGACGGCTACAAAAAATTTTATGAGAAGTGGTACCATATCAAACACCTGTGACCAAACATTTTACGTTATTTGCTTCATAACATACATATGCACAGAAAAAAACAGACAAATCTGAGATGGTCAGGTGTGAACTTTTTAAAAAAAAACTGGTGAATTGCGGCAGAAAGACCCAATAGTATTACGGCTATGTCTGCTCCTGTTAGATCTCCTAGCATGCTACAGTTGGCTGCTGCTGCTGAACCAGAAAAGAACAAATAACCTGTTCTGCACTCCACTGTCATCCTCCTGGACGTTGAAGAAAATGGCGCCTACAACCAGAGCGAGGAAGAGCTTCACTGCTACCTGATTGGAGTGAAAACACACAGCAGTGAGTAGCTGTGGAGTCAGTTAATGATAAAAATCAGAAGGGTTGCTTGGTGCTCTGACCTCAGCGATGGAGGTCTGAGGGTTGAGCATGAGGTTGCGTAACGTTCTCTTGACAACCCATCTGAACTGTGTGAGGAAGCTGGTGTTGTAGGTGATGGTTCTGAAGCGAGGAGAGGTGGTGGTTGGCTTTCCCTCCATGATCCTTTCTGAGACGCAGAAGGTGGCAAAAGTTTATTTTATTTAATTATGGCTTTTATGCAGATCTTTATGATCGTTTGCATGTCTTCGTGCTTGTTTTGCTGCTGTTTGCAGTTGATTTACATCTAATTATGATGTTTTTTCTTTGTGCGAGTTTTGCATCTCTGTGGTCACTTTGCACAGAGAAACGTGTCTCTTCATGGTCTGGTTATAGATTCTGACTTTCATCATCTCCAGCACTTATTGCTTCTCATTCCTAATATTTTGGGAGATTCAAAATCTGACCTTGTAACTGAGGATACACTGTTTTAGTTGATGTTTTAGTTGCTGATGCTCCTATTAAAACTCCAAAACCTATTTCCTCAAACCACACTGTTGATGTTCTGAACAGTTAGCCGTCAACTGTGTAAAAAGCACTTGTTGTGGAAGCATTTTTGTTAGTTCCTTGAAAAGCAAATTTAAAATGCAGATTCATCATGTTAAAACAACATTTTTTGAGGTGTATTTGTTAGTGTCTTTCATTTTAGAGGTCTTGATGTCTAAGGCAGTTTCAGACACCTCAGTGCACAAGAAAACACTTTTGTACCTACCCAGCTCTGCTTTGGTCTGTTTGAAGTCGGAGCAGTTTCGATACTCCTCCACCAGTTTGTCCTCGATCCCACGTCTGGACATGGACACCGAGTCTGAACCTGGATCTGAGTCTGGATATGGACAAACAAAGAGGCATTCAGAACCAGGTCCAAATTTAGCTACAAGACAGAAGTTATTGTTGGGTTGGGGGACCAGAAAATGGGGAGGGTTTTGTCCCATTTCTTGCGTATTTACTTTTTGTGCCACAATGTGACCACAATGTTGTGTTTTTGCCAGTTTTTGATCAGTGCTACACATCATGTCACCGTTACAACAGCTCTGGATAGTTTAAAGCTCCTCAACAGGGTGTCCACAGTTTTAGCTCAAAACGTGATCAGGGTGATTCATTAAGATGTCGAATAGAATGCTTGGTGTAATACAGCATCATTAGTGGAGTCAAAGTCATCAGTAATACATCTGTGAGGAGGAATAAAGTCAATGAATAAAATTATTGATAGTCTGAATCTGTCAAACTACTCAAAGTTCTTCGTCACAGAGTGAAACAATATTTGAGCAGCTGCTTCTAACATTCAAACTGGGAATGTTGTCAATCTTGAAACAGCTGTATTTCCTTGAATCATAACATGCCAGAACAGGGTAGGGCAAACTTAAACTGATGAAGATCTCACTGACAAACAATAAAAACTGATATTTTATAGTCACAAGCATTGAAGAACAATGTGAATGGCTCATAAGTACAATTAAATACAAGAAGTCACTATATGAAGTGAAAACCACAGATTTAAATCTGTACACTTTGGGTGAACATGCTGCCAAAGCAGCTGACAGAAGGCCATATTGTTAGCATGAATGACAAACACTGATAACCCTCCCTCCTCTCTAACAGATTCCAGCAATGACAGTAGATTTCCTGCCTTTCACAGATCTGCCAGCTGAGGGATTGGTGTCATCACGATGCTGCAAAGTACAAGAGCCGACAAACCCAAATGCTGCAAATCAGTGTGCAAAGGTGGAAGAAAAAAATTTGGAGTTGGCCGACTCTGTGACGCTCTCTGTGAAACTCTTTTGTTAGATCTGTCGGGATCTACTGAAGGATCCGGTGATGACTTCCTGTGGATACAGCTACTGCATGAACTGTATTAAAACACATTGAGATGGAGAGGATAGCAGGACAATCTACAGCTGCCCTCAGTGCAGGAAGACTTTCACACCAAGGCCTGTCCTGAGTAAAAACGTCATGTGAGCAGAGTTGGTGGAGGAGCTGAAGAAGACTGAACCCCAAGCGGCTGCTGATCACTGCTATGCTGGACCTGAGGATGTGGCCTGTGATGTCTGTACTGGGAGGAAGAGGAAATCCATCAAGTTCTGTTTAGGCTGTGTGGTGTCTTATTGTAAACAACACCTCCAACCTCACTGCGACTCACCTCCATTAAAGAAACACAAGCTGGTGAAGCCCTCCAAGAAGCTGCAGGAGAACATCTGCTCTCGCCATGATGAGGTGATGAAGATTTTCTGTCGGACTGATCAGAAGTTGATCTGTTATGTCTGCACAATGGATGAACATAAAGGCCATGAAACAGTCTCAGATGCAGCAGAAAAGATGAAGAAGCAGAAAGAGCTCAAGGCGAGTTGACACAACATCCAGCAGAGAATCCAGGGCTGAGAGAAAGATGTGAAGCTGCTTCAACAGACAGTGGAGGTCATCAATGTCTGCTGATAAAGCAGTGGAGGACAGTGAGAAGATGTTCACAGAGATGATCCATCTCATCCAGAAAAGAAGGTCTGATGTGAAGCAGCAGATCAGATCCCAGCAGGACACTGAAGTGAGTCGAGTCAAGAGCATCAAGAGAAGATGGAGCAGGAGATCACTGATCTGAAGAGGAAAGACACTGAGCTGAAGCAGCTCTTAGATACACAAGATCAAAACCAGTTTCTCCACAGCTACCCCTCAGTGTCGGCACTCAGTCAGTCCTCACACTCATCCAGCATCAACATCCGTCCTCTGAGACACTTTGAGGACGTGGCAGCAGCTGTGACAAAGAGCAGAGATAAACTACAGGACATTCTGAGGGACACATGGACAAACATCTCACTGAAAACCACTGACGATGCTGATGATGCCAAATTCACAATCAGAACCAAAGACTAGAGTAGGATTCTTAAAATATTCACGAGAAATCACACTGGATCCAAACACAGCACACAGATGGCTGTTCTTGTCTGAGGGAAACAGAAAAGTAACAGTCATGAAACCACCTCAGTCTTATTCTAGTCATCCACACAGATTCACTGGATGTTTCCAGGTCCTGAGTAAAGAGAGTCTGACTGGACATTGTAACTGGGAGGTGGAGCGGAGAAGAGGAGCAGTTGATGTAGAGCTCGCAAACAAGAATATCAGCAGAGAAGGGTGGTCGGACAAATGTCGACTTGGATTCAATGACAAATCTTGGGCTTTGAGCTGTCGCAAAAACGGTTTTACATTTTGGTACAACAAGATCAAAACTCCCATCTCAGGTCCTCCTTCCTCCAGAGTTGGAGTTTACCTGGATCAGAGCAGGTATTCTATCTGTCTACAGCGTCTCTAAAACCATGACTCTCCTCCACAGAGTCCAGACCACATTCACTCAGTCGTTACATGCTGAACTTTGGCTGTGGGATATTGACCCCACTGCTGAGTTCATTAAACTCAAATAGACAGAGTTTTTGGAGGGACAGCTGGTTAAAATGTGTTTGTTTTCATTGTTTCTTCTCTGCTCAGAGATCAGCTGTCAGTCACACTTTATGGACGGTACTTTAACATCTTATCATCTGTTGATGTTGCAGTTTGAGTGGCGTTGCTTCCTTTGTCTGTCATTATGATTTTTATTTTCTTTGTCCACATGAAAATGTAAACTTCTCTGTGCTCCACATGTTTCCTGAGTGTTTGTATCTTGTTGTTTCTCTTTTGCTTTGTGGGCCTTCACAGAGAAATCAGCAGACCTTCCTTTATCACATAAGATCAATCATTACATTTACTCTGATTAGTTTGGTAGAACAAATGTTGTTTAAACTGCTGTATAGATGAGGTCATGTTAAATGTCATGATTGTGATGATTATCAGTTGGCCAGTATTTTATTGTATGTAGCTGAGATTGTGAGTCAAACACACTGATTGAGTGGATGAAATGAATCTGTGCTTGAAATCATTAACTGATTTAATGTGGGAACAAACTGAAGCTTCACGTGGTCAATAAATCTACCGTTTGTCACAAAACTACTTGCCTTCAACTGCATTCTGGTGTCAAATGTTAAAAATTATTGAAAGCATTGTTTTCATGATAAGTGTGCAAAGGTGAGTAATGGCATTCAGGATGAAGAATTTACAGCTACAAGTTGTAATTTCCAGTTTGACCTGATGGTGGTGCTGTTCTTCTACTTATTCTGTGTATTTTCTATTGGAGGGTTTTGATGGCAGCACGAAGAAGAACCTGAGTAATCAGATTCTTTAAAAGTAAAACCAGAAAATAGACAAAATATGTCCAGTTATTGTAGCAAAAGAAGTCAGAACTTTAGGTGAAGAAGTTAAACCCGGTTCTCTGAAACATGGGTGAGGTATCTCACTATGGGACATGCCTCCTACGTTGTTCTCCAGAAGCAACATTACACTACACCAGTCCTGACTGGCAGACAGACGTGATGTCAGCTCCCTAAGGCTGGGACCTCCTCCTGCTATAAGAGTCCAATGTCCACATCATATCCCCAGGCAGAGGTCAGTGACCACGCACAGCTCATCCCACAGGTCGGATGTAAGTGAAGATGACATGTCGTCCTCTAATTCAGCCTGGTAGACTAAAAGCAGCGACAACGGGTTCAGTGCCTTCACTGATGTAGTCACCATTTTGTAGCCTTTTTCAGTTTAGAAGGACTGAAAACACTCCGCTTTGGAGGGCAGGGAAGGGCCCGCTGCTGTCATGGTGGACTTCAGGGTGGGGTGGAGGTGAGAAACCACGAGAGGTTCAACTGGAGGATGGTGGGAAAAACCGTTTTGCTTCATGTTGTCCCAGTCCAACGCCGATCCCCCCATACAGGGTATTTGGCAGTGAGAGGGTTGCTCCACGACTGTGTTGCTTCCTCAAAGCACTCAGGGAAAACTGGCATCATCTGTTTGGAAGACGTTTTTGCTTCTGGGAGCCTTTTTCCTTTGTAGTGAGACGTGGTGGTCTCGACGTGGTGGTCTCGACGTGGGTTTCGGGCCATGCAACACTTAGCTTTGCAGCTGCTCTCCAACAGACATCGTGCAAGTCTGGGCTGGCAGCTGGGTTTGGTTGCCCACTGTACGCACCCTCCACAACCCATGGCTTTGCAGCCGGTGGGGGATTAAATGGCCTGGCATCCTCCTCCTCGTCATCAGAGTCGAGACTGACTGGCTCTTCCCCGGACTTGTAGTCCACTGCTTTGACGTCAACGTGCTCTGCCATCAGGATGGCAACGGGATTGTCACAGTCAGTTAACGGAATGACAGCGTAACGGCCAGCTGGCTCCTGTGTGTCTCCCTGGGGGCTCAGCGTTTCCGGATCCTGTGGTGGGAGCATGGCTGCCCCCAATATAGGATCCTCTGCCGAGAGGCTAGTTTGGCGTGCTAGCCTGCATTGGCGGGTTTTGAGTGAGAGACGAGCACAGTGCTTACAAGAAGCTGGGGATGTGAGAGCGTCCTGGGCATGTTGCAGCCCGAGGCACGTACCACAAGCAGCATGGGTGTCTGCTCCAGCAATCTCGTTACAGCACCTCTTGGTCGACAGCTTTGTCCCATCCATGGCGAGGATGGGCAAAGCTCCGTCAACTTAGCTCTGTTAATTAAAAACAGAAGCGATGGGCAGCTAGTGTTGTGACTTGCTGCAGCAGCTGCTGTTTGGGAACAGACCAGCTACTAAACTCTGATTTCTCATGTAGCAATAGGTAGTGTTTGGTGGCCGAGAGGTTAGCTCGCCCTGTGAACAGTATGCTAGGCTGTTAACTACAAAAGGCCTCTGAGAGGTACTTCTCGGAGCGAGAAGAGATTCAAGACTGGGGATATGATGTGGACATCGGACTCTTGACACTCAACCACAATAACCATATAGCAATAACCACAATTATGTGACTGTAATTACTGATTACTGTTGGTTTGGTAGGTGTCACTTTATAAGAAGTTACAGCAACACAAGACAGTAAAATATGAAATATCTCATCTGACCTGACTCATATTAATCCAGGGAGTAAAAACTGATTTTTTCTGTCATCTACAAATGTTTGCATAATCTCACTCACTTAAAAGAGGCAATATGACATCAATAGACAGCTTAATCTGCCTAGTTATCCTTGCATTTGAGGGTTAGTGCATCACTAGTCACGCTCCAGTAACAATGATCTCAAACTGACTGTGTTTCATTAACAGTAGTTACTATAGTGTGGTTTTTCCACTTCTACCATAACTTTTACTTTTTCCACTGCTGCCTTCTGGTCAACACAACAATAAACTCACCGTCTTTGTCCACATTGCCAAGAGCAACAGCGGTCAAGTCTCCGTTGATGACGTCCAGGAAGAAGTCAGCAGGGTTGTTGTGGGGCTCACAGGTGTATCCTGGGAAATAGAGTTTCCAATAGAGTTACACATGTCCCCTTTCCATTATGTTGCATCACACTGGGTTAAAGCTGAGCTCACGTTCTTACCGATGTCTGAGAAATACTCCAGTGCTTTCTGTGCAGGGCCGTGGTAAACCTGATCATTTTAATTACAGAGAAAACAATTTCCAGAAGTTACTTGACTTTGAAGAGTTTCTTAACCAAAATTCCAGAAGAAAAAGTATTTTAAAAGGCAGCAGGAGGGAGTGACCTGTTTGCCTCTGACTAGCAGGGTGAGGCTGTCGAACAGGCGGTAGATGCTGTATCGAGGCTGGTGGATGGAGAGGATGATGGTGTGACCGTGGTTCGCCATTCTGTAGATACATAAACAAACCAACATGGATTTAACTAAAAACCAAAACTTTGAAGGTCCCATGTGTGCCCGTTTTTTTTTTTTTTAAGAAAATTCACACGTCCAGCTTGTTCCCAGAAGGTTTCTTTCCATTTTTAAGCTCAAGAAATTGTCAATTTCATCATAACTGTTTAACTCTTGGATTTAGTCTTTTTAAAAATAGTTTCATTGTATGTAGCTTTAAATGCAGCTGAGATGCTGCTGTCCACCATTCAGGAACAAAACTCTCTCTGCATCTGTGGCTGATCGCTGACACAGAGCTGAATGAGTGTGACCAGCACTTCTTTCTCTCTGAGTGATCGTGTTACATGGAAATATCTCTGAATTTTCAGCACAACCTTTATTTATAATTCATTTGTTTGGCAAAATAATGTTATTATAAAATCAGTATTTTTGCAACAGAAAGCCGCTTTGAAATAGATCTGAAGTGAATGCTGATTAACATGCTGTCTTAATGAGCTCCTTTCAATCACTACTTCACACTTGTTCAATGGTTTAAGTTACAGTTTCCACCATGTCTGAGTGTCCCTCAGTCTTACACTTTACACAGAGCTCTGACTTGTGGACATACCCTCAAAGCTAATGCTAGCCTCATTAGCCGCACAACGTGCCAACACAAAGGACTTTTGATTGTTGTGGTGACACTGTCATCAAACATAAAAGTAATCCTAAGATTCTGGGAGTGCATGAAGAAGCTTGTGTTCACTCTTACAGCCAACAGCAGAACCTTTGGGGAGTTTTGCTCGTGGCTTAAAGATTTTACAGTTAGCAGAAGCAGCTGTAGAAAGTAAACAAACCTGATGGACTGCGAGGAAGCTGTTTACTCTAAATGGTTCACATGGAAGCAGTAAAGGGGCGGATACAGTTAGGTCCATAAGTATTTGGAGATTGACACAATTTCCAGCATTCCAGCTCTGTACAACACCACAATGGATTTGAAATGAAACAATCAAGATGTGCTTTAAGTGCAGACTTTGAGCTTTGATTTGAGGGTATTTACATTCAGATCAGGTGAACGGTGTAGGAATTACAACACATTTTATATGTGCCTCCACCTTTTTAAGGGACCAAAAGTAATTGGACAATTGGCTACTCAGCTGTTCCATGGCCAGGTGTGTGTTATTCCCTCATTATTTCATTTACAAGGAGCAGATAAAAGGCCTGCAGTTCATTTCAAGTGTGGTATATTCATTTGGAATCTGGTGAGGTCATCTCTCAATATGGAGTCCAAAGAGCTGTCACTATCAGTGAAGCAAGCCATCATTAGGCTGAAAAAGGATTTACAACAAAGTATTAAAACGTGACAATTTGATTTATGATTATGTTAGTTTGTCCAAATACTTTTGGTCCCTTAAAAAGGTGGAGGCACATATATAATGTGTTGTAATTCCTACGCCGTTCATCTGATTTGGATGTAAATACCCTCAAATTAAAGCTCAAAGTCTGCACTTAAAGCACATCTTGATTGTTTCATTTCAAATCCATTGTGGTGTTGTACAGAGCTGGAATGCTGAAAATTGTGTCAATGTCCAAATACTTATGGACCTAACTGTATATGAAGACAAGCTGGATGACGACTTGTTCCTCAGTTTGTACTTACAACATTCTTCATGGTTGTGCTGTTTCTATGGAGGTGCAGGACTTTATGTTGCAGTGAAAAAATGAGTCCACAGTGAGGAAAAATATGGCAGAAGCAAAACACAAACAGAAAGTGATCTCTCTACAAATAAAGAACTCTGAATGGAACTGTTGACATTTGGCCTGTTTCACACTTTAAAACACATTCAAAATATCCAGTGTATCTTTGAATTATGACTGGCTGTTGAGAAGAAACTAAAAGCTGAAGAGGACGTTTGTGTTGCTTAATGGGCTGTTTTCTTTATTTTCAGATTAAAACACATAAAGCTGCCTGCTATGTTGTTGTGTTCACAGCTAGTAGCTTCTATTGTGATTTCTCGTCCCACTGGTCATCTGGATTTGGTTATCTTGAAATGTTTGTGTCTGGTTCCTCACAAATTTGTCAGTGTACATTGTCTGTGTTTACCTCTTGAGCAGCAGCAGCACAGAGTTGGCCGTGCTGGCATCGAGACCGGTGGTGGGTTCGTCCAGGAAGAGGACAGGCGGGTCGATGATCAGCTCCATGCCGATGTTCGTCCTCTTCCTCTCGCCACCGGAGATCCCACGAATCAGCTGAGTGCCCACCTGCACAGAAACATGCACCAAGCTCATACTTCTATACTTCTATTAGTTCTTTATTTGTTTTACTACGTCTTTCTTCACTACTTCCTTCTCAACATCTCCTTTTATTTTCTGTTTTTGTCTTTTACTTCACTTTTTTTTGACTCACTCATTTCCTTTTTTGATGCTCTGCCTATTTTAGTTGCTTTTCATGTCAGTTTTTATCCACTTTTTTGATGCTTTTTGTTGTTTATTGCTGTTTCCTTATTAAGATCTTTTTGTTGTTCCTTCTTTTTAGCCCTATGAGCCCTATAAGGTTATTTTCAGGGTAGCTTTCTTTTCTCTGAAGCTCTTATATCTTGGTCATTGTAAGGGTTAGCCATTTGTGTTGTTTTTTTCCCAGAACAGTATGGGATACCCTGATCTTTCATCATTTGACATGATAAAACTTGCAGGTTTATTTATATTAGCGTTTATAGCAAGGAAAAATCATTTCTCAAATACAAAATTGTTCTATTTTAATAATCTTAATATTCAATGCTGGCAACAGAGATATCTTTTCAAAACTGTGTGGGGGAGATTAAATGGAATCTGTAAATATCAGAACCATGATGGTGGGATATTGTATGATGAAGAAATTAACATTTACTCTCCACATTCCTAAACAAGGGCTAGTCTTTCCATTTTTTTCCTTTGGTTGTTCATGATATTAAGCTGCGTTATTCTGTCTGAAATCATCATGTTCCTTCTGCTCGAGCATTTCATTTCTTTTCTTTTTTTATGAAGCGATTATTTGATCGACTCCGATATTCTGAATCAATGACATGATGAGAAATAACTGTGAAAATTTCAGGTTATATCTTTAACAGTTCCTGAGTAATTGTTGTTCAAATAGCCTCAGATTTTAATGTAAGGGAAAAAAACGTCTGAAAGTGGGTCAATGGGCAATAAAAAAAAGATCTTGGAAAGTATTTGATGTATGAAGCCAAACTTTCAGAAACATCTTCATACACATTCATAGTTTAAGCTTGATGGTTGAGAAGGAATTGTTTTAAAAATGTGATCATTTGAGATGAAGCAACTCAGGTTTGTCTCCTTTCTTCTTCCTCCTCACCTTGGAGTCGGCCACTTGGCCCAGCCCCAGCTCCTGGATCAGTTTGTTGACCTTCTGCTTCTTCTCCTCTTGAGTGATGGTCGACGAGAGTCGCAGCGCCGCCGAGAAGGTCAAGTTTTCTCTCACCGTCAGAGTTCCCATCACCACATCGTCCTGCAGATAGAAAACATTGTGATTTCATTTTCTGCTGATGTGACCTCAGTACTTCTACAACAGATTTGGCCTCAGAAGCTCTCTTCCAGGAAACTCTGCTGAATCAAAGTCCTTCTGAATTGCAGGGCTGCCTTCCTGCCCGTTTCCCCACCTGCACCACGTATCCAGACAAACACTTGAAGTTTGGAGGTTGAGGAGCGCCGTTGATCAGAACCTCCCCTGAAAGACCTGTAGGGTCCTTCCTGGCTGCCAAAACATCCAAGAAACTGAAAGAAAAGCAAAACAAGGCTGGCTAAGACAACAGTAGGGTACCGAACCATGGTATCAATGATGCCCCAGAGCTAAATTTACTCTGAAGAGAGATTTAGTGATTTGGAGGCAGCAGAAAAACTCTGTCTCACTTCATTTTCAACCTTTTTCGAACTGAATGTTGGTGTTAGTGCAACAAGAAATGTTTTCTTAACTAAAATTATTAATATCACACTGTAAGAATACTGTAAAAGTAAAAGCCATACAAAGAGTGAAAGAAGTTTTATCAGCACAGTGTACAGATGGCTATCATTCAGATGATAGCAGTACTACTACTCTTACCAGTACTGTTTATTGATCCAGTAACTTTAACGGTGCTCTTATAATTACTTTTTGAATGTTTTTGAAAAGAAAAAATTAAATTCCGAAAAGAATTAAGATTCATTTGTTTTTTCAGACATACTGTACATAAATTAACATTCTTGAGCAGCAATATGGAAGACCATTGTTTTGAAGCAGTCACTATGATGCTGTAATGTGATAACTGAAATGTAAAATTAATACAATAACTATTTACAGCAAAGCGGTCTTTTGAGCAAATCACTTCATAGACACATGATTGATGGGAGATCAGAGCCTCACAGATTTTTACTCAAAATATTATGCAATGTGTTTTATTAAACTTTCCAGCATCAGCTCCACCTTGAACAAATATTAAGTCGATGTCAGTGCATTGTGTTGATAAAACCTCTTAAAAAAATGAATCCTGGACTTTGACAGATCTCGTTCTTTTGGGTCATGACCAAAAGAACGAGATCCCGGATACAAGCAGCTGAAATGAGTTTCCTCCACAGGGTGGCTGGGTGCACCCTTCGAGATCTGATGAGGAGTTCGGAGTCGAGCCTCCTCTTTTCCACATCGAGTGGGGTCAGCTGAGGTGGCTTGGACATCTGTTCCGGATGCCTTCAGGACGCCTCCCTGGGGAGGTGTTTTGGGCATGTCCCACCACGAGGAGGCCTCGGGGTAGACCTAGGACACACTGGAGGGACTATGCCTCTCGGCTGGCCTGGGAACGCCTCAGGGTCCCACCGGAAGAGCTGAAGGAGGTGCCTGGGGTAGTCTGGGCCTCTCTGCTTTGACTGCTGCCTCCACAACCCAGCCCCGGATAAGCGGAAGATAATGGATGGATGGATGGACTTTGACAGTATTTTTACTGTGTGATTTTTATAGTTTTAGCAAAGAAAACAGTTAAAATACTTCTACCACTGACACCAATATTCAGTCAGAGAAAAACTGAAAATAAATGAAGACAGAGTTTGTCTGTAGCCCACAAATCACTAAATCCTGCTGCGCTGAGCTCTGAAGGTTAAACTGAAATTCCAAATGACTGAATGATTTATGAACACAGTGGCAGTTAAACAAACGGCTGGTTGGGTCTGTATTTTTAATAATTAGCTTATGTTCTCAAATTTTAGTTAACTCTGTTTGCAGGCTGTTAGCAATCATCACATGCCGGGTTAGTCAGGGATGAATTATGGGCTCGGCACGTCACACGTTCTTCCATCTGTACGTGATGAACTTTTGCTGAAAATTTCAACAGATTATCGTGATTCAGCCTACTGGGGCTCTGGATTAAATAAGCTAAATGATGCTGCACAGTTTAATGAAACACACTGCATCATATTTTATTTTGTGAGTGAGTGAGTTTAATCCCATCAACACTCCCATCACCACAAAATGAGCGACCATAAAGTGATTTGTTCAATTATGTAAAGAGTTATTGTATTTATTTTTCTATTCCAATAGCTAGATGATATTATATGCTCGTGATTCGTTCAAAACAATGTTGTTGCATTTGAATGTACATCAATAATGTTAATTTATATCAGCACTATAAGAAAATAAAGCCATCGTTAAAAACCAATCAAAGGCTACATTCAGACTGTAAGGCGTAATGCTCAATTTGGATTTTTTTGTGAAATCCAATTTTTTGTGCGAGTTTGTTCACATTTCCAATTAAATTTGACTTGTATGTGATCTCCTGTGTGAAGTTCATACGACCCAAAAGTGTCCCGCATGCGCAGAAGAGGACACAATGACGTCACACGCAGTGAGCGTGCTCAGTGCTTGTGGAAGTAAACATGGATGGTAACGCTGGAGCGTATGTTAGAGTATTTAGCTTCCTTGTATTTGGCTTGGAGGGTCTTTATTTTTCTTTGGCATTGGACCGTTTATATCCACGCTCAGCCATTTCTTTGGAAATGTTTTCAAAAACCGCCCGGTTCTGATAAGACCCCTTGAGCTTGACCTGAATAGAGCTGTCCCCACAAATATTAATTAACTCTGAAACCTCGCTTTCCCTCCGTTGACTGGAGTCCACTTTATCATCCGCCATGGTAATTGTTTTTGTTCTTGCTCCCGCCTACTTGAACACAGAACAGATACGTTTGTCGTGTATCAGTGACATGTCGGTCAGATAAATGCGACCTGACCGTTCAGACAGAAGTCGCATGGCAAAAGATCAGATACGTATCGGATTTAGGACCATATATCCAAGTGGCCTGGGTGCTTTTGAAAAAATTGGATCTGTGTTGTTCAGACTGTCATGGAAAGATCAGATACAGGTCGCATAGGGTCAAAAAAAAAAATCAGATTTGGGTCACTTTAGCCTGCTGTCTGAACGTAGCCAAAAAGTACCGATAAGAGTACTGGATTGAGAAGCACTATTAGTAAGAGTACTGTGAACATCTTTACAATACCCGTCCATACTGATAATAATATACTTTTCACACTTCAGTTATTAAAGGAACATGCATGTTTGAAAAATATAGTACCATTAATGTATCAGAAATTGTTGCCATTACCAGCTGCTGTCTGATGCTGGAGGTATTTAATAAACTCAGAGGAAATAGTCCTAAACAGCAACAAACTGAACTTAAGCTCCTGTTTGTCAAAACCTGGATTACATTCATTGTTGGTGAGTCTCATTAATCTGACCTGTTAGTGTCTGTTTTAGTCACAGTGCAGTTTTTATTTTATGAACATTTTAGTTTGGAATAGATGTGAAATTGTTAAGCAAAGTGAATGAGAATTATGTTTTTTGATTTTCAACTTATGTGTCTTTTGCTCTCTGGATCAATGTCAGAGCAGAAATTTGGATCATCGACTAGAGAATTAGCGCCACCTGCTGTTTATCTTCATGGACCACTCACATAACACAGTGGATGAAAATCAGCACGAATTCAGATTTCTGTGCTGCAGTTTGCTGGAAATTTTGGTTAAAATTTGTGCTAAATTTGAACCTGACAAACGCTTGGAAAGCTCTTTCTTCGCAGCAACACTCACGACGATTTACCGCTTCCCGACGCTCCCATGATGGCATTCAGACCCGGCTTCATGATCCCACTGAAACAGAGGAAAGAAACATTAAAGATGCAGAAGATGTTCACATGAATGACGTTTTTATTTCAGTTCAGGCAAATCGTGACATTATTTACAAATTAAATTCTAAATTTCATAAGTAAACAGTTAACTCTCATGAGATTCTGTTCAAAACTCAAACTTCTGCACTGCTCTGTGAAAGAGAGAAGGCAGTAGTGACTCAGCTCTGACCAACAATCATAAGACCAAAATTCAGAGACTTAAATGCAGATCGAACAAAAACAAATTGAAATTATAAATAGTAAAATATCTCCATATGTGAAGCCAACCTTGTTTTTCAGTATTGGTAACATATGTGCACAATAAACCATTCAGTTATGTGAATTTATTTCTTTAACTTCAATTGCAATTACAATATTTATCAGTTTTCAAAAATAGAACTGAAAGACATCTATGGTTTTGAGTGTTTTCCCTGATTGATGGAGGAATTACAGAAAAGTTGTTGTCATGTTTGAGTTTAAGTTCTGAGCTAACCAGAGGAAAAACCGAAAATACGAACACTTGCTTTTGATTTCAGTCTTCAAAATTCTGTCCATGTATGATGATAATTTATCAAACTATCGCAATTTATGCTAAAATAAAATGTGTTGTCATTGTTTCTGGGAAACCTGTTGCAATCTTTTGGTTTTACCATGAGAGAGGTCACATTCTGCTGCAAACATCATGCAGTGAAAAGATAAAATCTAATTAAACAAATGGTTTAAGTACAGCTAATAAACCTGAACCTGTCTGACGTGAATTAGAGAACACTGTGTTATTTACCGTCACATCACAATGCTCTGAATGTGGAGATAATTAGAAGTTAATAATGAAGCTACCGATATGCTGATATGGATCATATTTTTATTTGAACTTTTCACCGCTGGTTTCTTGGGGCATCACATGCGGATTTAGGACTTCACAAGAGATGTTCTCTTAAGCCATTTTGGACAGGTTAAAGTCTTTGTGAATGTATTTTAAGTCACTGTAGATAAAGTCTGAGTCATTTTGGACATTTTTAAATCATTTTGAACATGTTTGTGTTCTTTTTGACCAAATCCTAAAGAATTCTGGACACATTTTAAGTCATTTTAAACAAAGCTCGGTAATTTTTTAATAGATTTTGAGCTACTGTGGACAAGTTTGAGTCATTTTAGACACATTTTGTGCAGATAGGTGTGGAAAAGGTTGTAGAATTTGTAAAAATGCTCATTATCTGATATTTGTTGGCATATGTTGATTCTGAAATGTTTTGTGTTTAAATTTAGCTTTTGCTTTTTAGTGATTTGAGTCACTCCAGCTGTATCTAAATGTTCTCTCTACTTCTAGTCATAGCTGTGCTGATTCCATAGAGATGCATTTTCCTGTTGTTTCGATTGAGGTGATTAACAAAGCATTTTTATTGTAATTGCACTATTATTCAGATTATTAGAGGAATATTTGTGTTTTTGTGCAGATAAAACAAATAAGAAATAATGTGGAGATTTACGAGTTTTATAGGTGCTCATTTTTTCTGCTTTTTCATTTACTAGTTGTTACTAAAGTTCACTTCTGGGTATTAAGTCAGCAGGTTTGAAAGACGTGTTACTTCTAAAAAATGCCCAAATTATCAGAGCCACAAACTGTCAAGAAACATAACAAATTGTCAGATATGTCAACTTTCCAACAATCCCTTAACTAATCGTGTGTCACATGCTGTTAATTAATCAAATTTACACTTAAAATTACGACACTTCATCAAATCACTGTATTCGAAATGTCACGTAAAAGTTCACCAAACAAGAACCATTTCCACTCATCATATTCTGTATAAAATGGTATGCAGAGGAGCAAGTTGTTGGAAGACACATTCAGTGTGATGAAATGTCTTTCGACAGCTGATGCACAGAGTAGCGTGAAAAGAACAGAATTCGCAGAGGTTGTAAATATATCAATATTTAGTTTTATCTAGTATTGGTAATATCTGTGGAGACTTGGAAAATGTTTTACATGTTGATGGAAAGTATTTCCATTTTTGTAAAATAAGTGGATGGAATTATAACTGTGTCATCCTACAAAAAAAGAAGGCATTTTCAGGCCCAAAAACTATGCTTTTACGGTTGATCCTGACAAGGACATGAATATCTTTGATAATTTCATTGCAATCCATCCAGCATTTCTTGACACATTTTACTCAAATCCTCACGTCAACCTTAAAACTGTGCTAGCGTAAAATCAGAGAGTCACCAAAGCTGCATAGATTCATCCTCTGGGATCCTCCATGCTCTAGACAATTTTTGTCCTAATTCATCATTGATATATTTGGGTTTGGACCAAAACACTAGACCAGTGCCAACATAACCATCTGTAGCAGCTAATCTTAACCCTTAATGCGGTAATCTAGATTTCTTCAGGTTACTAGAATCCAAGAGTTTTTCTGTAAATTAAACACCCTAAACTTTCTCACTAAGCCAAAAGGTATTGAGGCAGCAGAGCATCCTGCCGCTGTGCCTGTTTGTTAGTTTAAGCTCACAGTCATTGTCTTCTGTATGTGCAGTAGGAGTTTCTCGACAAAGCAAACTTCCTTCCTTTGCCTCCAAACATGTGGGAGTGTTTGATCCAAGGGGGCCTTGATCGCGTCACGTTTGCCTGCCAGGTGGGCTCGTCGGCACGTAGACACACAACAACTGCACACGTGGTAGATCATGCAGCGTCAGTTTATCAAACTCAGAACTTAAGGGCTGAATGAGACTGTAGTGTCTTCATGTTAAGGGATGGTGAGCGGAGGTTTCTGGAAATTTAAAATGATGACATTCTGCGTAAAAAACAGCTGATGTCGATGTAATCGCCAGTATGAAGGATGAAGAAATTCAGAGCAAATTTGTTGAAGATTAACTTTGGCCAGAGGCCAAGTACAGAAACAGTGAAGCTAGGAAAGGAGGGTTTAAATGGCTTTATGGCTGTGCCAAGCGACAACGAAGCCCGAGCGATAAAACAAGTAACCATAGAAAAGTAAGAACATCTTCGCTTGTGTCATTTATATGCAATTTTAGATGCAAGTTCTGTTGCATAAACAAACACCAGGCGTGCTCCCACCCTGCCTCATAAAGAGCCAATCATTTAATAGTTTTTTGTTTGATACCGTGCAATACAACAGCAGAAGCAGAGTGAGCCACCAAAAACAAGTCAAGTCAATCCCCAATAATACAACTATTGTAATTGTATTAAGACTTACGGTTACTTAAGTGTGTGGTATGGATTCACCAGGACATTTTGATCTTGTCTAGCTTTCAGCTTTACAATGCAGTTTCTCACTGGTTATCAATGTTTTGTGATTCATTCTGGAACCCCGAACCACAGTTTTAGACAGAGTACTGTACTTACTTGACGTCAATGAGGATGTCTTTGGTTGTCGCCTTCTTCCGGAAAAAGCAGATTCGTCCTTGCGTCACCTTGTAGTAAATATTGTGGAAGCTGATGGTGGCACCGCGCTGACTTGGGACTGCAGGCTGAGAAACAGTTAATTCACTCCAAAACCAGGATCACACACACATAACAAAAACGTTTGTAATGCTAGTGTAGTGTTTAATGTTCTGTGTCCTTGCTTAGAGGCTATTTGACCTTGGGGTTTGGTATGCCTAAGTCAGAGGTTAACTTTAAGCAATTACTGAGTTGTGATAAAATCTGGGCCTTTTCCTCCTTAAGATGCGGGGTGCTTTTCCACTCTTTTAATAAGTAACCTGTGACCTGTCTTATGTAAAGTCTTTCCTTATTTCACCTGGTAGAAGAGGCTATTTGGGGGTGGATTCTATTTGGCTGTGAATCTCACCCAGGCAGACCATGGAGCCTGAAGATTCTGTACTTGTTTAATAAATCTTTTTATATATATAAATAAGACAGTATCAGCGGAGAATTTCTTTATCATCTTCACTTCAACGCTACACAATTTACCACACAAGCATCAAGTCAGGAAGGTACCTGATGTTTGGAGGTTCCATTCAGCCCAGTCTCTATCGCCACTTCGCTGTTTGACATTGTTCACCCTCTTTCCTCCTGAAGGCAGAACCTTGAAGGAACATTTTACAGTTACCAACACGTCTTATATGTCTTGATGGAACTGAAAGTCAGATTGATTAGTCCAAGGACCATCAGAAAGTTGAAAATCTGGTGACAAACTGTGTAGTTTTGGTGTTTTTTTAAAAGATAGCATGTCTTTCAAACTCATCAGCAGAGTCAAGGAATTAACTGTAATTACCTGAAACATCAGCTAGTTGCAATTACAAAACAGAAGCCTGAATAAAAACAAAGATAGTAAATGATAACAGATGTGTTAGCTAAAAGAGCAAATCTTAGTATTTTGCCAAACTAAAACCAGATAAAACCAGTTATTTGGACATGGAGTACAATATATCAGGGAACAAATTCCTACTTCTCTCAAATATCTGAGGGCTGTTTATTTTTAATGGCTTTGTCAGAACAAAAACAGTAGAGTTGACATCTAAAGAATAAACTAAACTATTTATTTGTCATCTCGAACCATAGCCTGTGTATAAAAGATGGATGTAGCCACAACTTTAGGTTAAGAAGTTAACCCCAGTTCTCTGCAACATGAGTGAGGTATATCACTATGGGACACGCCCCCTGCGCTGTTCATCAGAAGCAATATTACACTTAAATATATATACATATATATATATATATATATATATATATATATATATTTGGCTGCGTCTTGAGCACTTTTCTGGGGTGTTTCTGTTGAAGACATATGTGCAGCTGCCAGTTGGGCAATGCCTCTTGCTTTCACCACACTCTATAAACTGGATGTTACCGTGCCTTCACTGTCTCATACAGTGTTGAGCGTGGGTTCAGTGTCTAATATGTCTGGGTCATTGACTTGACATAGAGCCTGGTCTTCGAGGTAAGCTTGTCTGGCAATACGGAAGTCTCGATATCCCATAGTGAGGTCCTGAAATGAATGTTGAAAGAGAACTTCAGGTTAAGAAGTTAACCACGGTTCTCTGAAGCATGAGTGAGGTATCTCAACAGGACCACCGTCCTTGCCTGGAGCGAGGAAGAGGTGTGTTTAAAAAGACTGAGGATGAGACGTGGACGTTGGACTCTTATAGCAGGAGGAGGTCCCTGCCTTCGGGAGCCGACGTCACGTCCATCTGCCATTCATGATTGGCGTAGTGTAATGTTGCTTCTGGGGAACAGCGCAGGGGCCGTGTCCCATAGTGAGATACTGAGGTGAGGAATGTTGAAAGAGAACTCCTATTAGTTTGTGGACTACTGTTTTGAAGTTTGGAAAATGGCTGTTTCCCTCTTGGTCTTTGAAGCCCGATGAACTACAACTCACAGACATATGGTATCCACTTGTAAATCACAAGGCAGCAGTGAAACAAACCCTGCTTTATTGTTTATTTTCTTCTAAATGGGACCATAATTTACTAATTGACCATCATGTTACATTGAAGGAGACTTGAAACTAGCAACTGAGATTATCAACTCAATTAGGAAATGATTTACTGAGGTAATAAATCAAGTGAGAAGTACGTCCATTTTCTTATAGACTTCTATACAATTCTTTAGCAAACTGAGTCAGCATGCTCAGCTAATTAGACTGACCTGCATAGTAACCAGGCCATCTGATTTCACGGACAAAGGGCTTCTTACTGATAAATCACATTATTTTGACCATCAACGCAAAAAATGCCCTATCGATTGTCACCCAATTGTAATGGCTTTGTTTAGATTCAAGAATCTAATGGCTTGTTTCTCGTACAAATAAATTCTAGGAGAGATCTTTGACTTAACTCAAGTAAAACGTGTAAATATTATTACTTTTGAGTTGTATTTGTCAATCTACAGGTTTCCTTTGTCTTAACTTAGGATCCTTAAACTACAAGAAATTAATTTTAGGGTCTTTTTTAAGATTTTAAATGAAATCTGCTTATCACAAAAGTTTATCGGACATTTGTAAATTTTTGCTTTTGACTGGATTTGGGAAACTGAATGCTTTCTTTCCTAAACAAATTGGTTAGCTCTACCACGAAACCAAAAAATCC
This sequence comes from Dascyllus trimaculatus, assembly GCA_024666655.1. Taxonomy (NCBI): domain Eukaryota; kingdom Metazoa; phylum Chordata; class Actinopteri; family Pomacentridae; genus Dascyllus; species Dascyllus trimaculatus. The sequence goes on from CM045467.1 coordinate 11,909,769, forward strand.
TAAAAATAAAGGACAAATCTAATCTATTTTCATTATTCTGTTGGAAGAAATTAAAAACAACTGCATATAAACTTTAGTATACTATAAATATTATATGAGTATACTAAAATTCAAGAAAGCTTCATGAAATTGGTTTTGTTTCTTTCTGATATTTCCACCACCAAGAGTGACTTGCTTTGAGGCCAACATGGGTAAGAAGTACTTAAAATTTGTGATGACAACCATTTCGAACCACTAAAAGCTTCACAACAGCGAATAAACTGACTGTGGGCTTCAGACTTCTTCTTCAAGAAGCTAAACTGTCCACTATTTAACTGCTGTTGAAAAATGACCTATGTGAACTTTTATTGTTTGAGGCCACTTTTGGCAAGAAGAGATTTATCTGTACCATCAAATAAAATTTTTTGAAGTTATTCTGTGACGTCTTGTTTACTTTAGTTTGGTTCAAGCACAAAAACTACTTGACTAAAGTTCGGGAAAGCTCCCTCACTTGGGTGAAACTGCCAAAACAGTCAAGACACTTTTGTTCACCCAGCCTCACAACATTTGAACAAATAAGTAACACTGTTGGTTTTGTGGCAGCAAGAGTTTTAAGCTTTGACTGGTTGCTAAGAAATAAACTGATGTGCAAACAGAGGCTCAGTTTGCTGAAAATCACATTAAAATGTTATATTTGCATAATTAGCAAGACTCAACAGGCTGCAATGCCACTGATCAGGAAACTGAAGCCAAATCGATAAGACTCAGAAGTAGCTAATGCTCATTTCCCCTTTTCTGCTGAACAAGAAATCCTGTTCAGTAAAAATAATTCAAGCTCTAAAGCTACTCTACTTAACCCTGGTGTAGATTCATCTCAGCTAGAGTAACATGAAGACTGAAGAAACACCTGAAACACTAAAAAATGAAAAGATCTTCTCCCACCTGCTGATGTCAAATAATCCAGTAGAAGTAGCTGCTGACGGACATCCAAACCACAGGACGCTGAGCAGGAAAATGCAGGGAGTCACACTGCAGAGATCAATGAGTTTGACAGTGAGAGAGCAGTTTGTTTAGGGGTCAGTGTGCATGGTAAGCCCAGTTTTATGACTGAAGGCGAGGTAAGACAAGTAAGGAGAAAAGGCAGTGTGACTCTCCCTCGTCCTTAAAGTGCTGCAATCAAACTCCAACATCAGTCAAATAAGGTTGTGGACCATGACCAGACAACCTTGCGTCCCCTTCAATGCCAATACAACACCGATGCCCTGCTGGCAGCCTCCTCTAGGGGCCAACAAACCAAGGAAGCTCTGGGAATTTGTTGAGGGTTTTTTCCCAGTCTGAAACCCTTTTGTCTTTAAAAGTGGCCTCCTCTTTAGCAAAAACATTGACAACTCCTTGAAGACAACACTAAAAATTTGAAGTTTTGCAGTGGTTTTGGATCATGTAATTGGGCAGACTTGTTAGTTTGTTCATTTTGTTTGGGCAAATTATTCATTTTAATGACAGTGCTTGTCTTTTTGCATGCAAATGTTACCCTCGTCATTTTTTGAGGGAACACAGAAGCAGCATTGTTTGTTTCGCGCTGCCCAAGACATCTGTGATTCATTCAAAGAAACAGAAACAAGATAGAGTTTTTTCCCCCTATAGCAGAGGTGCAGCCAGACCAAAGCCTGGAAAACTAAAAAGTGTAGAAACATGTGCAACACTAACAACATGACATGAACATTTTGATTTCAAGCTTACATATGTTGCCAGAGCGCAAGTGAAACTGGTCTTCCCATTGAGGTCCATGTCGACCCACGCCGTCCTCAGGTACTTATTCAGGTTCTTTCATCGCCCCTTTTTCTTTTGTGCACAACAGGTAGTTGTTCTTCTCACCCTCAGCTTCCTCTTCACCCTCCTCATACATGAACTCCTTATCCTCAGGTAGCATCACTGATGATGCTGTTTCACCTCTTGTGATAGAATGAAAACTGAGAAAACACAGGAAAACTGAATCATATACAACCAACAAGGGCAAAACATAGAAGGAAACATTGTCAGAAAATAATTTTTAAGTTGTGGTTACAGCTTATAGCTTTTACTCTGACAATGGTAATTCCTACATAGTTAAATCCTGATTTTTACTTCACATAGCCACGTTGTGATGACAGTAATGCAAAAGTGGAAGGAACCTCCACTTTTGCATTACCCTCATCACAGCTCAGTCAGTTTTGTGCACTTTACTGCCATAAAGTGTACAACCACAGAGATGATATATGATTGGACAGGGTGTAGCAGGGGCCTTCCACAACAAGAAAAACATGCAAAACGAAGAGATAACAACCTGTAACCTTCCAGTTAATTTGTTGTATTTTATCAATAACAGTGGTCAGATGTGGTGACAAGTCCAGATATTTGTTTGATGATTTGCAGCACCTAAGAAATGGCAAAATGGATTTTTGGCATACAAAATTCACATTATGTGATATGCTGATGTACTTGTACAGAAAGTTTAAAATAATTTTTTGAGAGCTAGGCTCAAAGGGTGCAGCAGCAGCATGAAAATGATGCTACATTAGAATATTTGAAATAAGAATCAACTGGTATTTTTTGTATGTCAACTAAGATTAGTTCTTTAGCTGTTTTAGCCCTATTTAGAGAAAATGTCAAACAACACTGGATAAAATAAAGAGGAAAAACTTTTTTATATATTTACATATATATTTATATGTAAAACAAAACAATATTCTGCAATCATTCTAGGGTCTATAATCTGTAAAATGTAATCCTCATGAGTTAAGTCAAACATATAATAATATTAAAAGGAATAAGATGATTATATAAAGACAAAATGCAACCTTAATTTATTTTGCCAATTAATTCTGATGCATTAATATGAATATTAGTGGAATCTGTGCAGTATCAGTATCCATTTTATTATCAGCATTTTCTAATCATGGAACAATCTGTACAATATAATAATAATTCAACATATAGAATAACCCTGTGTAATATCGTTATTTTCCACATTCAAAACAACTATGCAATACCTGAATTTCGGCATAAAGAACATAAAGAAGAATATATACAATATAAATATGTCTATATTTTTTTGCACTATCCACTAAAATTTCCCTGCTGTGTCATTATTAAAGGCTTATCTTAACAACATTACACTTACAGCTTAAGGGCTGCAATTACTTTTAACCACGTGAAAAACCGCACGATACTAGTTGAATTGTCACTTTAAGCCTATTTTAATCGATAAAAACAACTGGACTCGTTGAAATGCACAGCACAGAGCAGGCAAATTCGCCTCGGTGAAAAACAAAAGTGACATTTCAACGAACTGATGGGCCGACAAACGTTAAATACAGACTTTTATACAGAAGAATGGAAGCAAAGTTAGCTTAGCTCACCTGTTAGCTAAACACAGCGCAGGTGTCTGTTGTTAGGAAAAACACGAAAAACCAGTTAGCTAGTTAACAACATACCTACTTTTCATAGCAATTCTGCTTCATGTAAAAAGCCTAAATGTACAGACAACAGAGCCAAAATGTAATATTTCAGTTAATTATAATTAACCAAAGCAGCATCAAGTTCAGGTGGCCTGGACGGACTGCCATGTAAAGGCACCGTCGGAGGCTGAGACTATGAAGCATAAAAACCGTTAAATATTCGACTTGCATGACTAAAGAAACCTTATAACGGTAAAAATCATGACAAACATTAGAGATAAGCTACTTCAGAGGTGTCCAGTACTAACAGACTTACCGCAGGAATGAGTAGCGGCAAACTTCAGGGGAACCAATGACTGTAATACCCAAATCCGCAATGGTCGCTGTGAAGAAGATCCAGCATATAAAAAGACGAAAACTCACTCTGAAGTAACAACTATCCTCTCACAACGTTTAATTTCAAGTTTAGTTACTTGGTAAAAAAGATGAAAATTACCAAAAATACAAACGACAAATACATAATAAGAGGGTAGCTTACAAGCCAAAAGGTGTTCGGTCGAGTTAGCCAGCTAACGTTGTTAGGGTTAGCTAGTTAGCTAACAGTAGCCTAAAATAGCCAACGACCGAACTTTAGCAATGTAACGGTAATTTGATTGAAGTCATTAAAGTTAGTTAGTTAGCTAAAACTAGCTTGCGTTACCTTGTTAAAGTCTGTTAGTTTGCTGACATTAGCCCGAGTTAGCTAACTACCTAACTTTAACGACCAAACATTTGCCTGAGTGAAGTCAAGTTAGCTAGTTGGCTAACAGTAGCTTAAAATAGCGAACAACCAAACTTAACAATGCAACGGTAATCTGAGTGACGTCATTATAGTTTGTTGCTAACAACCGAACTTGAACAACCAAACCATATTGTCATAGAAACAGCCATTGGTACCCTGGATGTGTTTCTGCTTTTCTGATGATTCACCAGAGAAAACTTTTAAAAAGTACATTTTGGGGAAACCTTCAAGGCTCAAAACAAGTGACAACATGTGAAAGGTCTGAAGAAAACAACATTTTGGCTCTAGATTGTGGCACCTTCAGTGGATGTAAAATTAATTTGGTTAGTTTTTACCAGAACTCAAATGTGTTTTTCAGACCTCCTGTACTTGTTAAGTTATGAGGGTCAGAAATGATGGAAAAAGTAACATTTGGACCCACCTCCATGTACTTCCAGGGATTGTAACCCTAAAAATATTCTTATTATGAAGGTAACATTCAGTATGGTTTCATTAAATACACTAAAATTACTGTATGTAAAAAATGTCTGATTCTAAGAGGGGACTTTTTTTAAGATGTTAATGAAGAAAACCCATGCACGTAACTCTCTTTACCCCTTTTAGCAGGTTGAGGAGGATCTTCCAGGTACATTTTGGCCTCCTTTGCTGCTTCATTAGGAAGACCAATAGAGCAGGAGACCTCCGAGGAGCTTTTGACAAAAACCCAACTGCAGACAGAAACAAGACCAGAAGAACCTGTGCCGTACACCACAGTTTTAGCGGTCAGATCTTGCTTCTGGTCCGACCAGCGCAGCATCAGTTGTGGATACCAGCCTTCAGATTCACAGCTCACATTCACCGTTATGGTCTGTCTACACGACTGAGAACAGAAGAAAGGTTCCAGTTTCTAGGAAGGAGGAGGAAGATCAAGCAGACATCTTTTCTTTGATTATCTGTACTTATTCCACCTTCATGACACTCACCTGTTACAAGAAGACTAATAGTTGCACTGTCATAATCCTGGTAACTGAGAAAAGCTTACATATACTTGTAAAGACCATCAATAGGGAAATAACTCAAACTAATCTTTTTAGGCATGTATCCACTTTAATTAAGCAAGTAACTAACTCACTAATCGTCAGTAGCAGCCCTACTTTCAACCACATGTCATGGTCTTCATCAGCAGCTGAGGTTTGGTCCTGCTGATGACGACTGTGGGATGTGGGGAAAAGCTCACAACTGTTTCAATCAAACCAGTATTTACACAGTAAGAATCATCTTTAGTTTCCTTTAAAATAATCTCGATATGAGTGAAAAAAAAATGATGTTTGGTAGAAAAACTTGAAAATGGACAAAACAGATTCAGAAAATCAGTATTTTGTAAAGGTTTATAAATATAAAATTGTTGTATTTGTGTGGCTCTGAACTCTAAAGTGCAAAAATCATTATGTGAGTTGACAGTTGGTGAGGAGTGAATAAATAAAGTCTTTATAACAAACAGGAGGTTGATTTCTACAAAGGAATCATCAGGATTACCACTTATTGAATGAAAAACTGAACCGAGCTGAGAGAAAATGACTAAATAACAGTAAGCTGCAGAGTTTCCAGTCACAGGTCTTGAAATAGTGACGAAGGTTTAGGTGAACTTTCTGATGAAGCGCAGTTTGAGGTACGTGATGGTGAGGAAGCAGATGGTCATGATGCACAGAGCCAGGTGGTTCTGCCAGAGGCCCCAGGAGGAATAATCCACACCCTGCTTCTTCAGAATCGCCTCCCCAGTGCAACTGGAAACAAAGCACAAAGGTTCCTGAGTAACCAGACAAATAACCAGATCACTAGATGTTACTGAACTGAAGTTTCTTCCAGATCTCCACTGACTTTATGAAAACTCACAATTTTAGGTTTTATGTGCGAGTGGATCAGTTTGCTTGTTAAATGGTTCCTCAAGTGAGGAAGTTGGTTAGTAGTGTGTCATTGTATTATTAGTTAAAGCGTGGCTCTTTCAGTAATCTAAATGGTTGGTTAGAGTGAATATATTTGTAGGTTAATGAACTGTTAGCAAGTTAGTTAGTTGTTTAAATAACTGTCCAAAAAGTCTGCTAGTTAGTTGACTGCCTACTTCGATCAAATGTGAGAAGGTTAGTGAGAAGTGAACATGCTAGTTACCAGCTTAATGAGAGGGTGAGCTGGTTGGTTGGACAACTGGTTTTGTACTTAGATGAAAGCTGAGCAGGTTAGTTTATTAATTAGTCGGTCATTTAATTGAGTTGTTTCAGTTTGTTGGTTATTGTAAAATTGTAAAATGTGGGAAAGCTAATTACTGATGAAGTCAACAGTAAGCTGGTTAATTCATCAGTTTATCTAAATATGAAACCAACTACCTGTCCACTAACTAACCTGCTCGGCTTTTATGAAACCAACTGTCTAACTGAACAGCTCCCTGTTGAAGTTAACAACTAAAATACTAACAAATGAACATTTTAGTCAACCAATTATTGAAAATATTTGAGGTGTAAACAGCTATTTAACTAGAAAACTGACAGAAATGTCCTGTTGAATTAACGAACAATACTACTGTTTTTAGCCAAGTAACTAAATAACCACCTATAATTTAGGCATCTAACCAACCCTGTTACTAGGTCACTGGCAAGTTCATGTATCACATATATCTATCATCTAACTATTGACTAGACTCACCCGAGTCCAGTTGGTAATTAAGCTGACTGCAAACAGAATGTAGTGCACCATATTGTCCACAGGGCGGTGCCATCACTGTTACTTTATAATCACATTGGAGTTTGTCATTAATATCAATGTTTGTTACCTCCACCAAGGAGGTTATGTGATGGCCGGCGTTGGTTTGTTTGTTTGTGTTCAAAATAACTCAAAAAGTTATGGATGGATTTAGATGAAATTTTAGGAAATGTGTGAAATGGGACAAGGAACAAATGATTCAGTTTTGGGAGTGGTCTGGATCACCATCTGGATCCAGGAATTTTTTTTTTAATGTAAGTGTAACCGGGTGGACAATTAAATGCGGTTTAGTCTAAACGCCACCAGAGGGTACTCTTGTTTTTGGGGTAACCCCCTCTGACCACATGAGATTTTGGGGCCCCACGTGACAGACAGTGACAATGACGGACTTCTCTTTCCTTCCTGAGCAACATACGCATGGTTGGGTTGACATGCTTATCACTGGTTGTCTAAGAAGCTGGGAGGCTGTTAGGAGCTGCCGCACTATAGGCCACGCCTGTTCATTAGGTCGAATGGGGTGAAGGCGGTTTGTCAGTTGGAAATTTGAACTGTCTGTAATTACATTTATATCTGTAACGTTCCATACAAAATGCGCTCTCTGACTGCTTTTCTAGTTTACTTTGTGTCTCTTACTTAGCTGTGTTGTCTAAACCCTGACAGAAGTTCAGTCCAGTGAACTCGTTGATCTGCAGAGCCTGAGGAGAAGCACATAAATATACAAATATAACTTCCACAAATCATTGCATACAGTCGTTTATCCTCTAATCCTACGCTGAGGAGAAATAAAAATGTGTGACAGCTTCTTACTTGACTGCTTTCATTCATCTAATCACAAAATTATTTTCCAACAAGGCTCATAAACCTGAATTTAATTACTTACAGTGAAGCCATATCTTGGTATACTTAAGTATTTTAACCAAGCAAGCCAGTTGGCGATGGAGGGAAGATTCACCAGCAAACCTGCAAAGATCTGCAGAGACAGAGACATAGTGAACATACTGAAACAGCAAAACATTCAAATGTGTGTGTATTATGTCGGAAATTAAGACTATCCTCTTTTTAAACTTGAAAAATACCTTCACTTCTGCCTGTTTTCCCAGTTTCTTAACATGAAATGAACAAAAAACTAAAACTGTATTTATTATTATTAATAATATTAATATCAAAAAAATAAAACTTGCAATAGAATAATCTTTAAAAACAACCCAAGTCACTGTTATTTATCAAACTCTGAGCAGTTCCTGGATGTTTTGTCTAATGAAACACTAAGACAAAGGAGCACATGACAGAAATTCAAGTGGGCTCACTGATTGGATGTTTGTTTCCTGACAAGAGGAACAGTTGCTAATCAACTGTACCGACCATTAAATAAATGTCTTCCGGCGATAAAAGCTGAAGAAGTCTCATCATTTCTTAGCTTGTGTTAGCGCTGCTGTGTGTTAGTGTTTGTGCTCCTCACCATCATGAAGACGAAGGTGATGGTCATGAAGATGTTGGCGATGGCGACCACTGTCTGGTCGGCGGAGATGGCCAGAGCCATGGATGTGGCTGTGTAGGAGACCAGAGCGACGGAGAACATGAAGAGGAAGAAAGCACCGGCTGTTGCCTTCAGACCTGCAAAACGGCAAATTAAACAAATCTGTGAAAGTGTCCACATAGAAATAATCCAATATTTCCAACATCCAAGGCTATGACTATACAAAAATCTACATGATAACCCAACAAATCCAAGGTTCCCCTGGATTCCCGATGTGCCAGCTTTCCTTGTTTCTAGTAAACAGAGCGTACTGTGTGTCTCCACCCACCGATCATGAAGTACGCCACGCAGCTGAAGACAATTGCGGGGATGGTCCTCAGTGTGATGATGTCGGACAGGATCTTCGCCAGAAAATATACAGACACCCTGTAGTAGCCGCTGATATACTCATGACTGCAGAGAGACCAATATATACAGCAACAATGTAGATTTTAAATTAATTTACTTCCACTTGTATTTATTCACGTTTCTGCCACTACTGGTGATGTTATAATTAGAATTTGCAAAGCTACTCTTAAAAGAAAATCTTGCACATAAAATCTTCCTCCTGGCATACTTTTCTTCACTGTGGGCTCATTTTTCACTGCAGTATAAAGTCCTGCAGTATAACACAGTTAGAATACCATTAATCTTCAGAAAAGAAAAACATGAAAGTTAAATTTCTTTGATTATTCATTTCATAAAAATTGCAAACACCTGTAATCACGTACATCATTTTCCAAATGTTCTTAAGTGTTGCTGCAAAAAAAAAACCAGTGGCTCCACATGTAATATTTTACAATATTTTACTACCTTAGTGTTTAAAATTTGTTTCCATGCTTGTCTCCTCTCCGAAAACACTGCCTGCAGTTCATCTCTTAATTTTTGTCATATGGTTGGTGTTGTTATTGTTGTTGGTCACAGCTGAGTCAGTAAGAGCTTTTTGGTTTTGCCAAGGAGTGCAGAATTTTTGGTTTTCTACAGAATCTGGTTTATGCAAATAGTTCATTTCTGCCAAATCTTTTAAATAAGACATGCAGATAAAATGATTTTGATGAACTATCACAATTTTATATTTGCCCCAAGTCTGTGTGGTAAGTGGGAGTCAGGACTATTTCTTGTTATATATGTCTAACCATCGCAATCCTGTCAATGGTGGGACTTCAAAATAAGGGAAATCGTGCTCCATACATTCATACAGTAAAAACAACTGAACTGAAAATAATAAATATTGATTGACCTTTGATGTTGAATGACTTCTTGAGGTTTGGTTTGTGTGTCAGACCTACATGAAAAGTTTCCTCTCTGAGATGAAGAGTTCAGCAGCCGACACAGAGCTAAAACATTGATTCACGACCACGAAGAACAGAGCGCCAAACCTGAAAACACAATGAATAATGTGATATAACACCAGAATACCATAATTTCCCCAGCAAATGTGACATTTTAACACAGTGCAGTCCATTTACATGGCTGGAACTGTTAGTAGTGGAAAGGTCGTACTACCTCAGTTCACCAAAAGCTCCACGCCTGACCATCTTCAATTTGACAGATTGTTTTTTTAAAGTGGAGAATATTGATTAAGTTGACCATGTGTAAAACCTGGGGTCAAAGGTAACATTAGTTTTCTCGGTAAAAATTCTCAAGGAAGGTGGGGTTGTTGATTTTTTGCATCTTTTTTTCGCAGACCATTGTTTGAATTTCCATAACTTGAGAAATAATAAGCTACAGTCCTGAACTTTTGCAGGTTCGTTGACATGTACATATGGTCTTCAATGGTACAACCCTGCTTTGATAGAATAATACAAGCCAGTAATATGACGGTGCAAATTTGGACAAAAAAATCAATGTTCCAATGTTCCACAAATCATAAAACCTTTATATTTTTTCCTGTGATTGGCACTGATAGAAGCTTTAAAAATGTAAAGTCTGGTGCCAGTCAGAAGCTACTTTATGAGAAAAAAATATTGAAATTACGTTTTGGGCATTTGTGGCCAATATTAGGACAATTTGAGAAGTGGTACCATAAGAGGGCTGCACCGTGGCTCAGTGGTTATCATCTCACAGCTAGAAGATCCCTGGTTCGCGTCCCGTTTCGGACACCTGGGATCTTTCTGTGTGGAGTTTGCATGTTCTCCCTGTGCAGCGTGGGTTTTCACCGGGTACTCCAGTAGGTATTCCTCCCACAATCCAAAAACATGCTGAGGTTAATTGATGACTCTAAATTGTCTGTAGATGTGAATGTGAGTGTGCTTGGTTGTTTGTCTCTATATGTAGCCCTGTGATAGGCTGGTGACCTGTCCAGGGTGTCCCCTGCCTTCGCCCAAGTCAGCTGGTATAGACTCCAGCCCCCTGCAACCCTAAAGAAGATTAATCGGTGTACAGATGATAGATGGATGAATGGATGGATGGATGGTTGGTACCATAAGAAAACACCTGTGGTCAAACATTTTACATGTTTTACTTCATAACATACATACACTACAGCCCAAACATTTGGAAGCAACTTCAAGTTTCTGTTCATAATGTCTTTCTTAAATACCAGTATGAATTCTATGGATTTTGGGATGTATTTACTGCTTGGACAGACTTTGCTTTCATTGATATGCACCATTTTCCTCAATTTACCTTTAGGTATACATTGATGTTACCAGACCATTGTTGAATAAATGTTCACAAAAGAAAAGAACTGTTTAGTATACGGTTGAGAAGATTTGAAAGACTAACAACTTTTGTGCAAAAGTAAAAAACAAATCACAGTTTGCATTATTCACTTTAGCTCTTTGGGTTTTGAGAGTTTGCATACAAAAATCCCAATAAATCTCAACTGTGTCCATACTTCTGACAAACTACCACAGAAATGGCTACAGCTGAGAAAAGAAACAAGAGTACAGATTTGTGCATTGAGGAAGGAAGGATACACTGAACGAGAAATTGGAAAACACCTCATGATGTCGGACAAAGGAGTTCACTACACCCTAAAGAGACTAGAAGAAACTGGAAGTTACGATGTTATCTCTGACAACTGTGAAAAGACGTTTGAGACAGGCTGGTTTGAAGGGTTGTGTATCTGCATAAAAACACTATTTCGTCCAAAGAACAAGAAAAAGAGATATGAGAGGGCAAAAGCACATGAATATTGGACATATGATGACTGGAAGCAAGTTCTCTGGACTGACGAAAGCAAGTTTGAACTATGTGGTTCAAATCGCAGAGTCTATATCAGACAAACTCGTGAATGTCTTAAAGCACCATGCGTAACCCCCCACAATAAAGCATGGGGGTGGTAGTGCCATGGTATGGGGATGTTTTGCAGGTGATAAGAAAGCAAAGTCTAAGCAAGAAAAACCCAAATACCTTATAATCATAGTAAAACTGTATTCTGATGAGTAACTCTTGATATAATAATCATGTTTATTTTGTTGCAAGTATATCAGTGAAACTATGATATTTTTTTTTGTACAAATCTGATCTTACTTCCAACCTTTTGGCCTGTAGTGTAGCACAGAAAAAAATCAGACAAATCTGAGATGGTCAGGTGTGAACTTTTTTTAAAAACTTGGCGAATTGAGGCGGAAAGACATGGTAGTATTACGGCTATGTCTGCTCCTGTTTGATCTCCTAGCAAGCTACAGTTAGCTGCTGCTGCTGAACCAGAAAAGAACAAATGACCTGTTCTGCACTCCACTGTCATCCTCCTGGACGCCGAAGAAAATGGCGCCTACAACCAGAGCGAGGAAGAGCGTCACTGCTACCTGATTAGAGTGAAAACACACAGCAGTGAGTAGCTGTGGAGTCAGTTAATGACAAAAATCAGAACCAAGTTTGCTTGATGCTCTGACCTGAGCAATGGAGGTCTGAGGGTTGAGCATGAGGTTGCGGAACGTTCTCTTGACAACCCATCTGAACTGTGTGAGGAAGCTGGTGTTGTAGGTGATGGTTCTGAAGCGAGGAGAGGTGGTGGTTGGCTTTCCCTCCACAATCCTTTCTGAGACGCAGAAGGTGGCAAAAGTTTAAATTCTCAGTTTGTACAAAATGCAAAGAGAAGAGTTTCATTGTGTTACCTGTGAAGTTACAACTCTTTGTAGTCGTGTAGTGTCTTTTGGTGGTTGTTCTGCATTTTTTGTGCTTGTTTTGTGTCTTTTGTGGTCACTCTGCATGCCTTTGCGTTCATTTCGTGTCTCTGTTACGTTCCCGTGAGCCAGGGGATGAAGGATGACTTACCTAACCTAAATCCCGGTACCAAAGGCCATAACAGTCTCTTACTGGTCAATGTGCTTCTTTTGCTTGTTGTTTTCCATTTTTCCCTGGTTGTTTTGACCTCTTTGTGGTTGCTCTGTGTCCCTTAAGGGCCATTTCCCATTTTTTCCTGATTGTTTTGACCTCTTTGTTCTCATTTTGCACGTCTTTGTGGTCATTTTGCATCTCTTTGTGGTCATTTTGCATCTCTTTGTGGTTGTTCAGCATGTCTTTGTGCTCATTTAGTGTCTCTTTCTGGTCTGTGTGGTTTTTGCTGGTTTTCCATGTCTAGGTCAGGCTAAAGAGAAACAAAAGTGGAACTAATTGGAATTGTCAAATTATATTAAGAATGTTTTTATACCAGTATTACCAGAGATTGACACGAGGAGGGGCTAGTTAGCTGAACTGCACGAACTGCACGAACTCGCCAGGTGATACTCCCAGCATGCCTTGCTGTTTGGCTCGACATCTGTTTTTTTTTTAATATCAGACATCTTGCTGCACGTGCTTCAGTCATGTTCCCTGCTATGCCTAGACTCTGTTCAAACCGAGTATTTATGGGAGTTTAACTTTGACCTTACTGTCCTGACTGAGGGGACAGTTTGCCGGATTCATTGGTGAGTGAAGAAAAGTCCGCTATCTGTTGATCGTGTTTAGGAAATTTAAGAGTGAAAAGTTGTGTTGTCTCGCGCTAGCCGGGATGCTAACGTATATAATGGGATATCCCATAGGTCTATGCTAATAGCGTTAGCATTTAGACCGCCGAAAAATGTGCTTAGCAATCCATGATTTTAGCATGTGAGAGTGTGAATATTGGTAATATGAAGTTACAAGTGGTTCTGTTAAGATCACAATGTGTAACTGAGTTACTGTAAATGAGTTAAGTTTAAGTTTGATGGATGTTAATTGTATTTTGTCAGTTACGCTCACTTGCTGTAAAGTTTAGCTTTTTCACACTGAGCTTCAGCAGTATACAGTGTAGTTAGTGCAACAAAATGCCATAATGAACCTTATACAAGGAAATGGTTAACGCTGAATTGATGAGAATTATCTCTAACCTTAAACCAGGGTAATTCATGTTGTTGTTATTGTTAAAACTGTGAAGTTATGAGTGTTTAGAGTCATGATTTATGATGCATTTGAATTTCAGAAATAGATTTTTGTTGTACAACAGTGCCAATTAAAACTTGTGAATTGAAGCAAAGGTTATGCTGACACTTGGTGGTGTTTCATGCTCAGTGTTGAGGTAAGGTGTAGTCTCATCTAATTTGATAATGATATGTGGATAACACTTTATATGGGTGAATGACCATTTTGTTCATACTTGTACTGCCATATTTGTTGTTGTGCATTCAACTTGCACTAAGTGTGTTTATTATCTACCTTTTGGTAAATTTATCCTTGTGTTGTGTCTCTTTATTGCTCTTCAGACCTCAGGCTCCGAGCGTCCGAGCCTTTTGATACTGGTCTAATTCATAGTTTTAACACAACAAGGGTTACACATGTTTTCCTGTTTTGCATCGTCTTTGTGTTCACTTAATGTCTCTGTGTTCAATTTGTCTGTGGTTATTTTCCCAGTTTTTTGGGTCATTTTGTGCTTGTTTTTAGTCTTTTAGCATGTATTTTTGGTCGTTTTGTTTCTTTGAAGTAATTTTTAATTTTCTGTGGTTGCATTGCATGTTTGTGTTCATTTAGTGTCTCTTTCTGGTTCTATGAGCGTCTTTTGCTGGTTGTTTGGCATATGTTTGTGGCCATGCTGCATTTCTTAGTGGTTGTTTTGTGCCTTTTGTTGTTGTTTTGCATGGATTTGTGGTCATTTTGTTTTCTGTTTGTGGTCATTTAGAGTCTCTTTGCAATCCTTTTGCCACTGTTTCGAGTCAATATGTATTTTTTGGTGATTGTTTCATGTCTTTGGCATTCGTTTGGGGCCGCATTCTGTGTGGTTGTTTTGTGCCTCTGTGGTAATTTTCTGTCTTACGATCATGCTTGTCTTTGTGCTTGTTTTGCCTCTGTTTGCAGTCGCTGTGCATCTAAATATTATGCTTTTTTCATCTGTGCAAGTTTTGCATCTCTGTGGTCACTTTGCACCGAGACATTTTGTGTCTCTTTTTGGTCTGGTGTTAGATTCTGACTTTTATCATCTCCAGCGCTTATTGCTTTTCATTCCTAATATTTTGAGAGATTAAAAATCTGACGTTGTAATTGAGGATGCTCTTGTTATGGCTCCAAAACCTCATTATTTCCTCAAACTAAACTGTTGATGACCTCTTGTTAAGGAAGCATTTTTGTTTGCTCCTTAAAAAGCAAATTTAAAATGCAGACGTATCAAGTAAAAACAACATGAGGTGCTTTTGTTTTGGGAACCTACAACATTTTTTGAGGTGTATTTGTTAGTGTCCTTCATTTTAGAGGTCTTGATGTCTAAGGCAGTTTCAGATACATCAATGCACATGAAAACACTTTTGTACCTACCCAGCTCTGCTTTGGTCTGTTTGAAGTAGGAGCAGTTTCGATACTCCTCCACCAGTTTGTCCTCGATCCCACGTCTGGACATAGACACCGAGTCTGAACCTGGGTCTGGGTCTGGATCTGGACAAACAAAGAGGCATTCAGAACCAGGTCCAAATTTAGCTACAATACAGAAGTTATTGTTGGGTTGGGGGACCAGAAAATGGGGAGGATTTTGTCTCATTTCTTGCGCATTTACTTTTTGTGCCACAATGTGACCACAATGTTGTGTTTTTGCCAGTTTTTTTTATCAAACACATAATGTCACCATTACAACAGCTCTGGATAGTTTAATCACAAAGTTCCCAGAAACAGCAGATAAAGTTGTTCAGTTGTTTTTAGAGGACAAAGTTGACTTCACTTTACTGTGCAGAATGTACCACATTTTTGCAACCTTTCGAGCATTTTTAATAGAAGTATGGCAGCTGGAGTTTGACCTGCAGCGCCCCCTGGTGTTTGTTTCCATAAGAAACTGTTGCTTATTAAAATAAAGTCTGTATGATATCATGCAGCTCTATGGATAATCAGCAACATCCAAACTATGAATATGTGAAATTAGAAGTGTTTAAGTGCTGCTGCTGTTTTGTCCTGACTTCAGTTACTGTTGTGATGTTTAGTGGAGATGTATGTTGTTAGAATAAAGTAGCACAAGTTTTTAAAGTCAAATATTTTAACCCCAGCAACAAATGAAAAATGAGCAGCCGATATCTCAGGTACACTCATTAAATTATGAAACAAAACTTAAACTCCAGTCTCAGATTCTCACAAGTCGTATTTACAGCCTAAAAAATAGATATGAATAATACATCTAGAGTGGAAACTCCTCTCTGAACTCTGTCCTGCTGTTACAGGCTGTGACTTCTGTGAACAACGTGTGATATTAAACAGATTTAAATCTTTCTGTGCTGATGTGGTTTGAAGTTCAGTGGAGTTTTCACATGTTGTCCTGACAGCAGGTTCACAAGTGATGTCTGGAAACAACACAAGAGGGTGTCTTCATGCTGCTAACAGGTGTAATACAGCATGCTGCAATATCGCTGCTTCCTTCTGCAGCAGTGATTATTTCCTATGTTTCAGTGACTGTATCTGAGTCAAATTGTGTTTCAGGACAACAGAAGAGCTAATTATGAAAACTGGGAAGCATCTCAAAAAGCAGAGGATTTATCCAACATGGATTTACAAGATAAAAACTGAGCTGAGTGAGATTTTAAAATGTGCGCTGCTTCCTTTGTCTGTCATTATGATTTTTATTCACTTTGTCCACATGAAAATGTAAACTTCTCTGTGCTCCACATGTTTCCTGAGTGTTTGTATCTTGTTGTTTCTCTTTCACTTTGTGGGCCTTCACAGAGAAATCAGCAGAACTTCCTTTATCACATAAGATCAATCATTACATTTACTCTGATTAGTTTGGTAGAACAAATGTTGTTTAAACTGCTGTACAGATGAGGTCATGTTAAATGTCATGATTGTGATGATTATCAGTTGGCCAGTACTTTATTGTATGTAGCTGAGATTGTGAGTCAAACACACTGATTGAGTGGATGAAATGAATCTGTGCTTGAAATCATTAACTGATTTAATGTGGGAACAAACTGAAGCTTCACGTGGTCAATAAATCTACTGTTTGTCACAAAACTACTTGTCTTCAACTGCATTCTGGTGTCAAATGTTAAAAATTATTGAAAGCATTGTTTTCATGATAAGTGTGCAAAGGTGAGTAATGGCATTCAGGATGAAGAATTTACAGCTACAAGTTGTAATTTCCAGTTTGACCTGATGGTGGTGCTGTTCTTCTACTTATTCTGTGTATTTTCTATTGGAGGGTTTTGATGGCAGCACGAAGAAGAACCTGAGTAATCAGAACCTTTAAAAGTAAAACCAGAAAATAGACAAAATATGTCCAGTTATTGTAGCAAGAGAAGTCAGAACTGATGATAAATTTAACACAGGTCCTCATCTACATTGACTCTGCTGCTATAAACTCACAAGTAGGATTCTAGATTAAATTTACAGCTTGTGAAGCCAGAAGATCTCACAAACTCTCCTGGAAAACTTCCAGCAAGTTCAAAAAGCTAATGGAGGCTTTTAAAAGTATTAGTTTGTTGGGTAAATTATTTAGAATTATTTTTTAAACTGAGAAACTTCCACAAAAACAAACCAAAACACATGCAACCACAATAACCAGATTAGCATAACCACAAATATGTGACTGTAATTATTGACTGTGGGTTTTGAAGGTGTCACTTTACGAGAAGTTACAGCGACATAAGACAGTAAAACATGAAATACATCAGTCTGACCTGACTCATATTAATCCAGGGAGTAAAAGCTGAATTTTTGTGTCTGTGTGATCTCACTCAATCTAACCTGAATATTTGACTCATAAAAGAGGCAATATGACATCAATAGACAGCTTAATCTGCCTGGTTATCCATGCATTTGAGGGTTAGTGCATCACTAGTCATGCTCCAGTAACAATTATCTCAAACTGACTGTGTTTCATTAACAGTAGTTACTATAGTGTGGTATTTCCACTTCTATTATAACTTTTACTTTTTCCACTGCTGCCTTCTGGTCAACACAACAACAAACTCACCGTCTTTGTCCACGTTGCTGAGAGCGACAGCGGTCGAGTCTCCGTTGATGACGTCCAGGAAGAAGTCAGCAGGGTTGTTGTGGGGCTCACAGGTGTATCCTGGGAATCAGAGTTTCCAATAGAGTTACAAATGTCCCCTTTCCATCGTGTTGCATCATATTGGGTTCGGATAAGATGTACTTTTATTGTCCGCATGGGGAAATTTTTCCTGGACTCTGTCCAGCTGCAGTTTACAAGGTATAAAAAAAGACAGAATAGAAAGAAAGACCAAACAAGAAAGTGCAGCAGCAACATACTTCACAGAATACATGCATACAAATACAGTATATAAAAATATAAACATACATATATATATAAGATATACACACACAAATAATACAACATTTTTGCACAGATGTGAAGTTATTGCACCATGGAGCTTATTGCACTGACAGTTATTGTTGGCTGTTTAGCAGTTTGATGGATGTTGGTAGGAATGAGTTTTTGTAGCGATTCAGCCTGGTTCTGGGGACCCTGTATATCCTGCCAGAAGATAGGAGCGAGAACTCTTGGTGTAAAGTGTGAGTCGGGTCGGACACAATTTTCTGTGCCTGTCTGGTGACAGACTGCTCATAAAGCACCTGGAGGGAAAAATGGTTCCTGACCCCCATAATCTTCATGGCAGTCCACACCAGACTGGCAATCTGTGACCTCGACTGCAGTCAGGTTGCCCGACCAGGCCACAATGCCGTATCTGATGATACTCTCCAGTGCAGCCCAGTAGAAGAGCAACATGTTCCTCTGCTCCAGTCCATAGTCCCTCAGTCTGCATAGAAAGTAAAGACGCTGTTGGAACTTGGAGCTTGGAGCAGAGGCTTCCAACATGTACCTTCCAGCTGAGGGTGTTGTCAGTGTGGATCCCCAAATACCTGTGTGAACCCACCTGTAGGAGCCAATGAGCTCGATTCATGATAAGTAGGAACTAATCTTTGTGCGGGCAGGTGTTGCGCCCGGAAGGTAAAACAGTTTTGACCGCCGCCGTGGAAGACGCCGTTGAAGCCGCCGCTGAAAGCCGGTAACGATGAATTGTTTGTTTAGATTAAAGCTGCTGGATTATACTTATTGGAAGTAATAAACGCAGATTTTGGAACCGCAAGCATTGGTCTCGGCTCTCTTCATCAGACGCGGAAAGTTTGTCGGCGTGTCAACTCTTTAAATCCTGGTGAAGCACCTCAGGGGCTTCAAGCATTGGCTTAGCCTCTACATTCAAGTCAAAACTGTTTCGGGAAACGTTGGACTTTTGACAGAAAGTGCGCTCTTGTTGGACGAGCGAAAGACAACATTAGAGCCGTATGTGGAGCCAAGGCTGTGAGCTTCAGCAGCCTGGCACAGCTACACCTGTCAGCTCACCTGCCGGAGAGGACGCCGGAGCGGAGAGAGCCAGCTAAGCCGGGTGAGGAGCCATTCGTGTGGTGTTTCGTTTGTTGCCGTGGGCAGCTCGGAGGACGCCGAGGGATTTCGTTCATATGGATCACGGAGCAGCATTCTTCTGGACAAGGTATGGGTAGCGCTACCATAGATATGAATGGCCATAAAAGTTTGTGTGCACGCATAATAGCGTAATTCCAATGCATTGGTTGCCGAAGA